>JAGIQG010000027.1:36414119-37121619 GCA_024679065.1 Sphyrna mokarran
AATGGGGGGGAGTGGGTACATTTCGGCACGTTTCAGAGTTGAGACGAGTTGCAGTGACCGGTAGTGATGCGATAGACGCGCCATTTCCGGGGTGGGGTCTGTAGTCAGTGCTTCGCGGAGCGGCGCTGGAGCTGGAGGTGAATCAGGGAGTGGAGGGGAGGGTGAGGAGGTGGGGGAAGAGCCGGGGAGGGCTGTCGGAGAGCCCAGGTGAGGCGGTGGAGTAGGGGTAAAGAGGGTGCTTAGAGAGCTGGGCAGCGGCCTAGCGTTCCTGTGTCCGGCCAGAGGAAGCCCCCACCCCCGGGGCTCGCCCCCCCCAACCCCTACCCCCCCCCCACCCCTCACCCCCCCCCCCCCCCCCCCCACCCCTACCCCCCCCACCCCTCACCCCCCCCCCCCCCCCCCACACCCCTCACCCCCCTCACCCCCCCCCTCCACCCCTCACCCCCCCCACCCCCTCACCCCCCCCACCCCTCCCCCCTCACCCCCCCCCCACCCCTCACCCTCCCTCCACCCCTCACCCCCCCCCACCCCTCACCCACCCTCCACCCCTCACCCCCCCCCACCCCTCACCCCCCCCCACCCCCACACCCCCACACCCTCACCCCCCCCACCCCTCACCACCCCTCACCCCTACCCCTACCCCCAGCCCCACTGTTCCCTGGCTCGGCTCGCCCCCCTCACACCCGCATCCCCCGCTGTCCCCGGGCTCGCCCCACCCCCCACCCACTTTCCCTACAAGAATACAGTCTTGTATTCATTTGCTTTCTAGTTTAGTCCATTTTGGTAAGTCCGAGTAACCCAACCTAGCGCACAGTTTTTACAAACAGGTTGAGTTTTGATGTCCCTTTGCTGAATATGTACAGATCACCTTATACTTTGTAAACCTTTGCTCAGTCAAATGCAAGTGACGATTATTTATCATTAATTATGTCTGGGACATGTAGCACCAAAGAAGTTACAATTCTGCCTGACTGAGATAAAAGGCTTTCAAGTCACATTTACCACTCTATCATTGACTTGGATCAGGAACTCCCTGTGAGAATGAGCTGGAATAAGCAAATCAATGTCTCAACTGATGTGTAGCCAATCTGACAATTGAGTTGTAAATGATGTACATTATAACAATATAGATATTTATAATAGTGTATATATTTATATATCTATAATAGTGTAGAGGTATAGATCTGTTGGATTCTCAGAGCTTTTTCCAAGGGCTAGAATGGATGCTACGAGAGGACACAAGTTTAAGGTGCTGGAGAATAGGTACAGAGAGATATCAGTTTTTCACTCAGAGGGTAGTGGATGAGTGGAATTGGCTGCCATCGGTGGTGGAGGCAAATTCAATAGGGTCTTTCAAGAGACTTCTGGATGAGTACGTGGGACTTAATAGAATTGAGGGTTATAGGTAAGCCTAGTAGGTAGGGATATCATCGGCATAAATTGTGGGTTGAAGGGCCTGTTTGTGCTGTAGTTTTTCTATATTCTATCCACCCTGTAAGTTAATTATAAAGCACCTTTGCTATTGAACTTTTCTTAGTATATTATGGATGATCAGAAGATACGGAAGGATAGGGGTTTAGTAGTTGACAGTGAGTATAAACTCAGTGAAAAGATCTGCATTCGAAACTAGAATCCTAAACTGAGGTTTGTGCTGGGATGTTACAATAGTAAATGTCAGTTATGATGGAACAAAGTCATAAAAGAATTCAGACATAGACATAGAAGGTGATGCAGCTCAGTGTGGACAGGTAGCTGTATCCTAGTGACTGTCACTGCTGGAGTGAGGAGCTTCTGAAATACCCCACTTAACTGCTAGTGACGTATCAGTTTACTTTCCTTGGATTCATGTTTTCTGTTATGATGCATAGATCTGTAAGTCAGGAGTTTGTGCATGTGGAATCCCAGATCTTAATCAGAAATGAAGCTAAAAGTGAGAAACAAGAAGAATATATTTGGCAGTTAGGAAATAACAGACCAGTTGCCAAAATCTAGCTGGATTTCTTTAAACAGTGCAGCTTGTTTTTACTTGTTGCTCTCTGGAAGAATGCAAGTTGATGAAGGGCAAATTTAGGTCATTCCTATAAGTAGCAAGATGCCTCTGCTTTCCATTTGGTATTCCTATCATCTGCAGCAGATTGAATGTATACTCAGTTTGAGGTGGCAGCTGAGCAAGAAGGATGAGCGAGGGATATGGTGCTCAGCCATCAATACATTGAGAGTCAATCTTCAGCTTATGATGTATGGATTAGAAGTCGGCAACTCAGCCCCCTCAACCCTGCTGTGCCATTCGATAAGATCGTGGCTGATCTGATTGTAACCTCAATCCCACATTCTCACCTACCCCATCCCCCCCATAATCTTTCACTCCCTTGTTAATCAAAAACCTATCAAGCTCTGCCTTAAAAATATTCAAACTTCAACTGCCTTTTGAGGAAGAGAGTTCCAAAGACTCATCACCCTCAGAATAAAAAAGTCTCATCTGTGCCTTAAAGGAGCAACCCCCAATTTTTAATCAGTGACCTCTAGTTCTAGATTCTCCAAGAGGAACCATCCTCTCCACATCCACCCTGTCAATACCTTTCAGGTTCTTAAATGTTTTGATCAAGTCGCTTCTTACTCTTCTAAACTCTAAACAAACATAAACAAATTTTAAACAAACATAACCTCTTCAACCTTTCCTCAAAGGCAACCTGCCCATTCCTAGTATTAGTTGAGTAGACCATCTCCAAACTGTTTCTAATACATTTGCCACTTTCCTTAGCTAAGGAGGCCAGTGCACACAATACTCCAGATGTGGTCTTACCAATGTGCAGTGCAACTTAAAAATAATCTTCCGATTTAATATTCTGTTCTCCTTGTGATAAGTTTATAAATCTTATAGCAATCCCATGGCACTGCCCCTAGAGATGGTATTCCAACCTCAATCTAGGTTACCTACAGTATATTTAGAATGCAAAAGCAGCTCATTAACCTTTTATGTAAATCACTTGCCTGAAAAAGGAATAACTATTTGTTTCTCAACTATAAGGGCAAAGTTGCAGGGTCATTGAGGCACATATTGCCCATATTGCAGGATGGCATCAAGAATGGCAAGGGAGTAAAATCTGCGAATAGGTAAATCAGAAAGCAGAGATTAGACAGTATGTTAAAGTGACAATTATAGTACGCGTGTAGATTTGGGTCAATTTTTGCTAGCAGGCTGATGGGAGCCTCCAGAGGAGACCTGGGTTCGATTCCTGGCTTGGGTCACCGTGTGGAGTTTGCATGTTCTTCTTGTGTGGGTTTCCTCCGGGTTCTTCGGTTTCCTCCCATGGTCCAAAGATGTGCAGGTTAGGTTGATTGGCTATTCTATAAAAAATTGTCCCTTAGAGCCATGAGATGCATAGATTAGGAACTTGAGGTGCAGATAGGGAAGCAGATCCTAGACAGATGTAGAAATAACAGGGTTGTTGTGATGGGAGATTTCAATTTCCCAAACATCGACTAGAATATCCCAAGGGTGAGGAGTTTGGATGGTGCGGAGTTTGTTAGGTGTGTTCAGGAAGGTTTCCTGACACAGTACGTGGAAAAGCCTACGAGAGGAGAGGCTGTACTTGACCTGGTGCTTGCTAATGAGCCAGGGCAGGTGTCGGATCTCACGGTATGTGAGCATCTTGGGAATGGAGATCATAATTCTATCTCTTTCACAATAGCGATGGAAAGAGATAGGATCAGGCAGGCTAGGAAGGTGTATGGCTGGAGTAAGGGGAAATATGAAAACATTAGGCAGGTAATTGGACACATAAACTGGAAGGAGGTGTTCTTGGGGAAGAGTACAGAAGGAAAGTGGAGGTTTTTCAAGGAATGTTTGTCTAGGGCACTGCAGGACAACGTTTCAAGGAGTCAAGGAGGTTCTGCTCTCAAGCCGGGACAAGATTTTGCAAGCCTAGGCAAGTAATGGGGGTTGCAGATTGTGTGACATTAACCTAAGATCTGGTTGAGGCCATCCTGAAGATCAACCAAGATCTTGGGTACACATATCTACCCTACTAGTCTCCTGACACTAAGGGGAAATTTGTCATGGCCAGTCAACCTAACCTGCACATCTTTGGACTGTGGGAGGAAACTGGAGCACCCGGAGAAAACCCATGCAGACACATGTAGAATGTGCAAACTCCAAAGTTTGCATCCAAAACTCCAAACTTAGCAAAGGCCTTGCTAAAATCCAGTCTACTTGGATTTTAGCAAGGCCTTTGATAAAGTCTCTCATGGGAGGTTAGGAAGGTTCAGTTGCTAGGTATATATGGGGAGGTTGTAAATTGGATTAGACACTGGCTGAATGGAAGAAGCCAGAGTGTGGTTAAGGAGGATTGCTTCTCTGAGTGGAGGACTGTGACTTGTGGTGTGCCGCAGGGATCAGTGTTGGATTCATTGTTGTTTGTCATCTATATCAATGATCTGATTGATAGTGTGGTAAATTGGATCAGTAAATTTGTTGATGATACAAAGATTGGAGGTGTAGTGGACAGTGAGGAGGATTTTCAAAGCTTGCAGAGGGATTTGGACCAAATAGAAAAATGGCAAATGGAATTTAACGCAGACAAATGTGAGGTATTGCACTTTGGAAGAACAAACCAAAGTAGAATGTACAGGGTAAATGGTAGGACTCTGAAGAGTGCAGTTGAATAGAGGGATCAGGAAATACAGGTTTAGAATTCCCAGAAGTGACGTCACTGGTGGATAAGGTCACGAAGAGTGCTTTTGGTACATTGGCCTTTATAAATCAGAGTATCGAGTATAAAAGTTGGAGTGTTATAATCAGGTTATATAGGGCATTGTTTAGGTCGAATTTAGAGTATTGTGTAAAGTTTTGGTCACCCAGTTACAGGGAGGATATAAATAAGATTGAAAGAGTACAGAGAAAGATGATGTTGCCAGAACTTGAGAAGCTGAATTACAGAGAGAGATTGAATAGGTTAGGACTTTATTCCCTGGAGTGTAAAAGAATAAGGGGATGTTTGATAGAGGTGTTTAAGATTTTGATGGGTATAGAAAGAGTGAATGCAAGCAGGCTTTTTCCACCGAAGCTAGGGGAGAAAAAAATCAGAGGGCATGAGTTAAGGGTGAAAGGAGAAAAGTTTAAAGGGAATATTAGAGGTGGGGAGGCTTCTTCACACAGTGTGTGGTGGGTGTGTGGAATGAGCTGCCGGATAAAGTGGGAAATGCGGGGTCACTTTTAACATTTAAGAAAAGCTTGAACTGGTTCATGGATGCGAGGGGTGTGGAGGAATATGGTCCAAGTACAGGTCAATGGGACTAGCCAAAAAATGGTTCGGCACAGACACAAAGGACCAAAACGCCTGTTTCTGAGCTGTAACTTTCTATAGTTCCACACAGACAGTGACCCAAAGCTGGAATTGAACCCAGGTCCCTGGCACTGTGGGGCACTGTGATGCTCCTGTAGTCCTGTCATTTTTCCTTTTCAAATAATGTATCCTGTTCTCTCTGGAATTAAATCTGCTTACTCCATCCTTTCAGGCAATGCATTTCAAATCACAACTCAATGCTGAAAATGTTTTCTTTCCACAATAATTCATTTGCTAACTATCTTTTTTTTTGTCCTCTGATTATGAACCCTTCTGCAAGTGAAAACAGCTTCTCCTGATTTACTTTATCAAAACCATTCATGATTTGAACATCTCTGTGAAATCATCATTGATGCTTTCTACCAAAGAGAACAGTCCAAGTTTATGTCTTATCAGTGGCTTATTATTCTTTAGCAAAGTCAGTGATGTGAAGATGGAACATTTATGGTGATGCATTTTTAATTATTTGACCCATTTGAACATGTGTTTGTGGTTTTAATTTCCTTCTTAGTGAGAGCTTTTTGAGAGGCAGGCCAATGTAATCGCAAGGTATGACCAAATTTACAATCTTGAATGGTTGCTAAGGAGGATCAGAACTTGGTGGCTTTGCAGGTGGATTGGGGTGTGACACTCTGGATGAATTTGAAGAACAGTTTAATGTGTTTCCTGAGCAAAGCTAGCTCCTTGTTCGAATGACCACGTACAATACTGATTTTGTGAGGTGGTGTGAAATGACAGCGTCCATTGCTGAACTCGAAGTATGCCCTTCAAACATGGGTTTCACTTTTTCCGAAATTAATTTGATTCTGAAGGCACCATCTGAGAATTGGAGCTAAGCTGTTGAGAAGCTTGTGAGGAAGCACTCCCTCACATAAAAAGTGGAAATCTGATGCTTTCTCCCTCCCCAAAAAACTGATTTGGTTGTAGGTCAATTGGAAGTATTAAAACTAAAATTGATGGCCTTTTGTTAAGCAGAGATGTTAAAGGATATGGAATTGAGGTAAATGGAGTTCAGAAACAGATCATTTATGATCCAACTGGAGGCCAGGGCTGAATGATTTGATGCACTAGTTTCAGAGCCCACTGCATTCTGTGCACTTATTCCTTGCATTCTGAACTTTTGTTTTCTTTCAGGCTAAAGCATCATGCGATTCTATTTCCTCTTTCCCCTCCTGCTGAGCTGCGGACTCGCTGTCGGCAAGTTCGATGACTTTGAAGACACTGATGACATTGCTGAGTATGATGACAATGACTTTGCGGAGTTTGAAGACGCGAGTGAGGACGTACCCCAGGAGACCCTCCAGAAAGTCACCACCGTGCAGGATGATGAGGAAGAGGCAACTGTAGAGGTGGAAGATCAAGATGAAAACCAGGAAGATTTTGAGGATGCAGACGCAGCAGGAGTAAGTGAAGCACCACAGAGCTGCTTGCAAGTGCTCGCATCTCCAACTCAGATACAGAAAAATCAAAATGAGACTCTCTTCATTCTCAGCAAACCTTTCTTGCTTGCACCATCCACTGTGATGAGAAAGCCCCTGGGCAGTACCATAGAATGTTCCAGAACATAAACTCGTCCTCAGCCCCAGTGTTTTCCTCCGTTGATCACTTGACCTAATCTCACGCCCTTATCCTTTTACATTCCTTTTTTTCAAACTACCGTCTAATTTCCTTTTCAAACAGTTCATGAATTCTTGCAGCAATGGCTTGTGACAAAGAATTCTGCACTTTCACCAAACTGCAAATAAATTGTTTCTCCTTTGTTAGCTCTGATTCCCAGACTGGTGCTCTCGTTATCAGTTTGTGTCAGAGTGAAACCAATCCATCGTTATTCGCCAAACAAAATCCTTTATAACCCTGAACATCTTAATATCTAGTTTGAAGAAAATCCAATAATGAGATAATCCTTTGCTGTACTTCAGTTTAATGAAAAGGTTCTTTGTGGATCTCTTCTCTATTTAAATATTTGTGCTCTGGTGATCTCATGTTGTTCCTAATTAATAATATTCTCTTGCCCTTTACCAATGCTGATCAGACAGTAGTTATACTTAAGTGATCAGTTTATGTTCTGAATTGCTAATTTGGTCTTTTAAGTGTATGTCCCAAGTTTTAACCCTAATCCTCCGTATGAGTATATAGACATTTTACTTGGATAATTTTCCTACTCGTTGCCAGCATCGATTATTTTTAAATTTGTTATCCTGTTTGAAGCCTCCTTGATCATTCCACCTTTCAATTCTGTATGCACCAAATGCTTATTTTTCCATCTGAATACTGCATGAATTAATTGTTCATTAACAATATTAATATTGCCATAGTAACAAAAATGCTTCACCAAATTGAATTGTCCTGAGAACAGGGGCAGAACTCAGCCATTTGGGCAGTTAGATTAAGGCCGATCTTTATCTTCATTTACCTGCCTTTTGTTCCATGTTCCTCAACACTCTTACCCAACAGAAATCTACCAGTCTCAGTTGTCAAAAGCTCCACTTGGCCCCCAACACTGACAGTTTTGAAGGCTTTAGGGATGAAGAAGCAGTGCAATGGATGTTTCTTTTTGAAGGGCTCCAGATGTGACTCATATATGCATTTGTATCTTTGTGCCTGATTTGTACTGTCTTTCGTCAATTGGAATAGTGCAGCAAGCATTACTTTTCATCTAACTTGTGATGTTACCTGACCTGAGGGCACTTGATCAAACTGTTGTAGAGATGGTGGCGTAGAGGTAATGTCATTAAACTAGTAATCCCGAGACCAAGTTAATGTTCCCGGGATATAAGTTCAAATTCCACTATAGGAGAAATTTAAATTCAATTAATTAAGGAATTGAAAGCTAATCTCATTTAAACAATCATAATTGTTATAAAAGTTGATTTGGGGAAGAAAATCTGCTATCTTTATCTGGTTTGCCTACATGCGACTCTCGATCCACAACGATCTGGTTGATGTTAGTTGCCCTGTGAAATGGCCGATTAAGCCATTCTGTTAAAGGGCAGTTAGAGATGGACAACAATGCTGGTCTTGCCAGTAATGTCCAAATTCCATCGAGTAATTTTTAAAAAAAAAATCATGGGAAAATTTGGGCTCTGTTAGCCTGCCGTGTATCTGAAAGTGGAACAGTGCAAAGCCAGTTTTTCTTTGTATCAGCCCATAACTGGATATTAACACCAGACAGAGAGATTGCAAAGAATTTCTCTTAGCACAGAGCAGTCAGCCTGCTTACAAGATCACCATCTTTTCACTTGATGAGAAATAGTTCTTGGGATGGTTTCTGATGGCTCAGCATTGTGTGTTGTTGAACCAGACCAAGAAAATTACCGGGATAATTTATTTATTTATCTCGTTGACAGCAGTTGGCTCCAGTGTATCTGGACTGAGAGTCGGGAAAAAAATCCATAAGCTTTCCATTGCACAGCACTATCTAGTGATCCCCTGCTGTGTGAGGTTGTCCAACTTGGCTGTGGTGCTGCTTCCTTTAATCTCCACACCTTTATTCCCCTTAAAAGGAACAAGGTTTAATAGCCCCTTGGCACAGACATGTGAAATGGACACTTTAGTCATGGTTCCATCAGTACTCAACACCAACATGAGGGGATGAATTGAACACTGGGCTAAAAAGAAAAGTTATGAAATTACTTGTGGACAAAAGGATATAGATTAGCCCTTTCACTGTCTCACTGCAGGTACATAAGCATTCCACAAAAACCAGTTGCCTGCTTGGGATATTGCTGTGTAGAAAGACATTGTTCTTAATCATTGTAGATCTGTGTTTATTCATGCAGTAACATAACCTCACAGCAGAAATAACCTGTGAAAATGAATTCTTTGTGGTTTCATATTTCTTCTTCAGAGGCCGGTTGAGAGATGCTCAGCGTGTGTTGTTGCAAAGTGTTTATCATTCTTTCTCCTCATTCTGAATAGGCAATGAGGCTGTGTGTTTCACAGGGTGTTTAGAAGTACAGTTATGCTTGGCTTTATAGTTGCTGTAAGTCCATCAGTATTGATTGAACAGGCTGGAATTTCACCCTCAAGCAAAGAGGTATGTGCTGAGAGGTTATAAAAGTTATAGGGTGGACATGGAGAAAATATTTCCACTTGTTAGGGAGTCCAAAACTAAATGCCATAAATATAAAATAGTCGGCAATAAGATCAGAAGGGAATTCAGAAAAGAACCTCTTCAGCCAGGGAATGGTTAGAAGATAGAACTTGCTAGCAAATGGAGTAATTGAGCAAATTACAGTGGAGAAGGAGGCCATGCAGCCCATCAAGTGTGCACCAACCACAATCTTACCCAGGCCCTATCCCCATAACCCCATGCATTTATCCTAGCTAGTCTCCCTGACACTAAGCAGCAATTTAGCATGGCAATTCACCTAATCCAATATCTTTGGACTGTGGGAGGAATCTGGAGAATCCAGAGAAACCCACGCAGATACGGGGAGAATGTGCAAACTCTATACAGACAATGACTCAAGCCGGGAATCGAACCCGGGTTCCTGTCACTGTGAGGCAGCAGTGCTAACTACTGAGAAACTGTACTACCTGTAGCGTAGATATGTTTAAAGAGAGGTTCAATAAATGAGGGAGAAAATCTTAAGACATATGAGCAGGAGAGGCCATTCAGACTGTCAAGTTTGCTCCATCATTCAACAAGATCATGGCTGATCTGATTCCAACTTTAACTCCAATTTCTGCCTATCCCTAGACACTTGACTCACTTGTGGATCAAAGATTTGCCGAACTCAGCTTTGAATATGTTCAGTGATCCAGCCTTTCTGTTCTTGGTGGAAGAGAATTCGAAAAATGTTTTCTTAGTGAATATAAGAATATGTCAATACGTTGGGAGGAGACCTGTGTGGGGCATAAAGAATGCCATAGACCAGTTGGCCCAAATGTTCTGTTTCCGTGTTGTGAATCTATTCAGCTTTCCCATCTTTTAGTCAAATAGTGTGAGAGGCATACTGAGGGTGGCCACAAATCCTGTACTTAAGCTTGGAGAGTGAGGGAGGTGATGATGTTGATTCAATGTAACCTGTAATGCAGCATGTTTCATAGCACAAAAAAAGGGAGACTTTATATTGCAACATTCATCAACTCAGGTCATTATAAAATATTTTACAGCTAAATACTTTTTGCAGTGTTGTTGGCAGGCAGTTTGCGCACAGAAAGGATCCGCAAAGTGGAAATAAATAGAGAATCTCTTTTAAGTGTTGGTGGCGAAATAAATGTTGATTCGAGCTTGGAGGATATAGTGTCACGGAATCTCCTGTACTCTCCTGAAATTGGAAGACAAGACCTTGATTTGATGTCTTATCTGAAAGACAGTACCACTGACCACACAGCAATCCCTCAGTACTACACTTATGTATTAGCCTAGAATGTGCTAATGTCTCTGGGACTCAAGTGGAGCCCACAAACTTCTGATTCAGAGCTGAGAGTTCTAGCACACAGCCATGCTGTCATGAGATCAATCATTCAATTGAGCGCAGAAAGTTACCACTTTAAACATGTTGCACTATACTCGTTGGGTTTGGTTTGTTGAACATGCCCAATGGAGTTCACTACTGTCTGTGTTTTTTACTCAACAGGAGGGAGATGCGGAAGGAGAGCCTTTTGATGATGAAGAATTTGAAGGTTATGAGGAGGTGGACAGGCCTTCTAGCAGAAGCAAAGATCCAATTAAAATTGTTAACGTGAGTACCCGGCAGCAAAGACACCACATTTTATTGTCATTTCTCCTGCAGATAACGTCAGTTAAGTCCTGGTGCTTGGTTGGGGAAATTGCAGTCCCATGAAGAGCTGAGCTATACCAGCTGAGACTCTTCCAAACTGGATCCCCAATCTGCATTCTTAGCTGACCTCAGCCGTGGCAATAGTCTGGATTGTACAGTTGGCAATGGGAAAGACAAAATAGGCTAGGATGCCACATGCTCCATCACCCCATGGGACACCATAAAAATTCCAGATAGAATCAGGTATGAGTTGTACAATACCTGGCAGTGTTTATTTTACATGAAGGTTTTTTTTTTACAGAGCAGGACACAAGCTGCAGGGCCACGGCTTCAAGAGCAGAGGGGTGACATCCTGAGAGATCAGAGGGGCAGGCACAGTGCCCCAGGAGCAGAGGAACAGGCAGGGGGTGACATTCTGAGAGATCAAAGGGGTTAGGCACAGTGTCCCTGGAGCAAAGGGACAGGCATGGGGTGACATTCTGAGAGAATAGATGGCTGGGCACAGGGCCCAGAGTGCAGGGGGCGGGCACAAGATGTTCTGAGTGAGAAGAAGGGTGGGTATACAGCCAAGGACAGAGGGACAGGCTCAGGGTGGAGGCTCAGAGGGCAGGCTGGCAACAAAATTCATGCAAGATTATTAGATTAATTAAAAGGTAGCAATATGTGGGCAGCAAACTTGGATTCTAGAAAGATGATAAGTGTCTTGGAGAAGGGAATGCCATGGGGTAAGAGACGGGAGCCTGGGGGATAGTGGGAAAATCGGGTATCAGTTTATGGGAGCTGTGAAACAATAACCAGTGAATGAAAGAATGTGAGGAGCCTTTTTGTTCAGAGCAGCTTAGGAGAAATGTGCAGAGGATCACTGAAGTGACCATTGAGTGGAATTAATTATGTTCTTGATGAACCTCGGGAGATCCTGTGGAGTGTTGCCTATATGTTGTTGGCATTGGGTTCCATTTATTGACTTCTATGCATCAACTCAAACTGATAAACTGCTGTCGTTCTGAACCCGGTTAGGTCCCTCATCATCTGCAGAACAGCTGGGAGAGCTACTACATGGAGATTCTGATGGTGACAGGCTTGTTGGCGTACATCATGAACTACATCATAGGCAAAAACAAAAATAGCAGGCTGGCCACTGCGTGGTTCAATTCTCATAAGGAACTGCTGGAGAGTAACTTTTCTCTGGTTGGTAAGTCTCTGAATTGCAAACTGTTTACCCTGTGTTTTGTTCCATTATTGGCATCTTGTGTCAGAGGCTGCAGGGTTTTTTTGTTGCTCTGCTGATGTGCCCAGCGATTGTGGTTTCAGGACTGCATTAGGGTTACAATAGGGTTATACACAGAATTTGCTCAGATGAGGAGGATCGTGACAGACACCTCCAGACACTGAAGGATGCCCTCGTGAGAACAGGATATGGCGTTCGACTCATTGATTGACAGTTCCAATGTGCCACAGCGATAAACCGCACTGACCTCCTCAGAAGACGAACACGGGACACGGTGGACAGAGTACCCTTTGTTGTCCAGTACTTCCCCGGAGCAGAGAAGCTACAACATCTTCTCTGGAGTCTTCAACATATCATTGATGATGATGAACATCTCGCTAGGGCAATCCCCCCCCGCCCCACTTCTTGCTTTCAGATACCCGCACAACCTCAAACAGATCATTGTTTGCAGCAAACTACCCAACCTTCAGGAGAACAGTGACCACAATACCACACAACCCTGCCACAGCAACCTCTGCAAGACATGCCAGATCATAGACATGGACGACATCATCAAACGTGAGGATACCATTCACCAGGTACACGGTACGTACTCTTGCAACTCGGCCAACGTTGTCTACCTAATACGTTGCAAGAAAGGATGTCCCGAAGCATGGTACATTGGGGAGACCATGCAGACACTACGACAGCGGATGAATGAGCATCGCTCAACAATCACCAAGCAAAACAGTTCCCTTCCTGTGGGCAAACACTTCAGCAGTCATGGGCAATTCGGCCTCCAAACTGCAGGTAAATGTTCTTCAAGGGGGCTTTCGTGACACACGACAGCGCAGAGACTGATAGCCAAGTTCCCCACACATGAGGACGGTCTTAATAGGGACCTTGGCTTCATGACACACTATCTGTAACCCCCGTAACTTGCCTGGGTTAGCAAAAAACCTCACTTACTGTGCTGTCTGGACAAAATACACAATTCTCTAACCAATGCTCAGGATCCCCTTCACACACATTGTTAGCCACTTTAACACTTGAATAGCAGGTTAGATGTAAGGATTCGCATTCTAATCAGCAATCTGACTGTCTGTGCTGATGTGTGCTGTTGCAGACCAGAACACTGCATTTGCCTGACAAAGAAACAGAGTGTTGAAAGCTCGCAATTTTACTATCAAATAAATCGGTTGGATTTAAAATTGGTGTTGCTAAATTCATACTGGTTCTTACTACCCCAGTCCAATGCTGGCATCTCTACATTAGGGTTACAATGGCAGTGTTCCACAGTCTGAGTGTGCCAGGCGTCTGCATTCCAGGCGACTGAACCAAGTTGATCTCTTTGCTGGCAAACTTTCTTTTGCTTGTCCTTCTGGCCCAAGTACGCTGACGCGAGATGGGACTCCCAGTGATATTCACAGCAGGCAATAGCTTAACTCAGCTTGGTCTGGAGCATTCTGTGAATCAGGATGTAGATGTAATGATCCTTCGGTACTTGTATTTGAGAGGCAGCCGTATAGTTAGATTGATTCTAAGCCCGTGTTTAAATGGTTTCCATTAACAATTTGCTCTGCTGGAGTAGGCTTATAACTGAGTTTATTTATTGGGTGGTGTAGCAGCTAATATGATTTTATTTTCAGGGGATGATGGCATCAATAAAGAACCCATCAGTACAGGAAAACTCACCCAGGAAAATGAACATATCTACAACCTATGGTGCTCAGGGCGTGTGTGCTGTGAGGGAATGTTAATTCAACTAAAGGTATGGCAATCCTACTGGAATCCAGCTTCAAAGGCCAAGAGATCAGGAATTTCAGCTGTCCTGAACAAAATGAATGTGTCGTTCTCTGGGTTTTTGCAACATTGTCCTGTTCTGATTGACTTTTTTTATTCATTCGTGGGACATGCCCATCTCTAGTTGCTTTTGAACTGATTGGCTTGTTAGACCATTTCAGAGGGCAGTTGAGAGTCAACCACATTGTTGTGACTCTGGAGTGACATGTAGGCCAGACCAGGTAAGGATGACCTTCCTTAAAGGACGTTAGTAAATCAGGTGGGTTTTTGCGACAGTCGATAATGGTTTCATGATCATCAGTAGATTCTTAATTCCAGATACTTTTTCTTCAAATTTCAAATTCATTGGGGATTAAATAACATCAAGGAGATCCTGTGGTCCAGTGGGTAGAGTCCCTAACTCTGGATTCAAGTCCCACTTCAGGATGTGATGACTAAGGATAGATGCGTTGTGGATCATTTAGATTGATTTTGTCTTTTACACTAAAAGGATTCCAGTAGGACCTAACACCGTTCCCCAATGGTTTATAATCTTTCTCAGCCTGTCCATGTGATCATAATCTGATAGAGGATAAACTGAGCGTCTTGTTAATTGATTAGCACACTGTTCCTCACCAAAATTTCCTCTTCTGATGTAATTTCTTCTTCTGGAGTTCTCTGTCTGAAGACAGGTCTGTATCACATAGCACCATGACTGCCCACAACTGGCTGAGCATCAATTTATAAATCCTTCCAGCACACACCAATGATGGTGATAAGAGCAGGAGAAATTTTCTGGTCAGTTATACGAAGGGAAGAAAATTGGAACAGCTGACATTACGACCCAGACAAGGTGCGTTTTGCCATGGCAAACCAGACATCTTGGGGGAGTTGGTTGGTTGGCTCAGTTGGCTGGACAGACGTTGTGAATCAGATTGGTACCCACAGCACAGGGTTCAATCTCTGATCTGACCGGGATGGATTTGGAATCTGTCTCCTTGCCCTATTCAGGGTGGAGATCATGGCATTGTGTAGTATGGACTTGTTTTCAGGCAGAGATTTCAAAAAGGAAAAAACAACATCAGAGGCTTGGAGGCAGTCTTAGTGAGAGAGACAGAATGCTAATCAGTCCACTACCTCTCAATTTGTGTTTTGTTAAAT
The DNA here is from genome assembly GCA_024679065.1 of Sphyrna mokarran. Taxonomy (NCBI): domain Eukaryota; kingdom Metazoa; phylum Chordata; class Chondrichthyes; order Carcharhiniformes; family Carcharhinidae; genus Sphyrna; species Sphyrna mokarran. Next base: position 36,429,344 of record JAGIQG010000027.1, read on the forward strand.
TATGATCACACGGATGGGCTGTCAAGGATTATAAACCATTAGCTAAGAATGTTTGGTTCTAATGAAATCCTTAAATGCAGAAGACTCATTACTCCAAATGGCCTACAAGACATTTATCTGTAATGGTTTAAAGTTAGGAATGTTTGCAAAGAAATTAAACAAACAGTAAATATTGACAATCTGAAATATGCAAATCATGAAATCAAACACAGGTTAACGCTACAGGAGGTAGTGCTTATTTTCCATGAACGAATATGTAAAAGTAATGATGTACAATATGCTCACTGCAAAGATCCTAATAAATTACAGGAAGAGTTTGCAAAGATCATTGAACATTGGTGAGAATGTGATTTTTCTTCAAATGAAAATACTCTTTTTTTATTATCGCATGGGATGTGGCTACAACTAACTAAGCCAGCATTTATTGCCCTTAGAGAAAATGCTGGAAAATCTGAGATCTGGCAGCATCTGTAAGGAGAAAAAGTCCAGATGACCTTTTGTCAATCTGCCTTCATTGCCCATCGCTAATTGCCCTTGAGAAGTGGTGGTGAGCTATCTTCTTAAACTGCTGCAGTTCATGTGATGTGGGTACACCCACTGTTAGGGAAAGGAGAGTGTTCCAGAATTTTAACACAGTGACAGTGAAGGGATGCAATATATTTCCAAGTCAGAGTGTTGAGTGGCTTGGGCAAGAATTTGTAGGTAATGATGTTCCCATGTCTCTGACGCCCTTGTCCTTCCTTATGGCAGAGGTTGTAGGGCTGTCAAAGAAGCTTTGGTGAGTTGCTATGATGCATCTTGTGGATGCTACACGTGTCTGCCATTTTGCATCCGTGGTGGAGGAAGTGAATAATTAAGGTGGTTAATGGGGTGCTAATCCAGTGAGTGCTTTGGTGTTGAGCTCCTTGAGTGTTGGAGCTCCATTCATCTGTGCTGCTGTAAACCTGTGTCGTTTCATTCTTTACTAGTTTTTGAAACGACAGGATCTGTTGAACGTACTTGCAAGGATGATGAGGCCTGCCAGTGATCAAGTGGTATGTATAAACTTTAATCAACTGTGTGATAAACTTTAATCAACTGTGCTGTCCGATGGGATCTATCTGTCTGAGCTGTGTGACACTGATGTGCTAAAATGGACTGTTGATTTCACACTGTCAGGTGTTTTGGCACATGGACAGTAAAAGCAGATTTTTTAAGCACCCCAAGGTCGCTGCTATGCCCAGATACCAGATGTGTCCTTCAAACTTTGTAGATTTTGCTGATCTTGGCTATGGCAGTATTTCAAGTGTTGAATATTTGTCTCTAGGCGTGAAGGTGGAATGTTTTCAAACACTATTTGGTGTCACATGGAATTAATCTGGCCTAAAATCAATCCATCATTTTCCTGCTCTCTTTTGCTTTTTAAGGAGTCAACCATTTATGACTGAAATGAAGAAACATTCCTTCACTCAAAAGGCCTGTGAACTCTCTCTCTATGCCCCAGAGAGCTGTGGATTCACAGTCATTGAGTACATTCAAGACAGAGATTCATAGAATCCCTACAATGCAGAAAGAGTTTGTGTCACAAGCACACATACGTTAACGTTGCAACTGCGAAAAGCTCCGAGTTGCCACACTTCTGTGCCTGTTCAGGTCCATTGAGGGAGAATTTAGCATGACCGGTGCACATAACCAGAAAGTCTTTCGGACAGTGGCAGGCAACTGGAGCACCTGGAGAAAACCCATGTAGACACAGGGAGAACATGCAGATTCCACACAGACAGTGACCCAAGCCAGGAATGGAACCCAGGTTCTTGGTGCTGTCTGCATTCAGTCCATCAAGTCTGTACCAGTTCTCCAAAAGCGCATTCCTCCCTTCCACCTTATCCCTGTGATTTGCAGGCAGCCACCCTAGGCAGACAACCCAGCCGGTCTAGCCTGTTGGAATTTTATACATTTTTTTATTAAATCCTCTCTCATCTAAATTCCAGTGAATATAGGCCCACTCAACCCAATCTTTCCTTGTGCAACAATTCTGTCATTCCAGGTATTAGGGTGGTGAAACTTTGCTGTATTCCTTCTATTTCTTGGATAGGTAGACCCAAACTGCACACTTTAATCAAGGTGTGATCTTCCAAGGCCTGTACAGCTGCAATGAGGCATCCTTGTTACTGTACTTAAGTCCTCTGGTAATGAAGGCCAACAAACCATTTGTCTTCCTAATTGGTTGTGGTATCTGCATGCTTGCTTTCAGTGATTGGTGTACAAGGATCAGGTCCCTTTGTACATCAACATTTCCAAATCTATCATGATTTAAATAATACTCTGCCATTCTGTTTCTCTGTCCAAACTAAATAACTTCACATTTGTCTCCATTATTCTGCATCTGCCATGTATTTGCCCATTCACTTTCTAAATCACATTGAAGCCTCTAATATTCTTCTCATCACTCATATTCCCACTAAATATTGTGTTGTCAGCAAAGTTGAAAATATTACTCTTGCTTCCCTCATCCAAATCATTGATGTTTATTGTAAATAGCTAGGACCCAAGCACTGGTCTCTGTGAGATACCACTAATCACTGACTGCCATTTTGAAAAAGGCTCATTTATTCCTACTTTGGTTCCTGTTTGCTAACCAATTCTCAGTCCATGCCAATATACTACGCACAGTCTCATCTGCTTTAATTTTGCACACTAATCTCTTACATGGAACTTTGTCAAAAACTACCTGAAAATCCATTGGCTCACACCCTTATCTATTCTTCCAGTTTTATTCTCAAATGGTTCCAGTAGATTTCTCAAACATAATTTTCCTTTCATAAATCCATCTTGACTTTGTTTAAATTGCTTGATAATTTCTAAGTGTTCTATTGTTGCACTCTTTATAATAGACTAGCATTTTCCCTATCACTGAAGTTAGGCTAATTGGTCTGTAATTCCCTGTTTTCTCCCTCCCTCCTTTTTTAAAAGCAGGGTTTACCATTCTCCAATTTGCTGGGAATGTTCCAGAATCTACAAAATTTTGGGAGGTGACCACCAATGCATCTGCTATTTTCATGGCTATCTCCTTTAGTAAAGTAGTCCGAGATAAACAAAATCTGAGGATTTATTGGTTTTCAGTCCCATTAATTTCTCTGCTACTTTTCTAACAATATTAACTTGCTTCAGTTCCTTTTTTTTGCTAGACTCTTGATTCCTTAGTGTTTCTGGGGAGTTATTTTTATCTTACTCTGTGAAGAACTAAGGTATTTGTTTAATTGCTCTGCTATTTCCTTGTTCTCTATTATAAATTCTCCTGTTTTAGACTGTAAGGGATCAATATTTATCTTCACTAATCTTTCTCATATACTTGGAGAAGTTTTTACAGTCCACTTTTATGTTGTTTTTAAATTTACTCTTGTGCTCCATTTTCCCCCTCTTAATCAATCTCTGAATACTGAACTTCTCCCAATCCTCTTGCCTCTATGACTCCTCTCTGGATCTAATATCCTTTACATCTTTTGTTAGCCATGGTTCGGCCACATGTTTCCTTGTGCCAACAAAGAAAATATATAATTATTGCAATGCATGTACTTTTTAAAAATATTTGCCATTCCTTATCCACTACCATCCCATTTAATGAAGTTCCCAATTTATTGTAGCCAACTCCTGTCTCATTTAAGACCCTTATTTCAGATCGGACTTTTTCAGTTTCCATCCTGATGAAAAATTCTATCATATTGTACTCACTGTTCCCTAAAGGACCCCACACAAAATTATTAATTAACCCATTCTCATTACACAATACCAAATCTAGGATAGCATGTTCCTAGTTGGTTCTTCAATATACTGGTCTAACCACCTTGTACACACTTCAGGAGTTCATCTGCCACGGCGTTGTTACTCATTTGATTTGACAGTCTGTACATAGATTAAAGTCACCCAGGATTACTGTAACACCTTTGTTATATGTATCCCAAAAATTCCTATTTAATGCCACCTGTACCTTACCACTACTGTCTGGCGGCCTATAAACAACTCTCACTAATGTCTTCCACCCTTATTGCCTCTTCACTCTATCTATACTGATTCTAATCTAGATTTTCTGAGCCAATGTCCCTTCTCATTATTTCACTGATTTCATCCTTCACTTACAACATCATCTCACCACCTTTTCCTTTTAGTCTATCATTCCTAAATATTGAATAAGCTTGAATTTTCAGTTCCAGGTCTTAGTCACCTTGCAGCCATGTCTGTCTAATTGCAGTCATAATGTAATTGCAATCATCTCATACAGAACATACAACATTGAACAGTAACAGCACAGTACAGGCCCTCTGGCCCTCGATGTTATGCCGAGCCAAACCCAAGATCAAGCTATCCCACTCCCTGTCATGCTGGCGCGCTCCATATGCTATCTAATAATCGCTTGAAAGTTCTTAAAGTGTCCGACTATCATAGCGGGCAGTCCATTCCACGCCCAACCACTCTGAGTAAAGAATCTACCTTGGACATCCCTCCTGTATCTCCCATCGTGAATCTTATAGTTATGCCCCCTAGTAACAACTACATCCACCCGAGGAAATAGTCTCTGAACATTCAATCTATTGTTAGTTCAACAGCACCCCCTCATCGTCTTATAAACCTCTATTAAGTCGCCTCTCGTCCTTCTCCGCTCTAAAGAAAAAAGCCCCAACTCCCTCAACCTTTCCTCATAAGACCTACCTTCCAAACCAGGCAGCATCCTGGTAAATCTCCTCTGCACTCTCTTTAATGCTTCCACATCCTCCTTATAGTGAGGTGACCAGAACTGCACAAAATATTCCAAATGTGGTCTCACCAAGGTCCTGTATAGTTGCGGCATAACCCCATGACTCTTAAATTCAAACCCCCATTAATAAACACTAACACACTATAAACCTTCTTCACAGCTCTATCCACTTGAGTGGCAAGCTTCAGAGATCTGTGCATGTGAATCCCAGGATCTCTCTGTTCATCCACATTCCTCAGAACCCTGCCGTTGACTCTGTAATCTGCATTCAAGTTTGTCCTACCAAAATGAATCACATTGCACTTATCAGGGTTAAACTACATCTGCCATTTTACAGCCCAGCTCTGAATCCTATCAATGTCTCTTTGCAGCCTACAAGAGCCTCCACCTCATCAGCTACTCCACCAATCTTGGTGTCGTCAGCAAATTTACTAATCCACCCTTCAGCCCCCTCTTCCAAGTCACTGATAAAAATCACAAATAGCAGAGGACCCAGCACTGATCCCTGTGATACACTGCTGGTAACTAGTCTCGAATCTGAAAATTTTCTCTCCACCACCACTCTCTGTCTTCTACAAGATATGACGTAGAGATGCTGGCGTTGGACTGGGGTAAGCTCAGTAAGAGGCCTGACAACAATTTTAAATCCAAGCAATTTATTTGATAGTAAACTTGCAAGCTTTCGGTGTTCGTGCCTTCGTCAGGCAAATGAAGTGTTGTGGTCTGCAAGAGCACACATATCAGCACAGACAGTTTACAAATTGCTGATTAGAATGCGATTCGCATCTTTCCAAATGGAAAGAAATTCCACAACACCAGCTTAGAGTCCAACAAGTTTATTGCAGCAAATGCCGCAAGCATTCAGAACAAGCTGTCCCTTTGTCAGATGGCTGGCAGTTCTTATTGGACTACAAGCTGGTGTTGTGGGAGTTCTTTCTGTCTTACCCCAGTCCAATGCTGGCATCTCCACATCATGATATCTTTCCAAATGGTCATAAATCCTATCCCTCAGGACCTTTTCCATTAACTTACTGACCACCGAAGTAAGACTAACTGGCCTATAATTACCAGGATCGCACCTGTTTCCTTTCTTGAAGAGAAGAGCAACATACACCACACTCCAGTCCACTGGCACAATTCCTGTGGACAGTGAGAACCCAAAGATCAAAGCTAAAGGCTCCGCAATCTCATCCCTTGCCTTCCAAAGTATCCCATTTGGCCCAGGGGACTTATAAACCCTCAGGTTTTTCAAAAATGCTAATTCATTTTCCCTCAGAACATCTATCTCCTCTATCCTTTCAGCCTGTATCACGCACTCATCCTCAAAAGCATGGCTCCTTTCCTTAGTGAACACTGAAGAAAATCATTCAATGCCTCACCCATCTTTTCTGACTCCATGCACAAGTCCTACTACTATCCTTGACCGACCTTAACCTCAGTGTGTTCTTTCTTTCATTTCTCACATAAGAGTAAAAAGCCTTGGGGTCTTCCTTGATCTGACCTGCCAAGGAGTTCTCATGCCCCCTCCTAGCCCTTCTCTTAACTCATTCCTAGCTATCTTGTAACTCTCAGGATCCAACTAACCTTGTTTTCTCATCTTTACATATGCTTCCTTTTTCCTCAACCTGCATTGTTAATTCATCTACCTTATTGTGAATGTTCTGTGGATTCAGATACAATGCCTTTTGTCTCAACTTTTTAACATGTTTACAGACTTTTTGTACCGTGCTATTATTTGCTGCTAGGCTTTTTTTCATCTGACTTCCACTTAAGCTTTCTGCTTTTCTTTTAGCTCTATCTTTGTTTCCCTCTTTTTGTTTTCCTGCTCAGATTCTCATCCTCTTGGTATCACTCCTGGATTTCTTTCTCCCTCAGCCTGTTTCTCAGTTAGTTCAACGGCACCATGTAGATCAGACAGTGACTGTGGAAAAACAGGAGTCAGTCAATTGATGCAACTGATCTTAAGAGCTCTCCTGATATTTCAAAGCTGACCATGTCAGCATCTCCAGTTTTTTAGACCCTCTCTCTGTGTTTGGCTCTGATTCTGTCTGCGTTTGGCCTTGGGATGTCCCTTCTTCCCTCGCTCCGTGGTGAACTCTCCCCCTCTTTCGGTCTGGCACACATTCTCACTGTGGCTTGTGCTTTCGTTTCTCTACCTCGCTTTCTGTCTGCTTTCTCACACTTACTCGGTTTGTTGCTTTTATTTTAATGAAGTGACGGGAATAAGAGCTTTTTGTGATTCCTTCTACAGCAAATCAAAGTGACAATGAATGAGGAAGACATGGATACGTATGTGTTTGCCATTGGATCACGAAAGGCCATGGTCCGGATGCAAAAGGAGATGCAGGATTTGGTATGTGATGAGAGGCTGTTATTCTTCACGAGGATCCTGTACAGTGTGCAAGACGAGCATGAGCCCATGGGGTTTGCCCCATGACATATATCACTGATGTGTGAATGATTAAATTGTGATGTTGTTTACACGTTTTAACTGATAGAACATTGCTGACAGTTAAATACTTTCAAGACAGAAACTAACAGATTTTTTTGTTGGTAAAGTTGGTGAGATGGGAGCAAAGGCGGAAATACTGAGTTGTGGAGCAGATAAGTCATGATGGATTTTGATTGCAGAGGGCACCCTAAGAGGCCCGAATGGCCTCCTGTTCTTAGTGACAGACTTTAATAGATCGCTGAGTATCTAAGTATTCTCTGACGGGGGAGAGAATGGAAATCATAGAACCTCACAGTGCAGAAAGAGGCCCTTCAACCCATCGAGTCTGCACTGAACACAATCCCACCCAGGCCCCACTCCAATATCCCTACGTATTATACTCACTAATCCCTCTAACCTACATATCCCTGGACACTAAAAGGCAATTTCTTAACATGGCCAATCAACCTAACTCGCTCATCTTTAGACTGTGGGAGGAAACCGGAAAAAGGGGGCATGAAATGATTTTGGCGGATAGGATTAAGGAAAACCCAAAGGCTTTTTACTCCTATGTTAGGAATAAAAGGGTGGTTAGAGGAAAAATCGGACCTCTTAGGGACAGAGGAGGGGAACTGTGCTTAGAGCCCGAGGGAATGGCAGAGATCCTGAATGAATACTTTGCATCGGTATTCACGAAGGAGAGGGGCTTGTTGACAGCTCCCGTCTCTGAGGGAGCTGTGGACCAGTTGAGGGAAATATCCATACCGAGGGAGGAAGTGTTAGAGCTTCTAAGTAGCATTAAAACTGATAAATCTCTGGGCCCTGATGGCATTTATCCCAGGCTGCTTAGGGAGGTGCGAGGTGAAATTGCTGGGCCTCTGCAAATCTTTGTCTCTTTTTTGGACACAGGTGAGGTCCCAGAGGACTGGAGAATAGCTAATGTTGTACCGTTGTTTAAAAAGGGTGGTAGGGATAACCCTGGAAATTATAGGCCGGTGAGTTTGACGTCAGTGGTAGGGAAGCTGTTGGAGGGAATTCTTAGAGATAGGATGTATAGGCACTTAGAGTGTTGCGATCTGATTAGGGATACGCAGCATGGATTTGTTAAGGGGAGGTCGTGCCTTACAAATCTGGTAGAATTTTTTGAGGAGGTGACGAAAACAGTGGATGAAGGGCGAGCCGTTGATGTCATCTATATGGATTTTAGCAAGGCGTTTGACAAAATCCCTCATGGGAGGTTAGTTGAAAAGGTCAAGGCTAATGGGATACAAGGACAGGTAGCTAGATGGATAAGCAACTGGCTTAGTAATAGGAGACAGAGAGTAATAGTGGAAGGGTGTTTCTCTAGCTGGAGGTCGGTCACTAGTGGTGTGCCGCAGAGCTCGGTACTGGGACCTCTTCTATTTGTATTATATATAAATGACTTGGAAGAGGGAGTAAGTGGAGTGATCAGCAAGTTTGCAGACGATACAAAGATGGCTGGATTTGCAGATAGTGAGGAGCATTATCAGGCGATGCAGCAGGATATAGATAGGCTGGTAGCTTGGGCAGACAAATGGCAGATGGAATTCAATATTGATAAATGTGAGGTGATGCATTTCGGGAGAAAGAATGTAGGGGTGAGGTATATGATAAAGGGTAGACCTATTAAGAGTATAGAAACGCAGAGGGACCTAGGGGTGCAGGTGAACAAGTCTCTGAAGGTGGCAGAGCAAGTGGAGAAGGTTGTGAAGAAAGCATATAGTATGTTAGCCTTTATAGGAAGGGGTATAGAGTACAAGAACTGGCCTTTAATGTTGCAGTTGTATAAAACGCTGGTTAGACCTCATTTGGAATACTGTGTCCAGTTCTGGTCGCCTTACTACCGGAAGGACGTGGAGACTCTGGAGAGAGTGCAGAGGAGGTTTACCAAGATGCTGCCTGGTATGGAAGGTCTGAATTATGAGGAGAGATTAGGCAAATTGGGACTGGTTTCCTTAGAAAGACGTAGACTTAGAGGAGATCTGATAGAGGTGTACAAAATTTTGAAGGGGATAGATAGAGTAAACAGGGTTAAGCTTTTTCCTAGGATGGACTCAAATAGCACGAGGGGTCACGGGCTTAGGGTGAGGGGGTAAGGTATAATTTGGATGCTAGAGGGAGTTTTTTCACACAGAGGGTGGTGGGGGTATGGAATGCGCTGCCAAGTAAAGTGGTGGAGGCAGGCACTCTGGGGTTATTTAAGAAATACTTAGATGGGCACATGAACAGAATGGGAATGGAGGGGTATAGAAAACTGATTTAAAATAGGGATCATGAGCCTTGGGAGTCCCTGGAAGTGTGTAAATAGATGATGATATTGATGTACTTGTTTTTATCCTACAGGTGCTTTGGTCCACCTTGTTGTCTAACGAGGGGCATACACGCGATGGGTCGTGAGAGGACTGCTCTTGGATCTTTTTCAAGAGTATCCTAGTGCTTCACATCGTTAGTGTACGCTTGACCTGGACCATTTGATGGGCAACACGACAGCTCAGTGACTATCGCTGTGCTGGGCAGATACATGGATTTGGGCCTGTGTCTGTGGGAGTTTGCGCATTCTCCCCGTGCTTGCGTGGGTTTTCTCCGGGTGCTCCGGTTTCCTCCCACATCCCAAAGATGTGCTCTTAGGCTAATTGGCAAAACAATTCTCCCTAAATTGTCTCAAATTTGGTTTTTAATCCATAGATCTATAAACATAGACAGGGATTGCAGGTAGAGGTGGGAACATCGGGGTGGCAGCATGGGCTCGTTGGGCCGAACGGCCTGTTTCCAGTGATGTTTTGTTCTTTGTACCCGGAGGAAACTCGTGCAGACATGAGGAGAATGTGCAAACTCTACACAGACAGTGATCTGAGTCGGGAATCGAACATAGGACCTTGGAGCTCTGAAGCAGCTGTGCTAATCATTGTGCTACCATGCCGTCCTTTTTAAAGAACAGCTCTTCAAGGGTTAATGACACTATTATCTAACTGCAGAAGAGAGTTGCTATTTCATAACTAAAGCAAGGATCCCAATCTCTCAGTACTGGAGTGAATCATTGTGATGACTGATCTTTCGTTTTTAAAAAAAGCACAGACTGTAAACAGATGACTGTCGATATTAGGCACTTGTGCTTAGCAGTGAAAATGCATCCCAGAGCTTTCTGACCGACTGTAACCACGATATAGAGATGCCAGCGTTGGACTGGGGTAAACACAGTAAGAAGTCTGACAATACAAGGTTTAAGTCCAACCGATTTATTTGATAGTAAATTCACATAAGCTTTCGAGGCTCTGCTCTTCATCAGGTGAATGAGGTGTTTTGGTCTCAAGCAGCACATATAACAGCACAGACAGTTTACGGATTACTGATTAGAATGTGAATCTATACACTAACCTGCTATGCAAGTCTTAAAGTGGCCAACAATGCGAGTGATCAGAGCACTGAGCACAGGTTAAAGAGATGTGTAATGTCTCCAGACAGTACAGTAAGTGAGGTTTTTTTGCTAACCCAGGCAAGTCATGGGGGTTACAGATAGTGTGACATGAACCCAAGATCCCAGTTGAGACTGTCCTTGTGTGCGGAACTTGGCTATCAGTCTTTGCTCAGACTGGCCTTCACGACACACAACAGCACAGACCCGCTGAGCAGAGATTGTTGCCAAGTTCCACACACACGAGGACGGTCTCAACAGGGATTTTGGGTTTATGTCACACTACCAGTAACCCCCATGACTTGCCTGGGTTCGCAAAAAAACCTCACTTACTGTGCTGTCTGGAGACATTACACATCTCTCTAACCTGTGCTCAGTGCTCTGATCACTCGCATTGTTGGCCACTTTAAGACTTGCATAGCAGGTTAGTGTATAGATTCACATTCTAATCAGTAATCCATAAACTGTCTGTGCTGTTATGTGCTGCTTGAGACCAAAACACCTTATTCACCTGATGAAGAGCAGAGCCTCGAAAGCTTATGTGACTCGCATTGTTGGCCACTTTAAGACTTGAATAGCAGGTTAGGTATAAAGATTCGCATTCTAATCAGTAATCTGTAAACAGTCTGTGCTATTATATGTGCTGTTTGAGACCAGAACACCTCATTCATCTGACAAAGGACAGCCTCGAAAGCTTATGAGTTTACTGTCAAATAAATTGATTGGACTTAAACCTGGTGTTGTTAGACTCACAGCTGTAACCACTGCAAGAAATCAGAACCTGAATTTAATCCAGACTTTTCTCACTGTGACTCCAGTAATGGCAGGGAGTCAGGCTGCTGTGAACACATTCCTGATTAAAGTCTGTCTGATTTCCATTGTGATGGATAGCTTGCTGCTAGAACAACTGCTGCTCCTGCTGGGGAACTGCGATTGCTGTTAGATAAGGAGCTATAAACCCTCCACTTTCTTTTCTAGAGTGAGTTCTGCAGCGATAAGCCCAAGTCAGGGATTAAGTTTGGGCTTCCTGATTCACTCTCAATGCTGTCAGAGATGGGCGAGGTCACAGAGGGAATCCTGGACAACAGGGTGAGTGTGTGAATTGGGGAATGATGAGACTTTGTAAACGTTAGTGAAATTTGTCACTGAAGTTGGTATGAATTCAGCAACGCTTGTCTGCCACGGCCTCGGATATCCACTAAGCTGCTGGTAAAGAAATAGAATTGGTCTCCGTGGTGCAGGGAGGTGTTTAGTTTTGCATGTATGTGTATGTGAGCTAGTGATGATTATTTAAACATTTCCCACTTCATATAACTTGTATTCAAATCAAACATATGCAGAGATAAAAACCAGTCTTGAAATATTAATCCTCTCTTTCTCTGCAGCAGCTCACCTGCTAAATGTTTCCGACATTTGCTATTTTTATTCAGAATTCCAATATTAGGAGTTTTTTTTTTGTTTCAAATACCCTTAGGACAGGTACAGCTTGTGTTAGATACAGAATAAAGCTCCCTCTACACTGTCCCCATCAAACACTCCCAGGACAGGTACAGCACAGGGTTAGATACAGAGTAAAGCTCCCTCTACACTGTCCCCCATCAAACACTCCCAGGACAGGTACACACTAGGTTAGATACAGAATAAAGCTCCCTCTACACTGTCCCCATCAAACACTCCCACGACAGGTACAGCATGGGGTTAGATACAAAGTAAAGCTCCCTCTACACTGTCCCCATCAAACACTCCCAGGACAAGTATAGCATGGGGTTAGATACAGAGTAAAGCTCTCTCTACATGTTCCCATCAATGAGGCTGTGCCCTAAGCTATTGTGTTATGCCTGGTTTCCTGCAGCCCTCCATTTTGTGATTTCTTGCCAATTAGGGCCTAGAATCTTATAACTCTTAAGTCTGGCAAAGATTTGCGCCAATTGATTTATCACACTGAAATTTTGTGCCCAGGTTAAAATGGCAAAAGGATAGTGTGAACCCCATTACATAGCTGACACATCAAAGTCAGCCATGCACCTCTCTTTCCAGTCCATCCATGTTTCTGTTTGGTAATGTATGTTGATGTAAATGTTACCAATGTGGCTCTGTCCAGTTATTCGTTTGAGTGAGGTTCATTCTGTGCTGAAATGTTCAATTTTCTCTCTGTTACCAGATGGTGCACTTCCTGTCAAATCATGCCGACAAGATTGAGTCTGTTCATTTCTCAGACCAGTTCTCTGGGGCTAAAATTATTCAAGAGTAGGTATCATTAATATAGCTGCTCACTTTGTAAACATCAAATGTTTCTGATATTGATGGGAAACCCTAATTGCAGGAATGATATTCTAGATTAGAAGTGGTGGTTGAGGTGGAGTTGTGGAGATGTGCGTGGTCATCAGGTTATGCAGAGCCTGGGAGAATGTTAAAGTAGTATTTGAAGTTTGGGGTAGGATGCAGGTGGTGGGCAGTTGGAGTCCGGCTGAAGCAAATAGTCAGAGACCTACATGTGGGCCCCGACGTGGTCTGATTTATGAATAATCTTTCATGTTATCTCTCTGTCCCTGTGCAGACGCGATTGATGCCTAGTCATCATCATGGTTTCATTGGTCAGAGCATTGAATACAGGAGATGGGATGCCTTGTTGAAGTTGTTATAAGGCCACACTTAGAATACTGCATACAGTTCTGGTCACCCTATTACAGAAAGGATATTATTAAACTAGAAAGAAAAGGTGAACTGAGGTGCTATCAGGATTTGATAGTTTGAATTATAAGGAGAGGCTGGATAGACTGTGACTTTTTTCCCTGGAATGTAGGAGGCTTAGGGGTGATCTTATAGAGGCCTATAAAATAGAGGGTCCTAGATAAGATAGATAGTCAACACCTTTTCCCAAAGGTAAGGTAGTCCAAAACTAGAGGGTATAGGTTTAAGGTGAGAGACACAAAGAGGTCCAGGGGGACAATTTTTGTTCACTGGAGAGTGATGAGTGTCTGGAACAAACTGCCAGAGGTAGTAGTACAATTTTTGTCTTTTAAAAAGCATTTAGACAGTTAAGTGGGTAAGATGGTTATAGAGAGATATAGGTCAAATGCAGGCAATTGAGGCCAGCTTAGAGATAAAAACAGGGTGGCGTGGACGTGTAAGGCTCTATGACTCTCCCTCAGAATGTTCCTGGTATCATCATATCTGATAAGTGTTGACTCCTTTGTGTTATAGATGTTGGAACCAAGGTGATCCTCTGCTGCTGAATAAACCTCGGAGCAGAAGTGGGACATTTCTGTTATGCTCTGAATTCCTTACCTAAGATGGAGTCAGTTAGCTACGTTTCCTGGTGATACTGGGCAGTGTGTGTGCGGGTTCATGTTTGGGTGAGGAGCTGGAGGATACTATGTAACTTGAACCTAAGAGAGCTGGCACCGTCATGAAGCAAGCTGTCCCTTGAAGACATTTGTCTGAGTGCAGCCATCTCAGCGTCTAACAAAGTGACGGAGAATAAAATTGCTAACACCCGTAGTGCAAAGCTGACAACAGCAACTGCTGTCAAACACCACTTAAACCTTGCAGTTTGTGTTGGGAAGAGTAATGAACTGTTGGGGAGTTAAATGAATATCTTTATTAACCATTTATTTATTGTTCAACTAAGTTTGTAATCTACAACATGTGTTGCCTATCCCCTCAGTCAGGGGGGAAGCTTGGTCTGTACCTTTTTAATTCTTTTCCTGCTTTTTGTTTAGAGAGGGTCAACCCCTCAAGCTGCCTGACACTAAAAAGACACTACTGTTTACATTTAATGGTAAGTCTTGATTCATAGTACTTTGGGAAGGAGTGAGCCTGCTCCGAGAATATAACATATGGGATGTGAAATGGGAATAATTGGTGCAATATTGTATGCAATAGCTTTGTACTCCTTGCATTACGAAGCAGTGATTCTGAAGGGTGCAGGGAGCTCAGCCTTTTCCTGAGCTTCATTCAGCCAGTTTTGCTTCTTTGATCACTGAAGCTGTTTCTGGCTGCGCAGAATGATTGATGTTGGGCCTTCTTTTTGTTAATTCTGCGCAGTGCCTGGAATTGGCAACACTTCTCCAAAGGATATGGAGTCCTTGCTTCCGTTAATGAACATGGTTATTTACAGCATTGACAAGGCAAAGAAATACCGTCTGAACAGAGAGGTGAGAACACGTGTGTGTTTTGCTTTGTTCGCTCTGCATATTGGAGTTTCGTGTTGAATAGCTGCCCCAGTGAGGACTTGTTGCTTTAACAGCCACCTAGTATTTTGTTAGGTTGGAGATGCCAATTTACTAGACTCCCTTGTTAGTCTCAACTCTGCTTCCATCGCAGTGCAATTTTCTGTCACTTCCCCCACACCCACCCACCTTGCAGTGACAATGGTTACTGCAGGTTTGAGGATGTGGGGGACCAATTAGCCAGTTTAAAATTTGGTACATTATCGTTCTAATGGCCAACTTGCGCATTTTCCTTTCTATCATCCTTCTCCCTTGTGCTTCCCTTTCCCTCATTCCCCAGTGCTGCGTGCAAGTGAATGGACAAAGTAAGTGTGCTGATTCTCTTTATATTCTGCCCCAACTCCCAGGGTAAGATGAAAGCTGATAAAAATCGTGCTCGTGTGGAGGAGAACTTTCTGAAGATGACTCATGCACAGCGTCAAGAAGCTGCACAAACACGCAGGGAGGAGAAAAAGCGAGCAGAGAAAGAGAGGATTATGAATGAAGAGGATCCAGAAAAACAGCGCCGGCTTGAAGTATGAAAATACTTGGTCTGAAAATACAACGGGGCTGCGGGGAGGTGAATCTGCTCTCAGAAGCCCTCAAAAATCCCTGGAATATTCGATCATGTTTTATTTTGCACTGTATAACTTCAGTCAATCTGATGGATTTTAAAGAAAGAATTTGTATTCACATAATAACTCATCTCAACATTGTCCCCAAACGCTTCACAACAAATGAATCTGCACACTGCATACTCCCAAAATAGCATTTTGATGCTGTCAGTGAGGAATATTGGCAGAATCCCTGTCCTGCTTCCAGTGGTACCATTGGATTCTTTACATCCAATTAAACAGGTGACATCTTTTAAATGCCTCACCTGAAGGACCACAGTGTAGTCCTCAGTACAGAAATCAAGTAGCGCCTGAATTCCCATTCAAGATCGAGTGGCTTAACAAACAGTCCAATCCCACTCATTCATTGAGCAATACAGTGGCTAGCACTGCTGCTTCACAGCACCAGGGATCTGGGTTCAATTTGGGCCTTGGGTGACTGCGTGGATTTTGCATGTTCTCCCAGTGTCTGGGTGAATTCTTAATTTAATCTCTCGTCTTGAGTGTCAGCCTCGACTATGTGTTCATCTACCTGGATTGGAAGTTGAAACTTCACTGCAGAGGCCTATCCCAGTTTGCACCTCGCCTCAGCCAAGACTAAACCAGAAATTTTCAAACGATCCTACTGTGCAGAAGGAGGCCATCCAGCCCATCGAGTCTGCACTGACCATAATCCCACCCAGGCTACATCCCCTCAACCCTGTGCATTTATTCTAGCTAGTCCCCTTCACACTAAGGGGCAATTCACCCAATCAACCCAACCCGCATATCTTTGGAGTGTGGAAGGAAACCAGAGCACCCGGAGGAAACCTACAAAGACATGGAGAATTTGCAAACTCCGTACATACAGTGACCAAAGCCAGGAACTGAACCCGGGTCCTTGGTGCTGCGGGGCAGCGGTGCTAACCACTGTGTGGTGGATGTCCCAGGGAGTAAAACATGACTGATTTTCTAGAGATTTCCCTTTTTCTCTATCCCTATTGTTGGGTTTAATTGTCTGTTCTTCGTTGCAGGAAGCTGCTCTCCGTCGGGAGCAGAAGAAGCTGGAGAAGCGTCAAATGAAAATGAAGCAAATCAAAGTGAAAGCAATGTAGGAGTAGCAAATAACTTGGAGGAGGTGGCTGCTGTCTCGCGAGAGAGAAGATCCACATCAGATTGAAATGTTTGGTTTTAATAGAGAGAAAGAAAACCTCAGGGCACCCGAATAATCGATAAGCAATTTATACAGTGAGCTCCACACTGGCCATTTTTTTTAAAAAAAAATCTGGCAAAATGCATTTTCCTTCCTTTTACCCTACTACTCTTCCTCGATTCTGCATGAAACTACAGTGAAGAACTACACTGGGGCCGGATGTCATCTTGTCCAACCCCACTCCAGGCATCAGCTTCAAAACAGGTCGGGATTTGAACTCTTCAGAATTAAAATATGGAGTTCAAACTGGTGATTTGGGCAGCTTTGCAGCACACAAGCAGTGGAATCCAGTAAGAGCTTAGTGGACTAGTATCACCGATTTATAATTTTACCATGTAATTTCCAGATGGTCATCAATGTAGATGTGCATTAGATTCATCAACGGTTTCTTGATGTGTACTTTACAGAATTAGATTATTGAAAGATCTAATTTCCCTGCCTAACTGGCATCATTAGTGAATTTGACAGGTTATACAGGCAAACAGCCAGGGGCAGCATGTGAGCTTTGGGTGGCTTGGTTCAGTCCTTTGTTGGAGAGGGTCGAAGAATCCTGTTACAAGTATGGGGCAGCCCTTAGTGACTGAGAGCAATGCTCGATGAGGCTCAAGGCAGGTCAGCAGTTGAATTCAGCTCTCTTGCAAGTTGGCCTCGGGCAGGCCACACTAGTAGAGTTCCATTTGTTCCCAGTGCCCTCTACTTGGAAGGAAACAATTCAGACCATGTTTACTGCACCTGACCACCTCCCATCACACCTTGCTTTTGTCTTTACCACCTCCTAATTTACAGATTTGGGTGTCAGGCAGAAGCATAATTAACACATTGAAAAGCCAATCAACGTTCTCCTAAAATCAGAGAGTGGGCATCATTCTCACAACCAGACCCTCAGGGTAACAGCTGCATTAAAATAGGAGGCCGGAAGAGAGATTTGGAGGAGGTTGAAAAGTACAGTAGATAGGGTTTTGCTGCTATCAAATCATTTATACCAGGCCATCTCCAGTTAAAAGTGAGAAACATTTTTCCATGTTTAGCCAAGGGTTTTAATATGTATCCATAGTTGGAATTGTCTCCAAAACACCTGAACAATCCAGGAAGTGAGCCATAGGCAAATTCCTCTCCCCCCAGTCTTTGGTATACTTTCCAGTAACGAAAGTCCAGTGATGATGATAATAGGATTGGCTGGAGCTACCATGTGGGGATTCCCAAATGTACATATAGTTGCAGCACACAAGTGCAGGCACCAGTAATCTCTCATGTCCTAATCACCCTCTGTGTTAGAGAATCTCAGTGATAGCTGATGAATAGGCAGTGTGGTAGAGTACTGTTTTCTGACCATTCTCCCATTCTGGTTCTACTGAAGGGGTCTGCACTCCATATGAGCCAACAGTAGTTATTGGTAGTCAGTAAAAATGCTGGGATTGGGAAACTACTGGCTAGAGAGTATTTTGGTTAGAGAGAGGTTAGAATTTGTGCCAACCACTGTACCGCCCTGCTGCTTCACAGCTCGAGGGACCTGGGTTTGATTCCTGGCTTGGGTCACTGTGTGGGTTTCCTCCTACAGTCCGAAGATGTGTAGGTTAGGTTGATTGGCTGTGCTAAAAATTGCCCCTTAGTGTCCTGAGATGTGTAGGTTAGAGGGATTAGCAGGTAAAATATGTAGGAATATGGGGTAGGGTCTGGGTGGATTGTGGTCCATGCAGACTTGATGGGCCGAATGGTCTCTTTCTGTACTGCAGGGTTTTTATGATTTTGTGGCACTGCACTTTCCCATTGAGAAAATCTTATCAAATAAGGATCACACTAAGGATTCTCCGGCCATGCTCGTCTCTAAACTACAGACTTACGCCCGAGGCCAGTGAACCTTTGCGTGGTTCGCCTCCTGCCGGTTACAATTCCCACGGCGAGCACAGTGGAAGAATTCCGGCCCAATTTTATTTTTTTTTTAAATTCACTCCAATGCTGTTGATTCACTGTGAATCTAGAGTCAACTCCTGACTTTCACGTGAACTTGCCATCTGGTATGGAGGAAGATGCCACCTGAAGGCAGAGTTTTGAGTCAGTATTAGTGACCCCTGTCCCTTACAAGGACGGTGTGAATTTGCTGACATGATATCTTCCAGTATCTCAGATATAGAACGTGTTCATTTGCGTCCATTTGGGACACTTGGGTACCAACAGCCGGCTGAAAGATCTCCTCTCAGGATTTGCTGTATGACTTGGATTTCCAACGTTACTGGGATTGTTAGTGTGAAATTTGAAGGCTTATATGTTCAGGTGTAGAGTGAGAAGCTGTAAGATGTGCTGCTTCTCTGAACATACACACACCAGTCAACCATCTTTTTGATTACTGCCATTAAGGTTATCAGTCAATCCAGTGGCTGAACATTGCACTGAGGCAACATGATATTTATTAATACCCCCTTATAGGCAAATGGAAAATGAATGTATTTTTCCTGATTGAAAAAGTATCTTCATCCCAGGACTGGACCACAATGTTCAACCTCTATAATAATAAACTTGGCATTTAGTTAACACCGAGGTGTTTTCATGTTAAGCCATTTAAAGAATATTTAACCTAGAAGACTCCTGACTTACCAAGTTTACTTGTATTTTGATAAGAGTTCCTTGACATATTGTGTGAAAGCAGGACTGAGCTTGAATTTGCTTGCCACATTTTGCCAGAAGGGCAAAGTCACATTGTCAGTCCAATTTACATACGACTACATAGATAGTGACTGCAAACTGAGGTACAGGTGAAGTGGAATTTAGGGATCTGCGAATGATGCCCAGATCAAATCCAGTCAATAGCACTGAATATTTAGGAACATTGTAACCCAGAAAAGGCCATTCACTTCTTTGAGTCCATTCTGTCCTTTGATTGGTTCACAGCTGATCTGTGAATCAACTTCATTTTCCCTGCCTTGATCCAAATCCAGCACCAATCTCGGACTCAGAATTCATAGGCATTCGACAGGGAACGAGTTACAGATTTCCACTGTTATTTGTGTGCAAAAGACCTTCCTGATTTCACTCCTAATTAACTCAGCTGTCACAGGGACTGAGCTGGGTATATGCGGCATATGCAGGAATCCAGGCATTTACAAAGTCAACACGGAAGAACGTTATAACCAACAAATGAACTAAAACCAAATCCTATAATGTGGAGTGATTCAGTTTAAATGCTACAATGCCAGTAAGGATCAGATTCTACACTAATACATGACCTTAACCTTGAAACACTTTTTGAAGGTTGAGAAAGATAAGTTCTTTGCTGAAACAGTGCGATTAGAATAGTTTACTCAGTGAAACAATGTGTAGCCAGGTCACATCAACCTGATAGCCCTGGATTTGACTCCTGGTTTCAGCCGAAGATCGCTGCTGGTCTTGACCAGAATGGCTGTAGGAGCAACAATTTGGCTCATGGACTGGTGGAGACAAGAGGAAGAATTATCAGCCAGACTACGTGCAGCTGACCACTGTCCATTGGCCCTGCTGAGTGGGGCCTAGAGTGATGTTTGTTAACCTCAACCTCAATTTAGATTCACATGCAAAGACTAAATTAACTGTTTGCAAGACCAGAGGTTTGGTGGTAATGGAAGACTTGGCGCCTTCAAGACAGAACGACCAAGAGAGACAATGCCAAGAGTTAATGTACTCTGTCCCTTCTAACCTCCAGAGGGTTTGGGGGAAATACAGAGCCTGTGACCATCTGTAGATCTGGTTATTCTATTAATTTGAGCGGAGAAAAGTTTTACATGTATGTGGAAAAGGGCAAGTTCTCTTTTGGGATTTGTTCCTTGGGATGGTGGACCTCTGCTTACAATATTCACTAGCTTTGGCTGATCTTTGTGTTTCTAGGTGGGAATCCCAAGATCTTTCCATTGCCATCTTACACAAACTTGCTTCTCCTGCCGTTCTGGACCTACTGTATTTTGTCCAATACTGCAATGTAACATGAGGTGGATTGAAGGAAGGGTGTTTGCTGAATATTTTTGTTCTCAAGTTTATTTAAGTAAATGGAAAGTTATTGAATCAATCATGGTATGTGTGTGGTAAGCATGGACTTAATAAAAACAAAACTTTTGTATTGCAATAAAACACTCCATTTTTTGGATTGGATGTTTCTTGGGGCCTGAGTTGAACTAATTTCCATCACGTTTTGTGGGAATTTTTTTTCTGCACCTTCTAATTAAAATTCCGAAGAACAAGACAAACTACACAAGTTTAAACACAATGTCATTTTTTGGGGTGGGGGGGGAGTGGAAGGGCAGGCTGGTATTTTGTGCTGATCAAAGTGAGGGATTATTTATGATGATAAACTATAGCAGTATGGTGACAGTGGTTAGCAGATTCAATTCCTGGCTTGAATTGCTGTCTGTGCAGAGTCTGCATGGGTTTTCTCCCACAGTCCGAAAGACTGGTTAGGTGCATTGACCCGAACAGGCACTGGAGGGGATTTTCAAAGTAACTTCATTGCAGTGTTAATGTAGGCCTACTTGTGACATTAATGCATAAACTTTAAAACATTTTCTACAACTCACATCTGGATCCAACAATAAAGGATAGAAGTGTTAACCCTCCCTCCCTCTCCACAAATGCTTTCTAATCCATTGACTGTTAAATGTTTTCAATTTATAATTCTGACAATAGCCCTCAAATCTAACTTCAAGAATTGTCCTGCATCACTGTGGCATGTTTACATCCTCCACAGCTGCTGTCAGAGGAGAATTTCCAATTGGTGCGAATGCATTCTGGACAGTTCTCAGAGCAACTTGCATTCACTCAAGTGTTCAGTCATTGTAAACTTTATTTCATAGTCAGAACCAAGCAGGAGGGAGGATTTATCTCCACTTAAGCTGAATGGATTATGTTGTGCTTTGTAATTTGTGTTTTTTTTTTCATCTGCTTCTACAGATAAATAAATAGAACAAATTGTTGAAATCTTGAAATGAAATCCTATTCCATGCAGTTTCCGTTTATGCAAAAGGCAGTGGGAGATGAATTGTAGCTAGAATTACATCTTCCTCCTCTTGTCTATCAGAACTCTGACAACTGTGGCCTGAGTCTTATGAGATTAATATACTAGTCAGTGTTCAAGTTAGAAGAAAATAATAATCTTAGATTCATTGTAGTGCAGAAGGAGGCTATTCAGCCCTTTGAATCTGCACTGGTTCTCCGAAAGAGAACCTACCTAGTCCCACTGCCTTGCCTTATCCTCATAACGCTGCCATTCTTTTCAGTTAGCAATTCAATTCCTTTCTGAATACCTTAGTTGGTACCTCAACCACTTTTTCAGGAAGTTTGTTCCCAACTCCAAACCTCTGGGTGAAGATTTCTCCTTGCATCAGTTTTACTTCATTTACCCGTTATTTTAAAGCCGTGCCCTCTAGTTATTGATGTTCTCTTGTCAATAGCCCTTAGGATCTTTAATACCTCAGTCCAGTGTCCCCTCAGCTCCCTTTTCTCCAAGGAAAACCAAACCCAACCTCTCCAATCTATCCTCATAGCGACAGTGCTTACTCCTGGAATCTCCTCTGGACTCTCTTTCCAATGCCTTCACATCCCTCAAGTATGGTGCCCAGGACTGGACTCAGTGCTCCAGATGGGCCTAATGAATGTCTTGAACAAGTTCAACATAACTTTCTTACTTTTGTTCCTATTAGTAAAGTCTACTATACACTTTAATATGCCCTTCCAGCTTCAATGACTTGTGTACATATACATTGAGGTTTCCATTCCTGAACTTCCTTTCAAGTTTCTCCCTTTATTTTTAACAGTCTCTGCACGTTTCTCACAATCACTTTACAATTCTCTGCAATGATCTGTCACACGTCTGCTCAATTCAACAACACATCCATGTCCTTATGAAGTTGACACAGTTTCAATCTTGGTATCATTCTCAAATTTTGAAATCATGTCCTGAACACCACAGTCAACATTGCTCATATCTATCTATATTGGGAAGAGCATGGGTCCTAACACTGACATGTGATAGGAATACCATCACATACCTTCCTCCAAACAGAAAAACAATAAAATACCACTACTCTCTCTTTGCTGTAATTCAGCCAATATCTTGTCCAGATGTTTGTGTTTTCCCTTTTATTTTGTGGGCTAAAATTTTGTGAGTTTTGAGTGATTATCTGCTACACGATGGCTTAATTTTAGATAGGCTGTTAGAATACGCTGACCATGTAATTTTTCAATCTGTGAGTGCAGGTTATTCCTCACTGACGCTCTCAAATCCTTTTTATATCACTCTTGGTTTTCATTTCTATATGTGTCACTCTTTGTAACATTTGTAACCCAACCCCTCTCGCTGTCTGTGTCTATCTGCCGATCCCCTTCCCTGTCTCTGTGTCTGTCTGCCGATCCCTCTCCCTGTCTCTGTGTCTGTCTGCCGATCCCCTTCCCTGTCTCGGTGTCTGTATGCCGATCCCCTTCCCTGTCTCTGTGTCTGTCTGCCGATCCCCTTCCCTGTCTCGGTGTCTGTATGCCGATCCCTCTCCCTGTCTCTGTGTCTGTCTGCCGATCCCTTCCCTGTCTCGGTGTCTGTATGCCGATCCCTCTCCCTGTCTCTGTGTCTGTCTGCCGATCCCCTTCCCTGTCTCGGTGTCTGTCTGCCGATCCCCTTCCCTGTCTCTGTGTCTGTCTGCCGATCCCTCCCTGTCTCGGTGTCTGTCTGGCAATCCCTCTCCCTGTCTCGGTGTCTGTCTGCTGATCCCTCTCCCTGTCTCTGCGTCGGTCTGGCGATCCACTCCCTGTCTCTGTGTCTGTCTGGCGATCCCTCTCCCTGTCTCGGGGTCTGTCTGGCGATCCCTCTCCCTGTCTCGGTGTCTGTCTGCCGATCCCTCCCTGTCTCGGTGTCTGTCTGCGATCCCTCTCCCTGTCTCGGTGTCTGTCTGCCGATCCCTCTCCCTGTCTCTGTGTCTGTCTGCCGATCCCTCTCCCTGTCTCGGGGTCTGTCTGCCGATCCCTCTCCCTGTCTCGGTGTCTGTCTGCCGATCCCTCTCCCTGTCTCGGTGTCTGTCTGCCGATCCCTCTCCCTGTCTCGGTGTCTCTCTGGCGATCCCTCTCCCTGTCTCGGTGTCTGTCTGGCGATCCCTCTCCCTGTCTCGGTGTCTGTCTGGCGATCCCTCTCCCTGTCTCGGTGTCTGTCTGCCGATCCCTCTCCCTGTCTCGGTGTCTGTCTGCCGATCCCTCTCCCTGTCTCGGTGTCTGTCTGCCGATCCCTCTCCCTGTCTCGGTGTCTGTCTGCCGATCCCTCTCCCTGTCTCGGTGTCTGTCTGCCGATCCCTCTCCCTGTCTCGGGGTCTGTCTGCCGATCCCTCTCCCTGTCTCGGGGTCTGTCTGCCGATCCCTCTCCCTGTCTCGGGGTCTGTCTGCCGATCCCTCTCCCTGTCTCGGGGTCTGTCTGCCGATCCCTCTCCCTGTCTCGGTGTCTGTCTGGCGATCCCTCTCCCTGTCTCGGTGTCTGTCTGGCGATCCCTCTCCCTGTCTCGGGGTCTGTCTGGCGATCCCTCTCCCTGTCTCGGTGTCTGTCTGCCGATCCCTCTCCCTGTCTCGGTGTCTGTCTGCCGATCCCTCTCCCTGTCTCGGTGTCTGTCTGCCGATCCCTCTCCCTGTCTCGGGGTCTGTCTGCCGATCCCTCTCCCTGTCTCGGGGTCTGTCTGCCGATCCCTCTCCCTGTCTCGGGGTCTGTCTGCCGATCCCTCTCCCTGTCTCGGGGTCTGTCTGCCGATCCCTCTCCCTGTCTCGGTGTCTGTCTGGCGATCCCTCTCCCTGTCTCGGTGTCTGTCTGGCGATCCCTCTCCCTGTCTCGGTGTCTGTCTGGCGATCCCTCTCCCTGTCTCGGGGTCTGTCTGCCGATCCCTCTCCCTGTCTCGGTGTCTGTCTGCCGATCCCTCTCCCTGTCTCGGGGTCTGTCTGCCGATCCCTCTCCCTGTCTCGGGGTCTGTCTGCCGATCCCTCTCCCTGTCTCGGGGTCTGTCTGCCGATCCCTCTCCCTGTCTCGGTGTCTGTCTGCCGATCCCTCTCCCTGTCTCGGTGTCTGTCTGCCGATCCCTCTCCCTGTCTCGGGGTCTGTCTGGCGATCCCTCTCCCTGTCTCGGTGTCTGCTGGCGATCCCTCTCCCTGTCTCGGTGTCTGTCTGGCGATCCCTCTCCCTGTCTCGGTGTCTGTCTGCCGATCCCTCTCCCTGTCTCGGGGTCTGTCTGCGATCCCTCTCCCTGTCTCGGTGTCTGTCTGGCGATCCCTCTCCTGTCTCGGTGTCTGTCTGGCGATCCCTCTCCCTGTCTCGGTGTCTGTCTGCCGATCCCTCTCCCTGTCTCGGGTCTGTCTGGCGATCCCTCTCCCTGTCTCGGTGTCTGTCTGGCGATCCCTCTCCCTGTCTCGGGGTCTGTCTGGCGATCCCTCTCCTGTCTGTCTGGCGATCCTCCCTGTCTCGGTGTCTGTCTGGCGATCCCTCTCCCTGTCTCGGTGTCTGTCTGCCGATCCCTCTCCCTGTCTCGGGGTCTGTCTGGCGATCCCTCTCCCTGTCTCGGTGTCTGTCTGGCGATCCCTCTCCCTGTCTCGGTGTCTGTCTGGCGATCCCTCTCCCTGTCTCGGGGTCTGTCTGCCGATCCCTCTCCCTGTCTCGGGGTCTGTCTGCCGATCCCTCTCCCTGTCTCGGGGTCTGTCTGCCGATCCCTCTCCCTGTCTCGGGGTCTGTCTGCCGATCCCTCTCCCTGTCTCGGTGTCTGTCTGGCGATCCCTCTCCCTGTCTCGGTGTCTGTCTGCCGATCCCTCTCCCTGTCTCGGTGTCTGTCTGGCGATCCCTCTCCCTGTCTCGGTGTCTGTCTGGCGATCCCTCTCCCTGTCTCGGGGTCTGTCTGCCGATCCCTCTCCCTGTCTCGGGGTCTGTCTGCCGATCCCTCTCCCTGTCTCGGGGTCTGTCTGCCGATCCCTCTCCCTGTCTCGGGGTCTGTCTGCCGATCCCTCTCCCTGTCTCGGGGTCTGTCTGCCGATCCCTCTCCCTGTCTCGGGGTCTGTCTGGCGATCCCTCTCCCTGTCTCGGTGTCTGTCTGGCGATCCCTCTCCCTGTCTCGGGGTCTGTCTGGCGATCCCTCTCCCTGTCTCGGTGTCTGTCTGGCGATCCCTCTCCCTGTCTCGGTGTCTGTCTGGCGATCCCTCTCCCTGTCTCGGTGTCTGTCTGCCGATCCCTCTCCCTGTCTCGGGGTCTGTCTGGCGATCCCTCTCCCTGTCTCGGTGTCTGTCTGCCGATCCCTCTCCCTGTCTCGGGGTCTGTCTGGCGATCCCTCTCCCTGTCTCGGTGTCTGTCTGGCGATCCCTCTCCCTGTCTCGGTGTCTGTCT
Organism: Sphyrna mokarran; assembly: GCA_024679065.1. Taxonomy (NCBI): domain Eukaryota; kingdom Metazoa; phylum Chordata; class Chondrichthyes; order Carcharhiniformes; family Carcharhinidae; genus Sphyrna; species Sphyrna mokarran. The sequence goes on from JAGIQG010000027.1 coordinate 36,455,306, forward strand.
GGCGATCCCTCTCCCTGTCTCGGTGTCTGTCTGGCGATCCCTCTCCCTGTCTCGGTGTCTGTCTGGCGATCCCTCTCCCTGTCTCGGTGTCTGTCTGCCGATCCCTCTCCCTGTCTCGGGGTCTGTCTGCCGATCCCTCTCCCTGTCTCGGTGTCTGTCTGCGATCCCTCTCCCTGTCTCGGTGTCTGTCTGGCGATCCTCTCCTGTTCTGTCTGCCGATCCCTCTCCCTGTCTCGGTGTCTGTCTGCCGATCCCTCTCCCTGTCTCGGGGTCTGTCTGCGATCCCTCTCCCGTCTCGTCTTCTGCTCGGGTCGTCTGCGATCCCTCTCCCTGTCTCGGTGTCTGTCTGCCGATCCCTCTCCCTGTCTCGGTGTCTGTCTGCCGATCCCTCTCCCTGTCTCGGGGTCTGTCTGCCGATCCCTCTCCCTGTCTCGGGGTCTGTCTGCCGATCCCTCTCCCTGTCTCGGTGTCTGTCTGCCGATCCCTCTCCCTGTCTCGGGGTCTGTCTGCCGATCCCTCTCCCTGTCTCGGGGTCTGTCTGCCGATCCCTCTCCCTGTCTCGGGGTCTGTCTGCCGATCCCTCTCCCTGTCTCGGGGTCTGTCTGCCGATCCCTCTCCCTGTCTCGGGGTCTGTCTGCCGATCCCTCTCCCTGTCTCGGGGTCTGTCTGCCGATCCCTCTCCCTGTCTCGGGGTCTGTCTGCCGATCCCTCTCCCTGTCTCGGTGTCTGTCTGGCGATCCCTCTCCCTGTCTCGGTGTCTGTCTGCCGATCCCTCTCCCTGTCTCGGGGTCTGTCTGGCGATCCCTCTCCCTGTCTCGGTGTCTGTCTGGCGATCCCTCTCCCTGTCTCGGGTCTGGCGATCCCTCTCCCTGTCTCGGTGTCTGTCTGGCGATCCCTCTCCCTGTCTCGGGTCTGTCTGGCGATCCCTCTCCCTGTCTCGGTGTCTGTCTGCCGATCCCTCTCCCTGTCTCGGGGTCTGTCTGCCGATCCCTCTCCCTGTCTCGGTGTCTGTCTGCCGATCCCTCTCCCTGTCTCGGGGTCTGTCTGCCGATCCCTCTCCCTGTCTCGGGGTCTGTCTGCCGATCCCTCTCCCTGTCTCGGTGTCTGTCTGCCGATCCCTCTCCCTGTCTCGGGGTCTGTCTGCCGATCCCTCTCCCTGTCTCGGGGTCTGTCTGCCGATCCCTCTCCCTGTCTCGGGGTCTGTCTGCCGATCCCTCTCCCTGTCTCGGGGTCTGTCTGCCGATCCCTCTCCCTGTCTCGGGGTCTGTCTGCCGATCCCTCTCCCTGTCTCGGTGTCTGTCTGCCGATCCCTCTCCCTGTCTCGGGGTCTGTCTGCCGATCCCTCTCCCTGTCTCGGGGTCTGTCTGCCGATCCCTCTCCCTGTCTCGGGGTCTGTCTGCCGATCCCTCTCCCTGTCTCGGGGTCTGTCTGCCGATCCCTCTCCCTGTCTCGGGGTCTGTCTGCCGATCCCTCTCCCTGTCTCGGGGTCTGTCTGGCGATCCCTCTCCCTGTCTCGGGGTCTGTCTGCCGATCCCTCTCCCTGTCTCGGGGTCTGTCTGGCGATCCCTCTCCCTGTCTCGGGGTCTGTCTGCCGATCCCTCTCCCTGTCTCGGGGTCTGTCTGCCGATCCCTCTCCCTGTCTCGGGGTCTGTCTGCCGATCCCTCTCCCTGTCTCGGTGTCTGTCTGGCGATCCCTCTCCCTGTCTCGGTGTCTGTCTGCCGATCCCTCTCCCTGTCTCGGTGTCTGTCTGCCGATCCCTCTCCCTGTCTCGGGGTCTGTCTGCCGATCCCTCTCCCTGTCTCGGGGTCTGTCTGCCGATCCCTCTCCCTGTCTCGGGGTCTGTCTGCCGATCCCTCTCCCTGTCTCGGTGTCTGTCTGCCGATCCCTCTCCCTGTCTCGGGGTCTGTCTGCCGATCCCTCTCCCTGTCTCGGGGTCTGTCTGCCGATCCCTCTCCCTGTCTCGGTGTCTGTCTGCCGATCCCTCTCCCTGTCTCGGGGTCTGTCTGCCGATCCCTCTCCCTGTCTCGGGGTCTGTCTGCCGATCCCTCTCCCTGTCTCGGGGTCTGTCTGCCGATCCCTCTCCCTGTCTCGGGGTCTGTCTGGCGATCCCTCTCCCTGTCTCGGGGTCTGTCTGCCGATCCCTCTCCCTGTCTCGGGGTCTGTCTGCCGATCCCTCTCCCTGTCTCGGGGTCTGTCTGCCGATCCCTCTCCCTGTCTCGGGGTCTGTCTGCCGATCCCTCTCCCTGTCTCGGTGTCTGTCTGCCGATCCCTCTCCCTGTCTCGGTGTCTGTCTGCCGATCCCTCTCCCTGTCTCGGTGTCTGTCTGGATCCCTCTCCCTGTCTCGGTGTCTGTCTGCCGATCCCTCTCCCTGTCTCGGGGTCTGTCTGCCGATCCCTCTCCCTGTCTCGGTGTCTGTCTGCCGATCCCTCTCCCTGTCTCGGTGTCTGTCTGCCGATCCCTCTCCCTGTCTCGGTGTCTGTCTGCCGATCCCTCTCCCTGTCTCGGGGTCTGTCTGCCGATCCCTCTCTCCCTGTCTCGGTGTCTGTCTGCCGATCCCTCTCCCTGTCTCGGTGTCTGTCTGCCGATCCCTCTCCCTGTCTCGGGGTCTGTCTGCCGATCCCTCTCCCTGTCTCGGGGTCTGTCTGCGATCCCTCTCCCTGTCTCGGGGTCTGTCTGCCGATCCCTCTCCCTGTCTCGGGGTCTGTCTGCCGATCCCTCTCCTGTCTCGGGGTCTGTCTGCGATCCCTCTCCCTGTCTCGGTGTCTGTCTGCCGATCCCTCTCCCTGTCTCGGTGTCTGTCTGCCGATCCCTCTCCCTGTCTCGGTGTCTGTCTGCCGATCCCTCTCCCTGTCTCGGGGTCTGTCTGCCGATCCCTCTCCCTGTCTCGGGGTCTGTCTGCCGATCCCTCTCCCTGTCTCGGGGTCTGTCTGCCGATCCCTCTCCCTGTCTCGGTGTCTGTCTGGCGATCCCTCTCCCTGTCTCGGGGTCTGTCTGCCGATCCCTCTCCCTGTCTCGGGGTCTGTCTGGCGATCCCTCTCCCTGTCTCGGGGTCTGTCTGCCGATCCCTCTCCCTGTCTCGGTGTCTGTCTGGCGATCCCTCTCCCTGTCTCGGTGTCTGTCTGGCGATCCCTCTCCCTGTCTCGGGGTCTGTCTGGCGATCCCTCTCCCTGTCTCGGGGTCTGTCTGCCGATCCCTCTCCCTGTCTCGGGGTCTGTCTGGCGATCCCTCTCCCTGTCTCGGTGTCTGTCTGGCGATCCCTCTCCCTGTCTCGGGGTCTGTCTGGCGATCCCTCTCCCTGTCTCGGTGTCTGTCTGGCGATCCCTCTCCCTGTCTCGGTGTCTCTCTGGCGATCCCTCTCCCTGTCTCGGTGTCTGTCTGGCGATCCCTCTCCCTGTCTCGGTGTCTGTCTGGCGATCCCTCTCCCTGTCTCGGTGTCCTGTCTGCCCGATCCCTCCCCTGCTCTCGGGGTCTGTCTGCCGATCCCTCTCCCTGTGTCGGTGTCTGTCTGCCGATCCCTCTCCCTGTCTCTGTGTCTGTCTGGAGATCCCTCCCTGTCTCGGGGTCTGTCAGCCGATCCTTCTCCTGTCCTGGTGTCTCCTGGCGATCCCTCTCCCTGTCTCGGGTCTGTCTGCCGACCCCTCTCCCTGTCTCTGTGTCTGGCTGGCGATCCCTCGCCCTGCCTCGGTGTCTGTCGGCGATCCCTCTCCCTCTCTCGGTGTCTGATCTGGCGTCCCTTCCCTGTCTCGGTGTCTGTCTGCCGATCCCTCTCCCTGTCTCGGGGTCTGTCTGCCGATCCCTCTCCCTGTCTCGGTGTCTGTCTGCCGATCCCTCTCCCTGTCTCGGGGTCTGTCTGCCGATCCCTCTCCCTGTCTCGGTGTCTGTCTGGCGATCCCTCTCCCTGTCTCGGGGTCTGTCTGCCGATCCCTCTCCCTGTCTCGGTGTCTGTCTGGCGATCCCTCTCCCTGTCTCGGGGTCTGTCTGCCGATCCCTCTCCCTGTCTCGGGGTCTGTCTGCCGATCCCTCTCCCTGTCTCGGGGTCTGTCTGCCGATCCCTCTCCCTGTCTCGGGGTCTGTCTGCCGATCCCTCTCCCTGTCTCGGGGTCTGTCTGGCGATCCCTCTCCCTGTCTCGGGGTCTGTCTGGCGATCCCTCTCCCTGTCTCGGTGTCTGTCTGGCGATCCCTCTCCCTGTCTCGGGGTCTGTCTGGCGATCCCTCTCCCTGTCTCGGTGTCTGTCTGGCGATCCCTCTCCCTGTCTCGGTGTCTGTCTGGCGATCCCTCTCCCTGTCTCGGTGTCTGTCTGGCGATCCCTCTCCCTGTCTCGGGGTCTGTCTGCCGATCCCTCTCCCTGTCTCGGGGTCTGTCTGCCGATCCCTCTCCCTGTCTCGGGGTCTGTCTGCCGATCCCTCTCCCTGTCTCGGGGTCTGTCTGCCGATCCCTCTCCCTGTCTCGGGGTCTGTCTGGCGATCCCTCTCCCTGTCTCGGTGTCTGTCTGCCGATCCCTCTCCCTGTCTCGGGGTCTGTCTGCCGATCCCTCTCCCTGTCTCGGGTCTGTCTGCCGATCCCTCTCCCTGTCTCGGTGTCTGTCTGGCGATCCCTCTCCCTGTCTCGGTGTCTGTCGGCGATCCCTCTCCCTGTCTCGGTGTCTGTCTGCCGATCCCTTCCCTGTCTCGGGGCTGTCTGCCGATCCCTCTCCCTGTCTCGGGGTCTGTCTGCCGATCCCTCTCCCTGTCTCGGGGTCTGTCTGCACCCCCCCCCGATCCCTCTCCCTGTTCTGTGTCTGTCTGGCGATCCCTCTCCCTGTCTCGGGGTCTGTCTGCCGATCCCTCTCCTGTCTCGGTGTCTGTCTGCCGATCCCTCTCCCTGTCTCGGTGTCTGTCTGCCGATCCCTCTCCCTGTCTCGGGTCTGTCTGCCGATCCCTCTCCCTGTCTCGGGGTCTGTCTGCCGATCCCTCTCCCTGTCTCGGGGTCTGTCTGCCGATCCCTCTCCCTGTCTCTGTGTCTGTCTGGCGATCCCTCTCCCTGTCTCGGTGTCTGTCTGCCGATCCCTCTCCCTGTCTCGGTGTCTGTCTGCCGATCCCTCTCCCTGTCTCGGTGTCTGTCTGGCGATCCCTCTCTCTGTCTCGGGGTCTGTCTGCCGATCCCTCTCCCTGTCTCGGGGTCTGTCTGCCGATCCCTCTCCCTGTCTCGGGGTCTGTCTGCCGATCCCTCTCCCTGTCTCGGGGTCTGTCTGCCGATCCCTCTCCCTGTCTCGGGGTCTGTCTGGCGATCCCTCTCCCTGTCTCGGGGTCTGTCTGGCGATCCCTCTCCCTGTCTCGGTGTCTGTCTGGCGATCCCTCTCCCTGTCTCGGGGTCTGTCTGGCGATCCCTCTCCCTGTCTCGGGGTCTGTCTGCCGATCCCTCTCCCTGTCTCGGGGTCTGTCTGCCGATCCCTCTCCCTGTCTCGGGGTCTGTCTGCCGATCCCTCTCCCTGTCTCGGGGTCTGTCTGGCGATCCCTCTCCCTGTCTCGGGGTCTGTCTGGCGATCCCTCTCCCTGTCTCGGGGTCTGTCTGCCGATCCCTCTCCCTGTCTCGGTGTCTGTCTGCCGATCCCTCTCCCTGTCTCGGTGTCTGTCTGGCGATCCCTCTCCCTGTCTCGGGGTCTGTCTGCCGATCCCTCTCCCTGTCTCGGGGTCTGTCTGCCGATCCCTCTCCCTGTCTCGGGGTCTGTCTGCCGATCCCTCTCCCTGTCTCGGTGTCTGTCTGCCGATCCCTCTCCCTGTCTCGGTGTCTGTCTGGCGATCCCTCTCCCTGTCTCGGTGTCTGTCTGGCGATCCCTCTCCCTGTCTCGGTGTCTGTCTGGCGATCCCTCTCCCTGTCTCGGTGTCTGTCTGCCGATCCCTCTCCCTGTCTCGGTGTCTGTCTGGCGATCCCTCTCCCTGTCTCGGTGTCTGTCTGGCGATCCCTCTCCCTGTCTCGGTGTCTGTCTGCCGATCCCTCTCCCTGTCTCGGGGTCTGTCTGCCGATCCCTCTCCCTGTCTCGGTGTCTGTCTGCCGATCCCTCTCCCTGTCTCGGTGTCTGTCTGCCGATCCCTCTCCCTGTCTCGGTGTCTGTCTGCCGATCCCTCTCCCTGTCTCGGGGTTCTGTCTGCCGATCCCTTCCTGTCTCGGGGTCTGTCGCCGATCCTCTCCCTGTCTCTGTGTCGTCTGCGATCCCTCTCCCTGTCTCGGTGTCTGTCTCGATCCCTCTCCTGTCTCGGTGTCGTCTGGCGATCCCTCTCCTGTCTCGGGTCTGTCTGGCGATCCCTCTCCCTGTCTCGGTGTCTGTCTGCGCGATCCCTCTCCCTGTCTCGGTGTCTGTCTGCCGATCCCTCTCCCTGTCTCGGTGTCTGTCTGCCGATCCCTCTCCCTGTCTCGGGGTCTGTCTGCCGATCCCTCTCCCTGTCTCGGGGTCTGTCTGCCGATCCCTCTCCCTGTCTCGGGGTCTGTCTGCCGATCCCTCTCCCTGTCTCGGGGTCTGTCTGCCGATCCCTCTCCCTGTCTCGGTGTCTGTCTGCCGATCCCTCTCCCTGTCTCGGGGTCTGTCTGCCGATCCCTCTCCCTGTCTCGGGGTCTGTCTGCCGATCCCTCTCCCTGTCTCGGGGTCTGTCTGGCGATCCCTCTCCCTGTCTCGGGGTCTGTCTGCGATCCCTCTCCCTGTCTCGGGGTCTCTCTGGCGATCCCTCTCCCTGTCTCGGTGTCTGTCTGGCGATCCCTCTCCCTGTCTCGGTGTCTGTCTGGCGATCCCTCTCCCTGTCTCTCTCGATCCCTCTCCCTGTCTCGGTGTCTGTCTGCCGATCCCTCTCCCTGTCTCGGTGTCTGTCTGCCGATCCCTCTCCCTGTCTCGGTGTCTCTCTGGCGATCCCTCTCCCTGTCTCGGGGTCTGTCTGCCGATCCCTCTCCCTGTCTCTGTGTCTGTCTGGCGATCCCTCTCCCTGTCTCGGTGTCTGTCTGGCGATCCCTCTCCCTGTCTCGGTGTCTCTCTGGCGATCCCTCTCCCTGTCTCGGGGTCTGTCTGCCGATCCCTCTCCCTGTCTCGGGGTCTGTCTGGCGATCCCTCTCCCTGTCTCGGGGTCTGTCTGCCGATCCCTCTCCCTGTCTCGGTGTCTGTCTGGCGATCCCTCTCCCTGTCTCGCGTCTCTCTGGCGATCCCTCTCTCTGTCTCGGGGTCTGTCTGGCGATCCCTCTCCCTGTCTCGGTGTCTGTCTGGCGATCCCTCTCCCTGTCTCGGTGTCTGTCTGGCGATCCCTCTCCCTGTCTCGGTGTCTGTCTGGCGATCCCTCTCCCTGTCTCGGGGTCTGTCTGCCGATCCCTCTCCCTGTCTCGGGGTCTCTCTGGCGATCCCTCTCCCTGTCTCGGTGTCTGTCTGGCGATCCCTCTCCCTGTCTCGCTGTCTCTCTGGCGATCCCTCTCTCTGTCTCGGGGTCTGTCTGGCGATCCCTCTCCCTGTCTCGGTGTCTGTCTGCCGATCCCTCTCCCTGTCTCGGGGCCTGTCTGGATGGGCCGTTACTGCGCATGTCCCAGCGGCGCCGAGGCAGTGCGCATGCGTGCGCGTGACCCGGAAGCTGTTCCCGCGCCGCCGGAAGTGGAGGTAGGGGGCGGGTTTAATGGTGTCTGTTGGTGAAATTGCGGTTTCTGTGGAAATGTTTTTAATGTGGGCCGAGGGGGAATGGAGTCACTGAGAGGGGACCGAGATCTGGGGGCTGGGAGTGGCTCACCCAGCTCAGCGGGAATGGAGTCACCTGTACAGGGGCTGGCGGATCGGGGTCCCTGGTCCCTGGTCCCTGGTCCCTGGTCCCTGATCCCTGGTCCCTGATCCCTGGTCCCTGGTCCCTGAGGGCTGATCCCTGGTCCCTGACCCTGGTCCCTGATCCCTGAGGCTGATCCCTGGTCCCTGATCCCTGAGGGCTGATCCCTGGTCCCTGATCCCTGATCCCTGGTCCCTGGTCCCTGGTCCCTGATCCCTGGTCCCTGATCCCTGGTCCCTGGTCCCTGACGGCTGGTCCCTGATCCCTGGTCCCTGGTCTCTGAGGGCTGGTCCCTGGGGACTGGTCTGTCCTGCTGTGGTTCATTCCAGCAGCAGAGGCGCTTCAGGTGAAGCCAGAGCTGCAGGGCACAGTCTCAGGGTGGTCTGTGTGTGGTAAGCAGAATGCCGGCGTTGGACTGGGGTAAACACAGTAAGAGGTCTGACAACCCCAGGTTTAAACCCAACCGATTTATTTGATAGTAATCTCACAAGCTTTCGGCTCTACGGCCTTCATCAGGCGAATGAGGTGTTCTGGTCTCCAACAGCGCATACATCAGCACAGACAGTTTACAGATTGCCGATTAGAATGCAAATCCTTACACCTAACCTGCTATTCAAGTCTTAAAGTGGCCAACAATGCGAGTCACATAAGCTTTCGAGGCTCTGCTCTTCATCAGGTGAATGAGGTGTTTTGGTCTCAAGCAGCACGTATAACAGCACAGACAGTTTACGGATTACTGATTAGAATGTGAATCTTTACACTAACCTGCTATGCAAGTCTTAAAGTGGCCAACAATGCAAGTGATCAGAGCACTGAGCACAGGTTAGAGAGATGTGTAATGTCTCCAGACAGTACAGTAAGTGAGGTTTTTTTGCGAACCCAGGCAAGTCATGGGGGTTACAGATAGTGTGATATGAACCCAAGATCCCAGTTGAGACTGTCCTTGTGTGCGGAACTTGGCTCAGTCTTTGCTCAGACTGGCCTTCACGACACACAACAGCACAGACTCGCTGAGCAGAGATTGTTGCCAAGTTCCACACACACGAGGACGGTCTCAACAGGGATTTTGGCTTCATGTCACACTATCTGTAACCCCCATGACTTGCCTAAGTTAGCAAAAAACCTCATTTACTGTGCTGTCTGGAAACAATACACATCTCTCTAACCTGTGCTCCAGTGCTCCTTCCACTCGCATTGTTAGCCACTTTAAGACTTGAATAGCAGGTTAGGTGTAAGGATTCGCATTCTAATCGGCAATCTGTAAACTGTCTGTGCTGATATGTGTGCTATTGCAGACCAGAACACCTCATTCACCTGATGAAGGCCATAAACCCCAAAGCTTGTGAGTTTACTATCAAATAAATTGGTTGGATTTAAAACAGGTGTTGTCAGACTTCTTACTGTGTTTACCCCAGTCCAACGCCGGCATCTGTACACTATGGCTTCAGGTGAAGCCACAGCTGCAGGGCAGTCTGTGTGTGATAAGCAGGATGTAGAGATGCCGGCATTGGATTGGGGTAAACACACTAAGAAGTCTGACAACCCCAGTTTTAAATCCAACCAATTTATTTGATAGTAAACATAGAACATCACAGTGCAGTACAGGCCCTTCGGCCCTCGATGTTGTGTCGGCCAGTGGACCCTCTAACCTAAACTATTCCAATATCATCCATATGCCTGTCCACCGAACATTTGACTGCCCCCAAAGTAGGCGAGTCCACAACTGCTGCAGGCAGGGCATTCCACGCCCTCACCACCCTCTGTGTAAAGAACCTGCCTCTGACATCCGTCCTATAACTACCACCTCTTAATTTAAAGTTATGTCCCCTCGTGTTGGTCATCACCATCCGAGGAAAAAGGCTCTCACTATCCACCCTATCCAATCCCTTGATCATCTTATACGCCTCAATTAGGTCACCGCGTAACCTTCTTCTCTCTAATGAAAATAACCTCAGGTCCCTCAGCCTTTCCTCATAAGGCCTTCCCACCATACCAGGCAACATCCTGGTAAACCTCCTCTGCACCCTTTCCAATGCTTCCACATCTTTCTTATAATGCGGCGACCAGAACTGTACGCAATACTCCAAGTGCGGCCGCACCAGAGTTTTGTACAGTTGTAACATAACCTCACGGCTCCTAAATTCAATCCCTCTACCAATAAAAGCTAACACACCGTACGCCTTCTTAACAACTTTATCAACCTGGGTGCCAACTTTCAAAGAGCTATGTACTTGTACCCCAAGATCCCTCTGCTCGACAACACTATTAAGGGTCCTTCCATTAGCCCTATATTTCATATGCCTGTTATTCCTACCAAAGTGAATCACCTCACACTTATCCGTATTGAATTCCATTTGCCACCTCACGGCCCAGCTCTGCAACCTATCTATGTCCCTCTGCAAACTGTAACATCCATCCTCGCTGTCTACAACTCCCCCCACTTTGGTATCGTCAGCAAATTTACTAATCCAACCCTCTACACCCTCATCTAGGTCATTTATAAAAATGACAAACAGCAGTGGCCCTAAAACAGATCCTTGAGGTACACCACTTGTAACTGCACTCCAGGTTGAATATTTCCCATCAACCACCACCCTCTGTCTTCTATCAGCTAGCCAATTCCTAATCCAAACTGCTAAATCACCTTCAATCCCATGCATCTGCACTTTCTGCAGTAGCCTACCATGGGGAACCTTATCAAACGCTTTGCTAAAATCCATATACACTACATCAACTGCCTTACCCTTATCTACCTCTTTGGTCACCTCCTCAAAAAACTCAATAAGGTTTGTGAGGCACGACCTACCCTTCACAAAACCGTGCTGACTATCCCTAATCAATTTATTTCTCTCTAGATGCTTATAAATCCTATCCCTTATAATTCTTTCCAAGACCTTGCCCACAACAGAAGTCAGGCTCACCGGTCTATAATTTCCAGGATGGTCCCTACTCCCCTTTTTGAACAAAGGGACAACATTTGCCATCCTCCAGTCTTCCGGCACTATACCTGTAGCTAACGACGACATGAAGATCAAAGCCAAAGGCTCTGCAATCTCCTCTCTAGCCTCCCAGAGAATCCTGGGGTAAATCCCATCTGGCCCAGGGGACTTATCAATTTTCATACCCTCAAGATTCGCTAACACCTCCTCCTTATGAACCTCAATCCTGCCCAGTCTACAACCTAGTATCGCAGTATTCTCCCTGACAATTGGCTAGCTGATAGAAGACAGAGGGTGGTGGTTGATGGGAAATATTCAACCTGGAGTGCAGTTACAAGTGGTGTACCCCAAGGATCTGTTTTAGGGCCACTGCTGTTTGTCATTTTTATAAATGACCTAGATGAGGGTGTAGAGGGTTGGATTAGTAAATTTGCTGACGATACCAAAGTGGGGGGAGTTGTAGACAGCGAGGATGGATGTTACAGTTTGCAGAGGGACATAGATAGGTTGCAGAGCTGGGCCGTGAGGTGGCAAATGGAATTCAATACGGATAAGTGTGAGGTGATTCACTTTGGTAGGAATAACAGGCATATGAAATATAGGGCTAATGGAAGGACCCTTAATAGTGTTGTCGAGCAGAGGGATCTTGGGGTACAAGTACATAGCTCTTTGAAAGTTGGCACCCAGGTTGATAAAGTTGTTAAGAAGGCGTATGGTGTGTTAGCTTTTATTGGGAAAGGGATTGAATTTAGGAGCTGTGAGGTTATGTTACAACTGTACAAAACTTTGGTGCGGCCGCACTTGGAGTATTGCGTACAGTTCTGGTCGCCGCATTATAAGAAAGATGTGGAAGCATTGGAAAGGGTGCAGAGGAGGTTTACCAGGATGTTGCCTGGTATGGTGGGAAGGCCTTATGAGGAAAGGCTGAGGGACCTGAGGTTATTTTCATTAGAGAGAAGAAGGTTACGCGGTGACCTAATTGAGGCGTATAAGATGATCAAGGGATTGGATAGGGTGGATAGTGAGAGCCTTTTTCCTCGGATGGTGATGACCAACACGAGGGGACATAACTTTAAATTAAGAGGTGGTAGTTATAGGACGGATGTCAGAGGCAGGTTCTTTACACAGAGGGTGGTGAGAGCGTGGAATGCCCTGCCTGCAGCAGTTGTGGACTCGCCTACTTTGGGGGCATTCAAATGTTCGGTGGATAGGCATATGGATGATATTTGAATAGTTTAGGTTAGAGGGTCCACTGGCCGGCGCAACATCGAGGGCCGAAGGGCCTGTACTGTGCTGTAATGTTCTATGTTCTATGACAACATTGTCTTTCTCCTGCGTGAATACTGACGAAAAATACTCATTCAGTGTCTCTCCTATCTCCTCAGGCTCCACGCACAACTTCCCACTGCTATCTCTGACTGGCCCTAATCTTCCCCTAACCAATCTTTTATTATTTATATACCTGTAAAAAGCTTTAGGATTCTCCTTAATCCTATCCGCCAAAGTCTTCTCGTGTCCTCTTCTAGCTCTTCTCAACTCCCTCTTTAGCTCCTTCCTGGCTGATTTATAGCTCTCTATTGCCCTAACTGAGCCTTCACGTCTCATCATTATATAAGCCTCCTTCTTCCTCTTCACCAGAGATTCAACTTCCCTAGTACACCATGGTTCCCTCACTCGACCACTTCCTCCCTGCCTGGCAGGTACATATTCATTAAGGACATGCAGAAGCTGTTCCTTAAATATGCTCCACATTTCAGATGTCCCCAGCCCCTGCAATTTCCTGCTCCACCCTATGCATCCTAAATCTCTCCTAATAGCCTCATAATTACCTTTCCCCCAGCTATAGCTACTGTTATTCGGTACGTGCCCATCCCTTTCCATCACTAAGGTAAACGTAACTGAATTGTGGTCACTATCACCAAAGTGCTCACCCACCTCCAAGTCTAACACCTGGTCTGGTTTATTACCCAGTACCAAATCCAATATAGCCTCACCTCTTGTTGGCCTATCTACATACTGAGTCATGAAACCTTCCTGCACACATTGAACAAAAACTGACCCCTCTAACGTACTTGAACTGTAGCTTTTCCAATCGATATTAGAAAAGTTAAAGTCCCCCATTACAACTACCCTGTTACTTTCACACCTATCCAGGATCAACTTTGCAATCCCTTCCTCTACTTCTCTGGAACTTTTTGGAGGCCTATAAAAAACTCCCAACAGTGTAACCTCTCCTTTCTTGTTTCTAATCTCAGCCCACACTACCTCAGCAGACAAGTCCACATCAAACGTCTTTTCTGCCACCGTAATGCTGTCCTTAACTAACAATGCCACTTCTCCCCCTCTTCTACCACCACCTCTGCTCTGACTGAAACATCTGAACCCCGCAACCTGCAACAACCATTCCTGCCCCTGCTCTATCCACGTCTCTGAAATGGCCACAACATCGAAGTCCCAAGCACCAATCCAGGCTGCAAGTTCATCCACCTTATTGCGTATGCTCCTCGCATTAAAGTATACACACTTCAAACCACCCCCCGGTTGCCACTATACTGCTGCGACCTAGAAACCTTATCCGTGACCTCCCTATTCACATCCTCCTGTATACTGGCACAACAATTCAGGTTCCCATCCCCCCCCGAATCAGTTTAAACCCCCCCGAATAGCACTGGTAAATTTACCCCCAAGATATTGGTACCTCTCCGGTTCAGGTGCAGACCATCCCTCTTGTAGAGGTCCCACCTTCCCCAGAATGAGCCCCAATTGTCCAAATACCTTAACCCTTCCCTCCTGCACCATCCCTTTAGCCACGAGTTCAAATGTTCTCTCTCCCTATTCTTTTCTATGCCATCCCGCGGCACAGGTAACAAACCAGAGATAACCACTCCGTTAGTTTTAGCCCTAAGTTTCCATCCTAACTCTCTGAATTTCTGCTTTATATCCCCATCCCTTTTCCTACCTACGTCATGGGTACCAACATGCACCACAACTTGGGGCTGGTTCCCCTCCCCCTTAAGGATCCCGAACACTCGGTCAGAGATATCACTGACCCCATTGCCCGGGAGGCAACATACCAACCGCGAGTCCTGCTCCTTCCCACAGACCCTCCTATCTATCCCCTTAACTAGGGAGTCCCCAATCACTAATCCAGATCTTTACCCCCTTCCCACCTGAGCATCAAGGACAGGCTCAACTCCCGAGACCTGTACTCCATGGCTTACCCCGGTTGTATCTACATCCCCAACAGCATGCAAAGCAGAGTACTTATTGCGTAGAGGAACAGCCTCAGGGGAACTCTGCAGTGACTGCTTCTTACCCCTTCTAACAGTCACCCATGTATCACATTTAGGAGTAACTATCTCCCTGTAGCTTTTATCAACAGCCATCTCTGCTTCCCTAATAATTCTTAGTTCCTCCAGTTCCAGTTCCAGGTCCCTAACACGGTCCTCAAGGAGGTGGAACTGGATGCACCTCTGGCAGATGTAATCAGCTGGGACACTACCAGTGTCCCTCACCTCAAACATCCCACAGGAGGTACATCGCACTGCCTGCAGTGCGATGTACCTCACAAGCTTTCGGCTCTGCAGGTGAATGAGGTGTTCTGGTCTCCAATAGCACACACATCAGCACAGACAGTTTATGGATTACTGATTAGAATACTAATCCTTACACCTAACCTGCTATTCAAGTCTTAAAGTGGCTAACAATGTGAGTGGACGGAGCACTGAGCACAGGTTAGAGAGATACGTATTGTCTCCAGACAGCACAGTAAGTGAGGTTTTTTGCTAACCCAGGCAAGTCATGGGGGTTACAGATTGTGTGACATGAACCCAAGATCCCTGTTAAGACTGGTAAGCAGGGACATAACACAAACTCAACTTTTACATTTCAATAAAGCACTCCATTTTGTAGACTGGCTTTTTTTTTTGAGGGGGCTGAGTCGAACTAATTTCCATCACGTTTTGTGGGAATTCTTTTCCTGCACCTTCCAATTAAAATCCCCAAGAACAAGACAGGTTTAAACAAAACGAGATTTTTTTCAGAGGGCAGGCAAGTATTCTGTGATGGTGAACTGTACACTTGGTGATATGGTGGCACAGTGGTTAGCAGATTCTATGGCTGATTTGAGTCACTTTCTGTGCAGAGTTTGCATGTTGTCCCTGTGTCTACATGGGTTTCCTTGGGATTCTCCAGTTTCCTCTCTCAATCCAAAAGATGCACGGGTTAGGTGGATTGGCCACACTAAATTCTCCCTCAGAGTACCTGAACAGGTGCCAGAGTGTGGCGACTAGTGAATTTTCACAACTTCATTGCAGTGTTAATGTAAGCTTACTTGTGACACTAATAATATACTTTTCTACAACTCGCATCGAGATCTAATGATAAAATGTCAACATGTTAGCCCTCCCTTCTTTTCCACAAATGATTCCTGATCCATTTGTTTTCAATTTATAATTCCAACAATATTCCTCAACCCAAACTTCAAGAATTCTCCTACAACAGTGTGATGTGTGGATTAGGTTAATTAGCTATGCTAAATTGCTCCTTGGTGTCAGGGTGACTAGCTAGGATAAATAAATGGGGTTATGGGGACAGGGCCTGGGTGCGATTGTGGTCAGTGCAGACTCCATGGTCAAATGGCCTACTGCATAGTAGGATTCTATAGTCACATTTCCCACAGCTGCTGTCAAAGGGGAATTTCCAGTTGGAGCTAATGCTTATGGACAGTCTGCAGAGCAACTTGTATTCACTCAAGTGATCACTATAAGGTAGATTTAGACTATGTAACTTTATTTCATAGCATAGCTTTATTTCATAAAACCAAGCAGGAGGAAGGATTTATCTTTACTTAAGCTAAATGAATTCTATTATGATCTAGTTTTAGCGATTTTTTTCCAAGTTTAAAAAAAGCACAGCTTAAAATTAAATGGATTTTACTTGTTGAGTGATCCCCATTTATATTTGGAATCCATTGTAATTAGAAAAGTTCTTGCCCCTCATTTTTCATCTGCTTTCACATGTAAGTAGGAATGACAAATTGTTGAACTCTTGAAATGTATCCCTATTCCATGCAGTTTCCATTAATGCAACAGGCAGTGGAGGATGAGTTGTAGTTAGAATTGCATCTTCCTCCTCTTATCCATCAGAACTCTGACAACTGTGGCCTGAGTCTTATGAGGTTAATACACTGGCCAGTGTTCAAGTTAGAAGAAAAAAAGTCTGATTCTTTGCAGTGCAGAAGGAGGCTATTCAGCCTATTGAATCTGCACTGGCTCTCAGAGAGCATTCTATCTAGCACTTTCATAGGATCATAGAATCTCTACAGCACAGAAGGAGGCCATTCAGCCCATTGAATCTTCACTGACCACAATCCCACCCAGTCCCTATTCCTGTAATCCTACATATGAACCCTGCTAATCCCCTGACACTAGGGTCAATTTAGCATGATCATTCCAACTAACGCACACGTCTTTGGACTATGGGAGGAAATGGAAGAGAAGATTGAAGACAAGAGAGTACATTAAATAGTAAAGGTAGTGTCAGTGATCCTAGTACCAAACAGATCAGGCAAGAGCAAGACAGAGAACAAGGGAAATCCAGATTAAACTGCATTTATTTCAAAACAAGAAGCAAGATGGGTAAGGTAGATGAACTCAGTGCACGGATAGGTGCACGGGACTGGGATATTATAGCAATTACTGAAACATGGCTAAGGGAAGGACAGGACTGGCAGCTCAATGTTCCAGAGTACAGATGCTATAGGAAAGATAGAACAGGAAGAGAGGAAGAGGAGTTGCACTTTTGATTTGGGAAAACCTCACGGCAATACTGAGAGGAGATATTTCTGAGGATTCGCCCACTGAGTCTATATGGGTAGAATTGAGAAATAAGAAGGGGAAAATCATGGTGATAGGAGTATAGACTCGCAAATATTCGGTGGGAAATTGAGGAGCAAATATGTAAGGAGCTTACAGATAGCTCCAAGAAAAGTAGAGTGTAATAGTAGGGGATTTCGACTTCCTGAACTATGACTTGGATAGCCATAGCATTAGAGGCTTGAATGGAGAAAAATTTGTTGAGTGTATTCAGGAGGAGTTTCTCATTAAGTATGTGGATGGCCCAACTAGACAGGGGGCAAAATTTGATGACCTCTTGGAAAATAAGGAAGGGCAGGTGACAGAACTGTTAGTGAGGGATCACTTTGGGACCAGTGACCATAATTCCATTAGCTTTAAGATAGCTATGGAGAATGATAGGTCTGGCCCAAAAGTTAAAATTCTAAATTGGGTAAGGCCAACTTTGGTATTAGACAGGAACTTTCAAAAGTTGATTGGGGGGAATTTGTTGGCAGGCAAAGGGGCAGCTAGTAAGTTGCAGGCTTCCAAAAGTGTGTTAACCAGCGTTCAGGGTAAGCACATTCCTTTTAGAGTGAAGGCAAAGCTGGTAGAAGTGTGGAACCCTGGATGACTTGGGATATTGAGGCCCTGGTCAAGAAGAAGAAAGAAGCACCTGACGTGCATAGGCAGCTGGGATCAAGTGGATCCCTTGAAGAGTATAGGGAGTATAGGAATAGAGTTACGAGAGGGCAAAAAGGGGACTCAAGATCCCTTTGGCAGACAAGGGAAAGAAAATCCAAAGAGCTTCTACAAATTCATAAAGGGCAAAAGAGTAACAAGGGAGAGAGTAGGGCCTCTGAAGGATCAACAAGATCATCTATTTGCAGATCGATGAAAGATGCTGAGATAAGAACATAAGAAATAGGAGCAGGAGTGGGCCATCTAGCCCTTCAAGCTGCTCCGCCATTCAATAAGATCATGGCTGATCTGAAGTGGATCAGTTCCACTTTCCCACTTTCTCCCCATAACCCTTAATTCCCTTATCGATCAGAAATCTATCTACACATGACTTAAATGTATCCAATGATGTAGCCTCCACCACTTCAATGGGCAGAGAATTCTAGAGATTCACCACTTTCTGAGAGAAGTTGTTCATCCTTAACTCTGCTCTAAGTTGCCTCCTAAATGGATCTGTCCATTTAGATCCAAGGGAGATCCTAAATGAATATTTCCAATCAGTATTTACTGTTGAGAATGACACAGATATTAGGGAACTTGGGGAAATAAATAGTGATGTCTTGAGAAGTGTACATACTACAGAGAAGGAAGTGCTGAAAGTCTTAAAGAAGTGCAACAAGGTAAATAAATCCCCGGGAACTGATCAAGTGAACACCAGGACATTGTGGGAGGCTAGGGAGGAGATTGTCGGTCCCCTCGCAGAGATATTTGAATCATCAACAATCACAGTGAGGTATCTGAAGATTGGAGGGTGGCAAATGTTGTGCCTTTATTTAAGAAGGGAAAAGCCTGGGAACTACAGGCCAGTGAGCCTAACATCTGCCATAACATCTGTAGGTTGTTAGAAGGTTTCCCAAGAGAAAGGATCTAAAGGCATTTAGAGAGGCAAGGACTGATTAGGGACAGTTAGCATGGCATTGTGAGTGGAAAATTATGTCTCACAAATTTGAAGGGGTAACCAAGAAGGTAGATGAGTGCAGTTGATGATGTCTGCATAGACTTTAGCAAGGCCTTTGACAAAGTACCACATTGTATGTTGTTGCATTGGGCTAAATGTCTCAGGATCCAGGGTGAGGTAACCAAATGAATACAAAATTGTCTTGATGATAGAAGACAGAGATTGGTTTTCAAGCATTGCTTTTCAAACTAGAGGCCTGTGACCAGTGATGTGCCTCAGGGATCAGTGCTGGGTCCACTGTTATTTGTCATTTATATTAATGATTTGGATGAGAATTTAGGAGGCATGGTTAATAAGTTTACAGAAGACACCACGGTTGGTGACATTGTGGACAATGAAGAAGGTCATCTGGGATTGCAACAGAATCTTGATCATTTGGGCCAGTGGGCTGACAAATGGCAGATGGAGTTTAATTTAGATAAATGGAGGTGATGTAATTTGGTAGCTCGAACTAGGGCATGACTTATTCAGTTGATGGTAGGTTTTGGGCAGAGTCATGGAACTAGTGGTACAGGTTCATGGCTCCTTGAAAAGTGGAGGCATAGGTGGACAGAGTGATAAAGAAGGCATTCAGCATGCTTGGTTTCATTGGTCAGAACATTGAATACAGGAGTTTGGATGTCTTGCTGAAGTTGTACAAGACAATTGGTAAGACCACACTTGGAATACTGTGTACAGTTCTGGTCACCCTATTATAGAAAGAGGGCAGAAAAAATTTACTAGGATGCTACTGGGACTTGATGGTTTGAGTTATAAGGAGAGGTTGGTTAGACTGGGACTTTTTTCCCTAGAGCATAGGAAACCTAAGGGTGATCACATAGAGGTCTGTAAAATAATGAGGGGCAAAGATCAGCTAAATAGTCAATATCCTTCCCCAAAGATAGGGAAATCTAAAATTAGAATTAAGGTGAGGGAGAGGCACAAAAGGATTCAGAGGGACAATTTTTTCATACTGAAGTGGTGAGTGTCTCGAACAAGCTGCCAGAAGTTGTAGAGGCTTTTGTCTTTTAAAAAGTACTTAGACAGTCACATGGGTAAGATGTGTATAGAGTGATATGGCTAGATGCACACAATTCAGACGAGCTCAGTGCTTAGAAAAAAGAATGGCATGGACAAGTTGGGTTGAAGGGCCTGTTTCCATACTCTAAACCTCTATGACACCCGGAGGAAACTCACGCAGACATGAGGAGAATATGTAAACTCCACACAAACTAACTCAAGGCTAGAATTGAGCCCAGGTCCCTGGCACTGAGAGGCAGCAGTGCTAACTCACTGTGCCACCCTGCCACTTCTCATTCTGCGAGAGTCTAGAGAAAACAGGGCCCATTTCCCCATCTCTCTCCATAAAACAGTCCTGCCATCCCTGAACAAGTTTGGTGAACTTTAATTCTTTACTCTTTACTTCTTTACTCAAAGAGTGATCAGGGAGTGGAATGCCCTGCCTGCAGCTGTTGTAGATGCGCCAAGTTTGGTGGCGTTTAAGAGGTTAATTGATAAGGATATGGAAGAGAAGGGAATGGTTTAGTTTGGAGGGGCATTGCTTTTTATTTTGGTCGGCACAACATCGAAGGCCGAAGGGCCTGTTCTGTGCTGTAATGTTCTATGTTCTATGTTCTAATTGCACTCCCTCTATGGCAATAATATTCTTTCTGAGGTAGGAGGACCAAAACTGTATTCTAGGTGCACTCTAACCAAGCTACTACACAATTGAAGCAAGCCTATGCTATTCTTGTACTCAAATCCTTTTGCACATTGCTTCCTAATTGCTCATACACCTTATGTCAACTTTCAGTGATTTATTGACAAAAGCATTCAGGTCCCTTTATAATCTACACTTAAATGGAGAGAGATTAGAATTACTCTGCACATCTTTCTACTAAAATGGAAAAGCTTACATTTTTCTGCATTATATTCTATCTTCCATGTTCGTGCCCGCTCATTAAGTTTGTCCAAATCCCCTTAAGGCCACTTTGCACCTTACTCACAACACACATTCCTTCCTGGCTTTGTGTCATCTGCAAGCTTGGAAATATTGCATTTGGTTCACGCTTCCAGATCAATAATATAGATAGCCACTAGCTTTCGGAGCACTGCGCAGAGTCGCTGAGCAGAGACTGATAGCCATGTTCCACACACATGAGGACAGCCTCAACTAGGATTTGTGTTCATATCATACCATCTATAACCCCCAGAACTTGCTTGGACTTGCAAAATCTCACTAACTGTCCTGTCTAGAGACAAATTGACGTTGAATCAGTTGTTCTGTCTGCCTTGATGTTTAACAAGGGGCATACATGCAATGGGTCATGAGAGGGCTGCTCTTGGATTTTTTGAGAGTATCCTAGTGCTTCACGTCATTAGTGTACGCTTGACCTGGACCATTTGATGGGCAACGCGACAGCTCAGTGACTATCGCTGTACTGTGCAGATACATGGATTTAGGCCTGTGTCTGTGGGAGTTTGCACATTCTCCCCGTGCTTGTGTGGGTTTTCTCCGGGTGCTCCGGTTTCCTCCCACATCCCAAAGATGTGCTCTTAGACTAATTGGGAAAACAAATTCTCCCTAAATTGTCTCAAATTTGGTTCCAATGCATAGATCTATAAACATAGACAGGAATCACGGGTAGAGGTGGGAACATCAAGGTGGCAATGCGGGCCGAAGGCCTGTTTCCTGTGCTGTTCTGTTCTTTGTTCTAATACACATTTCTTTAACCTCTGCTTAATGCTCTCTCCATTCACATTGTCTGTATCCTTAATCTGTGATTAGCTGTAAAGTCTCACATTCCAATCATTATTTTATAAATTGAGTTTGTATCTTTATATGACCTGTTAGTGAATAGAACTCCCATTCACCTGACGAATGGAGTAGCACTCTGAATGCTAGTGGCTTTTGCTACCAAATAAATCTGTTGGACTTTAATCTGGTGTTGTGAGACTTCTTAAAGTAAGGGTGGGCAGAGGATTGTGTGGAGCATAAACCCATGAACCAGTTGGACTGAATGACTTGTTGGTCTGTAGTAAATTCAATGTAGTTCTGATTTCCAGGGTAATAAATATTTTTCTTTGTTCACTGTACCAGCTTCATGTTCGTTATTACAGGTGATCAAGGGAATTCATGCTATGGCTACAGTTTCTGTGTTTCAAAGTGTTTGCCCATGGAACAGAAAGTGTCTTCTGTTCTCACTGCGGTGTTCGACGATGTTGCTGCCAAAGCCCAAAGTTTTATTGCCGGCTTCCGTTCCCTTCTCTAAGCAGGCAAGCAGCCAGCACCATGCCTTCACACCATGTGCGGAGCTCCACACGTCTGCAGCTAATTACGCAGGGCACAACAAGTGGTCAAAGGTCAAGCACGTTAAAGGGCCAAAGGATGAAGCCAAAAGTCGGATGTTTGCCAAGCTGTCGATAATGCTTCGCTTTGCAGTGAGAGGTAACATAGGCATGCTGTCTGCAGCTCCAGTTACATCCAGACTGAATTTGGTTTTTAGTCTTTTTCTGTGGCAGAAGTACAGTGTAATCAGTAAAAAATGGCTGACTGGTATTCATAAACTGACTGACAACACTAGACACCTGACTAAGGTAAACTAGTCATGTAGAGATTAGGGTCATCCCGTGCCTCTGAATGTGATGATGGGTCACTAGTATCTCTGCTGTTCCAAATACTAAAGTTTTAAAGTTAATTTTAAAAATGTTGCATTCAGTGCCCTATTGGCCAAATGTGTTTGCACAGTGCCATTCATATAATCGGGGACTATTGAGAAGAAGCAGGATGAGGAAAGCAGATTCTATGCGAGAGAGCTGGAGGTGGTGTGATTGAAAGCTTGGTCATAGAGGTGGTTTTCAAAGCTGGAGAAAAAGCTGTAGGAATTTAGGAAGCGAATTGCACGGTCTGAGCTGACCAAAGCTGAAATTACAATTGAATGAAGGAAGTGTACACAAAGGGTTGGGGTAAGAGGGGTAGAGACATAAAACTGGGGAAATGGCTGAGGTTGGTTGGAGAAAATGTTTGATAGTTTACATTTCCTAAAAACTGAGAGTATGTTGAAGACCAAAGTTATTGTACTTTGTGTTTCTATATGCAGTATTAGCTGTAGTTAATAAGATAGTATCAGACTACTGTTTCTGTTCAGGCCATGGAAACTGATTGGATTTGCTCTGATTTTCTTGCAGAAGGAGGCTCAAACCCTGAGTTTAACACGCAATTGGCAAATGTCATTGAACAGTGCCGAGCCAAGAACATGCCCAAAGTGTCCATCGAAGCAGCATTGAAAGGGGCAGTAAGTATGGGAAAGCTGTCTTCTTACCAATTCCATTTACAATATAAGGATTCTTCACTAAACCTTCGGTTTCTGGCTTTCCCCATCTTTAAAAAACTACTTAATCTGCAATTACAGTTAGCTCCTGTCATTTGTGAACCCCACCCCTGTCGCGAAGCCCGCTGTGTGATGTGTTTCTCAATCAGTTGTGGTTTATATGAATAATGAGCAGGAGTAGATCACTTGGCTCTTCGAACATTATCTGCCATTCAGTAAGATTGTGGTTGATCTGATAGTAACATCAACCCTACATTCTTGTCTACCCCAATAACCTATCACCTCCTTCCTAATCAAGAATCTATCTAGCTCTGTCTTAAAAATATTCAAAGAATCTTCTCCCACTGCTTTTTGAGGAAATGAACTTGCACCCCTGAATGTTTACTCCTCTGCAATTTAACATGTACCATTACAATAAATTGCTTGACTACAATTACGTACATAAATGTAAGTGCACTAACAACTCCCACTTAAGTAGAGATACTAGAGAATTAGCAGAAAGTAAAACTCTCACCTTTCCCACATTGAAGGCATACATTGCACACGTACTATTTCTACAAATGGGCAAATTCATCATTTGCGATTATATCCATTGTGAAATTTCACAGGAACGGAACTCCTGTGAACAACAGGACTTGACCGTATATCAAATTCCTTCATAGAGAAACGTGGGACTGAGTCACATGGATCAGAAGATGTCTGGATCAACAGTCTCTTGCTGAGTTAGCTAGGAGAACAAGAAATCAATCAGGATTCTCGTCCCCCACAACTATCAAATGACACCTGCTGGAAATTGTCCAGATTGTGAGGAGCTCTTTGCGAGGAGATGATGCTTCAGGTGTCTTGGTCAGGCTTTTTCTGTGGTACTATATTGAATTCTGTGCATCTACACATCAGGAAGGGTATAGTGGTCTTGGATGGGATCCACTCACCTGTGTGATGCCACCGATAAAAGGGTTAAATTATGAAGGCCAGTTGTAATAACTTGGCTTGTGTTCTGTTGAGTTGAGAAATTTGAAAGTGATCTAATCAAGATCTTCAAATCATAAAGTGATTCAATTGGATCGGTAGAGTGAAACTTTCCTCTGGTTAGCTTGTTTGGGAATGAAATCAGGAACACTTTTCCACAAGGAAGGTGGTGGATATTTGGAACACTCTCCCATAAAACCTGAGAGCCAACATGGTTTTGTGAAGGGGAGGTCATGTCTCACTAACTTGGTCAAGTTTTTCAAGAAAGTGATGAAGATGATTGATGAGGGTAGGGCAATGGATATCGTCTACATGGACTTCAGTAAGGTCCTGCATGACAGACTGCTGCAGAAGGTGAAGTTGCATGGGATCAGAAGTGAGCTGACAAGGTGGATACAGAACTGGCTCGGTCATAGAAGACAGAGGGTAGCAGTGGAAGGCTGTGTTTCTGAATGGAGGGCTGTGACAAGTGATGTTCCTTAGGGATCGGTGCTGGTACCTTTGCCGTTTATAATATACATAAACAATTTGGAAGAAAATAACTGTTTGATTAAGTTTGCGGATGACACAAAGGTTAATGGATTTGCGAATAGCAATGAGGACCAGAGGATACAGCAAGAAATAGATTGGTTGGTGGCTTGGGCAGAGAGCTGATAGATGGAGTTTAATCCAATAGTGAGCTAATGCTATTTTGGAAGGTCTAATACAGGTAGGAAATATATGGTAAAATGGCAGAATCCTTAAGAGCATTGATAGGCAGAGGGATCTGGGTGTACAAGTACACAGATCACTGAAAGTGGCAACTCAGATGGAGAACGTAGTCAAGTTATACGGTATGCTTGCCTTCATCACCCTGGGCATTGAGTTTAAAAATTGGCAAATCATGTTGCAGCTTTATAAAACTTTAATTAGGTCACGTTTGGAATATAGTGTTCAATTCTGGTCGCTACCCTGCCAGAAGGATGTGGAGGCTTTGGCAAGGGTACAGAAAAGATTTACCAGAATGTTGCCTGACATAGAGGACATTAGTTTTGAGGAGAGATCGAAGAAACTTGGTTTGTTCTCACTGGAACAACAGAGGGTGAGGGGTGACATGATAGAAGTCTACAAGATTGTGACGGGCATGGACAGAGCGGATAGTCAGAAACTTTTCTCAGGGTGCAAGAGTCAATTATTTGGATGCTCAGGTTTAAGGTGCGAGGGGCAAGGTTTAGAGAAGATGTACAAGGCAATTTTTTTTTACACAGAGGGTAATAGGTGTCTGGAACTCGCTACAGCGAGAGGTAGTGGAAGCAGATACAATAGTGAGTTTTAAGGAGCATCTGGACAAATACATGAATAGGATGGGAATAGAGGGATCTGGTCCCCGAAGGGTAGGGGGTTTTAGTGGAGTCGGGCAGCATGGTCGGTGTTGGTTTGGAGGGCCAAAGGGCCTATTCCTGTGCTGTAATTTTCTTCGTTCTGTGAATAGAATTGCGGCTGACAGAGCTGAACGGCCCTACGTTCCCACACTTTCTATCAGAAAGTTCAGAAATAAAGGATGATCTGATTTGATTTATTATTGTCACATGTATTATGTTGCAGAGAAAAGTATTGGGAATGGCCACTTATAGGTCAGCTTTGTAGAAGAGAAGGATTCAAGTTCAGTCCCTGGTCAATACTGAACTTGCACAAGTTTTTTGATCAAAAGGGAGTGAACCAACTGACAAATTTTCTTTTGTGAGGAAAACTAAAGGCTGCTCCACCCGTTTTGTATTGACCAACCCTTGTAAAAATGCCATGGGATGGCTGTCAAGCGAGAGCAGAATTGGGGTTAATTCCCTCCTCTGTACTTGCATACCCAACACCAAGACTCCAGTGTGAATGAGGAACAGTTGGCTGAGGTATCAGAGAATGATCACACTGGTGGAATCCACTCCAGAAACATTTTACCTTCAGGAACTGAAGAGGAAAAAGAGGTGAAAATAGGAACGCCACGACATTGATTTGTTTGTTAATAACGCTGCTTGGTGTGAAGGGAGGCAGTGGAGGTCAAGCCTATAGTTCAGCAAAGAGCTGATTCCTTTTGGGAAAACTAGATCTACTATACTTTGCACACATTAACTGAGATGAACATCTCTTCCCAACAAAAGGAGTATGATCAGTGATGGGTAGGAAAAGATCCTTTGGTCCATCCAGCCTGTCCCAACCAGTTGCAATACATTCACCACCTACCCAAAACTACAAGAGATGCTGCTTATTCCTGTCAGTTACATCTGGATCTGAACATAGTTCACTTCTCATTTTCTTGCATGAACATTTCATTAGCACCAATCTTGTCATCAGCAGAGTCCCAGTACAAGCAAACCCATATCCACACTGGAGTTTTCTGTCTATACATACTGCTTTATTTTGCACTCTCTGTGCTTTGACTTCATCTTCCTGAAATCATTTTCAGATCTTGTTGAGAATTTTACATTCCAAGAACCTTCTAATTTATGGAGATAATGTCTCAGTTGAAATACTTTTCATTAAAGGATTATGTCAGGCAGTCTGCTTGTCAGTTGGGCAATAATGTGAATGACACCTTCAACACCCAGGGCCTTGAATTGTTATGTGGGGTTACCAACCTCTGAACACGTCTGTATGAAATTTCTCCCTGCTGCTTCTGTGTAGAGTTATCTCCAAAATACAGGAGAGAAATTTCACATGTAATTGTGCGGGTTTCCTCAGGGTGCTCTGATTTCCTCCCACGGTCCAAAGATGTGCAGGTAAAGTTGATTGTGGTTGGTGCAGACTTGATGGGCTAAGGCTTCTTCCTGCTCTGCAGAGATTCCGTGATTATCAAGAGGGAGGCGATGGCCTAGTGGTTTTATTGCTTGACTTTTAATCCAGAAACCCAGATAATGTTCCGGGTTCAAATCCCCCCACGGCAGATAGTGGAATTTGAATTCAATAAAAAAAAAATCTGGAATTAAGAATCTACTGATGACAGTGAAACTTTTGTTGATTGGTAGAAAACCCCACCTACTTCACTAATGTCCTTTAAGGGAGGAAATCTGCCATCTTTATTCGGTCTGACCTACGTGTGACTCCAGAGCCACAGCAAAGTCGTCCGGAATCAATGTTAAGAACTCCCAGGACAACTCTGTCTCCCAACTGTATACACTGTGCTGCCAGTTCTCCTGGGTCTGTTCTGCCAATGATTCAGGACATATCCAGAGATGGTAATGGTGGTGTCAAGGATGTTATCTGTAAGATATAATTTTATGAGAATGACTATGTCACGCTATAACCAATTTTGGCACTAGCCCCCCAGATGTTAGTAAGGAGGACTTTGCAGGGTCAGCAGGGCTGTTTGTTTTGCTGTTGTCTTTTCCGGTGCCAAGGTCGATGCCAGGTGGTCCGTCCAATTTCATTTCTTTGTTGAGACTTCGTAGTGATTGTTACAACTGAGTAGCTTGCTAGGCCATTTCAGAGGGTAGTTGAGAGTCAACCACATTGCTATGGCTCTGGAATCATATGTAGGCCAGACCAAGTAAGGACGGCAGATTTCCTTCCTTAAAGGACATTAGTGAGCCAGATGGGTTTTTCTGACAGTCGACGATGGTTTCATTGCCATCAATAGATTAATTCTAGATATTTTTTATTGAATGTTAGATTCAGTTCAATTTTCTCACAGACTCCAGTGGAAGAGCAGAGACATTGATTTGCAAATAGTTAAAGCTTTAACCTTTTCTGCTGCAGGTTTTTGTTGTGAGAAAAAAAGACCTTCATTTCTATGGTACCTTTCACAAGCTCAGGGTGACGTGCACAGTTTTGCTGCCAATGACGTACTTTATTTGGATTGTCATTACTATTGTAATATCAAGATGTGGCAGCCAATTGGCACACAGCAAGATCCTACACTCAGTAATATCATCAGACTTTAGTGATGTTAGTTTAAAGATGAATGTTGACAAGAACGTCGAGGAGAACTCCCTGCTCTTTTTCAGAATAGTACCATGGGGATCATTAGCATCCACCTGGAAAAGTAGATGGAATCTCAGTTTAGTGTCACACCTTGAAAATGGAACCTCTGGCAGTGCAATTACTCCTGAATTGTACCCCAGTATATCAGACTGGATTGTGTAATTAAATCTCTGGAGTGCTAGTTAAACACAGTCTTCAGAGAACGATAGCAGCAGAACCATGACTGTCCCTCTTGAGGATAAGAATATATTGTGTTCTTCTCTCTCTTCATGTCCATTTGGTCTCTTCCTGAGTTGAGATGATATATCTAGGATATTGTGCAAGCAAGTGATACAACGCTGCAATTCGATATTGATTTTCCTTGTAATTTTTCCTCTATGTCTTTCAACAGCCGTATGGCTGAGACTGAATTGGGAACATTCCTGTCAACAGGAGAGATGGAGCTTGTGAAGTGACATTCAGTGTGCTTATTGTGCAAGACGTGGTGCACTGTACATACCCCTTACTATAAATGCTTAAGTTGTAACATTGCTCCTTACCCCTCTTATTACCTGCTTTTCCAGAAGTCCAAGACTTCAACCTATTCACTATACGAAGGAAGAGGTCCAGGGGGATCATCTCTGCTCATTGAAGTTCTATCAGACAACAACAGCCGGTCACATCAGGAGTTAAGGAGCATCCTGAACAAAAATGGGTAAGAACAGCCTGAATAACCATCGTCTCGGAACTGTTTCACAAACTCCATTCAGTACCTATAAGACGTAGGAACAGAATTAGGCCATTCAGCCCATCAAGTCTGCTCCACCTTTCAATCATTGTTGATACTTTTCTCATCCTCATTTTCTTGCCTTTTCCCCATAACTCCTGATCCCGTTATTAATCAAGAACCTATCTCTGTCTGTCTTAAAGACACTTAATGACCTGGCCTCCACATCCTTCTGCTGCAAAGAGTTCCACAGATTCACCACTCTCTGACTGAAGAAATTTCTCCTCATCTCTTTTAAAAGATTGTCCCTTTAGAGTGAGGTTGTGCCCTCTGGTTCTAGGTTTTCCTATTAGTGGAAACATCCTCTCCATGTCCCCTCTGTCCAGACCTTTCAGTTTCAATAAGATCCCCCATCATCCTTTCAAACTCCAACGAGTACAGACCCAGAGTCCTCCACTGTTTCTCATACGGCCAGCTCTTCATTCCAAGGATCATTCTTGTGAACCTTCTCTGGATCCTTTCCAAGGCCAGCACCCTCAGGTATGGGAATGCTTACAATACTCCAAAAGAGGTCTTATATAACATCAAAAATACCTAACCCTGTGCTGCTCATTAAATCTTTATCCCATCAATATCAGTTGTGTGGAGAAGCAATCTTTTCCCATTTGGGGATTGAAATTCTGTTAGAATACCATCCTTTACCTCTGCACTCTGGGTTTGGACTACAAAACCCATATGTGATAAAGAAAGCGTATGGTATGTTAGCCTTCATAGGAAGGGGTATAGAATACAAGAGTAGGAGTCTGATGTTGCAAGTGTATAGAACGTTGGTTAGGCC
Source organism: Sphyrna mokarran (assembly GCA_024679065.1). Lineage (NCBI taxonomy): Eukaryota > Metazoa > Chordata > Chondrichthyes > Carcharhiniformes > Carcharhinidae > Sphyrna > Sphyrna mokarran. Next base: position 36,484,318 of record JAGIQG010000027.1, read on the forward strand.
TCACTTGGAGTACTGCATCCAGTTCTGGTCGCCGTACTACCGGAAGGATGTGGAGGCCTTGGAGAGAGTGCAGAGGAGATTTACCAGGATGCTGTCTGGTATGGAAGGGCTGTCTTACGAGGAAAGATTGAACACACTGGGGTTGTTTTCCCTTGAAAGACATCGGCTGAGAGGGGATCTATTAGAGGTATATAAAATTATAAGGGGTATCGATAGAGTAAATGGTGGTAAGCTTTTTCCACCAATAGAAATGGATAGAACAAGGGGTCATGGCCTTAGGGTGAGGGGGGCTATGTATAAGACGAATATTAGAGGGCAGTTTTTCACACAAAGGGTAGTGGGGATATGGAATGCACTGCCGAGTAAGGTGGTGGGAGCAGACACGCTAGGATTGTTTAAGGGTCTCTTGGACAGCCACATGAGCAGTCTGCAGATAGAGGGATATAGCAGGACTGTCTAAATATCTTATTTGTTTCCACAGGCAATTCGGTCCACCTTGTTGACCAACAAGGTGCATGCATTCAGCAGGTCATGCGAGGGCTGCTCTTGGATGTTGCTTCAGGAGTGGCCTAGTGCTTCAAGTTGTTAGTGTATGCTTAAACTGGACCATCTGGTGGGCAACATGACAGCTCAGAGACTATCACTGTTGCTGTGCAGATACATGGATTTGGGCCTGTGTCTGTGGGAGTTTGCGTGTTCTCCCCGTGGTTGCGTGGGTTTTCTCCGGATGCTCCGGTTTCCTCCCACATCCCAAAAGTGTGCTCTTAGGCTGATTGGGTAACAAATTGTCCCTATATGGGAATCTTCCACAATAGGCATAGCCTAAAGTCATGGATATGTCATTAAGACATTAGGATGGCGGCGCGGGCTCGTTGGGCCGAAGGGCCTGTTTCCCGTGCTGTGTTGCTCTTTGTTCTTTGTTCTAAAACAAACAGAACGAGTGAGTTCCTGGACTGGTTTCTTGTCTGATTGAGTTAGATGGAAATTTTTCACAGGTTTTTCCTTTCATTGACCCTGTGTGTTTGACTCCCACCAAAGGTTACACAGCTTCTGCGGGGTGGTATAGACACGATGCTCCAATCTCTGACAGCTCCCAATCCCACCTAACACTGAAAAGAAAGAAAATAAAAACATTGCGAGTATAGTAGAAAATGAATGAGCAAAAAGAAAGGAGGATTGCAAAATAATCACTGGAGAAAAACATGGTAAAGTTTAAGTTTATTTATTAGTATCAGAAGTAGGCTTACGTTAACACTGCAGTAAAGTTGCTGTGAAAATCCCCTAGTCACCACACTCCAGCACCTGTTCGGGTACACTGAGGGAGAATTTTAGCAGGGTCAATGCAGCTAACCTGTACACCTTTCAGACTGTGGACGAAACCCACGGGAACATCATGCAGACTCTGTATAGATAGTGACCCAAGCCAGGAATTTAACCCAGGTCCCTAACGCTGTGAGGTAGCAATGCTAATCACTGGTCAGTGCACTTAACCAGCACATTTTTCACACTGGGGGGAAACCAGAGAACCCAGGGGAAATTCACATAGTCATGAGGAAAATGTGTAGACTCTGCACAGACAGTTACCCAAGCCAGGAATTAAGCCCAAGTCCCTGGTGCCTTGAGGCAGCAGTGCTAACCACTGTGTTACCGTGTTTTAAGCAGCAGTATGTGGCACAGAGATTAGCACTGCTGTCTCATAAGAACCATGTTCCATTGCAGCCTTGGGTAACTGTGCAGAGTTTGCACATATCTATGTGGGTTTTCTCTGGGTGCTCCAATTTTCTTCCACAGTCCAAAAATAAGCAGGTTAGGTGGATTTGTGTACTAAATTGTCCCTTAATGCTCCTGGATGTGTAGGTTAGGTGGATTAGCTGTGGTAGGTGTGTGAGGTTACAGGGATAGGGCAAGGGAGCAGGCCTGGGTAAGATGCTCTGTCAGAGAGAGGGTGCAGATTGGATGGGCCAAATGGCCTCTTTCTGCACAATAGGGATTCTACGGAACTTATTGGCTTAAAGGAGTAAAATTCTGATGTTTCAGATGCAGCCTTAGTAGAGTTAGATCAACTTTCATCTGTAGGTATGTATCCATCATTGTGTGTTGTCATTGCCAGGGGAGCACTGTGTGAGGGTGCCCGCCACTGCTTTGAAAGGAAAGGTGTGGTGACAGTGAACAGCCTGGATAAAGATGGTCAGGAGATTCAGTTGGAACGTGCTCTGGAACTGGCAATTGAAGCAGGTGCTGAGGATGTTAAACAAGAGGAGGATGAAGACGACAAAGTGATCCTGAAGGTGAGTACAGGCTCTTGAAGATTTGACTCATTTCGTAAGAGATGTCACTGTGTAATGTGGGTGCTATGTGTCGGTATTCTTACATGCAGCTGTATAGAATTGAAAACTGACTTGTACTGTTTATGATCTGTACTAGCCTGGCAGCCGTCCACACTCCCAGGACAGGTATAGCACAGGGTTAGATACAGAATAAAGCTCCCTCTACACTGTCCCTGTCAAACACTCCCAGGACAGGTACAGCACATTGGTAGATACAGAGTAAAGCTCCCTCTGCACTGTCCCTGTCAAACACTCCCAGAACAGGCACAGCACATGGTTAGATACAGAGCAAAGCTCCCTCTACACTGTTTCCATCAAACATTCCCAGAATAAGTTAGATAGCTTTTTAAAATTAAGTTATGGGATGAGAGCACAGTTGGCTAGGTCAGCATTTATTGCCCATCCCTAGTTGCTCTGGAGAACATGGTGATAAGCTGCCTTATTGAGCTGCAGCAAGTACACTGTCAGTGCTGGCTTCCAGGACAAACACTCCCAGGGCAGGTATAGCATCATGTTGGGTACATGCTTCTGTTTCTCTGTCACTGACATGATATTGTGCCTCAGCAGCAGTTAATGACGAGGGCCTTGGTTTCACATCCAAGTTCAAAGCCTCATGGAGGGTAGAGAATATTTTGGTTATGCTTGTCTGGGCTGGTTTTGAACTTGGGCCCAAGGATCTATGGCTGATGGTAGCTCACCTTCCAGGAACTACACTGGCTATGGTCAAGTTACTCAGCATTGAATCTGTCAGATCAAATACTACATAATAAATTTCCACACACTGTAGCATTCCTATAACAAGCAGGTATGAAGTTTTGCCGCTATGCCAGGAAGTTGTCTGTAACCATCTTATGTTTTTTTAATATTGTTTTTCAGTTTGTTTCTGACATGTCTTCATTGCGAGAGGTACGAGAGAGGTTGAACGCTTTGGGATTGCTGACCATTACGGCTGGCCCAGAATTCATTGCTACAACCACTGTCCAGCTAACAGACACAGATTTGGAAGCAGCGTTTTGCTTGATTGAACACATTGATGCATATCAGGATGTTATTAAAGTCTATGATAATATCGAGTCACAAAGTTGACTGCTGACAGCAAGAAGAGCTTCCTGGACTGTTGCATGATGAGGAAGTTCAACTGAACACAATGTTTGTATCAAGACTGAATGAGAAGTGTTTCAAAGTGATTGATGGTGTCATCCTCTTTCCATTACCAGTAACATTTGAGTCCCCCAGCGAGTAGGAATGCTGTCAACACAGCAGTGCTGGCTGAAGTGTCTGACTTTCCATTCCTGCTGCATTCTTTTCTGTTTCTTATTGGGGTTTGACAGGCAACACATACCGTCCCTTATCCTTCAGCAGCAGCTATTCTTCACTCGGGTCAGTGATTCATAGCACAGGATGTCATAGTCCAGCACTTGCTTTTCAGAAGGGGTCACTGGGCAGTGATTAGGAGCAGGAACCCTGACTGATTTCCCCTTTTCTTTAAACCGGGGGCTGGATAACTATAGGAGTGTTGAGTCTGCAATTAGAAAATGTCTAAGACATCACAAAGCACTTTATAGCCAGACTGATGTTTCGAAGTATAACTTTTGTTGTAATGTAGACAAATGTCAGTTTGTACTCAGCAGTAAGAATAATGACCAGATATTGTTTTGGGGAGATGTATTTGTGCTATGACTTCAGCAGAACCACTTTACATTTTGAATAGTGGTCTAGGACCTTTAATAGTATCTCATGTAAAATAGGGCAGTGCTGCAGTCTCTCAGTATTGAATTCAAGTTTAAGGGTTCAGGTCCCAAAGTTAAGCTTGAAACCATAACCTCCTGACTGGAGGATAAGAGTGCTGCCATTTAAAGAAGATTGGCCATTGCGTATTGGTCAACTCCAGGCTAGAAGGAAGCAATGGAAATCAACCAAGTTCCTTAGAAATATTTTTTTGTGTGCTCATCACCTGAGAATTAGACCTGACTGTGATGGCCTCTATGGTCGATTAGCCTATCAGTCCCACCTGTATTGACATTAAGTGGGTCAGCTTTTTTGGGATGGCCGTGCAAGCTACACCTTCAGGAAAGGTGGAGGAAATTAGCCATAATTTTAGCACATTTTGCAATATTTTAATGAAAAATGTAATACTTTTACATATGTGTGTTTGAGCCTGAGGTTTGCACAAGCTGTAATACTGTAAATCTCCATCAGGATGGATGAGGTGTGTAGCTGTCTTCTAAATTTTCCCCAATAAATAGTCACTCATTCACAGTAATGAAAATCAAATTTATTTAATTGATGAGGTGGATAATACTCTCACATCTTGATCAGAAGATAAAGGGTTCAAATCCCACAACAGACACTTGAGCACATCATCTAGACTGACAGTTCTGTAGTGTGAATGGGACTACACTGTCAGGTGCTGTATTTCACATGAGATTGCATTTTGTTATATTCTATGATAGCCACACATTAGTGACCTTACTTCATAAATATGTTAGGACTCCAATCTGTCTGTCTCCCGTATAATCTGATTTCTGCCTTGTTTAACATTAGTAGGTAACCACCCTCACAAATGGATTAATCTATCCTCACCCAAATCACCCTAATCACAGCTGTTCCATTTGATGGTTTATAAAGCGAGTGGATAGGTTATGTTTGGTGTCAGTGCTGCTGGGTCAGTGAAGGGAATATTCAACCAGGGATCCTGCTACTACAAACTTCTAAGGCTGAGGGTGAACTTGGTTGTGAAACCCTTTCATTTCATTTGGTTGAGTTCCCTGCTGACTCTCACTGTGAAGTTGTTATGTTGCTCCAATAGATAACTACTGTGTACAAAACAGTACCCAGCTTCCATCAATGTCTATGGGACACTGGGAGTGGAAATTGGAAACACCATAGGACATTACTGATTATTTGCCTTGACTAAAATCCCTTCAGCTATTTTACAAAGCCTGATGTAGTGAAGATTTAACTGACACTTCACTCTTGTCACTCAGATATTTCCTGTGAAATGGTAATAAAGAGCCTTTGACCATACAGTCAATGCTAATAAAGAACAACAAAGAACAAAAACAGCACGGGAAACAGGCCCAACGAGCCCGCGCCGCCATATCCGCGATCCCTGTCCATGTTTATAGATCTACGGATTAAAAACCAAATTTGAGACAATTTAGGGAGAATTTGTTTTGCCAATTAGCCTAAGAGCACATCTTTGGGATGTGGGAGAAAACCGGAGCTCCTGGAGAAAACCCATGCAAGCATAGGGAGAATGTGCAAACTCCCACAGACACAGGCCCAAATCCATGTATCTGCACAGCACAGCAATAGTCACTGAGCTGTCATGTTGCCCATCAAATGGTCCGGGTCAAGTGTACGCTAACGATGTGAAGCAGTAGGATACTCTCGAAAAAAATAGAAATTTTTTTTTAAACTATACATTTAGACTGTACGTTGCACTGTGAGGATGCAATTTCTAAGTAAATATTTTGTGCCCTACATTTAAATCATACCCATCTCCTTCCTTCGAGTAATTCCAATCTGAAGTTGTCCAAAAAATCTCCCCCCTGCCCTTTGTGCAGCTAACAGGGATTAATGTAAACAAGTTAAAGTCTAGGTAAACTTCAGAAACATGGACACAAAAGGAAACAAACTCATCCACAAGAATAAAAAGTCTGCATTTATACAGTGTTTTTTCAAAATTCAGGATATAGCAGCCTGCTCTACAAAGTGTCCTCACTGTTGTAAGAAACACAGCAGCCAATTTACAGCATATTTTTTATGTATGGAGGATGGATATGATTGTGCAGTGGTAATGTAAGTAATCCAAAGGCCCAGGCTAATCCCCTGGGGACACAGGTTCAAATCTCACCATAGCAGCTGGTGGAATTTAAATTTAATTAATAAATTTGGAATGAAAAAAAAGCTAGTTTCAGTAATAGTGACCATGAACCAATTGTCGAAAAACCCATATGATATCCTTTTGGGACATTTTCCTTCCTTACTGGATCTGGCCGACATGTGGCTCCAGACCTCCAGCAACGTAGTTGACTCTGAAAAAGCAAAGCAATCCATTCCGTTGTATCAAACATCTATGAAGCCTAAAAGAAATGAGACCACACAGATTACCTGCATGGAACTAGACATTGGAAATGACAATGACACACCCAGCCCTGTTGACTCTGCAAAGTCTCCCTTACTATTATCTGGAGGCTTGTGCCCTTCCAATCTAATGGATATCTTGAGTTGGTGTTGTATCACAATTTCTTCATTATCATTTGATTGAAATCCTGGGGCTCCCTCCCTAACAGCACTATGCGTGTACCTATTTCCAGAAAGGGCAAAAACCTATTTACGTAGGATTGCCTTCATTTAAATGGCATTAGTGCATTTGGCATTGGCAGTTTCCAGCCTTCCAAATGCTTCCTCTCTCACAGACAATACATCATGCTGGCAAGGATCATTACTGCTCTGCAGTAATGAAGACCAGGTGCCATGACCAAACTGGGGGGAAAACAGAGACCACTGAAGCCCCCAGGTACTTGGGGTCATGACCGATTAAATTGGGATCCCAATTTAAATCAGTGAATATGCAAATCAGGCATTTATATCTGATATTAACCTCTATGTTTGACTGTCCATTCACACTAATGTGAATCACAAGGATTTGCCATGACATACATCTGGTGAGCGGAACTTGCTGGAGGCACACAGGTATGTACAGCTACCACGGGAGAGGCAACAGTGCCTGGGCAGTGATGGGGAGAAGATGCCTGGGGTTCTGTAGTAAGGAGCTGGGAGTGGATTGTGCTGTGAGATATTGATATTATTTTTAAAAATATATTTTAAAATCTAAATATGAATGTTTCTGGTGGGGCAGATTGTACCGTTGTGATGTTGTGGGACCTGTTCACTTTCATTTCCAAGTGTCAAAAATATATGATGGGAAAGCCATTAGCATAGATGGTGGACTACACTCTGCCTTTCCTACCTGTGCTGATACTGGAAATTTTCACCCATTATTTCTCATTTCTAGACTTTCTTCAACTCCCTAATAAGGATTCCATTATTATTCCTCCTACTGATGTTAATGTGACTGATCATATTCTGTCCTACTTACATACAAGAATGAGCTTTCTGTCAAATTTTTAGCAATCTTTTTCTGATGAATTAAGTATAAGTGGTAATGCCTCTGCAGTCTTTTCCTATACTTTAAAATACATGCATGGAATTTATATGGACCAGGAGCTATATCCTCTTTAAGTTTGTTCCGTTTACTCAATTCATTCCTTTTTGTATTTTAAAGCACTTATCTCATTTTCCAATCATTCGTCTACTCATTCTACTGCTTTGGTAAATATTGAAGCAAAATAACCATGTAATATTTCTGCCAGATCTCTATCATTCCCCATGGTATTATTCTGCCTAACCCAAATGATCCTATTTTCATTACAATCTTCCTTTTTTAATTATTGTCTTCGAAATATATTACCGTTCTTTTTCATGCTCCTTGATTTAATTTCATTGTTTCTCTTTGCTCTCTGAATTGTATTTTGAGTTCTTTCCCAATCTTTTCATATGGTTAGAGTGCTGGATCAGAATCCAAAATTACATTGGGAAGCCAAACTACACTCAACAATATTTTTTATTTTGGTATAAATATGAGGAAAGGATGCTTCCTTCCTGGAATGATTCGACTGACAAATTAGGGATTTCTTTTTTGTTTACTTATCAATGTCACAAGTAGATTTACATTAGCACTGCAATGAAATTATTATGAAAATCTTCTAGTTGCCACACTCTGGCACCTGTTCAAGTGTACTGAGAGAGAATTTTGCACTGCCAATGTATTGAATCAGCACGTCTTTTGGACTGTATATAGTACATCAAACTATTATCGGATTGTTTATAGTAAAAATACTTTATTTAATAACAATTAAAATATAACTCTTTCACATGATACAGGTTAACTATTAACTATAAAAGCGAAAGGAAGTGACTTCAGTTTTTAGCTTCTCACTTTCACTTCCAAATAAGCAACATTCTTTTTACAGCAGTAACATTAAATACAGTTACCAACCATACATAAAATTGTTATAAAGTGTGTTAACTGTCTTGAAACTTTCAGAGAGGTTTCGTGGAGAAAATTATCAGGAACCACCTGCACATGTCTACGACTTCAACAGAACTGCACTCCAAATAGCAAAAGTCCCTTTATCTCTACACAATCCCAGTTTCATTCAGTATGACATGACCCTGTCAATTAATTGCCCAAGAGATTGTTTGATATAGAAATAGAACATTAGAACATTACAACACAGTGCAGGCCTTTCGGCCCTCGATGTTGCGCCGATCAGTGGAACCAATCTAATGACCCTCTAACTTAAACTATTCCAATGTTACTCATATGCCTATCCACTGACCATTTGAACGCCGTTAAAGTTGGCGAGTCCACAACTGCTGCAGGCAGGGCATTCCACGCCCTTACTACCCTCTGAGTAAAGACCCTACCTCTGACATCCCTCCTATAACTACCACTCCTTAATTTAAAGCTATGTCCTTTCGTGTTAGCCATCACCATTCGAAGAAAAAGGCTCTCACTATCCACCCTATCTAACCCTCTGATCATCTTATATGCATCAATTAGGTCACCTCTTAACTTTCTCTCTAATGAAAATAACCTCAGGTTCCTCAGCCTTTCCTCATAAGACCTTCCCACCATACCAGGCAACATCCTGGTAAACCTCTGCACCCTTTCCAATGCCTTTACATCTTATAATGCAGCAAGCAGAACTGTATGCAATACTCCAAGTGCAGGCGCACCAGAGTTTTGTACAATTGCAACATGACCTCACAGCCCCGAAATTCAATCCCTCTACCAATAAAAGCTAACACACCGTACGCCTTCTTAACAACTTTATCAACCTGGGTGCCAACTTCCAGGGAGCTACACACATGTACATCGAGATCTGTCTGCTCGTCGACACTTCTAAGAGTCCTTTCATAAGCCCTATATTTTGTACTCCTATTACTCTTACCAAAGTGAATCACCTCACACTTTTCCATATTAAATTCCATTTGCCACCTCTTGGCCCAGCTCTGTAGCTTATCTATGTCCCTCTGCAAACTGTAACATCCATCCTCACTGTCTACAACTCCTTGACTTTGGTGTCGTCAGCAAAATTACTAACTCATCCATCTACACTCTCATCTAGGTCATTTATAAAAATGACAAACAGCAGTGGCCCCAAAACAGATCCCTGAGGCATACTACTAGTAACTGAACTCCAGGTTGAATATTTCTCATCAACCATCACTCTCTGTCTTCTATCAGCTAGCCAATTCCTGATCCAAACTGCTAAATCACCCTGAATCCCATGCATTTGCATTTTCTGCAGTAGCCTACCATGGAGAACCTTATCAAACACTTTACTAAAATCCATATGATCTTCATGTCATCATTGGCTACAGGTATAGTGCCAGGAGACTGGAGGATAGCAAATGTTGTCCCCTTGTTCAAGAAGGGGAGTAGAAACCATCCTGGGAATTATAGACTGGTGAGCCCTACTTCTACTGTGGGCAAAGGTTTGGAAAGAATTATAAGGGATAGGACTTATAATCATCTAGAGAGAAATAAATTGATTAGGGATAGACAACACGGTTTTGTGAAGTGTAGGTCGTGTCTCACAAACCTTATTGAGTTTTTTGAAAAGGTGACCAAAGAGGTGGATAAGGATGGGGCAGTTCACGGGGTGTATCTATGTAAAGTGAAAGTAACACATTCCTAGCTGAAATGAGTAACTAACTTATTTTTACAGCTTGGGGCTAAGTGTTTCCAAACATACGCATTGCCTGGAGGAAAAAAATCTGAAATGTTAAACATTCCCCTTAAGTAAGAAGAAATGATATATATTTATGTGTACATCATTTATCATGGACTCTTCTGCTACCCATGTGCTTAATCATTGCCTCTTCCTTAACCCTCAGTTATTCCCTTATTTCTTTATTCATTCATGGAGTCCCATTAGTGCCTATTGTTCTTTTTTGTGGGATTGATGTTCCCTGCACTCTGTTCAACATTGATCTGCATTGTTGTTTAACAATATAGTTGCCCATTTTATTTTTCCAAGTTCCATTGTCAGCTACTCAATATCATCTTTATTTCAAACTCTGAACTTGTTTTTCACCATGTTTGTATTCTCTTCCGTTATCCTAAAGACCTTTATTATGATCTATATTATTATTATTACGATCACTCTTGCTTAGTTGTTCCCCTACTTTTATCTGCTTGATTCATTCTCATTGTTAGATCCAAAAGTGAAGCTTTATTTCTTTACATAGTGGGTTAGTCTTGCAGAAACTCTAATCTCCTATCTCCGTTTACTCTTTTGTCCAATTAAAATCTGGGGAGTTCATATCCCTCTTGATTGTTTGAAAGCATTTTTCTGCCTTAATCCCCAACCCCTCCCTATTTAAATGACCTTAATGCGAACGACAGTTGGTCTGTAGCTGCCTTATTGCCAAGCATTGTCGCTCTCACTCCACCTCTTGCGTTTAGCACTTTTGTCTATGTCTGGATCAAGGCTGTAATAAGACATCTAAATAATGGCACTTTTCTATTCAAACCTTGTCAGATTCATCTCTCACGCTGGCTATGAAGAGACATTAAGCTGCTAACAAATCTTTTAAGAATGTTTATTGAATTCTCTTAAAGGTGTGAAAAATCTCTGATGGAATAAGAGAAGGGAAGGGATTTAAAAATACCACAATGTAATCAACTTAGCCTGAAACAATGGCTGGGATTTTCTGGGGGAAGTGGCGACGCAGTCAAGGATGCATTGACTAATGGGAAAATGTTTAGTATTCTTAGGAAACCACCTTGGGACATTTTGCAGCCCATCAGATACCTCCCAAAACAGTTTGGCCTCTGTGATTGAAACTGATCAATATCAGTTTCATCCTCTAACACTTTGTACCCCATTGTTCTGAAACTGACTGATGGGAGGCTTTAAAAAATATCGAATTCTGGCCAACAGAGGTGGTTGATAATTTAGTTTTTAACTTGGAAAAGAGTTCTGCGAAGTTTGGTGCAGGAGAGGTGTGTCAGGTCGGAGAGGAGTGAATTCAGGTATCCAGCCAGACAACTACTTTGTGGGCAGAGGAAAGAACAAGAAAGAGAGAGTACCGAACAAGGAAGAGACAGTACCAAACAAGACATCAACTACTTTCTCAGCAGCAGCAAGAACTTTTGTTTTTAAAAAGATCTGAGGAATGGTGTTTATATTCTGTCAGCCTTCAGAAATCCCCCAATTAGATAAAGATTGAGGCGGGGTCCAGAATGCTTTTTCTTTTTATGTAAATTGTGAAATGCTAAGAATTTACATTATCTATTAGAGTTTTCTTTCCGTAGTATAGTATTGTAGTGTCTGTGTTTTATTGACTGTGTTTGGTTGGAGTTATTCTTCAATAAATTATTTTAAAATGAACCATGAATATCCTCTCTCTCTCTCATCGTCCATCTTGGTGAATCGCTAGAAAGCCAGAACATAATTCTGGAGTACAGAACCATAAAGGGCCTGAGCGCTTCGAAACTGTTCACTCAAGGTGGGGTTTACTGGTCAGGAATAAACAGTGGCCCCTCTCTCTCTTGTGAAGCTGTCCCAGTGTGGCACTTCTGGTTGTATTTCATCACCTACAAGAAAGAGAGAGACCATGGTTGTAGTTGGCAGCCAAGGAAACTCAAGGCGAGCTCACTGATCAGGAATGAACAGTGAACCTTTCTTCCTCTCTCTTGCGAAGCTGCCCCAATACAACACTTCTGGGTTATGGTTTCAACACTTGAAGGAGAGAGAGAGAGAGACACCCACAGTTATCAGTGGCATCCAAAACTTCTCTGTGTGGAGTAACAGAAACTTTACACTCTCCAAAAATCCGCTTATCTGCTAAGTCCACCTGAAAAGGCAAACCTCTGAGCATTCAACTGCAGAAATCATCACCGCTACTAACTGGCAGATGGAATTCAATCCTGATAAATGCGAGGTGATGCATTTCGGGAAAAAGAATGTAGGGTGGAGGTATATGATAAAGGGTAGACCTATTAAGAGTATAGAAACACAGAGGGACCTGGGGGTGCAGGTGAACAAGTCTCTGAAGGTGGCAGAGCAAGTGGAGAAGGTTGTGAAGAAAGCATGTAGTATGCTAGCCTTTATAGGAAGGGGTGTAGAGTACAAGAGCTGGCCTTTAATGTTGCAGTTGTATAAAACGTTAGTTAGACCTCATTTGGAATACTGCGTCCAGTTCTGGTCGCCTTACTACCGGAAGGATGTGGAGATTCTGAAGAGAGTGCACAGGAGGTTTACCAGGATGCTGCCTAGTATGGAAAGTCTGAGTTATGAGGAGAGGTTAGGCAAATTGGGGCTGTTTTCCTGAGAAAGATGTAGACTTAGAGGAGATCTAATAGAGGTGTACAAGATTATGAGGGGTATAGATAGAGTAAGCAGGGTTAAGCCATTAAGATGGACTCTAATAGCACGAGGGTGAGGGGGGTAAGGTATAATTTGGATGCTAGAGGGAGTTTTTTCACACAGAGGGTGGGGGGGGTATGGACTGCACTGGCAAGTAAAGTGGTGGAGGCAGGCACTCTGGAGTTATTTAAGAGATACTTAGATGGGCACATGAACAGAGTGGGAATGGAGGGGTATAGAAAATTGATTTAAATTAGGGATCATGAGCCTTGAGAGTCCCTGGGAAGTGTGTAAATATATGATGATATTGATGTATTTGTTTTTATCCTACAGGTGCTTTGGTCCACCTTGTTATCTAACGAGGGGCATACACGCGATGGGTCGTGAGAGGGCTGCTCTTGGATTGTTTTCGAGAATATCCTAGTGCTTCATGTTGTTAGCACTACCATTTGAATTGACCTGGACCATTTGATGGGCCACACGACAGCTCAGTGACTATCGCTGTGCTGTGCAGATACATGGATTTGGGCCTGTGTTTGTGGGAGTTTGCGCATTCTCCCCGTGTTTGTGTGGGTTTTCTGCGGGTGCTCCGATTTCCTCCCACATCCCAAAGATGTGCTCTTAGGCTAACTGGCAAAACAAATTGCCCAGGTATGTTTTGTCCATAAAAGATTGACCAAAAAGTTGACCAACATGTGCTCTTAGGCTGATTGGGTAACAAACTGTCCCTATATTGGTCCCTATATGGGAATCTTCCACAATAGGCATAGCCTAAAGTCATGGATATGTCATTAAGACGTTAGGACAGCGGCGCGGGCTCGTTGGGCCGAAGGGCCTGTTTCCCGTGCTGTGTTGCTCTTTGTTCTTTGTTCTTTGATAGGACAAATCCAACATGACCAATTACTGTCCCATCAGTTTTCGCTTAATCATCAGTAAAATGATTGAAGGTACAGTTGACAGTGTGATTGGGCAGTCATCATAACTTCACCGAAGAGCAATAACTTGTTCTTTAATACTCAGTCTGGGTTCAGCCAGGATCACTCAATTCCAGATCTCATTAGAGACTTGGTTCAAACATGCATCAAAGAGCTAAATTCCACAGTTGAGGTGAGAATGACAGCCCCAAGGCAACAATTGACCAAATGAGGCATCAATGAACCCTAGCAAAACTGAACTCATTGAGAATTAGAATATAAATTTCCAAGTTGGAGTTACAGCTAGCACAAATAATCAGCATAATCAAGGACACCACGCACTCTGGACATATTCTTTTCCACCTTCTGTCAGGAAAATCACATACCAACCAACTCAAGCACAGCTTCTTCTCTGCTGCCATCAGACTTTTGAATGGACCTCCTTGCATTAAATTGATCTTTCTCTACATCCTGGCTATAACTGTAATACTACATACTGCACCCTCACCTTTTCTTCTCTATGTACAGTATGCTTTCTCTGTAGAACGCTCAAGAAATAATACTTTTCACTGTAAACTAATACATGTGACAATAATAAATCAAATCAAAGAAAGATTGGCAGGCTGATATCTCAGCCCCAAGATGTTTCAACAGTATTTCTTCAGGGTCATGTGTTAGGCCCAATCATCTTTAGCTTCTTCTTCTATGACCTTAACTCAACTATAAAGATGAGAATAGGAATGTTTGCTGATGATTGCACAATATTCAGTATCATTCATAACTCCTCAGATACCAAAACAGTCCATGTCCATTTACAGCAAGACCTAGACTATATTCAGGCGTAAGCTGATAAATGACAAATAACATTCATGCCACACATGTACTCAACAATGACCATCTCCAACAGGAGAGAATGTCTCATTTATCATAGGTTACTATTGACCAGAAACCTAGCCAAACCACTGGGGTTGCCAACACTGGCTAAATGTGTCCCTGGAGGTTTTATCACATGACTTGCCCATCCTTATGTTGTACTGTCTTCCAAGCCAATTGGAAAACAAAAACACATTACCCAATGTGTGCAGCTTTGCTGTCAGCCAAACAGTGAAATGTTCAAATAAAATGTTCAAAAAAGCTATCTTTCTCAATGTCATTATGATTTTTCATAGAATCAAACAGTGTAGAAGAGGCCTTTGGCCCATTGAATCTGCACCAACACATGAGAAACATCTGATCTTCTACACAATTCCATCTACCAGCACTTGGCCCATTGACTTGAATGTTATCATGTGCCAAGTGCTCATCTAGGTATTTTTAAAGGATGTGAGGCAACTTGCCTCCACCACTCTCCCAGGCAGTGCATTACAGTCCTTAAACTTCTGATTATTTGTGACTGACCCTTCAACTAAGGGGGACAGCTGCTCCTTATCCACTCTGTCTATGCCCCTCATAATCTTGTACACCTTGATCAGGTCTGCTCCAATGAAAACAACTCAAGCCTATCCAATCTTTCTTCATAACTTCAATCTTCCATCTCACACAACGTCCTCGTGAATCTCCTAGGCACCCCCTCCAATGCAATCACATCCTTCCTATAATGTGGCAATGAGAACTACACACAGTACTCTAGATATGGCCTTATCAAAGTTCTATACAATTACAAATTGTTTTTATAATCTTTGCCTTGATTGATAAAGGCAAATATTCCAAACGCCTTTTTTGCCAGCCCACTAATGTGGCTTTCTGCCTTCAGAGATCTTTGGGCAAACATGCCACAGTCACTTTGTTTCACAGAGCTTAATATGTCGTTCATTGAATATTTCCTTGTCAGATTACTCCTTCCAGAACATATTGCCTTACATTTTTGGGGTTAAAGTTCATCTGCCACTGACTGCTAAATTTTCCCTCAGTGTACCCGAACAGGCGCTGGAGTATGGTGATTAGGGATTTTCACAGTAACTTCATTACAGTGTGAATGTAAGCCTTACTTATGACTAATAAATAAATAAACCTGTCCATTTGTCCATCCCATCTATATCTTATAGAAACATAGAGTCATAGAGGTTTACAGCATGGAAACAGAACCTTCGGCCCAACTGCACGCATTTGGCCCATATCCTCTATACCCATCTTACCCATGTAGCTGTCTAAATGCTTTTTAAAAGACAAAATTGTATCTGTATCCACTACCAGCTCTGGTAGCTTGTTCCAGACACCCTCTGAGTGAAAAATTGCCCCTCTGGATACTTCTATATCTCTCCTCTTTCACCTTAAACTTATGCCCTCTAGTTTTAGATTCGTCTACCTTTGGGAAAATATATTGATTATCTAGCTGATCTGTGCCCCTCATTACTTTATAGATCTCTATAAAATCATCCCTCAGCCTTTTATACTCCAGAGAAAAAAGTCCCAGTCTATCCAGTCTCTCCTTATAACTCAAACAATCAAGTCCCTGTAGCACCCTTTCTAGTTTAATAATATGTTTTCTATAATAGGGTGACCAGCACTGCACACTGCATTCCAAGCGTGGCCTTATCAATGTCTTCTACAACTTCAACAAGACATCCCAATCTTCTTGTAACTGAAGATACTCAGCCTCTCTGCTAACCACCCAACTAACCCTTGTGTCATCTATAAACTTACTAAGCCTGTTCCCCACCCACAGTCATCAATGTTGTTTATATAAATGATGAATAGTAGGGGACCCAGCACAGATCCCTGTGGTATGCCACTTCCAGTCACTAAAGTGGCATTCTGTCGACACTGTCTGTCTCCTACAAATGACAGTAAGAAGTCACACAACACCAGGTTAAAGTCCAACTGGTTTATTTGGTAATAAATGTCACTAGCTTTCGGGGCACTGCTCCTTCATAAGGTGAATGGGGTGTTCTGATCACTGTTGGACTTTAACCTGGTATTGTGAGACTTCTTACTGTGTTCACCCCAGTCCAACGCTGGATCTCCACATCATCCTACAAGTGAACCAAAGTCGAATCCACTTTATCAAATTACTGTATATCCCATGTGCATTTGCCTTCTTTACAAGTCTCTCATACGGGGTCTCCAGTATCATTCTATGATTGTACACAGCAGCATGCGGGAGACTGATCCTCAATTCCTATAAGTTCCAGACCATCCCTGGAGGTTTGGCAACCTTACGCACCAGCCATGTAATTGCGATGGTTACCAGTGCAGGTCAGAGACCGGTGAGCAGCTCACCTCCAGACTCTCCAGAACTTGTCTGCGATCTACAAGGTACAAGCCAGGATTGGGATGGGGTATTTTAGGAGGGGGTTTGCTGCTAAGTGGCTGGGTGAGAACGCAGCCTTGCCTGGTGGGGGGAGGTGTGGGTTGGTCAGCCTGGACACAGTCTGGACAAAATGGTCACCCAGCCCAGATGGTTCACCAGGGACCTCCATGATTTGCTTTTCACAAAGGGTTAGTAACTGGTTTATAGTTGGGGGCGGTGGGAATGTAGACATTTAACCCTGGAAATACCGCCTGCCTGAGGTGTGAAGGCGGTTAGGTCAACCAGAGGGCAGATGGCTGAATTCTGACCCAGTCTGACAGCGGATTGGTCCAAACCGCTGTCAATCAATTGGATCTTGGCGCCATAACACCCGCCTCTGAGATCTTAAATTTTATTGGCCTGTTTCTCCGTCAATCACTTCCCTCTTCGCCAATCAACTCCAAAGAACTAATTGTTACCCGCCCATCACCAGCCATAGAATATTTAGCCAATCTGATTGGTTGTGTTCTCTGTCAATCAAACGCATCCCTCACGCCTGTTGATTCATAAACTGAGTCACCAACGGAAATAACCGCCGCCAGCCTTTCCTAATTCATTGGTTAACAGAGCTGTCAATCCGCACACAGATTAGTCCCCGCCTCACTGTTCACATTCTTATTGGTCAAATTAGCTATCAATCAACCTGGTTCTTCAGCTTTGCACCAATCAACACTGGGATTCCTCCGGCCGGCGCCGCCCTTCTGATTCCGGTATGGTACCATTGGTCAGTTTAACTGTCAGTCACGGCAAGGCCAGCTGTGATTGGTGTGGGTCGCTGTCAGTCAGCGACGGGTATTCGCTGCCAGTTTGAGCGGTTTATTGTTGTGAGGCCGGGGGGAGGGGGGAACGCGAGGCCGGGCTCCGGGAGCGAAGGGGCCTGAGAGAGCGAGGCCGAGCTCCGGGAGTCCTGAGAAAGCGAGGCCGGGCTCCGGGAGCGAGGGGGGTCCTGAGTGAGCGAGGCCGGGCTCCGGGAGTGAGGGGGCCTGAGAGAGCGAGGCCGGGCTCCGGGACCGGGGCCTGCCGTCCCAAGATGAGCATGCACGGCAAGCGGAAGGAGATCTACAAGTACGAGGCGCCATGGACCGTGTACGCCATGAACTGGAGCGTGAGGCCCGACAAGCGGTTCCGCCTGGCGCTCGGCTCCTTCGTGGAGGAGTATAACAACAAGGTGCAGATAGTGGGCCTGGACGAGGAGAGCTCCGAGTTCATTGCCCGCAACACGTTCGACCACCCTTACCCCACCACCAAGATCATGTGGATCCCCGACACCAAGGGCGTCTACCCCGACCTGTTGGCCACCTCCGGGGATTATCTGCGGGTCTGGAGGGTAAGGAGAGGCCTGAGGGGGACGGGATAAGGGGGGAGGGAATGGGAGGGGAAGAGAAGATTGGGTAAAGGTTGTGGGAATGGGGAGGGATGTAAGAGACGAGGAGGGAGATTGGTGATGGGATAAGAGGAATTGGAGTTGGAGAGAATTGGCCAGGAGGGAGTTTAACATGAGGGGGGGCATATGATATTGGACAGTGTCTGTGATGTGAGTGAAGCTAGCTCCCACACAGTAGGGAGCTGTCCTGATAGTGATTTTATTTTGCACTGATTGACAACAGTTCCCATGTAATAAAAAGTCCTGTAAATAGTGTAGAAGGTAAACAACAAATCTTTTGGTGTTGTTGGCTGTGGGCATTGTTGGACTGGGCATAAGGAGTCTATATCTCCATCTGCTGAAGCTGTGGAATTTTAACAGGCAGATGGTGCCTTGGTTTAACGTATCATCTGAGAGGTATCATTGACAATGCAGCACCCTTGTGTGATCTTCTCATACTGTGTGCAGACTGATGAAATGTTGGCACTTTGTTTTATTTTACATTGGTTTGTTTGAAATGAAGCTGACAGAGGTAACTGTAGGCACAGGTGGGTTTTCAGGTTGTGATAGTTTGCTGTTAGTGTGGAGAGTATTAATATGTGGTAGTTTAAATTTGTACAGAAATGCTTCCCTGATTTAACATGATGTATTAACTCCAAAGCAGCAGTCAGGGAGATGGAAGGTCTTTAGTTTGATTGTCAGGGTGTGTAACATTAGCTAATCTCTCCCAGCCGTTAGCATTCTACAGGTGCTCTCTATAATCCTCAGCTAAATCAGAGAATACCTGCTAGAGGAACTGTTCCTGACTGCTGTTCGCTAGCCTGTCCTTTGTAAGGACAGATGAGGCTTTGGTGTTGTTTAAGGGGGAAACAATCTTATGCACGTGATCTGGACTTGTGCATAAAGATTGACCACTTTCAAGATGTATTAGATGCCTGTTGATCCATATTCCAGCTGGAGTAAGCATTTTCAGTAGGGGAGATGAGAGTTGTAGCTTGGAAGACATGTTCTAGGCTTTTTGATGCTGATCATTCTTGCCTCTGCCACCTTCAGGTGTGACAGGAATGTGGATGTTAATGGCATTGCTTTTTTTGCTACCTGTCACAGATGAGTAAGAAAGGGAAATTATTTATAATGTAGACTATGTGTAAACATGTCTCAAACTTGCCTTTTCATAGATTCTCTCCTGATGACATTGATCTCAGAGGTAGAATTCCATGGTTATTTCCCCCAATGGTCATTTTCCTTATGTAAACAGGATTTTCAGTCACAAGAACTTTTCCTGACTGGCTTTACAGCAGGAGTCAATGCTTGATGATAGAGAATTGAAACCCTGGCTGATCTTTCTTTCCTCCTGCACTTCCCCACTCTCCCTGCTGTAATTTCATAATCTTTGAAACCATCTGTGGAGAGAAACAATTAAATGTTTTGAGTCAAATGACTCTTTGGAACAGTGTGAATTCTGCTTGCTCAGCACTCATCAACTTGTAACATTTTGGTCTCTAGTTTGGCAGTGTATCTTGTATTGTACTTGGCAAGCTACTACTTGCGATTGAGGGTGTGTTGTAGATTGAGCTGTGGCTGTGCCTCAGTCTCTTAAAATCCTGAGAGGTTATACAATTGTTTTCATGTGAATTGTTGCATTGTTCGCTGATATGGTTTTCCAAAGATGTTGTGTTACAGGATTTAGGGATGAATTGTAGATGTTGATAGTGAAGTACAATGACAAATTTAACAGCTGGGAATGGCTGAAATTACTGATGGGGGCAATGGCAAGGATGGTTTCATCCAAAATGGTTTCAGTACTCTTCATTCAGCTTTGAAATCACTATTGACATATGCTTTAGAGTTCTCATTGCGCTTGGCTGTGATAATTCTGTATCCATCAAATGGCCTGCTGACTTTGACCACCAAGGTTTACTTCTGAGGAATAGGCACAGTACCAGAGGGTATGTGGAGGATCACAGGCTAGCATGAAGTCAGGATTTCAAAAGAGTAGGAAGAATTAAGCAACTGACAGTAAAAGTTTGCTAAATGTCTTTTTATTTTCTTAATGTTTCAGGTGAGCGACACAGAAACCCGGCTGGAATGCTTACTAAATAATAACAAGAACTCTGACTTCTGTGCGCCTCTGACCTCATTTGATTGGAACGAAGTGGACCCAAATCTCCTGGGTAAGGAAGACCTACAGGCTATGCACCACCTTCTTAGCTAATTACTCAGCTCTGGAAACTCCTGTGATGTGCAGCTCAGAACTGAGCAATTACCTTCATAAACTTCAGCCTCCTCTTGAGAATCCTAGACACGCTCATTTTGTGTTCACTTTTTGTAATCTTGCCAATATAAGAAAGAAGAGGGATTGAATGCCCGTGGGAGCTCTGTGGCTTTGAAAGAATAGAATCCCTTGTTGCATTTTCTAATTTATTTCATGATTTTTGTGGTATGAAGTAGAAGTGAAAAACATGAATTTGAGTGGAGTTAGTTTATAAAGTTTTCCTATTATTCAATGGAAATTTTCTGCTCAGCATCCCATACTGCAGCAGTGACTTTTATCTGACTCCCCACATTTCTAAATGACTGCCAAATTAGGAAAAGTTTTGTAAGTTGAATCCATGATTAGCTTTGCCAAATTCAGTAACTGGAGAAAATTGAGACTCCATCACTCTGTGAACCCAGCTCCAAGGCAACAACCCAATCAACAAAAGATAGTAGTCAGTCTGGCTGAAGCACCAATTCACAGACTAACAGGACTATTGCCCCCTACACTGCTCAGCTGTCACTGTTGGGAAAGACAACGAGTGGTAACCAGTTACTCCCCATCTTCCAGGGATAGTTGCAACCACATTTTTCCTGGACACAAGCTGAACACCATTAGCATTTGATTCAGCCAACAAGCAGTGACTGAGCTTTGTTGTAGGTGCAAGGAGCTGAGCTTTGCAGCGCACCTCTGCATTGTTCCTTCATCCAAATTGGAGTCCAGCATCACCAAGTTTCCATCAAGAGAAACAACAGTGAGAAATATATTTAATTACATAACCAATTAGTAGACAGGAATAAATATTCACTCGAGGGATGGTGGAATTTTTACAATATTGAATAGGGGGCCTCAGAAGTTAAAAGGTTAAGAACCTCTGAAATAGGTGACCTACTATCATGTTACTTGTTATAGAATCTTGCTGAGCACAGTTTGGGTGCCATGTCTCCTACATTGCAATTTTTGCTTGCAGATCCCGTTTCACCTGTATCCCATTTAGCCTCTTGATTTCCGTGGAATATTTGGAGTCCATATTCTTCATATTGATCTGCTCCATCTCATACATCTGTATTTCTAAAACAAGCCGGTATTCATGTTTCCTTTCTCAGTGAATGTTGTGTTTGTGAAGTTGAGGATTAGGCATTGATTGATCACAGTAAGAATATTGTGTATGGTTTTGGTCACCTTACTTCGAGAGGGATGTTCTTGTATTTGGAAGAAGTTCATTAGGCTGATTACTGGCATGTGTGTGTTCTCTTATGAGGAGAAGTTGGGCTTATACTCATTGGATTTCAGAAAAATGAGCGTAATGTTACTGAAACATAAGATCCTGAGGGAAGCTTGACAGTGGATGCAGAGAGAATGTTTCCCTTGTGGGGTAACCTACAACTTGGGCACTGTTTCAAAATAAAGGTCTCACATTTAAGACAGGAAGATATACTTCTATTGATAGTACATTGAACGTTCTTTAGATCAGTCAGACCCCTCATCCTTGGGGCTAGTGAGGTCCAGGTGACAGAACACTGGGGCATTATCCAATACAAATTGTTGAATCTTTAGGACTGAAATGAGACATTTCACTCAGGATTGTGAGTGCTCCATTAAAGATATTCAAAGGAGAAATGGGCAGTTCTTTAAGCCTTTGAAATCAAGTGGCTTGGAGAGTAGGTGGGAAGTGAAGTAGAAGGGGATAATCAGCCAATGATCATATCAAATGGTGGAGCAGATGCAAGAGGCCAGACACAAGATGTCTACTTTTCTTCCCATTCCTTGTGAATTGTGTGTCAGCCTACATGTGAAGTTGAGTGCTATATTTTTTGATAATGCTGCTAAGGGCCAGCATGCACTAAAGAATTTGGCGAGGGCCAAAGATATAGGATGAGGAATGGGATGAGAAATTGCTTCTGTGATATTCTGGCCAGGAAATCAGCTAGGACTCCTCCTGTTGATCAGGTTTGATTTGTGCTGGAACCAATTTAATGAGTGAGCAGGATCAGTTTTGGCTGCGATGCACCAAATTTTGAGTGAGGGTGAATATTAGATACAGCAGAGTGAGAATGGAGGGAGAGTGTATGGGATGGAGATTTCCAGCTTTTTGGAAATGTTCAGTTTAGTTTATTGGTGTTGAAGTAGGTTTACATTGATACTGCAGTGAAGTTACTGTGACAATTCCTTGATAGGCATCCTAGGATGGAGAAAGCTAGCACGAGGGGACACAACTTTAAATTAAGGGGTATGAGTTATAGGACGGATATCAGAGGTAGGTGCTTTACTCAAAGAGTGATTAGGGAGTGGAGTGCCCTGCCTGCAGCTGTTGTAGATGCGCCAAGTTTGGTGGCGTTTAAGAGGTTAATTGATAAGGATATGGAAGAGAAGGGAATGGTTTAGTTTGGAGGGGCATTGCTTTTTATTTTGGTCGGCACAACATCGAAGGCCGAAGGGCCTGTTCTGTGCTGTATTGTTCTATGTTCTATGTTCTATGTTCTATGAAATTCAAAAGGCTATTCCACTATGATTGCACACAGGTTATAAATCTTCTGATAGATAAAGAAGAGGGGAATTATTTCTGCTGGCAAGGGAATGGTCTTTTATCCAAAGCATGCAGGAATTGTGGAGGGGGCAGAATTTTTTACATTATGAAGAGTTTGAATGTAGGGCAGAAACATCTTCATAAACATCAGAAGATGCTTGAAACGGCTTTACTTAATTGAGGAATTGAAGGGCTCGTGGTGACCCAACTTGCTGAATCAACTCTTCAGGAGAGGAGGTAGGAAAAAAAATTTGAAAAGCAAATGGGAATGTTCTGAAAATCCACGTTATCCATAATTCTGAAGGAAGATCTAGGGCATTCCTTTGGATTGGACTTACTATGTGAAGTTGTAGTAAGTGCAGAGTCTGTTGAGCGGGAAGTGGTTTAGCATGTTATGTTCCATTACTCCTGACTGTAATCATTCAGAATGATTGAGGCCCTATATGGGGATGAGGGAGGAGTTGTGTGCTATATGCTAAAAGTACGTGCTTGTGCTGCAGTATCATCTAAAAAAAAAACAGCCAAGGGCAAAAAATGGCCATTTGCCTGCATTATCTAAACTTTCTTGGCCTAACCGTCCAACTCCGTTTGAAACAATTTTTGAAATATCCCACAAACCTGATGTAACTAAATTAACATTTATTAATGAATAACGGAGTTCTTCCTAATTTCTATTCAAATCCTTTTCTCGATTTACCTGAATTGAAGTAAATGCCTGAGCTTACCTTATTACAGCTGACACTCTTCTGCATGTGAATCAGATAGGCTAATCTCATCTTCTGCATTCACTTTGGTATTCTGTCTTTGCTGCTTCAATAAATTTGGTAGCAGCAATATTTGCATTCCATTACTTTGGATGAAATTTAACCTTCCCTTTAATAATTGGAAGTTTGTGTCTACCATCTTGGTGACCCATAGTGACAGTAAGCCTTCCTTTACTGCATGACTCTTCAGATTGATCCTGAGCAGCGAAAGTATCTTAACATCACTCTTTACTGGTATAACCCCTCGTCCCTGGCAAAGTTTCAGTCAATCTAAGCTGAACCTTTTCTGTTGCTTTTGTATCCCTCTTGTTAGTGGAGTGTTCCAAACTATCTGCTCAAACTTTGGTCTAACTATAAGCTCTTCTGCGAGTTCAGTGTTACCTCCTTACCTTCATATTCTATGCTTCTAGATCCATTTAATCTTTTATATTCTTTTTCGAGCCTGTGTCTATGATAGATGGCTGCATAGAAAAACAAGTCCTTTTTTTCACATATGCTATTCTCTCATTTAGAGTCAGCTTAAATTTCACCCCACAAAGGTACGATCCTCTGTAAAGCATATAGTACGCTAGCCTTTATAGGAAGGGGTATAGAGTACAAGAGCTGGCCTTTAATGTTGCAGTTGTATAAAACTTTGGTTAGACCTCATTTGGAATACTGCGTCCAGTTCTGGTCGCCTTACTACGAGAAGGACGTGGAGACTCTGGAGAGAGTGCAGTGGAGGTTTACCAGGATGCTGCCTGGTATGGAAGGTCTGAGTTATGAGGAGAAATTGGCAAATTGGGACTGTTTTCCTTAGAAAGACGTAGACTTAGAGGAGATCTAATAGAGATGTACAATATTATGAAGGGGATAGATAGAGTGAACAGGGTTAAGCTTTTTCCTAGGATGGACTCAAATAGCACGAGGGGTCATGGGCTTAGGGTGAGGGGGATGAGGTATAATTTGGATGCTGGGGGGAGTTTTTTCTCACAGGGTGGTGAGGGTATGGAATGCACTGCCAAGTAAAGTGGTGGAGGCAGGTACTCTGGAGTTATTTAAGAAATACTTAGATGGGCACATGAACAGAATGGGTATGGAGGGGTATAGAAAACTGATTTAAAATAGGGATCATGAGCCTTGGGAGTCCCTGGTGTAAATAGATGATGATATTGATGTACTTGTTTTTATCCTACAGGTGCTTTGGTCCACCTTGTTGTCTAACAAAGGGCATACACGCGATGGGTCGTGAGAGGGCTGCTCTTAGAACATAGAACATTACAGCGCAGAACAGGCCCTTTGGCCTTCGATGTTGCGCCGACCAATTAAGAAAAAGCAATGACCCTCTAACCTAAACCATTACCTTTTCATCCATAAACTTATCTACTAACCTCTTAAACGCCACCAAACTTGGCGCATCTACAACTGCAGCAGGCAGGGCATTCCATACCCTTACCACCCTCTGGGTAAAGAACCTACCTCTGACATCCGTCCTATAACTACCACCCCTTAATTTAAAGCTATGTCTCCTCGTGCTAGCTTTCTCCATCCTAGGAAAAAGGCTATTACTGTTCATCTTATCTAAACCTCTAATCATCATATATGTTTCAATAAGGTCTCCTCTTAGCCGCCTTTCTAACGAAAACAACCTCAAATCCCTCAGCCTCTCTTCATAAGACCTGCCCTCCATACCAGGTAACATCCTGGTAAACCTCCTCTGTACCCTCTCCAATGCCTCCACATCTTTTTCTTGGATCTTTTTTGAGAGTATCCTATTGCTTCACATCGTTAGTGTAAGCTTGACCCGGACCATTTGATGGGCAATACGACAGCTCAGTGACTATCGCTGTGCTGTGCAGATACATGGATTTGGGCCTGTGTCTGTGGGAGTTTGTGCATTTTCCCCGTGCTTGCGTGGGTTTTCTCCATGTGCTCCGGTTTCCTCCCACGTCCCAAAAATGTGCTCTTAGGCGAATTAGCAAAACAAATTCTCCCTAAATTGTCTCAAATTTGGTTTTTTAATCGATAGATCTATAAACAGGGATCGCGGGTAGAGGTGGGAACATCAGGTTGGCGGCGCGGGCTCGTTGGGCTGAAGGGCCTGTTTCCTGTGCTGTTTTGTTCTTTGTAACTGGATAGAAATGATCAATAAGGCCTCAGGGATACACTCACACTTGCATGACGGGTGACAAAGCATGGCAACCACTTGCACTATGCTGGTGGTTCACTTCTGTACTCATTGTATAAATCAAATCTCTCTTTTTGGAGGAATTGTCTGAGGCTTCTAAAATTGGCCAACACACTGGTACCTATGGCAGTATGTTGATGGCCTATGTAACTGCAGGCATGAGCCTTCAATTACAGCATTGCCATTTAAAATGTATAAATGAAGTTGGCATTACACAATTTGTTAGTTATACTTGTTGAAAAGTTTAAAAGAGTTTCCAGCTTGTATACTATCAGCAGCTCTGGTGGCATCTGTGGAGTGAAAAACAGTTACCGTCTGACCTTTACCAGAACTGTCAGCCTGCAACGTTAACTCTATTTTTGCCCCCTCCAGGTGCTGCCACACCAGCTGAGTATTTTCAGCATTTCCTGTTCTTATTTTGGATTTCTAGCATTTTGCACTTGCATTTGAATTTAAGTGAATAATGTTAGTGCAGTGTTCTATTGAACAGGGCTGTTGAATGTTACTGCAGTGGGTGCTAAATGTAAACTAAAATCACACAATGTAAGGAGAGTCAGAATGAACTACAAAATAAATAGTATTAGACCATAATAAGATGCAAAAATAAGTATACATAGCTGTTCCTCTCAAATGCCTAAATATGTCACATGCTTTAACGTTGTTTTGACTTCAGTACAAATGAATGATATTTGGTATTTTAACTGATCTAAGCCATTGTCCAATTTAAGCATGGATATTTTATGTTGAGAACTGTTTTTCTGTTCTGTTTTGCATAGGTCTGTACTCTGGTAAGCTATCTGCTAGCCTATGTCTATTGTCCTGTAACCTCAGTAAGTAGTCTGTCAAACAGGTTAAAGTCCAACAGGTTTATTTGGTAGCACAAGCTTGTGGAGCGTTGCCCCTTCATCAGATGAGTGAAGCGTCCGATTCACAAACAGGGAATATAGACACAGACTCAATTACAAGATAATGGTTAGAATGCTGTGTCTACTCCAGTCCAACACCAGCAACTCCACATCATCCTGTAACTGTTCATAGTTTTAAACACAATTTGTCATGTTAGCAGTTTGATATCAGAAAATTTTAATGTTCCAATTTTTAATTCAGTCATAAATGAGAGCAACCGGCCCCAATATCTCCCAGTGATATATCCACGATTTCTATTCAGATTGAGAGATCTCTTCACATCCAGGTAATATTTTAGATATTTCATGAGCATCTTTGTGTAGAGTAAAGAATTTGATTCTTTTTTCTTTATTTTTATGGTTTTTTTAAAACCTACTGTATTACCCTGTGCATTATTGTCTTTAAAATTGGATTCAGATTTGAGCATACTACTTTGTGAAGTCTGAAAAGTATTTTGTAATTTCTGCAGTGTTCTACTGTTCTAGCTATAGAGGCTAATTGCATTATCATATACAAAAAAGGAGACTTGCATTTATATAATTCTTATCACATCCAACTCAATGTCTCAAAACACAGCACAATCGAAGTATTTTTTGAAATGGGTCCTGTTGTAATGTAGAAAATGTGGCAGCTAGTTCATGCGCAGCAGGCTCCCACAAAAGGCAATGTGACAATGACCAGAGAGGCTGACTTTTAGGATGTTGATTACAAACCAAATATTGGCCAGGATACTGTGAATAACTCCCTTCTCCTTTTCCAAGTAATGGCATGATACCTTTTGCATCCATCCAAAGATGTTGGGAAAGACTTCAGTTTAATGTCTCCAAAAGGCAGCACCTCAGCACTGCCGTGAAGTGTCAGCTTTCATTTTTGTACTTAATCTCTGGAATGGAGTCAACCATTGTGACTCACAGGCAATAATGCTGTCTACTGAATCATAGCTGGTTTCTAACATTATCTCGATATTGGAAGTACCAAGTCCTTATGGCACTGGATCTCTTTCTAATTCTCCTTGTGTTAGCCTGCTTTATTCTTTAGAGTCAAATGTGTGACGGTAATTGCGTAATGTGCAATATTTTGCTGCTGTTTGTATTAACATCCATGTTTTTGTCTGCCCAGTATTGTGACTGGCCTAATTGTGCCCTTTGCTAGTCCTGATCCCCCAAATTGTGTTGGCAGATTTGACTGTTCTTGATAAGAGTTATTTGCATAGACTAGAATCAAGATTCTGGCATAGAACCCTGTGATGCTTCCCTCACTCTCTCCCCACTACCTCACACTACAATGCTCATTTGTTCTGTTTCCTGCTTCAAATCTTGTTCCTTACTCAGTTCCATACTTTCAATGAGATCTCTGTTTTTTGTTTTTATTAACTTGAAGTATTTCATGTGGAAATTCCTTAAGTTTTCTAAGCCAAATAATCTTTGTCTGTTAGTTGAAATGTTCTGAAAATTTGAGGTTTAGAAGCAAGTTCTTTCCTGTGTAAATCTATACTGACTACTTTTTGTCAAGTTGTTGCACAATTTATTTCTTAAACCTACCTCACTATTTAATCTGCTGGTCTTAGGCCAATGTATCACAAGATTATGAGGGGTATAGATAGAGTAAGCAGGGTTAAGCTTTTTCCTAGGATGGACTCGAATAGCACGGGGGGATCATGGGGTTAGGGTGAGGGGGGTAAGGTATAATTTGGATGCTAGAGGGAGTTTTATCACTCAGAGGGTGGTGGGGGTATGGAATGCACTGCCAAGTAAAGTGGTGGAGGCAGGCACTTCGGAGTTATTTAAGAAATACTTAGATGGGCACATGAACAGAATGGGAATGGAGGGGTATAGAAATCTGATTTAAAATAGGGATCATGAGCCTTGGGAGTCCCTGGGAAGTGTGTAAATAGATGATGATATTGATGTACTTGTTTTTATCCTACAGGTGCTTTGGTCCACCTCGTTGTCTAACGAGGGGCATACACGCGATGGGTTGTGAGAGGGCTGCTCTTGGATCTTTTTTGAGAATATCCTAGTGCTTCACATTGTTAGTGTACGCTTGACCAGGACCATTTGATGGCAACACGACAGCTCAGTGATTATCGCTGTGCTGTGCAGATACGTGGATTTGGGCCTGTGTCTGTGGGAGTTTGTGCATTCTCCCCGTGCTTGCGTGGGTTTTCTCCGGGAGCTCCGGTTTCCTCCCACATCTCAAAGATGTGCTTTTAGGCTAATTGGGAAAACAATTTCTCCCTAAATTGTCTCAAATTTGGTTTTTAATCCATAGATCTATAAACATAGACAGGGATCACGGGTAGAGGTGGGAACATTGGGGTGGTGGCACGGGTTTGTTGGGCCGAAGGGCCTGTTTCCCGTGCTGCTTTGTTTTTTGTATTTACTGTTGCCTGATTTGCTATCTTTCTTAAATGCACTTATAAATTTGTCTGTTGCTGAAGCTGTGTTTTGTGATAACTGCTAGTCTGTTGACACAGAACCATGAATCACTTTGATTTGGTACACAGTGGTTAGCACTGCTGCCTCACAGCGCCAGGGACCCGGGTTTGATTCACAGCTTGGGTCACGTTCTGTATAGAGTTTGCACATTCTTCCTGTGTCTGTGTGGGTTTCATCCACGTGTTCCAGTTTCCTGCCAGTACAAAGATGTACTGGTTAATGCATTGGCCATGCTAAATTCCCCCTAATTGTACCTGGACAAGCGCCAGAGTGTGACAGCTAGGGGATTTTCACAGTAACTTCATTTGCAGTGTTAATGTAGGCCTACTCATGACTAATATTGCCTTCCTTAAAATAATTGCACACTCCTTGCAGGCTATTTTCCAACTTTCTCTGCATCTGAGCAGACAAAATACAAAAAGGATTTGCAGGTTCAGGCAATTCAAGTAAAATAATTGGCAGGCAAAATGTAAAAACTGTGAAGCATGATTCTCAATTTGTGCACAAACCCCTGCCATGTCATAAAAACATGTTTTTGTTCTCCAATTTTCATTCTTCCTTTTGAAGATGCTCGAATTCTAATTGAACATTGGTTGGTTGTTGTACTGTATGTGCATTCCAGAGAATGATCCTGTTCTCAGTATTTACATCTCATCCATCTGGAGTCACTGAATAGCAGTTGGGACTTGAGAACCAGGCTGATTGCTCCCCTTACTCCCAACATCAGACCACAGTAGCTGAGGTCAGTTATGACCCTGACTGTCACCTCAGGTTAACTTAGCACAGTCTAAGAATAAAACTTTTGCTGTTCTATGGTGTGTCACTCAGTTGTACACTGAACCTTTGGGGTTATGTTTTAATGTAGAAATGATTTATGAAATAACTGAAGAACTAACAGAGAAGGAGCCTGAGGCAGTAAGCTATTGTAAATCAAAGCCATTTATTTTGCCAAGCAGCTCACTAATGTTACAAAGCAGTTTTTGTGGCACGTATAATTTTCCAGCACAACTAAATATATCAAAGTTAAAGGCTCATAAAGAAAGTCAGAAGGACTGGGATAGAGGGAAATTTGGTTGATTGGATAAGTAACTGGCTGTCTCATAGAAGATAAAGGGTAGCGGTGAATGGAAAATTTTCAGACTGGAGACCAGTTACCAGCGGTGTACCATAGG
Organism: Sphyrna mokarran; assembly: GCA_024679065.1. Lineage (NCBI taxonomy): Eukaryota > Metazoa > Chordata > Chondrichthyes > Carcharhiniformes > Carcharhinidae > Sphyrna > Sphyrna mokarran. The sequence continues at coordinate 36,514,893 of JAGIQG010000027.1, forward strand.
GATCATTGCTGGGTCCTTTGCTATTTGTGATTTTTATCAATGATTTGGAGGAGAGGGCTGAAGGGTGGGTCAGTAAATTTACTGATGACTCTAAGATTGGTGGAGTAGTGGATGAGGGCTGTTGTAGGTTGCAAAGAGACATTGATGGGATGCAGAGCTGGGCTGAAAAGTGGCAGATGGCGTTTAACTCTAAGTGCGAGGTGATTCATTTTTGGTAGGACAAATTTGAATGCAGATTACAGGGTCAGTGGCAGGGTTCTGAGGAATGTGGAGGAACAGAGAGATCTTAGGGTTCATATCCACAGATCTCTGAAGGTTGCCACTCAAGTGGATAGAGCCATGATGAAGGCCTATAGCATGTTAGTGTTTATTAACAGGGGGTTAGAGTTGAAGAGCCATGGGGTTATACTGCAACTGTACAAGACCTTGGTGAGACCACATTTGGAATACTGTGTGCAGCTCTAGTCACTTCACTATAAGAAGGATGTGGAAACATTGGAGAAAGTGCAGAGAGGATTTACCAGGATGCTGCCTGGTTTAGAGGTTAGGTCTTACGAGGAAAGGTTGAGGAAGCTACGGCATTTTTTTTTTAGAGCGGAGGAGGATGAGAGGCGACTTAATAGAAGTTTATAAAATGATGAGGGTATATAGAGTGGATGTTCAGAAACTATTTCTGTGAGTGTAGCTGTTACTAGGGGGGAATAACTATAACATTCATTGTGGAAGTACAGGAGGGATGTCCGAGGAAGGCTCTTTATTTAGAGATTGGGGTGTGGAATGGACTGCCTGCTGTGATGGTGGAGTTGAACACTTTAGGAACTTTCTAACGGTTATTGGATAGGCACATGGAGCACACCAGAATAATAGGGAGTGGGATAACTTGATCTTGGTTTCAGGCAAAGCTTGGCACAACGTTGAGGGCAGAAGGACCTGTACTGTGCTGCACTGTTCTGTGTTCTATTATGGAGATGTGCTGTTACGCAATCTCACTGCCATCTTTTATATTTGAAGTTTTCTATCATCATTAGCCTTTTAGTCCTGGCAAATACATGCACCCTTTGACTTTTTAACTAAAACTTCTCCTCTTCCTAGCTGAATGCATCTGTCACTGACAAAGGCTATAAAGAGAATTGACCAAAATTGATCCAGGAAAATAATTGACAAATGGAATTCAAATCCCATAGGAAGCAAATGGAGAAACTAGGAAGCTGATGAGTAAAAAGGAATGTCATGGGCTCTTTTTTCCAAAAGAGTAAGAGTTTTGGAATTATTGATGATAAAAAGTGTTGAAATAAGCAACACAAATGGGTTAAAGAAACATCTTTTGTTGTAATGGAAAGGATTGAGGGATCTCTCAAAAAAGGTTGTGGGGCAGAAGGGGCTACACTGTTTGGAGTTAACAATATTTTCCTGCTCCTAAAATGGTCAGATTTATAACTACTGTTCTTTTCCCTGCAGGTACTTCCAGCATAGACACGACTTGTACCATCTGGGGCCTGGAGACAGGACAGGTACTAGGCCGCGTCAATCTGGTCTCTGGTCACGTCAAAACACAGCTCATTGCTCATGATAAAGAGGTAATGAGGTCACTCTTCTGTATTGATTTAATGCAGGATACAAAGATCCCCAGTAACTCATTGGATGAAGGCAACACACAGCTGAGCATTTTGGGGTCTCTTCTGATTCTAGGTTAGCTCAGTTAGTTAAAGGATGCTGTAATTATCATAATCAAAGGATAGAAAATCAAGAGGCAAAAAGAGGGGAGGAACTCAAAACAACTATGATTGTAAGAATGTCATAACATTCACAGCTGTGGGCCAAGTGCTGACAAGTGGGATTAGTGTAAATTTAGTGTAACTTTGTTAGCACAGACTCGATAGGCTGAAGGCTTCTTCTGTACTGTATTGTGTGACTCTGATTGTAAGGACAAAAGTACTGGGAAAGCTAAAAGTTAACAAGTCTTTTGGATCTGATTGAATATAGAACATTACAATGCAGTTCGGATCATTCAACCCCTGATGTTGTGCCAACCTGTGAAAACCAATCTAAAGCCCATCTAACCTACACTATTCCGATATCATCCATATGTTTATCCAATGACCATTTAAATACCCCTTAATGTTGGCGAGACCACTACCGTTGCAGGCAGGGCATTCCACGCCTTTACTACTGTGAGTAAAGAACCTATTTCTGACATCTGTCCTTATTCTATCACGCTTCACTTTAAAGCTATGTCCTCTCATGTTAGCCATCACCATCTGAGGAAAAAGTTTCTCGTGATCCACTCTATCTAATCCTCTGATCATCTCATGTGCCTCTATTAAGTCACCTCTTAACCTTCTTCTCTCTAACGAAAACACCTGAAGTCCCTCAGCCTTTCCTCATAAGAGCTTTCCACCATATCAGGCAACGTCCTGGTAAATCTCCTCTGCACCCTTTCCAATCCTTCCTATAATGCAGTGACCAGAACTGCATACAATACTCCAAGTGCAGCCGCACAGAGATTTGTACAGCTGCAACATAACATCATGGCTCCGAAGCTCAATCCCTCTACCAATAAAAGCTAACACACTGTATGCCTTCTTAATAATCCTATCAACCTGGGTGCCAAATTTCAGGGATCTATGCACTTGGACACGGAGATCTCTCTGCTCATCCACATTACCAGGTATCTTATCATTAGCCAGCATTCTGTATTCCTGTTACTCCTTCCAAAGTGAATCACCTCACACTTTTTGGCATTAAAATCCATTTGTCACCTCTCAGCCCAGCTCTGCAGCTTATCTTTATCCCTCTGTAACCTGCGACATCCTCCCACACTGTCCACAACGCCACTGATTTTAGTGTCATCCTCAAATTTACTAACCCCTCCTTCTATGCGCTCATCCATTTATAAAAATGACAAACAGCAGTGGCCTGAAAACAGATCCTTGCAGTACACCACTGGTGACTGAACTCCAGGATGAACATTTCCCATCAACCATCACTCAGTCTTCTTGCAGCTAGCTACTTTCTGATCCAAACCTATGTACACCTGTTAGATGTGTATAAGTTGCTATGGTGGCTCAGTGATTCGCATTGCTGCCTCAGTAGCACTACTTATCACTATGTTAATATATGTGATAATAAATCAAATCACAGCGCCAGAGACCTGGTTTCAATTCCTGGCATGGGTCACTGTTTATGTGGAGTTTGCAAGTTCTTCCATGGCAGTGTCAATTTTCTCTGGGTGCCTCAGTTTCCTCCCACAGTCTGAAAGATGTGCTGGTTAGGTGCATTGACCCAAACAGGCGCCAGAGTGTGGTGACTAGGGAAATTTCACAGTAACTTCATTGCAGTGTTACTATAAACGTTATTTGTGACTAATAAATAAACTTTACATTTCTTTTACTTTGAATATAATCCAGACTGAGTTAGTGTCTCCTCATGTGACAGACCTTCCATCCCAGAAATTTCTATAGCAAGGACATCCTTCCTCTAAAGGCACCAAAACTGTACACAATCCTCCGGTGTGGCTTTCCCAGTACGTGATATAATTGCAATAAAACACCTCTATTCCTATACTCTTACCCTCTCATTGTGAAAACCATTATACTATTTGTTTTCTACAACATAGAGCACTACAACACAAACAGGCCCTTCAGCCCACAAGTTGCGCCGATGATATCCATACCTACCGGGCCATAGAAATATCTATAACTCTCAATCCCATTAAATCCCATGTACTCATCCAGAAGTCTTTTAAAAGACCCCAGCGAGTTCGCCTCTATCACCACTGGCAGCCGATTCCACTTACTCACTACCCTGTAGTGAAAAACTTACTCCTGACATCTCTTCTGTACCTGCTCCCCAGCACCTTAAAACTGTATCCTCTCGTAGTGACCATTTCAGCCCTGGGAAATAGCCTCCGAGAATCCACCCTATCTAGCCCTCTCAACATTTTATAAACCTCTATCAGGTCACCTCTCAACCTTTGTCTCTCCAGGGAGAAAAGACCTAGCTCCCTCAACCTGCCTTCATAAGGCATGCCTCCCAATCCAGGCAACATCCTTGTAAATCTCCTCTGCACTCTCTCAATAGCTTCTACATCCTTCCTATAGTGAGGCGACCACAACTGTGCACAGTATTCCGAAGTGAGGTCTGACAAGAGTTTTATAAAGTTGCATCATTACCTCCCCACTTCTAAACTCAATCCCTCGATTAATGAAGGCTCGCAAACCATACGCCTTCTTGACCACATCCTTCATCTGCGAGGCCGATTTAAGAGTTCTACAGATCCAGACCCCGAGGTTTTTCTGCTCTTCACACTGCTAAGAGTCCTACCCTTGATATTGTACTTCTTCATCCCATTGGACTTTCTTTACTGGATTTTCTTTACTGCCTGCCACGCTTGCTTTCAGTGATTGATGCACAAGGACACCAAGGACTCATTGAGTATCCGTCTCTCTTAATTGACACCCATTCAAATAATAATCAACAATTTTCTTTTGTTGAAGTAGACAAAATTTAAATTCCAATTACTTACTAAGCAAATAAAGCCACATGACCCTACAGTTTTAAATAGAATATGTTTTATTCTATGAAGTCAGCAGATCAAACACTCAACACCATCTATCTTGTACTCTAACATCCAGAATTAGCATGAGATAAACGCAAATTAGTAGATAAACCTTGGTCAGGCATACCACAAAGACAGAGCCAATTAACTCAAATTTATCTCTGACATCAGTGAGTCACAAAAACATCTTTAAAACTGTCTTTCTGCTGGGAGATTTCTTCTTCCAAAGATCCATTACAAGAGTATGGAAGACACAGCTGGCTTCACTGAAATGGTATAAAAGGTTGAGGGCTAGGTCAGTAGTGATGCAGTGGCAGATGTTGAAAGAGATATTTTGTAATACTTACCAAGATATGTCCTAATGACAAAGAAGGGATGCACAACCTGTGGCTAACTAAGTATCAGATTGACAAACACAAGATTACTGGTAGTTAAGAAGGTGGATAGAATTTAAAAGCCAACAAAGAATTACCAAGAAAATAATAAAGATGGTGAAATTAGAGTATGAAAGAAAGTTAGCTGAAAGACAACAACAATACTAAGAGTACACAAATATTTGAGAAGAAAAAGAGAACTAGGTGTGTGTGTGTGTGACCTCCAGAGAGTTGAATGTCAAATTAATAATGAGAAATGGTGCAATTGTTGAGCACAGATTTTACTCCTATTACTGTATAGAATACAACTGACATCCCAGAATTGTGTAAATCAAGAGATGAAAGTGAGGGAAAAATTAAAACAATTACCATTGCCAGGGAAAGGGCACTGAGAAAATAATTAAAACTAAAAGCTGCCAAGTCCCCAGGACTGGATGGATGTCATCCTAAAAAAAAAGTGGCTGCAGCGGTAGTAGATGTTTTGGTTATATTTTTCCAAAATTCCCTGGATTCTGCAAAGGTCCCATCAAATTGGAAAATAGCAAATGTTACTCCTCTATTCAAGAAAGCAGGGAGACAAAGCAGGATACTACAGGCTAGTTAGCTTAACATGAATTAAAAAATTAGTTGGCATGCAAGTAGTGAAAAGGGCAAATAAACAGAGCAGGGATATCTTGGTGCAATTATACAGGACCTTTGTGAGGCCACACCTGGAATATTGTGTACAGTTTTGGTCTCTTTGTCCACGAAAGAATTTTCTTACCCTAGAGGGAATGCAAAAGATTTACCAGATTGTTTCCTGGGATGGCAGGACTGATGTGAGGAGACATTGAGTTGGTTAGGATTGTATTTGCTGGACTTGATCTCATAGAAACCTATAAAATTCTAACAGGACTAAACAAGGTAGATGCAAGAAGCCTATTCCTGATGGTGGGAGTGTCTGGAATCAGGGGTCACAGCCTGAGGATATAATTTTGGACAAAGATGAGGAAAATTTTCTTCACCCAGAAAGTGGTCAGCTGATGGAATTCGCTATCATAAAGTAGTTGAGGCCAAACACTAGGATCTGTTATCAGATAAGTTATAGCAGGACGCTTAAAAAGTCTTAATGTAATTTGGAAGAGTCAACATGAGGAAGTAATGAACAACATAGATAAAGGAGACCTAGTAGATGTGGTGTACTTGGATTTCCAAAGGGTATTAGATAAGATGCCATGTCAGAGCTTGTGTCAGGGTTAGCATTGATGATCGGTTGGACAACAAGAAGCTGAGTGTAGGATAAATGGGTAATTTTCAGGTTGGCAAGCTTTAATTAGTGGAATGCCATAGGGTCATGCTGCAGCTTCAGCTATTTACTATCTATATCAGTGACTTAAAGGAACTGAATATATGGGGTTAAAATTTACTGATGATAAAGATTGCACTGTAAGTTCTGAGGAGAACAAAAGGGTCTATAAAGAGAGGTTAAATGAGTGGGCAAAATTTGATGGCGGATGTTGAAAAATGTGAACTTGTCCACTGTTAATCTTCCAAGGGATGTGGGGGTTGCTGGCCAGGCCACATTTATTGCCCATCCCTAAATGCCGTTGAAAAGAGAGTGGAAAAGCAATACATTAAATGGAGAGAGATTGCAGGACTCTGCGACAGAAAGGCCTGGATGTTCTCAAGTTGCAGTGCAGAAAGTGATTAGGAAGACAAATGGAGTGTTGCAATTTATTACAATGGGATTGGAATGTCAAAGTAAGGAAATTCTGGTATAGTTGTACAGGATGTTAGTGAGACCCCACATGCTTTTGGTCACCTTGTTTAAAAAAGGATATAATTGTAATAGAAGCAAAGCAGAGAAGCTTCACTTGACTGATTCCTAGCATGAAGTTATTTTGTATGGAAAGGTGGGACAGATTGGGCCTGCATTCATTGCAGTTTAGATGGGTGAGAGGCGATTTAATCAAAACATCCAAGATCTTGAGAGAGTTTGACATGATGGAGACTGAGAAATGTTTCCCTTGGGAGAGACTAGAACAAGGGGACGCAGCTTAGAAATAAGAGGTCTCCCATTGATGGAGATGATGTGAATTCATTTTCTCTCCAAGGGTTGTTAGTGTGAGGAATGCGCTCCCTGGTGAGCAGTGAAAACTGGGTCATTTTTTAAGGCTGAGTTAACTAAATTCTTAAGCAAAAGCAAAATGCTGTGGATGCTGGAAATGAAAAACAAGTAGGTCTGGTAGCATCTTCAGTAATAATGCATGCAGTGTAGACTGTATTTTAACCCAGATCCTAGAGGTGAAAGGCAAATGTATGTTTTTGCATTGTTGACAGGTCACTGTTTGCAATCATAACTGAGTTGGGAAAAGTAGGGAGGAGTGGAGAATGGAATACTGGAAAACCTTTCTAATTTAGAATAATTCTTTTGGGGAAGTTGCATGACCAAGCAAGGTTGAAAGCACTGACCTGAAAAGTCCTTTCTCAGTTCATCATTTCCAAAAACATGTTTTGCTGGGAAGCATCTCGGTGCCAGGGGATTTCTGTTGGAATGCAAGTTTGAAAAAGGCTTGCAAGTGTCACTGAGTAAATAATAATAATGGTAGCTGTCAGAAAAGGAAGCCTGAGCAAATCTCAACTCAAACAAAAACAAACCTCGACAGGCATGACAGCATCTGTGGGGAGGGAACAGAGCCACCGTTTCGAGTCTAGGTGACCCTTCATCAGAGCAGTTTTCCAGTATCCACAGTCTTTTGTTTTTATCTCAGCTCAAAATTGAATGCACAGGGATGAGGTAAACTGACAGTGTTGTAGATGCTTTTAAGCTGGTTAGAATTCACTACTTTAGATTGTTATAATGTCCTCACATTATGGTCAGCCTCTAGTCTGTTGTATTTAAAAAAAAACATTATTTTAGGATGTACTGAGAATGTGATTGGCTATTTTATGTATTGGATCTCATAGTTGAGCTTGATTCTGCCCTTGCTTAGAACATAGCCGACCAATATAAAAAGCAATGCCCCTCCAAACTAAACCATTCCCTTAGGTGCACAAAAATGCCTCAGTGATGTTCTGAATCTGTGCCCCCTAGTCCAGACACTTCGCCTTCCCAGAGGGGACATGGTGGTATAGTGGTACAGTGGTACTGTCGCTTAACTCTCTGGTGTCACTGATTCAAATGCAAGTTTGAGTTCAATAAGAATCTGGAATTAAAAGTCTGATAACAATTGACAATGCTTTCAAAGACCAATTTAATTCATTATATGTTCTTTAGGAAAGGAATTTGCCACCCTTACCTGCTGGTCTATGTGTGACTCCCAATCCATTGACTCTGGAACGGCTTCAGTTCAATAGCAGTTAGGGATGGGCATTAAGTGCTGGCTCAGCCAATGATGGTCATATCTTGAGTGAATAAAAATAATAATTTTAGAATCTCTACGGTGTTGAAGGAAGCCATTTAGCCCATCGAGCCTGCACTGACTGTCAGGCCTTATCCCCATAACCCCACATATTTATCCTGCCAATCTCCCTGACATCCCTTTAACACTAAAGAGCAATTTAGCATGGCCTGTTAACCTAACCTGCATATCTTTGGAGTGAAGGAAGAAACTCGCGCAGACACAAGGAGAATGTACAAACGCCACACACTGACCCAAGCCAGGAATCGAACCCAGGTCCCTGGTGCTGAGAGGCAGCAGTGCTAACCACTTTGCAATTGTGCCACCCAATGGTTAGCCTAATTGTTTGCTGCACTTCCATGTTATCTTTCAATGGCTCATGAACAAGGACACCCAGGTGGATTTGAACATCAACATTTTCTAATCTCTCCAATGTTTTGCCTTTCACATTTTTTTCAAAATCTATTCCATCTGCCATGTTCTTGCCTTGTCCAATTCCCTTGAAATCTCACCATTCATATTCCTACCTAGTTTTGTCATTTGCAAACGTAAAAATATTATATTTGGATTCCATGTCCAAATCGTTAATATATAGTGAATAGCTGGGGCCCAAGCACTGATCTTTACGGTACTCTGTTGATGGCAATCTGTCTTGTTTTTATTTCTACTTCGTTTTCTGTCAATTAGTCAATTCTCAATCCATGCCAGTATATTACCCCCAATCCCAAGCACTCTAATTGTTTGCTTGCTTACTTCTGTGGAACCTTGTCAAAAGTTTTCTAAAAATCTAAATACACCATGTCCTTGAGTATTACTGTAAAAAGACATGCTGTCGAAGCTTTTCACTTTGTGAACCTGTCCTGATGAGTGCAAGAATGTCAAATCTCAAAGGGAACAACGAATTATATTGTATGAAAAGAGGGTAATAGTTTGCAAATGTACTCCAGTAGATGTGTTGACATGGAGAATTTGCCAGGGAATAGTTAACTGCCAAGCTTTTGTTTAAATGCATATTAGGCAGGTTGACTTTGATCAAAGCATTGCTATGGGGAATATGTGAGGGAACGGTTGCTCGGCAAGCTTTAGTTTAGTTCAAAAGGCAAATTGTGTGTGTATGTTACTTTTGTTTGCAGAGGACTCTGAATATATGTAGCCTCTAGGACTTGTAAGTTTGGGGGGACTCTCTTGAGGTTTCTTGGTTACTTTGGCTGTACGTGTCTTGTCGTTTCTGCCGCACAGTGAGCTGCGCCTCCACGTCGGTCCCGCCGGGCAACGTCACCGCTCCTCCATCGTGGTGACGGCTAAAGCAGCTGTCCCAGAATCGACGCGGAGTAGTTGTATGTCTGGATGCCCATGTCAGGCTGCAATTACAGACAGGTGGATTGGCTAAACCGAAATAAAGGCGTTAGAACGCCAATCCCAGTAACTGTGCGGGTCTTCTGGTTTCTACCCACCGTGAGTCAATCCCTTCCGCGGGAGCCACCTGGTACCGTCTCCTTGGGCACAAGAGAGGGTATTCCGTGACTGGCCGAGAAACAAATAGCAGGGGCGATGCATGCCAGGTCCATGACCACTACTTTCGACAACTTGGACTGCTGCCATCCAAGCGTGGTATCGCTGGAATGGACTGTGGTGTGTGTTGTGTAGCTGTGGTATTCTTGGTGTTCTAGACCACAGTGAGTCATTCCTTACCGATGGTCCCGCAGGGAATTCAGGCCTTCCAGCTGGCAGGTGAGGGCCTGGAGGAATTTGACTGGCAGAGAACAGCCAACACGCTTCTATGCCTATAAACCCGGTAATCGGTGAAAGAAAAAAAGTCTTGGCTCGACAAGTTCCGGCTTGTCCCGGGGATAGTTGATGAACTGCTGGCGGATGCGGTCACGCCTATCTAGGTAGTAGAAGCACCTGCGACCCCCTACCCACACGATTCGGTACAGAGGGTAAGACGAATGAACCGAGCCTGGAGTGACGCGGAGAAGGGATGTAGTGCCCCGTCTTGTCTCTGATGATCACTACCAGAGGATGACAACGGCACCAATTTCCACCCTAGGTGTTGCGGTACGTATGGGCAACACGTCAGCCCGGTGATTAGCACTGTCGGCTGGTCAGCTATAAGGACCCAGGGTCAACCCCCGACCTTGGCCTGTGGCTGGGGGAGTTTGCACATTCTCCCCGTGTTTGCGTGGGTTTTCCCCGGGTACTTCGGTTTCCTCCCACATCCCCAAAAACGTGCTAACTAGGTTAATTGGCTAGACAAAATTGTCATGTCACCTAATCTGGCTTCCCTTGATTCGGCCTAAATATATCCCCTAAATTCTAAATTCCCTCCCTTATGCAAGAGAGCCGAGCACCGACCACACAGTACCGACAAATAGGCTCACTAAATGCTCATAAACATCAGGGATGACAATAAATAGAGCTAGCTATAACATCTTAGCGTAAATACCAGCTCACCCCAGCTAATAACATCTTAGCAGGGAATCCAACTGAGCCACAAATTAAGATCAAATAGACCCCGGCTGGGGTTTCTGCTAGTGGTAGACCAAAACGTCGACAAGCGACGTAAAGACTCGGATAAGGCACTCATGCAAGTGTATTCAAATAAGCCATAAAGCAAGCCTGACAATCTCAAGTTGTTTTTCTAATTCTTAACACATAATGCGTGGGTTTTCTCCGGGTGCTCCGGTTTCCTCCCACATCTCAAAGATGTGCTCTTAGGCTAATTGGCAAAACAAATTCTCCCTAAATTGTCTCAAATTTGGTTTTTAATCCATAGATCTATAAACATTGACAGGGATCACGGGTAGAGGTGGGAACATCGGGGTGGCGGCGTGGGCTTGTTGGGCCGAAGGACCTGTTTCCTGTGCTGTTTTGTTCTTTGTTCTTTATTCAGCATTGTTTAGCAAGTGTTGTCTGAGTTTGAGTTTTTGATTTGATTTATTATTGTCGCATGTATTAGTTTACAATGAAAAGTATTGTTTTTTGTGCACTATACAAAGTTTCATAGAAAAGGAAAGGAGAGAGTGCAGAATATAGTCTTACAACCATAGGCTAGGGTGTAGAGAAAGATCAACTTAATGTGAGGTAGGTCTATTCAAAAGTCTGGCAGCAGGGAAGAAGCTGTTCTTGATTTGATTAGTATGTGATGTCAGATTTTTGTATCTTTTTCCTGACGAAAGAAGGTGGAAGAGCGTGTGTCCGGGGTGCATGGGGGCTTTAATTATGCTGGCTGCTCTTCTGAGTCACAGTATAGACAGTGTCTGTGAATGGGAGGTTGGTTTGCATGATGGAATGGGCTTCATTCATGACTTTTTGTAGTTTCTTACAGTCTTGGACAGAGTTGGAACCATACCAAGCTGTGGTACAACCAGAAAGAATGCTTTCTGTGGTGCATCTGTAGAACTTGGATAGAGTTAAGTAGAGATGTAGATGGACTTTATTAACTGTAGTGTCAACATAGAGAGACCTGGACAGGTTATTAGTGATCTGAACACCCAAAAACTTGAAGCTCTCAACCATTTCTACTTTGTCCCTATTAATATATACAGGGGCATGCCCTCTACTTCGCTTCCTGAAGTTGCTAGCTAACTGCTTAGTTTTGTTGACATCGATGGAGAGATTATCGTCGTTGCACCAGTTCACCAGATTCTCCATCTTTTTCCTATACTGTGTCTCATCATTGTTTGAGATCCGACCCAAACAGTGGTGTCATCAGCAAACTTGAAAATCTAATTGGAGGGGAATTTGGCCACACAGTCAAAAGTCTATAAGGAATAGAATGAGGAGCTGAGAATACAGTTTGTGGAGCACCTGTGTTGAGGATGATCACGGAGGTATTGCTTTGCGAGCATGGGCTCATCGAGTATGCTCGTATTTTACTGTTGTGAACAGCCAAAGGGATGGATGTGATCCATCAATCATTAGATGTACAATCTAACATACCTGGCATCACACTGGCACTGAAATACCACATTATACCACATTACTCATTTGTGTGGTAGTCTTTTTGGCTTGATGGCAACATGTTAATGAAGAATGTTCTCTGTTGCTACTGCATTGCAGCAGAGAGAAATGGCTAGCTTCACCTGTTGCACATTCCCCTTACTTAGTCTGTTAATTATATCCTCAAAACAAAACTCCCACAGAATTGTCAAGTGTGACTTCCTATTATAAGTCCATGTTGACTGTTGATCCCACCATTTAAGTGTCAGCTATCAGACACTTTATCCAGCAATTTTCCTGCAACCAATGTCAGGTTGATAGGTCTATAATTGCTTGTTTTCTCTCTCCCTTTCTTAAATAGAGGGGTTACATTTGCTACCTTCCAATTTATAGAAACTGTTCTAGAATCTGTAGAGTTTTAAAACATAAAAACGTAAGAAATAGGAGTAGGAATAGGCCATCTAGCCCTTTGAGCCTGCCCCGCCATTCAATAAGATCATGATTGATTGGAAGTGGATCAGTTCCACTTTCCCACTTTCTCCCCATAACCTTTAATTCCCTTGTCTATCAGAAACCTATGTACCCGTGACTTAAATATATTCAGCAAGGTAACCTCCACCACTTCAATGGGTGGAGAATTTCAGAGATTCTCCACTCTGAGTGAAGAAGTTCTTCCTCAACTCAGATCTAAACTGCCCCCCGTCCCTTTTTTGAGGCTGTGCCCTCTAGTCCTGCTATCCTTTCTAAGCAGGAAGAATCTCTCTACCTCTACCCTATCTATCCCCTTCATTATCTTATATGTCTCTATAAGAACCCCCCTCAGCCTTCTAAACTTCGAGTACAGACCCAGTCTATTCAATCTTTTTTCATAGGCTAACTCCCTCATCTCCGGTATCAGCCTAATGAACCTCCTCTGCACTCCCTCCAAGGCCAATATATACTTCTGCAAATGCGGCGACCAAAACTGCACACAGTATGCACAAAATGCACACGTTTTGGAAGATGGTCACCAATGATCTCTTAGAACATAGAACATAGAACAATACAGCACAGAACAGGCCCTTCGGCCTTCGATGTTGTGCCGACCAAAATAAAAAGCAATGCCCCTCCAAACTAAACCATCCCCTTCTCTTCCATGTACTTATCAATTAACCTCTTAAACGCCACCAAACTTGGCGCATCTACAACAGCTGCAGGCAGGGCATTCCACTCCCTAATCACTCTTTGAGTAAAGAACCTACCTCTGATATCCGTCCTATAACTCATACCCCTTAATTTAAAGCTGTGTCCCTCGTGCTAGCTTTCTCCATCCTAGGAAAAAGGCTATCACTGTCCACCCTATTTAAACCTCTAATCATCTTATATGTTTCAATAAGGTCTCCTCTTAGCCGCCTTCTTTCTAACGAAAACAACCTTAAATCCCTCAGCCTCTCCTCATAAGACCTGCCCTCCATACCAGGCAACATCCTGGTAAACCTCCTCTGTAACCTCTCCAATGCCTCCACATCTTTCTTATAATGTGGGGACCAGAACTGCACACAATACTCCAAGTGCGGCCGCACTAGAGTTTTGTACAGTTGCAACATGATGCTGCGGCTCCTAAATTCAATCCCCCTACCAATAAAAGCTATTTTATCTTCTGGCACCTCTTTCTACAGTCTGGGATGTAGATCATCAGACCCAGGGGATTGATCAACTTTCAATTCTACTCATTTCTCATTGCTTTACTTATTGGTACTAATTTCTTTCAGTTCCTCATTCCCATTAGTCCTTTGATGTTCTCATATTCCTGGGAGGCCTTTTCTATCATCTTCCATAAAGACAGGCACAGCATTTTAGTTTCTCTGCCATTTCCTTATTCGTCATTATAAATTCTCTCGTCTCCATCTATAATGGACCCACATTTGTCTTTGCTAATCTTTTCCTTTTAAATACCAGAAAAATTTTGCAGTCCATTTTAATATTTCTTACTAATTTACTCTCATTCTGTTTTCTTGATCAGTTTCATGATCCTCCCCTGTTGGACTCTTAATACTTTTTTGGCAAATTTATAAGTCTCTTTTTTGATCTAACAATTGATCTTTAATCTCTTTTGTTAGCCATGGTTGGATTATTTTTCCTGTTGTTTTTCTGCCTTAAAGTATATTTGTTGCAAACTACGTTTTCATTCTTTAAATTCTAATTATTGTCTGTCTACCACCATAACCTTTTAATGTACTTTCCCAATCCGTCACAGCCAACTTGTTCCTCATACCTTTGTAGTTTCTTTTATTTAGATTTAATACTCTAGTTTTGGGTTGAACTGCGCTTTCAAACTTGATATGAAATTCTAGCATATTATGGTCACTGTTCTCTAAAGCCTCCTTTACAATAAGATTATTAATTAGCCATTTTTTCTTGTACTGTATTAGATCTGAAATAACCCAATTTAGAGTTAGTTCCTCATAAGTTTCCAGAAAACTATATATATATGCCAGGAATTTTTCTTCCACAGCATTAATGCTAATTTTCATATCTAGTCTGCATATAGATTGGTTACCTTATTGCCCTTTTACAAGCACATCTGATTTCCGTACCTGCATCACTGCCACTGTTTGGCTGATCATTGGTGGCCCCATCAATGATTGCTGCTGCTTACTGTTTCGTAGCTCTATCCAAACTGCTTCTACATCTTGATCATCTGATCTAAAATCCCCTCTCACTAATGTAATGAGCTCATTCTTTATTAACTGCACTACCCTATCTCTTCCTTTTTGCCTAACAGTTCTTGAACATTCAGATACCAGCTGTCGAGTCTCTGTAATATCAGTTAGATCATATCTGTTAATTTCTATTTGTGCTGTCAGTTCACATACTTTTTTGCAAATGCTGTGCATTCAGGTAGAATAGTTTAATTTTTGCCTTTTTTGTATTTTGAGTCTATTTGATGCTGGCTTTGATTCTGCTGTTTTCCAACTTTGCTTGCTATATTTTTACCTATCTGAATTCACACTCTGGTTTCCATTCTCTGCCAAACTAGTTTATCCCCTCCTAACAACATAAACAAATCTCCCAGCAAGGATACAGTTCCCAGCTCCAACAAAAGACGTCCTAATGCTGTTTCAGATCAAGTCAACCCTGGTACACCATCTCCCCAGCCATACTTTCAGTTGCCCTATCTTCTTATTTCTGTGCTTATCATCCTGTGGCATAGAGTAATCCTGAGATTACTACCTTTTGAAGTCCTGCTTTTAAATCTTTTTCTAACTCTCTCAAATCTGCTTTCAGGATCTCATCCTCCTTTCTACCTACGTCATTGGTACTGGTGTGGATCACAGTCTCTGGCTGATCACCCTATGATGTGGAGATACTGGCATTGGATTGCGGTAAACAACAATAAGAAGTCTCTCAGCACCAGGATAGAGTTCAACAGGTTTATTTGGTAGTAAACGCCACTATCTTTCGGAACACTTTGTCAGGTGAGTGGAGAGTTCTGATCACAAACAAGGCATATAAAGGCACACAGAATTTACAAAATACTGATTAGAATGCGAGTCTTTACAGCTAATCAATTCTAAAAGGTGCAGGCAATGTGAGCGAAGATAGCATTAAGCATAGGTTAGAGATGTGTATTGTTTCCAGATAGGACAGTAAGTGAAATGTCGCAAGTTCAGGCATGTTGTTGGGGTTGCAGATAGTGTAACATGATCCCGGTTGAGGCTGTCCTCACGTGTATGGAACTTGGCTGTCAGTTTCTGCTCAGCAAGTCTGCACTGTCGTGTGCCGTGAAGGCTGCCTTGAAGAACGTTTATCTGAAGATCAGAATGCCCGTGACCGCTGAAGTATTCGCCAACAGGAAGGGAACACTCTTGCCTGATGATTGTCAAGCAGCATTCTTTCATCCGTTGTTGTAGTGTCTGCATGGTCTCCCCAGTGTACCATGCCTCGGGATGTCCTTTCCTGCAGCATATCAGGTAGATGACATTGGCCGAGTTGCAAGAGTATGTGCCATATACTGGTGGGTGGTGTTCTCACGGTCCTCAACACGGATGCCATCATCTCATGTGAGAACAGCATCCATCGGGTACATGGTACATACTCTTGCAACTCAGCCATCGTTATCTACCTGATACGCTGCAGGAAAGGATGTTCCGGGGCATGAGACATTGGGGGGACCATGTAGACACTAGAACAATGGATGAATAAACACTGCTCCACAACCACCAGGCAAGATTGTTCCCTTCCTGTTTACGAACACTTCAGTCGCGAGCATTCAGCCCCGATCTTTGGGTAAACGTTCTCCAAGGCGACCTTCATGACATATGACAGCACAGAGTCGCTGAACAAAAACTGATAGCCAAGTTCTGCACGTATGAGGACCGCCTCAACCGGGATCTTGGGTTTATGTTTCATTATCTGTAACCCCCACGACTTGCCTCAACTTGCAACATCTCACTCACTGTCCTTTCTGGAGACAATACGCGTCTCTTTAACCTATGCTTAATGCCATCTCCACTCACGTAGCATCTTTAAGACTTGATTAGCTGTAAAGACTCACATTCTAATCAGTATTCTGTAAACTGTGTGCGCCTTTATATGCCCTGTTTGTGACCAGAACTCCCCACTCATCTGACAAAGGAACAGTGTTCTGAAAGCTAGTGGCGTTTACTACCAAATAAACCTGTTGGACTTTAACCTAGTGTTGTGAGACTTCTTACTGTGGACACCCTATCCCATGAGAATGTCCTGCAGCCATCAATGATATTTTTGATCCTGGCAGCAGGGAAACAACATACCACACTGGAATCATGTTAATGCCTGTCAGTCCCCTAACTATCAAATCCCCGATCCCTAAGCACTTCCATGCTTACTCCTATTGTTTGCAGCTGAGCCACCCATGTCACCATACAGTTAGTTCTGCATGTTAGTGAGGGGGATGGTTACTCAAGCAGCAAAATTGCATAATGACTAAGATGCTCTCCCTCACCTGCTAATCTTTTTATCTCCTAAAACTGCTGATTGTAAAGCAGTCAACTTGTTTGAACTGTTTTCTCTTGTCTGCAGGTGTACGATATTGCATTCAGCAGGGCTGGCGGTGGCAGAGACATGTTTGCCTCCGTGGGTGCAGATGGCTCAGTGCGCATGTTTGATCTTCGACACCTGGAACATAGCACCATCATCTACGAAGACCCTCAGCATCATCCCTTACTCCGCTTGTGCTGGAATAAGCAAGATCCCAATTACCTGGCTACCATGGCAATGGATGGCATGGAGGTGAGCAGAAATAGCCCCATATGCAAGCTATGTCATGTAGATGGGTGTATTTTCAAATAGTGAAGAGGTGGGTTGCATATTGTTCAAGGAGGCACTTTGTGTAAAGCCCATTTCCTTCTGTATTAGCTCACTGTCAAAGCAATCTTGTTTCTATTTAAGTCCCTCAGTTTCCAGATAGTAACACTGTAATCAAATAGCACTGTTGCCATATGCTCATTATTTCAGACATTTGTGAGTGGTTAGTGGAGGTGCACTTTGGGCAAATGCACTCTGATTGCAGTTTGGGCTTGATAAAACTCAATCAAATGGATTTTGTCTTTTATCCAGGCTACAGCCAAGTGGCATGTAAGTATTACTCCACCATGTTACCCAATTTTTCTTGCACCAAATTAGTGGAAGAAGTGGGTGTACTCCATTGTTTGGGAATTGTGGGTGTGCTTGCAATAATCACAAATATGGCATTCTGTACACAAGCAACTGATACAAGAATTTCCCAGTCTGTTTTGAAGATCCATACAGTTCAACAGCAGCAAAATAAGGTGAATCCATTTATGGCAAGAATAGAATAATGGATCCCAGAGCAAATTGCATCAATAGCAGTGAGTGCATTCCCTGACACATTTCAGCAAGAGGTAGGAAACAAAATGAAAATGATGCACCTCTCATTGTACCTGAAGGTATGAGTGCCCCATCATTCTTATTGAGTCATAAAATCATTGTAGCACACGGGGTGATCATTTGGCCATTCTCTAGAGGAATCCAGTCAGTTCTGTGCTCCCAAACTGATTCCTGAAAGCCAGAGCTTATTTCCCTAATATTTTATTGAAATCATTGGTCATCTTCACTTCAAAAAGTTCTTCCTTACATCCATACAGCAGCTCTTGTTTAAAACCTTAAATATATGATCTCTTAGACCTTGTATGATCAGCTAACTGTGGAGTACTTTTGGTTTACCCTCTGTAACCTTGTACATCTTTATCAAATCTCCTCTCAATCTTTCTTTCTTCAAGGGGAACAACCCCAGCTTCTCCAATCTAACCCTGTAACTAAAATCTTCCATTCTGGTAAATCTCTGCATTTTGGTAGACTCCCATTTTTCCTCTAGTATGGTGAACAGAATTGGACTCTGCATTTTATTTATGAAGTCCAGTGTATTGCTAACCATTCACCTTCAAAGACATTTGCATACCCACATCCTTCTGCATAGTCTTTAGAACTGTGCCATTAAGTGTAAATTTTTCTCAAGATACTGCAGTCATTTGATACACTGTTGGCTCGCTGTCCCTGTTGTTTTATGAATCACCCCAGGTGAAGTAAAAGTCTCATGCTCAGGGTATGAATTATGGTCAAATGCAAAGGCAGCAAATTTTCAGTGCTGATGGCAGAAGAGACAGTGGCTGCTAATAGCAGGAGCATCCTTCAAGAAAAAGACTTGTTAACTTTCTCAAGTGGCTAATGTAAACAGAAAACCACCTCGTATCCTTTTCTCTAGTCATATTCCTCATTGAAATTGAAAATGGGAGGCTTTTACACAGGATTGGAGAGCACAGGATCAAGACATTTTTGGGCAGATCTCTTCTTTCAAAATGTATCACTTTGTATTAAATTCTATCTGCCACTTGTCTGCTTGTTACTATCTATATCCTATTACCTTCCATTGTGTTTGATTGGATCTTCCTTTCTGTTTGCCGCAGTGAAAAGATTTTGTATCATGAGCAAATTTTAAAATAGTTCCCTTTGTACCCAATTCTAAATCATTAATATAGATTGAGAGACACAACAGAGTGGTCAGCATTGCTGCATCACAGTGCCAAGGACTCGGATTCGATTCTGGCGTTGGGTGGAATTTGCACGTTCTCCTTGTATTTCCTCTGGTGCTCCAGTTTCCACCCACAGTCCAAAGATGTGCAGCTTAGGTGGATTGGCCATGGTAAATGCGTAGGTTAGAAGGATAGGGTATGCCTGGGTTAGATGCTCGGTCAGTGAGTCGATGAGCCCGCTGGTGGCCTCCTGTACTGTAGGGATTCTATGGAGAAGCAGTGGTCTTGGGAAACTTCAATGCGCACTACTTTCACATCTAAGAAATAGCAATTTACCACTGCCATGTTTCCTGTCACTCATAATTTTATATCCTTTGGACTTTATAGCAAAAGTAAGGGAACTATGGCACTTAAACGAGCATTTTTACAAAGCCCACATGTATCTTAACTCGATCCTCTCTGTTACCTCGTTAAAACCCAATCAGGTTAATTATATTATCATGGTAAGTAGGAGATGGATGGGATTGAATTCGGTGAGGCATTAATCCTGTTTCATAGCCCTTCATCGTTAGCTTGCTGTTGCTTCATTAGTCTTTTCCTCCAGCCTAAATAATGTGCCTCTGCTTTGCAGGTGGTTATTCTAGATGTTCGCGTGCCCTGCACTCCGGTGGCTCGACTAAACAATCACCGAGCGTGTGTGAATGGCATTGCTTGGGCTCCGCACTCATCCTGTCACATCTGCACTGCAGGTAAGAACCATAACCTTAGTTTGCTCCAGTTCAGAGTGAAAGTGGTCACCCTAGAGCCACAAGGTTTATTTCCCAGAGATAGAGATCAGTCAGATACTATGGTAGTATTACCCATTCGCCTTGGGTGGAATAGATATAATTGTGTGACTCCCATCAGGAGCAAGTAAAGCGTTTTGAATATATGGAACATGCTTTTCTTTAAACTATTTTTTAAGGATTTTCTGTTGATCAGGGTTAGTGCTGGGGGTGGAACTGTTTCCGTTTTTGCATCAAACAGCAGAGGTACTTTGATCAATGCAGAGTAAAGTTCTCTCTGTTCAGCAGCATTGCTTAAACTGCAAAAGACCTCCTCTGTTTTGTGCATATGATATTTCCTATTTATCAGACTAGACCCATGGATCTGATTAAGATTACTGCAGAATTTTTTTGTCCTGTAGGCCCATGTCAGCTAGAACGGAGATTGAAATTCCTGGAATGAATTTTCTAATTTGGTAGAGTTTTTACAGGATTTCCTTTCCATCAGAACTAGGAACAGGAGTAGGCCATTTGGCTTCCCGAGCTTGCTCCGCCATGCAGTAAGATGATGGCTGATATTTTCGTGGACTCAGCTCCACTTATCCGCCTGCTTACCCTTAATTCCTTTGCTAATCAAAATCTATTTATTTTTGCCTTAAAAACATGATGAGGTAGCCTCATCTGCTTCACTGGGCAGAGAATGCCACAGATTCAACTTCATTTCTTTGGATGAAGTTCCTCCTCAGCTCAGTCCTAAATCTGCTCCCTCTTACTTTGAATTTATGCCCCCTAATTTGGTTTTACCCACCATTGGAAACAACCTCCCTGCTTCTTTCTTATCTATTCCTTCAGAATTTTATGTGTTTCTTTAAGATTCTAAATTCATTTTTCTAAATTCCAATGGTTATAGTCCTAAACTACTGTCACTCCTCATAAGCCAACCATCTCAACTCTGGAGTCAACCAAGTGAGTCTCCTCTGCATTCCCTCCAGTGACAGTATATCCTTTAGGTAAAGAAACCAAAACTGTACACAGTACTCCAGGTGTGGCCTTACCAGTATCTTATGCAACTACAACATAACCTGCTGTTTTTAAACACCATCCTGCTAGCAACGAAGGACAAAATTCCATTTGCTGGCTTTATTACCTGCTGCACTTGCTAATCAACTTTTGTGATTCATGCACAAGGACACCCAGGTTCCTCTGCATAGCAGCATGCTGCAATTTTTTTTACTCATTAAAATAATCCATTTTGCTATTGTTCCTACCAAAATGTATTTACCAACATTGTGCTCCATCTGCCAGACCCTTGCTCACTCACTCAAACTATGAACATCTGCAGAAGCTATACAGTGTCCTCTATACACTTTCCTCTATTGCTCACCTCAGTGACATCTGTGAACTTTGACACACTTCACTTGGTCTCCAACTCCAAATCATCTTTGTAAATTGTGAACAATTACAGACCCAGTGATGATCCCTGAGGCACACCACTAATCACTACCAACAAAAAAAACCCCACTTATCTGCACTCTTTGGTCCCTGTTAGTTAACCAATCTTTTATCCATGCTCATACACTATCTGTTAAGTTATCTTATGCAGCAGCTGTTTGTGAGGTTCCTTATTGAGTGCATTCAGGAAATCCAGATACATCACATCCACGGGTTCCGCTTTGTCTGCTGTGCTTGTAACGTCATCAAAGAATTCCACTAAATTATTTGAATTTGACCTGCCTTTTAGGAACACATGGTGCATTTTCCCAATGGGATAGTTTCTATCCAGTTGAGTCGGTATTTCTTCCTTGTCTACCACTTTTTTTTTAAACAATGGCATCACATTTGCTTTTTCCAATATGCTGGAACTACCTGAGTCCAACTAATTTTGGTAAATTACCACAAGTGCATTTGCTATTTTCCCATGCTATGTCTTTCAGTATTCTGGGATGCATTTCATCAGGACCAGGAGTCTTGTCCACCTTTAGCCTCATTAGCTTACCTAATGTTGCTTCTGTAGCGATAATGGTCATTTCTAGGTCCTCACCTGCCACAGTCATCTTGTCACCAATTTTTGTCATGTTGTTTGTGTCTTCCACTGTGATGACTGTCACAAAATATCTGATCAATGCCTTAGCCAATTCCTCATTTCCCATATTAAATCCCCCTTCTATTTTAAAGGACCAATGTTTACCTGAGCCACACTTTTTTATATATTTGTAGAAACATTTGCCATCTGTTGACCTTTAAAGATTTCTCAATCCTATTGTTTCCCACTAATCTTTGCCACTTTATATGCATTTTCTTTCAATTTGATACCCTCCTTGATCTCCTGAGATGGCTGATTATCTTTTTTTTTTACAGTCCTTCTTTATAATTGCTATATACTTTTGCTGTGCACTGTGAAAATTGTTTTGAAAGTTCTCCACTGTTCTTCAATTGTCCCACCATAAAGTTTTTGCTCCCAGTTTACCTTTGGCAACTCCTCCCTCATTCCATTGTAGTCTCCTTCGTTTAAGCACAAGACACCGGTATTGCGGTTTACCTTCTCACTCTCCATCTGTATTTTAAATTCAACCATACTGTGATCACTCCTCCCAAGAGGATCTCTAACTGTGATTATTAGTTATTCCTGTTTCATTGTAGAGAACCAGATCTAGGATAGCTTGCTCCCTTGTAGGTTCCATTACGTACTGTTCAAGGAAGCTATCGCAGATATATTCTACAAACTCCTCCTCGAGGCTTCCCTGATTGACCTGGTTTAACCAATTGACAGGTAGATTAAAGTCTCCCATAATAATTGCCATACAGGTTTTGTGAAGGGTAGGTCGTGCCTCACAAACCTTATTGAGTTTTTTGAGGAGGTGACCAAAGAGGTAGATAAGGGTAAGGCAGTTGATGTAGTGTATATGGATTTTAGCAAAGCGTTTGATAAGGTTCCCCATGGTAGGCTACTGCAGAAAGTGAAGATGCATGGGATTGAAGGTGATTTAGCAGTTTGGATTAGGAATTGGCTAGCTGATAGAAGACAGAGGGTGGTGGTTGATGGGAAATATTCAACCTGGAGTGCAGTTACAAGTGGTGTACATCAAGGATCTGTTTTAGGGCCACTGCTGTTTGTCATTTTTATAAATGACCTAGATGAGGGTGTAGAGGGTTGGATTAGTAAATTTGCCGACGATACCAAAGTGGGGGGAATTGTAGATAGCGAGGATGGATGTTACAGTTTGCAGAGGGACATAGGTTGCAGAGCTGGGCCGTGAGGTGGCAAATGGAATTCAATACGGATAAGTGTGAGGTGATTCACTTGGGTAGGAATAACAGGCATATGAAATATAGGGCTAATGGAAGGACCCTTAATAGTGTTGTCGAGCAGAGGGATCTTGGGGTACAAGTACATAGCTCTTTGAAAGTTGGCACCCGGGTTGATAAAGTTGTTAAGAAGGCGTACGGTGTGTTAGCTTTTATTGGTAGAGGGATTGAATTTAGGAGCGGTGAGGTTATGTTACAACTGTACAAAACTCTGGTGCGGCCGCACTTGGAGTATTGCGTACAGTTCTGGTCGCCGCATTATAAGAAAGATGTGGAAGCATTGGAAAGGGTGCAGAGGAGGTTTACCAGGATGTTGCCTGGTATGGTGGGAAGGCCTTATGAGGAAAGGCTGAGGGAACTGAGGTTATTTTCATTAGAGAGAAGAAGGTTACACGGTGACCTAATTGAGGCATATAAGATGATCAAGGGATTGGATAGGGTGGATAGTGAGAGCCTTTTTCCTCGGATGGTGATGACCAACACGAGGGGACATAACTTTAATTTAAGAGGTGGTAGTTATAGGACAGATGTCAGAGGCAGGTTCTTTACACAGAGGGTGGTGAGAGCGTGGAATGCCCTGCCTGCAGCAGTTGTGGACTCGCCTACTTTCGGGGTATTCAAATGTTCGGTGGATAGGCATATGGATGATATTTGAATAGTTTAGGTTAGAGGGTCCACTGGCCGGCGCAACATCGAGGGCCGAAGGGCCTGTACTGCACTGTAATGTTCTATGTTCTACACCATTTTTACATGCATCCGTATATCCTTGCTTATTGCTTATACACTTATCAGGGACTTTTTTTCACTATTTTTAATTTCCACCCAAATGGTTTCAACACTTCTCCATAAAACCTGTATCACCTCTCACTGTTGCCTTAATGTCATCCTTAAATATCAGAGCTACTCCATCTCCCTTGCCTTCCTCTCTGTCCTTCTGAACAGTCTGATACCACTGGATATTTAACTCCTAGTGTGACCACCCTGCAACGATGTCTGTGAGATGGCCACTAAATCATAATCATTTGTGCCGTCAACTCATTTACCTTGGTTTGAATACTACAAGCATTTAGGGTAAAGTGTTATTATGCTAGATTTATATTTTTTTGAATTCTAACACTCCATTAATAACATCTCTTGAGTTCTTATCCCTCTTAAATTTTCCATGAAGTTGAAACCTCCCTATATGCTTACCTGTCACTTTGCCATTCAGAGACATCCCTCATTCTGGCACCAGGTAAGCAGTGTATCATGCGAGAGTCACGATCCTGCTTACAAAGGATATTATCAATCCCCTAATTATAGAGTGCTCTACAACTATACTTGTCTTTTTTCTCCCCCCTTGAATGGCCTCCTGTACCATAATGTAGTGGTTGGCCAGCTCCCCCTCCCTCCCTACGGTCCTCTTCCTCATCCAAACAGGAAGCAAGTGTCTTATATCTATTAGATAAAGTCAAGGATAGGTCGGAGATTCCCAAAGTAAGATAGTTTTATACTTAATCTGTGCTGCTGCTCTGCCCTCCAACTGCTCCTTGGAGGCGAGGCCACGGATCCCTGAGGTAAGTTAATTTTGTACTCACTGTGCTGCTCTGCTCTGCCCTTGGACTGCTCCTGGCTACTTCTCCAATTCCCTTTTAGAATTATTATAGATTCTGCTGTATGTGTGAAGATACTCCATACCCTTCACTCATCCTCCCTTGTGTTGCTGAGTCACTGAAATGTATGTCCTCTATTTAGTGATTCATTTTAGATTTTGAAATATATCATCTCTATTTAATCATCAGAGCCTCTTGTTGTTTTGAAGGCATCAATTAGATCTCTCTTTATCCTTCCTTGTTTCAGCGTTACAATTTCTCCAGTCTCTAGAAACCAAAATGTCTCATCCCTTGAATGATAGAACAAAGAACAACACAGCACGGGAAACAGGCCCTTCGGCCCAACGAGCCCGCGCCGCCGTCTTAACGTCTTTATGACATAACCATGACCTTAGGCTATGCCTATTGTGGAAGATTCCCATATAGGGACCAGTATAGGGACAATTTGTTACCCAATCAGCCTAAGAGCACATTTTTGGGATGTGGGAGGAAACCGGAGCACCCGGAGAAACCCCACGCAACCACGGGGAGAACGCGCAAACTCCCGCAGACACAGGCCCAAATCCATGTGTCTGCACAGCAACAGCGATAGTCTCTGAGCTGTCATATTGCCCATCAGATGGTCCAGTTTAAGCATACACTGACGACGTGAAGCACGAGGCAACTCCTGAAGCAACATCCAAGAGCAGCCCTCGCACGACCTGCCGAGTGCATGCACCTTGTTGGTCAAGGTGGACCGAATTGCCTGTGGAAACAAATAAGACAGTAAACATGAGAAAAACTCAGGGGTAGACATCCCTGAGACAAAACTAAAAGATATTCTAATACTATTTGGTCGTCCCAAAGCTCCCGATATTTAGACAGTCCTACTACATCCCTCTATCCACAGACCGCTCATGTGGCTGTCCAAGAGACCCTTAAACAACCCTAGCGTGCCTGCTCCTACCACCTTACTTGGCAGTGCATTCCACACCCCCACTACCCTTTGTGTGAAAAACTGCCCTCAAATATTCGTTTTATACATAGTCCCCCTCACCCTAAGGCCGTGACCCCTCGTTCTATCCATTTCTAATGGTGGAAAAAGCTTACCACCGTTTACTCTATCTATACCCCTCTTAATCTTATATACCTCTAATAGATCCCCTCTTAGCCAACGTCTTTCAAGGGAAAACAACCCCAGTGCGTTTAATCTTTCCTCGTAAGACAACCTTTCCATACCAGGCAGCATCCTGGTAAATCTCCTCTGCACTCTCTCCAGGGCCTCTACATCCTTCTGGTAGTACGGCGACCAGAACTGAACGCAGTACTCCAAGTGAGGCCTAACCAACGTTCTATACGCTTGCAACATCAGACTCCTACTCTTGTATTCTATACCGCTTCCTATGAAGGCTAACATACCATACGCTTTCTTTATCACATTCTCCACCTGTACTGACACCTTCAGAGACTTGTGAACCTGCACGCCTAGGTCTCTCTGCGTCTCTATACTCCGGATAGTTTTACCTTTTATCCTATAACTCCCCTCTACATTATTCCGGCCAAAATGCATCACCTCGCATTTATCCGGATTAAATTCCATGTGCCATCTATCTGCCCAATCTACCAGCCTATCTATGTCATGTTGTATTGCCAGGCACTGCTCCTCAGTACCCGCCAATCCAATCATCTTAGTGTCATCAGCAAATTTGCTGATCACACCACCTACCCCCTCTTCCAAGTCATTTATATAAACCACAAATAGAAGAGGTCCTAGTACTGAGCCCTGTGGCACACCACTAGTGACAGACCTCCAGTTTTTTTTTAATGCCAGGGATCTGGCTTCAATTCCCAACTTGAGTTACTGTTTTTGATGGAATTTACACATTCTCCCTGTGGTTTTCCTTTTGACACTCCAAAGATGTGCGTGCTAGGTAGATTGGCCATGCCAAATTACCCCTTAGTGTCAGGGAGACTAGATAGAGTAAATGTATGGGGATAGAGCCTGGGTTATTGTGGTCGGTGCAGACTCGGTGGGTCTAATGGCCTCCTTCTGCACTGTAGGGATCCCGTGACTCATTCTATTCAGTGACATCCGGGGGGTGGATTTTCAAATGGGCTGTATCCAATTAGAACATAGAACACTACAGCACAAGCAGGCCCTTTGGCCCACAAGTTGTGCTGATCATACCCATACCTACCAGGCCTTAGAACTATCTGTAACTCCCAATCCCATGTACTCATCCAGAAGTCTTTTAAAAGGCCCCAGCGAGTTCGCCTCCACTACCACCGACGGCAGCCGATTCCATTCACTCACCACCCTCTGAGTGAAAAATGATGAGTTAATCTTTTGTGTGTTTAACATCTATGATAACATGTGGTGCCCAAAACGAGTCTATCCAATGATTGGTGCGAGATCACTGATATCTCTTAACTTTACACTCATTGCTCCTATTTATAAAACCTGGGATTCTGGATCACCTTTTACAATTTTATCAACTTGTGTATGTGAACTCCCTCAGTCCCTTGCCCATCCTACTGCTGGCTCGCACATGTGCAATCTTGTGTCTGGATTTTACCAATGTGCCCCTTGCTCCCAAATTTGACTCCTTTTTAATTTTTAGCTGAGTAGAGAAATTAAAATTAAAATAAGGATCTTGAGGCTTTGTACAGCTGATGCAGAGTTTAAAGCTTTCCCATTATTTATTGTCATTTGTCAATTAACATTCCAGTTCATCTCTATTAAATCCATTTTGTTATCTTGTTAAAGTTGTCCATTCACCTCTCATCAGCTATCTTTATGTTGACATTGTTCCCTCTCCTGGTCAGTTTGTATCCTGAACTTAATTATGTATTGACCCTGAACAGATGAACCAGGTTTTATCTCACCAGTTAAGATTGAATGTGAACAATGTTGAAATTTATGTTAAGTTATTGTTTTTCTTTCGATCTGGAGTTTGGGGTGCTGGAAGTCAATTCCATTGAATTCCATTCCATGATTGCGAGGCCCTTGCTTCTCAGCAATTACACAGTATCAAGGAATTCCACTTCATGGTGGGCTAGGCTGATGTGTCCTCCAGCAATGGTTCACCCTGTGCTTTTGCTTAGCCTCTGCTCAGCACTTCTGTGTTCCCTTGGTTGAATTCCAGGAACTTGCTGATGGACAGAAATTATGGGCTATTAAAATAACTCACTCGACTGTAACATTTCAAATAATAAAGCAGATGGTCTTTGTGTTCCTTTTTTTGACACCTGCAGCAGTAAATGCTCCATCTTAGATCAAACAACATTGAGAAGGAAAGCCACAAGTTTCATTCACTTGTCTGTAAGCACTTCCAATTGGAAGATTGTCTGGGTCTGGTCATCTGTTAATTGTAATGAGGGCTGATATCTTGTACTCTGGTCTAAACCAACTGTGTGTTTTTGTTTAAAGCGGATGACCATCAGGCTCTTATTTGGGACATCCAGCAAATGCCACGTGCCATCGAAGACCCCATCTTGGCCTACACAGCAGAAGGAGAAATCAACAATGTCCAATGGGCATCGACCCAGCCTGACTGGATAGCAATTTGCTATAATAACTGTCTTGAGATCTTACGGGTGTAGTCCTGTTGACCTACACTAGTTGACGGAGGGGAATGGGGGCCTGTTGTATGTATGTGCAGTGTGAATGAGTTAAAGTTAAGGATGTTTGTGCTGATTCTCGGTGTTGTGTTATTGTATACAGAGTGCAATTGGCCCTTTTCTGGGTTCAAAGTAACTTTTTTTGGATTCCTGATCATTTCTCCTCCACTCCTCCTTTAAAAAAATCTTAAAACCAGCTAGGAAAGGATGAAGTTTTTATTCAGTCAGTTAACTCCATTGCTGGTAATGTCTATACAACAATCTTTTTTAAAATGTTACTGTAAATAACACTCTAAATTTTACATTTGGGCTAATACCGGCTGGGATAATTCTAATTTCACAATAGTTCTGTTCTCTGATCCACTTCAGTCTGGTGATTTTACTGTAGCCCCAGTAAAGAACTTGCTCTTCTGCAACTGTGAGCTAATCCTATATGCCAGGTGTGTGGAAATACTTTTCCTCTTGAAAGCTGAGAATGTGTCTTTTCTGTAATTACAGTGAATACTTTGCAACTTGAAGGTATAAAATCCGTTCACAGTGAAGTTTACCGTTGGTCCTCTGAAGTACCTAGACAGTTTGGAGAACGCTAAGTGATGCAATCAGCAATGATCAGTGCCTTTTGAGAATGCACCCCGAACTGCACCCAGCATCAGCTAATGTCACTCTCTCATTCATCTGCCTTTAAGCAGTGTGAATATGCGCAGACAATGTTCGCACCAGAACGTGTCAATAGCCAGGGTCTGGCTTGTGAAATGGCCTGTAAAATGCAGCATTTTTTGTTTGGTTATTCTGTGTTTTTCCAGGTCAAATGCCCAATGTAAATGAGACCCGAGTTCAATTCCTGGCTTAGGTCACTGTCTGTGTGGAGGTTGTATGTTCTCCCCCTGTGTGTGTGAGTTTCTGCCAGGTGCTCAGGTTTCCTCCCACATTCTGAAAGACACGCTGGTTAGGTGCATTGGTCCGAACAAGCGCCAGACTGTGGTGACTAGGGCAATAATGCACTTACTTCATTGCTATGTTAATGTAAATCTTACCCACCATTGGAAACGGAGAGCACCATGAAGTCGCAAAGTGGGCAAAACGCAATGGCCGTTGCTGGTATTACTTACCGTTGGGGCTGTAAACTTGCAAATTATCTCAACCAGTTCATCCAAGTCCAGAATTACAGTTCCATAACTGGCTGCTTTCTGGCACTCAATCATCTATTAATCTATTAAGGTTGTTTTGTTTCTCTTCTGTACTTTGATATAAACGGTGCGTTTCGAGCATTTACTTCCAGGATGTACTGGATTGTCAGATGTGGTTTCATACTGGTTGTGTCACACAAACTGAACAATGCTGAAATGCGGCTTGTAACCTGAGGGAACTGGGCTCACTGCTTTTCCTTGCTTGCAGTGTTATTTTACACTGCTTGTTGTGGGGGGCCTGGGGAAGTGGAGGGCAGAGGGGAAAGTAATGGTTTGAGGCAAAGCCTGAATATTTCAGTATTGATGGCATTTCTTCAAGTGAGAGGGTGAATTAAAAATTGTCAAAAACCATTCATTATGAAGTGGTATCTTAAGACAATAGAAACTCATTTATACTTTGCCACTGCTTTGTCTCTGCAATTCATTTTATATGTCCCTATCCTGTCATTATCCCACCCTCCAACCTACAGAGTAGGTGTGAAGCAGGAACTAATGCTATATAATGTTATTTAAGGGAATGGACAGAAAAGACACGGTGACGAGGTACAATTGAAAAGCAATAAAAATGAACTGCATAGCTGCAGTTAGGTTCTAGTGGCTGCGTTAGGCTATTATAGTGTGCATTATTTGTCCAGTCCTTGCGTTCTGTAATCCAGGCAAAGATGGTGCTAAACTAATTAGCTTTGTTTTTGCTTAGCAATCAATTCAGTGAGTTCAATGGGTTTCTCCCAGCAGCAGCTTAGTGTGGGCAGTGTGATGGAGTGTGAAATGTCTTTCCTTTAGGATGTTCTATGTAGAGTATGTGTTCTGTTTTGGGAGTATGTGCTTATATGTTTGTACGTAAGTATACATTATGTACCAGAGTTCTCTTTAAAATTGCTTTGGATGTTAAAGCATAAGTTCGACAAGGGAAAGTACCCCTCATTTCTGGCCGTACTTGCTGGGAGTATCATAGACCAAATTGCAGGAAGAATGCTCAACTTTGGGCATTTCTCAGCAAGCGAGAAAAAAAATGAAGTTCTGCATAAAACTGAATAAAACCCATGCCTGTAGACTTGCTTTCCCATGTACTCCAGTCATCCTCTCCTCCACTAGTCATAGTATAGACAGCCAAGGTAGAAGAGGAGTGTAAAACTGATCATGTTCAACCTTTGTTCATTGATGGACACCCTACAACCTCACCTCGTATATATTTAACACTGCACTAATTCAGGGAAATAATGGGCAAATACAGGATTTTTAATGGGAGAGTCATTCAGTGATCAGTAACACAGGAATGAATACACATTGCTGAACACAGCACACTGGAGAATGAACCTCAAGCTTTCAATTCAGGACAGTTGAGTCAGATTAGAAGCTGTTTGGAATTCGGCTTTTGTTCTTACAGCGGTGCACTAATGTTGGCATTGTGGATAGTGGGCTTTTAACCATCTGTTCTTATAAACCAGGGCACAGAATTCAGCTGTGAAGTTCATGTAGTGATGTCTATTTTAAATAACTAGATTTTTGCATTTTGAACTGTATTGTCCTGCGGTACAGTACACGGTTACAGATGTGTCACAATGTAATACTGGGATACAGGTCTCACTAGAATATGTATTACTGTTTTGGTGATTATAGATGTCACTGGTGAGGGGAACAAACTAAGTTGAAATATTGTGAAGTATTTTGCATATTGGCGTATATAAACAATTATGTAATAGTACTGTTATAAATACTGACAAGTGATGGCACTGTTATTTACTAAGCAAAGGTTTCTGCCAAACCAATTTGGCTTACATGTGTTTTAGTTCCCAGTTCTTTGTCAACGAATCTTTTGATGGTCAACAACAGTACCCTCTCAATCTTAATCAACTGGGAGCACCCCTCTCCCATTGTTGTTTAAGTGTTCCACCATATGATAGTTTTCTCATTTTTAAAACTAATTGCCCAAATCTAGCCTTGCCTCAGTGCCTCATTACTCATTAACTGCACCCACTTATGTTTGTAACCAGTGGGTGCTCAGGGAGGCTGTGTTGAAAAATTGTGCTGTAAGCTTCTGGGTATTTTAACAACTTGTGTTTTCATGTTGATGTACTTATTAAATGCTGTGTAAGAGGATCCGGTTTCCTGGTCAGCTGGTGCATTAGAATTATCTAATTTTGTTACCAAGTCACCAAATTGATTGTGAAAGTTCTGCAATGCAGATTCATTCTTGCTGAAAGTACACCGGTTCATGTTAAAGCCCATGCTGCTCAGTGTGTTTGAGAGTGGGTAATACAGGTGAAGTGGTGAAGCTCTGAGACTCGGTGTTTGTTGAAATAGCTTCAGTCAACTTGGCCCAGTATTTGTTAATTAATGTTGCTTGCATTCCTTTGAATTCTCTGTATGACTCCCACTCTATCCAGTTTTGAGGCACTCCAAATTTGGATGAAATCCTGGGAGGAGTAATGTATTTTAAAACAAGTTTGTGGGAGTGAGTCTGTTGATTCACGTAATCATTTTTGGTTAATTTGGCATAAGGTGCCCACTGTGTGATGGGCAACCATGCTTCTTAATGTCTTTATTCTTTGCTTGAGCTTTAAGCACTGAACATATCACATCTTTAGTGATGAGTCTTCCCACTGTAAATAATACCACATCTTCAGTTTGATTCTGCAAATATGAAATAATACTTTTACAGTAGTCTTTACCCTACCACATATGTTAACTCCTAAATTGTACCTTCTGCTTGTGATTGTTGCCAGCAACCAGAAGTTGACTGCTTTGAAAATATGTTTAGTTCCTCCAGTGATGCAGGTGGCTAATATCACCACTGCAAGACCATCCCTGTTTCAGCTGAGAGCCCTGGGGTGTGCTGAGTTTGCTGACCTCAGTTGCATACACTGGCTAGAGAAGCTCTGGAATGAGGAAGGGAATCAGCCAGGTGAAGTATTGATTCGAGCTAAGCAGTGATCCCTTTTGGAACATGTCTGATTGCCTGGTCAGGGTTCTGTCTGGGGGTCATATTGAAAATTGGTAAGATATTGGTTGAAAAGGGGATCTTGTACCCATTCTATCATAACTCATACCTGGGAAAGTTGTGTGTCAATAGATTGGACTGCAATGCCTTTATTATTCAGTTTATAACTAGCTTCTTTATTCACCTGACACTATCACGTGGTGATACTCACACCCTACACCCACTTAGCCCAGATGTGTGCAACATTTTTCTTGGTGACTACAATTCATTGTATCTCTTGTTCTGACTGAGTTCTTACTGACACTCGAATAACATGCAATAACTCCATAATCCATTAACTTCAATCAATATCACCACACTTCAATGGTGACATTCTCAAATTTCCGTTATATATAGTCGAGTTTTGAAAAAGATGATTAACTGCAGATTGTAATCATGTAAACTTAATGTCTGACTGAACAGAGGCATATGATACGGTATGAAGTAATAATGGTTACTTTCATTGACAGAGGGTTTGGAGATGATTAATTGAGTACTTTTGTTAATGTAGTGGTACCAACATTACAAATAAGCTGATGACACTGCATTGTGGAATGGCAGCTGCAGTTCTGATGTTGGGAATCATTAGCTTAATTATAACATTGTAGGGGGTCACAGTTTTCTGTATTTCAGAGCTTCTCCTCTTTCTCTGATGGTTCTTATGTTGCTGACTCAATAGATGATGAATTAGATGGACTAGCAAAATCCCAGTTTCAGTTATTCTTGATCCCTGGCAGGGAAGCGCTGTCAGTTATTCTCAGCTTGGTTATCTTTAATGTCCAGGGGTGAATGGATTTTTTATGAAATTTGTTGAGTTTTCATGCTGAGCTGGGGAACTCGTACTAGGAAGTCCATTCGTTCAAATATTAAGTTACCTTTTTTGTTTGAAATTTTAATATTTCTTATTGGAGCCCTGCTTGTATATTCCTATCTGCATGGCTTGGATTATTTTAAGCCTACACTGCTCAAGGGAATAGTACAAAGGAGTAGTTACAGTTAAATGCCAAACAGATGGGTTCTGGCAGTGGTACCACTGAGTGCTTATATATTCTATCACTGACCCATTGCCATTGGATCTATAGCTTTAAGTTGTGGGGTTTATTTAATCTACACTATTTCATACATTGCCAGTTGATTGCTCTGTCCCCACCTTGATATATTTGCTAATGTGCAGTGTTGCAAACATAATCCTGATTATTACTGCTGCATTGGTTTTGGGGCTTAAGATTTCATCCCATTTGTGTGTTAAATCATCAATTTTTATAGTATATGTTTTAGGCGTTATTAACGTCATGTTTTCCTGACAATTGGAAGGAAGGAGAGTGGTTGTCGCTGGTTCCTCTGGATTATGCTACACTCCTGATTTCATTTCAGGAGTAATATTTACTTTCCGGTTCATTGCTAACTGAAGCCATGTTTGTACAACTTCACAGATTAATCACTACTTCACTAGGGTTCTATTGAAGTATAATGTAGACAGATGACAGTTTCAGGCAGTGGTGCTGTAAGTATTGTTTATTGACTAGACTTAATTGTGGGTCTCTGTCCCTGCCTGCTAGGTTGTGTGTGGAGAGTGTAGGTATTTACAATTTTGTAACCCCTGGATGCAGGCCTGTCATTGGTACAGATAACAATTTGATTTGGGCAAGTGTAGATTATTGGATTAAGTATCATTTCTTCTCTAAGTTGTGTTTAGGAAGTTCTTCAGGTGAACAGCAGAAATGGTCTCATTCAACTGCAGCCAACACCTGCGGGAAAGGTGTGTAATGAAAAAATAAAATCTGTTGTTTCTTCATTTGGGGTAAGTTTGGTTGTTTTTTTTTTTTGTGCATGTTGTAGTTAATTAGGCACAGACCTTCCTCTGGTACCTCACTCTGGAGATGATTGAAGTTGAATTGGGATGCATTAAATGTGCAATGCTTTTATTGGCTTCCTCAAGTATCTAAGCAGGATGTCATTCACGTATCAAAAACTATTACTCAAAATGGCTGCTTGATGCTGGCAGAAGCAAGGGTTAAACTAGATCAACACACTCCCTCTTCAATTTGGTGGGTGAAGAGAGCCCTGGTGGCAGATGCCGACCTGAACCCCATGTGTAGGTTTTGCAATTAACTGATCTTAGTCAGGAGGTTGTTTGGCCGCAGGAGGCATTGCAACTGAGGCTTATCTCATGCGAGCACTTGAAAATGAATGCTCAATGACAACTTGCCAAATTTCCCTCACCCTCTACTAGCTCCAATGGCACTGGACCCAATTGAAGTACTTGCTGCTCTGACTAAGATCAGTTAATTGCAAAACCTACACATGGTGATCAGGTCGGGATCTGCCACCAGGGCTCTCTTCACCCACCAAATTGAAGAGGGAGTGTGTTGATCTAGTTTAACCCTTGCTTCTGCCAGCATCAAGCAGCCATTTTGAGCAATAGTTTTTGATATGTGAACGACATCCTGCTTAGATACTTGAGGAAGCCAATAAAAGCCAATTGCGCATTTAATTTCATCTGCTCGCTGATCTTGCTGCTTAAAGAAATCCAGAACTCTTCACGGTACCAGTGTGCAGTACTAATCCACATGGAGTATGATCCAAGCTTATTAGCCTTGAATATGGTTCCAGAGTGGATGCTGGGCATTGGAAAAGGGTAGTCATGGGAATCCTGCTAATGTTCATTATCCTGTTATTAATGTCTGAAACTGTCCATGTGGGCTCCTAAAAATGTCCACCTGGGCCAGGTCATGTAAGGGTCATTGCAGTGATGTTGGAGAATGTGGGAAAAATGGGCCTTGGGTTGGGAAGGAGGTAATCCAAAGCTTGAAGTCAGCAGCAGAAGAAACCCCAGAGATGAATGCTGCCCTAGATGACCATGTATAAAATTGACTGTGTACTTGCTGTTAACATCTATCATTGAACA
Organism: Sphyrna mokarran; assembly: GCA_024679065.1. Classification (NCBI taxonomy): domain Eukaryota; kingdom Metazoa; phylum Chordata; class Chondrichthyes; order Carcharhiniformes; family Carcharhinidae; genus Sphyrna; species Sphyrna mokarran. The sequence goes on from JAGIQG010000027.1 coordinate 36,550,497, forward strand.
CGCTGGTTTCATTCTGGCAGGTCCCACCTTTATGTAGGTGTGTAGCGTTTGTTGCGTTTTGGCAATCAGCATCAGTGATTGATGGTGATCTCTTCTGTACTGAGTTCTGTATTTGAAAGGTGATGTTTTAGCTGTTATCCATTGATCTCCCACTGTGCCATTAGATTCCAGACTTGTTCATTTGTGTAGCTCAACCTAAGTTTATTTGCATTGACAGTATTTCTAGATGTATGTTCCAATGAGGTGTATAAAGTATTAGTGCATGCTGCTTGGAAAGGACAAAGCACAAATCCTAGTTGGGGGGGTTGGGAGGGGGTGGTTAGCTCAGTTTTAGAGACTGCCAACATTTGTTTTTGCCCTGATTTAATTCTGGGGTGGTCTGGGGTAGGGTGTAAGGTCATATATTTCAAAAGGAATTGCGCATCTGTCTGGTTCCTGTACATAAAGCAGCCACTGTCTCAGATAAGGAAGTGGGCTGCATTGTATTTTTAATAGTCATCAGCCTTCAATTGAACAGATTGCAAACTGGGCTGTCCAGATCCACACTGCAGGGACGGTCACTTTATTTGGTTAACTAAATCCTTTCTTCCTGAAGTTGTCAATATACGATCTTAACTTGCACGTTGCCTCTTTTAGTCTACACATTGTCTCTGCTGTTACACTCTTCTGAAGGTTAGATGTTGTGTAACTATATGCCCCCCTTCATTTTAAACCTGTTTCACGGCAGCTGGTTGAGTGTGGCTGCCAATTGTTTTTAAGTAGTTAGTTCAGATGCTGTATATCAGACTGAGGCAGGAATCTGTGTTTTTTTAATTCCTCACATTTTGATTTTTTAAAAACACAATGCATCCTTGGAATTATATGAGCTGGACATGTTTCTATGGCTTCATTGCCTCGCTTATTTACAGAGAAGTTTTGTCCTAGCACTTTCGGCTGGTGCCCCGAAGTGTAATTTCAAGGTGATTGCATTTAATGTTGGAAGGAGCATCCATCTTATATTGAAGAAACAATTTGTCTTTAATTTAAAAAGTCTTCAAATTTCTGAATGTGCATTTACCTTGTAAATGGCACTTTTCCTATTTATATTGTGCGATTTTTGTCCAGTTTCTGTTCATTAATGAATGCATAGCTGAGTGCTTTCTTAGAACTGTAGAATGTTTTTGTTTACAATGGAATATATAAGATGTTCACTTTTTCTTAATAAAATGACTGAAGCGTGTCAGTGTTATCGTAGTCATTGCCAGTTGTGTACTGTGCAACATGGTCTCCTGGTACGTTACCACTTGAAGTTGTCATTTTAAATCTAAATTGTTACAGCACAGGAGACAGTCAGTTGGCCTGTTGTATCTGCACCAGTGCTCCAAGTGACAGCTTGCCTAGTGCCATTCTCCTGCCTTTTCCCTGTAACCATACACTTTTTAACAGATTGAAATTCTTTCAAATGCTTCAGTTGAACCTACCTCTGCACAAAAGGCAGACTACATTCCAGACACTAACCTAACTATGAAAAGAATTCTCAATTTAACTTTTGCTGATTGATTGCTTTAAATCTGTGCACTCTTGTTCTTGACCGGGAAATCTCGAATCTCCTCTCAGCTTCCTTTTCTCAAAGAAAACAGTCCCAACTTCTCCAAACTATCTTCATAAAGCCCAGGATACTGTATGCTTTAGGAGCTTCTCTCAGCCTATCCTGCCATCTTCTGTGATTTATGCCGATATATACCCAGTCCATCACCGGTACCCTGAGATCCCAGCTGAGTCAGCCATTTACACCACAAAGAAGCCCATGGAATCCATGCTGCTCTCAGTCCTGTTTCCCTGCTCTATTCCCATACTCTGCAAGTATATTTCAAAGAACAAAGAACAACACAGCACCGGAAACAGGCCCTTCGGCCCAACGAGCCCGTGCTGCTGTCCTAATGTCTTAATGACATATAGGGACCAATTTGTTACCCAGTCAGCCTAAGAGCACATTTTTGGGATGTGGGAGGAAACCGGAGCACCCAGAGAAAACCCATGCAACCACGGGGAGAACGCACAGACTCCCACAGACGCAGGCCCAAATCCATGTGTCTGCACAGCAACAGCGATAGTCTCTGAGCTGTCATAGTGCCCATCAGATGGTCCAGTGTAAGCATACACTAACGACGTGAAGCACTGGGCCACTCCTGAAGCAACATCCAAGAGCAGCTCTTGCTCGACCTGCCGCATGCATGCCCCTTGTTGGTCAACAAGGTGGACCGAACATCCTGTGGAAACAAATAGGATATTTAAACAGTCCTACTGTATCCCTCTATCTGCAGACCGCTCATGTGGCTGTCCAAGAGACCCTTAAACAACCCTAGCGTGCCTGCTCCCACCACCTTACTTGGCAGTGCATTCCACACCCCCACGACCCTTTGTGTGAAAAACTGCCCTCTAATATTCGTCTTATACATAGCCCCCCTCACCCTAAGGCCATGACCCCTCGTTCTATCCATTTCTAATGGTGGAAAAAGCTTACCACCATTTACTCTATCTATACCCCTCTTAATCTTATATACCTCTAATAGATCCCCTCTCAGCCGACATCTTTCAAGGGAAAACAACCCCAGTGTGTTTAATCTTTCCTCGTAAGACAGCTCTTTCATACCAGGCAGCATCCTGGTAAATCTCCTCTGCACTCTCTCCAGGGCCTCCACATCCTTCCGGTAGTAAGGCGACCAGAACCAGACGCAGTACTCCAAGTGAGGCCTAACCAATGTTCTATACACTTGCAACATTAGACTCCTACTCTTGTATTCTATACCTCTTCTTATGAAGGCTAACATACCATACGCTTTATCACATTCTCCACCTGTACTGACACCTTTAGAATTTCCTCCAATTGCTCCTGCAATTTCCATTTAAAATCATTGTTTCTGACTCCACAACTCTCATAAGCATTCCAGATCATTGTCACCAGCTTTTTAAAAAAGTTTTTCTCATGTCCTTGCATCCCCTGCTCCAAAACCGTTTATCTGTGCCCCATGTCTTGCACTATCAGCTGATTGGAACCATTTTCCCTTGCTTATTTTATCCATACTCTGTCCTCTACCAACTTTTCCTCAATCTTGATCCAAGCAGAACAAACCCACCTTTTCCAGCCTAACCTAACAAAAACAATACACACAAAGAACAGTACAGCACAGGAAACAGGCACGTCCATGCTGCCCATTTTAACACTGAGTGCCTCATTCAAGTCTTTTGTTGTTTGGTGAAGTTTTTGTCTACTTCTAGTGGAACTCCACAGTGAAGGGGCTACAAATTTAGGGAATTAAATGTGCACCAGATAAAGGGAGATCCAATTCAGGGACAACTTGTTGACACCAATCAGCCTAAAAAGCATGTTTTTTAGGATGTGGGAGGAAACTGCAGCACCTAGAGAAAACCCACACAAGCACAGAGAATGTGCAAACTCCCACAGACATTGATCCAAGCCAGAGATCTGACCCCCAGGTCCCTGTAACTGCACAGCTGACAGTGATAGTCACTGAGCTGATGTGTTGCCTCTCATTTGATCCAGTTTAAATGTACACTAACGGACGTGAAGCACTGGGCAACTCCAGAAGCAACATCCAAGAGCAACCCTCACATGACCCACCATGTGTATGCCCCTTGTTGGCCAACAAGGTGGACCTAATCGCCTGCGAATGTAAAAGACATCAATAAACATAAATAGACATATAACAGCTGTACAGACATTAATGAAAGATTCTCAATAGCTCCAACGTAAGTGACAAGGTGAGCCTTAAAATTAGTTGGATGACTGAAAGGAATCTATTAATTCCCAGGAACGTCCTGAGGGAGTTTGCGCATTCTCCCCATGCTTGCGTGGGTTTTCTCCGGGAGCTCCACATCCCAAAGATGTGCTCTTAGGCTAATTGGCAAAACAAATTCTCCCTAAATTGTCTCAAATTTGGTTTTTAATCCATAGATCTATAAACATGGACAGGGATCGCGTGTAGAAGTGGGAGCATCGAGGTGGCGGCATGGGCTCGTTGGGCTGAAGGGCCTCCCGTGCTGTTTTGTTCTTTGAGGCTCTTGATCTTCAACTAGAACATTCTTTTGTATCCCTCCATCTCCAGTCTGCTCATGTGCCTATACAGGTAAGTCTTAAACAACCCTAGTGTGTCTGCCTCCACCACCCCACTTGGCAGCACGTTACAACGATGCTGCAAAAATAGAAAATGCTGTAAAATCTCGGCAGATCTGACAGCAAGACAGAGACAATGTTTTGAGTCTGGGTGCCCCTTTGTCAGGGCTGAAATTGTGTACAAAGTTGTGTCCTATTGTACACATTGTTAACTTTTTCTGAATAGGTTTCCTTGTACAGATTCATCCTTTGCCTCCTTTGTAAAGATTGTTGGTACTGGAAAATACTTGTTTTCTCCCCAAGATCCTGATACCTGCATTAGGTATAGCGTGAATTACATAACATAAATTTTAAGATAACAAAATACTGCGAATGCTGGAAAATCTGTGGAGAAAGAATAGAGCCAATGTTTAGAGTCTAGATGACCCTTTGTTAGATACAGTCATGTTTCCTCTACATGTCCCAACAAGAAATTTAAAGGAAATGCTTGGATCTGGTATAGCTAAAATAAAGGTAAGAATATGGGCTCATGCATGATAAACTCCAATGGCTTGTGTACTCTTGCTCTAATTCAGTTATGCAAATATTAAGATCTGGGAGGATGTTTCAGTTCACTTCACACTGCAGTATTTGCAAACTGGCTTGTTTCCATCAATTATAATGACATACGTAGTCAGCTAAGCTGGTTTTTGGTCAGGACTGGATATCAAGGAAAACGTGACCAGGTCTGAGGATTTTTTTTAACCTGAGAGGAGAGATGGATAACATCTCATTAAAAAGACAATGCTACCAATAATACTGTATTCTACCAGTGTACTGAACATCTCCACTAAAGCCAGTGCATATGCTGGTTGGACCATAAGCCAATAACGACAGCATTGTTCAGCTAATCAGCTTACTGTTTATTGTATACTCAATGCAAATCTTTTTTTCCAAGGGCAAGATTGTTTGGCCAATGAGAATGTTGCCCCCCCCCCCCCCCTCAAAATTTTACTATACAATCAGATATCACTCAGCCCCATGTGGCTGTAGGCTCAGATAGAGGTGTCTGGAAGATGAGAGCAGCAGTTGTCAATCTGAAACCTGCAGGAGTTGGGTTCAGGCGAGGCTTCTGGCACTATGGGGAGAGTTAGGACCATGCAGGGTGTACATGCCATCCACTGTCTACCAGACACATCCACGTTGTGCACGGGGTGGCGGGGGGAAATGCTAACTGTCCTCCATTAATGATATTACTGGAGAACTGGAAAAACATTGCGTGCACAGCCCCCTTTTAGATTGGTGTGTAAGGTTGCGGGAGGACTTGGAGCATATGCTCATGTCGGGAGTGGAATTCTACAGTGTTAGCACTCGGGTGGAGTTTAACCTCTGCTCAGTGTTGAATAGATTGTAGATTGACGTTTGGTTTGGCACACTGCCTGATAATCGAGTGACATCAATGGACTAGTCAACTGTAGAGGATGCTCAACTGTCAGCCAGTCATTACAGTCTGTAGCTTAAGTTTACCACAGCACAGATGGCAAGGCAGGTTCCATTTGCAATGCACCAGCACACTCAGGTGCTGCAGGGCTCTCTCTCTGTCACACACCAAACTACCAGCTTCAGTTGTTCCACTGCTGCCTGACAGTGTTGGTTTTCACATTCATTAAAAATTGTTGCCCGTCTTTTGGAAATATCCTGAGACTTCACAGAATGGCTGTTGTTTTGATAATAAATACTTTAAAAAAACAAGCAATGGAATTAATAATAAGCTGGATTGGGCTTGCTGCATTTTCTCCTCATCTAATAATCACACACACAAACCAAACTGTTTGAGGTGGTCTTGCAGCAGCACAGTCCTGCCCAATCTCCCATTCGCACCGAGGGGCAGGTGGGGGCCCCCAGGGCAGTGCTGATCTCTGCAATGTGGCTCAAAAATCAGAGGATGGAGCGAGGCAAAGTTCCTGCAAACTCCTGACGAGGCCCTAACTGCCTGGAAGGACTGGGTCCGACACGTGCCGCTTAATGTCTGTGTGTGTGCTGGAGCTTTCCAAATGCTCAGGGAGTGAGGGAAAGCGTGGGGGGCTGAAGTAAGTGGGTGAAGCAGCCGGTCTCTGAAGATTAGCCCGAAGGGGTGGGGATGCTTGGTGCCCAGGTCGAGGGTGGAGGGTGACAGTTTGATCAGGAACCACTGCCCTCTGAGCTCCGACAGACAAGGATTCCTGGGATTTCTCCTGTTGTTTCTCGCCCTTGGAGTAGCACGGAGTCTGGGGAAGGAAACACAATTCTATTAGAATGGTTAATGGTCTCACTTTCTACACCAAAAGAAAATGTTACCTTTTCCCAACCTTGTTGCAGGTAGGTTTTGGAGGAGGAGGGGGTAAGGAGGGGAGGGGGAGGAGAAGAGGGAGGGTGAGAGGAGGGGGGGGGTGAGGAGGAGGAGTGGGTGTGTGAGAAAGACATTGATTAATATGAACTCAAACCCCAACAAGAGAAAGGGAGGGACAGTCTCTGGGGAAAGTGGCTGAAACAAAGGACAGGAGTCTGCAAGAAAACCCAGCAAGTTTGCTTGTCATTCAAGTGGCACAGTGGTTAGCATTGCTGCCTCACTGCACCAGGGACTAGGTTTGATTCCCTGCTTGGGTCACTGTGTCCAGTGTTTGCACGTTCTCCCTGTAGCGGCATGAGTTTCCTCCGGTTTGCTCCCACAGTCTGAAAAGTGTGCTGGTTAGGTGCATTATCTATGCTAAATTCTCCCTCAGTGTACCTGAACAGGCACCAGACTGTGGCATTTCAGGGAATTTCACAGTAACTAAGCCTATTTGTGACAGTAATAACTAAACAATATAATTACAGCTAATCTTCAAACCTCCCTTCCTGCCCTAACCCCATGTAGGAGATCTGACAACATCAGTTTTAAATCCAACCGATTTATTTGATAGTAAACTCGCGAGTAAACTTGCAAGTTTACTATCAAATAAATCGGTTGGATTTAAAATTGGTGTTGTTAGACCTCTTACTGTCTTACCCCAGTCCAATGCTGGTATCTCTACATCCTAACCCCAGTCCAACGCTGGTATCTCTACATCCTAACCCCATGTCCCAGTCGAAAAATTCCAGAGTCACAAGTCTTTTGAGTAAAGAAATTTCTCCTCATGTCTGTCCCAAATGTTTGACATCTGTGTCCCTGTGTTCTAGTTTCCCTAGCTAGGGAAACAAGACATAGAAAAACTATAGCACAAACAGGCCCTTCGGCCCACAAGTTGTGCCGATGATATCTATAACTACTAGCCTTTACCTATAACCATCAATTCTATTAAGTCCCATGTACTTATCCAGAAGTCTCTTAAAAGACCCTATTGAATTTGCCTCCATCACCACCGACAGCAGCTGATCCCATTCACCCAGCACAGTCTGAGTGAAAAACTTACCCCTGATATCTCCTCTGTACCTACTCCCCAGCACCTTAAACCTGTGTTCTCTCGTAGCAACCATTCCAGCCCTTGGAAAACACTCTGAGAATCCACGGTATCTGCCCTGTCAAGCCTCTTCAGACTCTTGAATGTTGCAATGATTTTACCTCATTTTTGTAAACTTCAGGAAGTACAAGCATCCCAGGAACAACCTTTGCTAATGCACCTCCATAACACCCTTTCTTAGACATGGAGAATAAAACTATGCATAGTATTCCAGCTGTGGTATTACAAAGTCCTTTTCATTTAGAGCAAGGCTTGCAAATTCTTGTACCCCAATCCAAACAAATGTCAACATATAATTTGCTTTCCTAATTGCTTGTTGTACCTGCTTGCTAACTTTCTATGTCCCTTTATTTGAGTGCACACAAGAATATCCCTGGATATCAACATTTACAAGCTTAAAGACTTTTGAAAAATTCTAATGAGCAAACTGAATTTAGAGAGCTAGGCAGCAGACTGAAAAGCAAGGACATCAAAGGCTGTAACCTCTGGATTACTCCCAGTGTCACGTGCTAGTGAGTACAGGAATGGAATAGAGCAGATGAACATGTGGCTGAAGAGATGGTGCCGGAGGGAGGGCTTTCCTGGATCATTGGGTCCATTTCTGGGGAAAGTGGGATCCATACAAGCCAGGTGGCTTGCACCTGAATCAGAACGGGACCAACATTCTGTGGGGAGGTTTGCTCACGTTGGGAAGGTGGGAATTTATACTAATTTGGTGAGGGGATACATAGAACATAGAACACTCCAGCACAAACAGGCCCTTCGGCCCACAAGTTGCGCCCATCATATCTATACTTACCAGGCCATAGAACTATCTGTAACTCCCAATCCCATTAAATCCCATGTACTCATCCAGAAGTCTCTTAAAAGACCCCAGAGAGTTCGCCTCTACCACCACTGACGGCAGCCGACTCCATTCACTCACCACCCTCTGAGTGAAGAACTTATCTCTAACATTTCCTCTGTACTTGCCCCCCAGAACCTTAAACCTGTGTCCTCTCGTAGCGACCATTTCAGCCCTGGGAAATAGTCTCCGAGAATCCACTCTATCTATTCCTCTCAACATTTTATAAACCTCTATCAGGTCGCCTCTCAACCTTTGTCTCTCCAGGGAGAAGAGACCTAGCTCTCTCAACCTATCTTCATAAGGCATGCCTTCCAATCCAGGCAACATCCTTGTAAATCTCCTCTGCACCCTCCAATAGCTTCCACATCCTTCCTATAGTGAGGCGACCAGAACTGCACACAATACTCCAAGTGGGGTCTGACAAGGGTCTTATAAAGTTGCAGCATTACCTCCCGACTCCTAAACTCAATTCCTCTATTAATGAAGGCCAGTACGCCATATGCCTTCTTGACCACATCTCCTCCACTTGCGGGGCAGATTTAAGAGACCTATGGACCCGGACCCCAAGATCCTTCTGCTCCTCAACATTGCCATGTTCTATGTTCTATGTTCTAAGACTCCTACCCTTGATATTATACTCCTTCATCCCATTGGTCCTGACAAAATGGACCACCACACATTTATCTGTGTTGAAGTCCATCTGCCACTTCTCTGCCCAGTATTGCATCCTATCTATGTCTCGCTGCAACTTCAGACATCCCTCCAGACTATCCACAACACCACCAACCTTCGTATCGTCAGCGAACTTACTAACCCATCCCTCCATTTCCCTGTCCAGGTCATTTATGAAAATGACAAAGAGCAAGGGTCCCAGAACAGATCCCTGCGGCGCTCCACTGGTGACTGACCTCCATGCAGAAGAAGACCCAACCAAATCTCTACCTTCTGCAGGCAAGCCAGTTCTGGATCCACAAGGCCAAAGCCCCTTGGATCCCATGCCCATCTCAAGAAGTCTTGAGAATGGGCATGCCTTCTCAAGAAGTCTTGCATGGGGGACCTTATCAAATGCCTTGCTGAAATCCATTTAAACCACGTCCACTGCTCTTCCTTCGTCAATGTGTTCAGTCACATTTTCGAAGAATTCAACTAGGCTCGTAAGGCACGATCTGCCCTTAACAAAGCCGTGTTGACTATTCCTGATCATATTGAATTTCTCTAAATGGTCATAAATCCTATTTCTCAGAATCTTCTCCATCAACTTACCAATCACTGAGGTCAGACTCACTGGTCAGTAATTGCCGGGCTATCCCTATTCCCCTTGAAAATAGGCACCACATCCGCAATCTTCTGGAATCTCTCCCGTCTCCATCGACAATGCAAAGATCATCGCCAGGGGCTCTGCAATCACTTCCCTCACCTCCCACAGTAACCTGGGGGTACATCCCATCAGGACCTGGCGACTTATCCACCTTGATGGAATTTAACAGTTCCAACACCTCTTTCTTAATGTTCACATACTCAATCTTTTCAGTTTGCTGCATTCCTGTAGTACAACCCCCCAGATCATTCTCCATTGTGAATGCTGAGGCAAAGTACTTGTTAAGCACCTCTGCCATTCTTCTGGTTCCACATAGACTCTTCCTCCTTCACCCTTTATAGGTCCTATCCCTTCTCTTCTCATCCTTTTACTCTTCACATATTTATAGAATGCCTTGGGATTTTCCTTAATTCTACCCGCCAAAGCCTTCTCGTGACCCCTTCTGGCTCTTCTAATTTCCTCTCTAAGCTCCCTTCTACAAGTCTTATATGCCTCTAGATCCTTAACATTCTCAAGCTCCGTGAACCTATTGTACAACTTTCTTTTCTTCCTAATTAGGTTCATCACAACCTTTGTGTACAGAGTGGAGGTACAGTAGGGAATAATGTACAGCCAAATACATAAAAAAGAAACCAAGTCAGTCTGGAAGGCAGAGTGAAGTTGGACATGATAAGGCACAAAGGAATATATGATGAGGCTGGATGACATTGATTTAATGCAAGGAGTGTTGCTCTTGAATGGAGAGCATTGATTAACACATGGTAGTGTGATATTATTGCTTTCACAGAGACATGATTGAGGGAGGGATAGCACTGGCAGCTCAATATTCCAGGGTATAGAATCTTCCAGTGAGACAATATTGACTAAGGAGTCAATTACTGCAGTGAGGGGGGGGAGGTTATCTCAGCAGATTCCTCAATTGAGGCCATTTGGGTGGAACTTAGAAAACAGTGCTTCACGTCGTTAGTGTATGCTTAAACTGGACCATCAGATGGGCAACATGACAGCTCAGAGACTATCGCTGTTGCTGTGCAGACACATGGATTTGGGCCTGTGTCTGCGGGAGTTTGCGCGTTCTCTCCGTGGTTGCGTGGGTTTTCTCCGGGTGCTCCGGTTTCCTCCCACATCCCAAAAATGTGCTCTTAGGCTGATTGGGTAACAAATTGTCCCTATATTCGTCTCTATATGTCATTAAGACGTTAGGATGGCGGCGCGGGCTCGTTGGGCTGAAGGGCCTGTTTCCCGTGCTGTGTTGTTCTTTGTACAAAAGGCGGCAATCATGTACAGTGTTGTATTACAGTGCTGCTGCCACTGTCCCCTCCCTCCCTCAAAACCTAAACAGGGAGATAGAAGAGCGGATATGTAGATAAATCTCAGCAAAGTGTAAAAATAATAGAGTAATAATAGAGATTTCAACTTCCTCAATATTAATTGAGATAGGCAAAGTGTGAAAGGTTTAGAGGGGATGAAACTCTTAAAATTTATCCAGAAAGTTTGTGGAGCCAGCACATAGAAAACCGTACAAGCGAGGGGATGGGCCAGGACCTAATTTAGAGGATGAGGTCAGGCAGATGATAGAAGTGTCAGTGGGGGAGCATTTCGGTGATAGTGACCATAACTGGGTCAGATTTAAGGCAGGTACAGGAAAGGATAAAGATGGATCCGAAATAAGCACTGGAGGTCAGTGGGACTAGGCAGAAAATGGTTCGGCACAGACACGAAGGGCCAAAAGGCCTGTTTCTGAGCTGTAACTTTCTATGGCAGACACAGCGGAAGCCCTGAGGGAGTACAGAATGTGCAGGGGTTACTTAAATACATTAGGAGATGGAAAAGGAGGCATGAAAAAAACATAGGTGGACAAAATAAAGCAAACCCCAAAGTATTTTGTAAGTATATTAAGGGCAAGAAGGTAAATAGGGAAAGAGTAGGCTACATTTGGGACCAATCTGCATAGAACTAAAAGATGTAGGTGAGATATTAAATGAGTATTTTGCATGTGTTCATAATGGAGAAGGACAATATAGGTATAGAAAGCAGGGAGGGGGACTGTGATATAATTGAACAGATTAGCATGGAGAGGAAGGAGGTGTTAGCAGTTTTAGTGACCTTAAAAGTGGATAAATCCCCAGGCCCAGATGAGATCATGTGCAGTGCAGAAGGAGGCCATTTGGCTCATCGAGTCTGCACCGACCACAATTCCACCCAAGCCCTATCTCCATAAATCCATATATTTACCCTGACACCAAGGGGCAATTTAGCCTTGCCATTTCACCTAATCTGCACATCTTTGGACTTTGGGAGGAAACTGACAGTGGGAGAACGTGCAGACTCTGCACAGACAGTGACCTAAGCCAGAAATTGAACCCGGGTCCCTGGTGCTGTAGACAGCAGTGCTAACCACTGTGTCACTGTTCTGCCCACAATGTATCCAGAGAGTATTCTAGGCTGCTGTGTGAGATAAGGGGGGAGATTGACACTAATTTTTAAACCTTCTCTGGCCACAGAAGAGGTGTCTGAGAACTGAATGCTAATGTGGGACCATTATTCAAGAAGGAAAGTAGGCAAAGAATAATTATTTACAGGCCAGTGAGTCTAACATCAGTGGTAGAGCAATATTTTTGAAGAGGTGACTAGGTGTGAAGGTGAGGGCAGTGCAGTTGATAATTGTCTATATGGACTTCAGTAAGATTGTTGATAAGGTTCGGGAGACAGATGAAGAAGGTAAGAGCCATGGGATCCAGGATTATTTGCCAAATTGGATCCAAAATTGGTTTAGCAGCAGGGTGTAGAGAGTGATGGTTGAAAGCTGTTAGTATGACTGGAAGCCTATGTCTAGAGGTTACAACGAGAACTCCCAGCCACCTGACGAAGGGACAGGCTGTCCTGAAAGCTCGAAGCTTTTGCTGCAAATAAACCTGTTTGGACTTTAAACTGGTGTTGTGGGATTTCTTTGTGTTTAACCCCAGCCCAACGCCGGCATCTCCATATCATGTCCAATGGTGTACCACAGGGGTCGGCACTGGGTCCTTGTTGTTTGCAGAGTACATTAATGATCGGGATGTGAATGTGGGGGATATGATCAGAAAGTTCACAGATGGCACAAATGTCGGTGGTATCGCAAACAACGAGGAGGAAAGCATTAGATGACAGGGTGAGAGAGACAGGCAAAATAGCGGCGAATGGAATTGAACCCTGAAAAGTGTGAGATTATGTGTTTTGGGAGGACTAACAAGGCAAGGGAATACACAATGAATGGGAGTATAGAGGACCAGAGGGATCTTAGGGACCAGATATCCCTGAATGCAGCAGGACAGGGGGATAAGGTGGTTAAAAAGGGATCCTTGTCTTGATTAGCCAAGAATTTAAGAGCAGAGAGGTTATATTGGAGCTGTATAATACACTTGTTAGGCCACAGTCGGAATATTGTGTTCTGGTCACCACACTATGGGAAGGATGTGGAGAGATTGCAGAGGAGATCCCACCTGGGTGCTGCCTGGGCTGGAGTGTTTTAGCTATGAAGAGAGGCTGGATAGTTGGGGTTATTTTCCTTGGAGCAGAGAAGGCTGGGGTGGTGGGGGGTGGATAGAACTCATCGAGGTGTACAAAACTATGAGAAACACAGGGTAGATAGGAAGAAATTTTTCTCTTTAATAAAGAAGTCAATAACTAGAGGACACAGATTGAAGATAAGGGGGAGCAAATTTAGAGGGGATTTCAGGAAAGAATTTTTGCACCTAGTGGATGGTGGGAATCTCAAACTCACTGACTGAAAGGGTGGTAGAGATGAAACCCTCACAATATTCAAAAAGCATTTAAATGAACATTTAAAATACCACAGCACACACGGTTATAGACCAAGTGCTATAGAAAATGGGATGGAATAGATAGATGTTTGATGGCCAGCACCAACGTGACGGGCCAAAGGGCCTCTTCCTGTGCTGTAAAAGCTTAAGACTCAATGATTCTAATAATTTTATACTTCCCATATTATACATCTTATGTCCACTCACTTAAACTATCAATATCTCTTTGTGACCTCGATGGTCTCCTCATAATTTACACCCCCACCTAGTTTTGTGTCATCAGCAAACCTAGATACATTGTTCAGTCTTGTTTGTCTAAGTAATACAGATCTGAAGCCCCAGTCTTGATCCTTGTGGCAATTCACTAATTTACAGTCTTCCAACTTGATAATATTCTTTGCCTTTTGCTTTCTCTCCATTCAGTGATCCTCTATTCTTGCTAATACCACGAGCTTCCACCTTGCATATTAAACTTTTGTATCACCTTGGAACACAGAACACTACAGCACAAACAGGGCCTTCAGCCCACCTTACTGAAAATCTTTTGGAAATTCAAATGTAATGCATCATGTCCCCTTTTGTCTACCCGACTAGTTACTCCTGCCCAACCAGCTAGCAGGATATGGAACTTCAATGGCAGATACATTCATTTCATTCAATGACAAAGATGAGACTCACCTCCAGAGGAGATACTGAAAGTGGAGACGAGGGTTGTACCGAGGGCAACACTTTCGATTCCACCGAGAGCGGGGAGTACATATCGATGGGATGGGATGCTGGCGAGACTGCGCTGTAGGCAGGGGGAACAGATACCGGCACGGCCTGTCGCTGCAGGAGCTGCAGGATGATGTTGATATCGGCTGTCATCCTGGTCTCCAATCTACGGGAAAATGGCAGAGATGCTGTTAGCTGGGGCTTCCTGATCTCAGGGTCAGTACCGCGAGAGAGAGAGAGAGAGAGAGATCCTCCAATAATGTCTGTGTTGCTGACAATTGTAGTAAAAAGTCTCACAACACCAGATTAAAGTCCATTTATTTGATAGTAAACCCACAAGCTTTCGGAAACAAGGCTCCACTGAGGCTAGAGGAGAAAAAAACCAGAGGGTATGGGTTAAGGGTGAAAGGGAAAAAGTTTAAAGAAAATATTGGGTGGGGGGGTGGCATCTTCACGCAGAGTGGTGGGAGTTGCCAGATAAATGTGGGGTGACTTTTAACATTTAAGAAAATTTTGGATGGGTTCACGGATGAGAGGAGTGTGGAGGGATATGGTTCAAGTGCAGGTCAGTGGGACTAGACAAAAAATGGTTCAGCACAGAGAAGAAGGGCCAAAAGGCCTGTTTCTGAGCTGTAATTTTCTATGGTTTTCTACTGTTCTAAACACTGTTCCTTTGTCAGGTTCATACACCTGAGGAAGGAACAGCATTTCTGAAAGTTTGTGGGTTTACTATCAAATAAACTGGTTGGATTTAAACCCGGTGTTATGTGACCTCTTACTGTGTTTACCCCAGTCCAGCGCCGACATTTCTACAACTTCGCTGACAATTGGCAGTTATTTTCCACCCCTGTACAGTGAGAAATCAAACATGGATGATCATAGTCACCCTAAGAATGACATCCCCCCCCCCCACTCCCACCCCCTCGTCCAGGTGAATCTCGGAGTTTACATTTCCTTTTGATTTTCTAACTACAGATCGAGAGCAGACAGAGGACGGGATGGCAGTGGTGATACCCCAGCTTTCACAGCATGAATGCTCCTGATTAAAACACCACAATCTTTCACTCAAAGCGTCACCTCACCGCTTTATTAAAGAAAGGCTTTGCCAGGCAGCTAGGGTTATGATCTTACTCACTGGTTGCTAGGGATACGGTTCCAGTGACTCAGTCCTCAGGTTATACATTCATTAACACGTTGCCAAGGTTGTGGTTCATTAACAGCAGGCATTTGGTTAGATTCAATTCTTTCCCTCATCCTTACTGACACCACTCTCTCTCTCTCTCCTAACTTCAAATACCAGGAATACCTGGAAGATATGACAATCGTGGAATTTAGGCCAGGGGTGTGCCTGGAGCCGGGGAGTGGGGTAGGGGAGATGGGAAGAATTGGGTAGTGTGGCCAGGGCCTGGGCGGGGGGGGGAAGGGTTGGGTAGTGTGGCCGGGACAGGGAGTGTGGCCGGGGCCTGGAGGGCGGGGAGAGATGGGGGAAGGGGAAGTTGGGTAATGTGGCCGGGCCTGGGGGGTGGTGGTGAAGGGGGGAGGTGGTGATGGTGGGAGGGTAGATGGGGGGAAGGGAAGGGCTGGTAGTGTGGACGTAGCCTGGGGGGAAGGGGGAGATGGGGGGAAGAGGAAGGATTAGGTAATGTGGCTGGTGCAGGGAGTGTGGACGGGGCCTGGGGGCCGGGCCTGGGGGTTGGGTGGGGGGTGTGATGGTGGGAGGGTAAGTTAGGTGCTATGGCGGGGGGCAGGGGTTGTAGCTGTGGCCTAGTGGGGGATGGGGGGTTGGCTGGCTGTGGTTGGATTGGGGGGGGGGGGGGTGCGGTGCGAGGCAAGCACTGAGCTGGGGAGGGAGGGGGATGGGCCAGAGGGTACGGTTAGCACCCGGGTGCAATCAGTGAGATTTGGGAAACTTTTAATTCTCTGGGTGAACGGAGTGATGTCAATGGTTTGTGGGAGTATTGATGAGATACTGTTAGCTGGGGTTTCCCAATCTCTGGGTGAGCACAGGGAGTGTTAACATTACACCATGTGTTCAGTAAACAGTATGGCCCTTTGACATAAAGCTGATTCCATCAGAGGCAAAAGCCACAAGAATCCTGCACGTACATATTCAAGCTAACTGTGTATCAGGGAATGCCAACCCTCCAAGATTGGCCTGGATTCTGTGAGAGTCAATCTCCATTACATCCTGGAAAGAAAGAACATTTTCTGGTCATTTTCTTTCAACATTTCATCAGTAAAAGTCCAAGCATCATCCAATTGGATAATAAGTCTTTTTGCTTTCCAGTTGGCTTGGGAAGAGAGTGTGTCACAAAGATGGGCATGGCGATGATTAACAGCTGGAGCAAGTCATGTGATGAAACCTCCTGGAATATCTCTATTCACAGTTGGCAACCCAAACTTGAAGTGGGCAAACAAGTGGGCAGGATTCTAAATAAAAATCATTCTTATATCCTGCGTCCCTCTCGGACTCTTTACCCACGACCTGTCGCTGACCTCTGGGACCTCCATCTCTCGGTTGAGTAATGCTACTGCAGTGTGGTATCCTGGCCTTGCACACTAGCAAAGCATCCAGATCAACAAAATACAGAAACGTGCCTTGAGATTAACCTGGAGCCCGTCGGACAACAATGCCTTCCATGCCACAGAGCTCAGCACTCGACAGAACCAGAAACATCAATATTTGGACCAAGTTTGGAAAGTCTCTTAGCAATCAACCCAGTTTTCGAACTGGTTACCCCCTACGTGCCCAGAGTAATAAAGGCATCGTAGAGGTTTGACTAAATTAACCATATCAGCTGTAGGACAGTAAGTTATTGATGGTGCCCTAATCTGGACAGAGCTCAGACATATTAAATGATGAAATTGGTATTGCCTGTAATGTAGGAATGGTGAATTAGTTTGTAATTTTAATATAATTTAAATTCAACAATCCTCTTTTAATTTCTGCTACATGCTGAATTTGTCAATGTTTGTATCTACATTACGTGTTTTTAACCTGATTACTTGGTCTACAGATGGATTTATTGACGCGAGTTGCGTTGCCAGCAAGTATCTTGAATACAATATCATTATTAACTCACTAACTGATTCCGTCTCTGTCCAGTGCTCAAGCCACTCGCACTTTACAGCAGGAGTGTTGAGTTGCAATCAGGAGGAGGGATTCTGACTGTTATTTCCTTCCCCCGCCTGGTGGATAGGCTGATGGGTCCCATTGTGTTTCTATGGCAAACCCAGCACAATCTTAGACTCAACCCTGGCTTTATCTCCGGGGCTTTATGTGTTTGCTTAATTAGAAAGTATGAACTGAGTGCAAGTTTTGTGTATGTACGCAAATGTGAATATAAGTGTGGTTCCTGCATTCCTCAAATTCACAATGATCGGAGCAGGCAATAGAAGCAATGGAACTGGTCCAGATTGTACAGTATTGTCATGTATTTGTAGTTATTCCTATTGACTCACTGAGCTCTGCTGTTGGCACCAGAAACAATGTTATAGATCGAGGGGAAAGAGAGAGAGAAGAAGCTGCCATGGTAGAGTTCACACACAATTAATTTCTTTTTCATTAAAGTCTTTCCCACGTACACACAATGGGCAGTACTTTCTTGTCCCTCCCGCCATGGGCATTGTAGCTGGAGATGGGGGGAGGGGAAGGGTTGGGTAGTATGAGGGGTGGTGGTGGTGAGGGGGGGCTGGGGAAGCGGGCACACCATGCAAAGGTCTGTTGACCTTGGACAGGTTTTGGGGGAATTTTGGGGAGCACAGCTGGAAAATCCCACCCGAGTATGATGTGAATGTAACATGGAGTTATCAACATGGTCCCTGCGTTCACCTGATTGAGGGTGGCACAGTGGTTAGCACTGCTGCTTCACAGCGCCAGGGACCCGGGTTCGATTCCTGGCTCGGGATCACTGTCTGTGTGGCATCTGCACATTCTTCCTGTGTCTGCGTGGGCTTCCTCCCAGTCCGAAGGACTGGTTAGGTGCATTGGCCGTAGTAGATTCTCCCTCCTTGCACCCAAACAGGCGCTGGAGTGTGGTGACTTGGGGATTTTTACAGTAACTTGATCACAGAGTTAACATAAGCCTACCTGTGACACTAATAAATAAACTTTATTTTGACCTTGCGAAGTTTAACGTGTTGACTGGGATGGTGCTGGCCCTGGAGCTCAGTGCGAGGTTCTCACCTGTTAAGCTGTGTATGAAGCATCTCCAACCTGGATTCCACTTCAATACGGGCTCTGTCTTCCATGCTGGATGCTGTTCCCAGGTTCACGTGGGCTGACACCGAATGTCCGTGTAACTCCGAGAACTGGCTGCCCTTTCTCTCGCCCCAGAAGCTGAACATGTTCGATACACTTGTGAAAGTCCCTGACAAGAGAGAGAGAGGTTCAAACTGTTCAGCCAGCTGCATAGAAACTTTACATAATACACTGACAGAATTTCATCAGATAAATAGATCAACGCATAGCAGTTATAGACAGATAACTGGAGCTGAGCTGCAGATCAGCCCTGATCTGATTCAATCAGAGGATTGATGGGCAGAATGTCCTCCTGTTCCAGTGTCACTGTGGCACAGTGGCTAGCACTGTTGCCATCATCTGTGGGCCACTATCTGTGTGGAGTCTGTATGTCCTCCCTGTGTCTGCGTGGGTTTTTTCCGGATGCTCCCATTTCCTCCCACAGTCTGAAAGACGCACTGGTTAGGTGCATTGTCCCTGCTAAAACTCTCCCTCAGTGTACCCGAACAGGCGCCAGAATGTGACAACTCGGGGATTTTCACAGTGACTTCATTGCAGTGTGAATGTAAGCCTACTTGTGACACTAATAAATAAAAACTTTAACTTTAAAAAAAAACTTTTAAACATTCCTGTATCAACAGATTTCAGGTCTACCTCTGATTAAAGAGTTCCTCCTCCTGTTCCTATATGAAGGGGAGTTGAATTGCTTCCTCTGGGACCTCAATCATCAGGGGTTAATGGCCCTCCTTTTGTTTCTATGTTACCAGCTAAAGGGGCTGAATGGTCTACTGGATCGACCATATCGAAAACCAAGCAGAGACATCCTCTGCAGCTTAGAATTTACCGTCAGTACATTTAGGGTTCACTTTCCCAAAGTAAAGAAAGTCAGTACAGATCTGTTTCAGGAAAACCGTGTTGAACTAACATGCTTGTGACTTTTGATACAGAAATGAGAATAATCAGAGCAGTGTGATGGATGTAAAGCCCTTCGTTACGGTGTCACGTAGCAAGCTTTGTGAGTAAAGCCCTGGAGATGAAACTTAATGCAGAGAAGTGTGAAGTGATTCATTTTGACAGGAAGGATGGAGAGAAATAAAACAAAGGGTGCAATTTGTGAATGGGTACAGAGGTAGAGGGGCCTGGGACATACGTGCAAAACATTCAAAGTGGCAGGTCAGATTGAGAAAGTGGTTAGTAAAGAAGATCGGATGCTAGGCTTTGTAAATGGGGCAATAAAACACAAAAACAAAAAAGTTATGATAAACATAACCTGGTGTTGCCACTGATCAAAGATGTTCAGGTTGGCCAATTATCAACGTGAGGGGTTATGGGATAGGGTGGGGGTGGTTGTCCGGGGTAGAGTGCTCTTTTAGAGGGTTTGCTTGACCTGGACCATCTGATGGGCAACACGACAGCTCAGTGACTATCGCTGTGCTGTGCGGATACATGGATTTGGGCCTGTGTCTTTGCGCATTCTCCCCGTGCTTGCGTGGGTTTTCTCCGGGAGATCCGGTTTCCTCCCACATCCCAAAGGTGTGCTCTTAGGCTAATTGGCAAAACAAATTCTCCCTAAATTGTCTCAAATTTGGTTTTTAATCCATAGATCTATAAACATGGACAGGGATCGCGTGTAGAAGTGGGAACATCGAGGTGGCGGCGCGGGCTCGTTGGGCCGAAGGGCCTGTTTCCCGTGCTGTTTTGTTCTTTGTTAGTGCAAACTCAATGGGCCAAATGGCCTTCTGAGCACTTGTAGGGGTTCTGTGGCTCCAAGAGGCTGAGCTGGAATACTGTGTCCAGTTCTGGACACTTCACATTAGGAAAAATACATTGGAGAGAGTGTGGAACAAATTCACAACAAGGGTTCCAGGGATGAGGATCTTCAGTCATGTGGGAAAGTTGCGGAAGTCGGGACTGTTCTCTTCGGAGAAAGGCAAATTAAGCTGTCCTTATTGTGGGTGTGGAAGGTGCTATCTAAGGAGCCTTGATGAGATGCTGCAGTACATCTTGTAGCTGGTACACGCTACTACAACTGTTCATTGGTGCTGGAGGGAGCTGATGTTTGTGGACGGGGTGCCAATCAAGTAGGTGGCTTTCTCCTGGATGGTGTCAAGCTTCCTGAGTGTTGTTGGAGCTGCACTCATCCAGGCAAGTGGAGAGTATTCCATCACACTCCTGACTTGTGCCTTGGAGATGGTGTTCAGGCTTTGGGGAATCGGGAGGTGAGTTATTGCAGGATTCCCAGCCTCTGACCTGCTCTTGGAACCACGGCCATAGTTAGTCAAGTTGAGTGTCTGGTCAACAGTATCCTCCGAGATATGGTAATAACCTCTCTAACCATTCTATTTTTCGCTGTTCAGTCCAGGCTGATGGGATGAACAATGTTTCTGTCTATGAATGATGCTGTCATGTGGAGTTTCAGGAAGATGTTATCCTCAGGGACATTTCTCTGAAGGGGTATGGAGCTAGGGTGAAAATGTGGATCACAAAGCGGGGTACAAGTTGGAGAAGGGGAGGAACACAGAGCAAGAATCAAGGGCAATTTCTCAAACTGCTTGGGAGTGGGTCGTGTTCAGTTCGGTGAATGTCAGTGAATAGAGAGATGGAGGGAATGGTGCCTACATTACAGGCGATGATTAAAAAAAGACCAAAAAAAATCCAGCAAAGGACAATTATTAAGATGGGGGAGTGAGCTAAAATAGGACAGCCGGAACTCAGCTTCACTAAGATTGAGATGATGTAATTGCGAGGAAGTGACAGTAATTATTGTCAGGATGGAGGTTGCTTGAGGCTGTGGAAGAGCAGAAGGAATTCCAGCTTCTCTGTGGATGAAAAGGCTGGAGATAAACATTCACAAAATATAGAATATGACAGTGTTCAGCCAATGTAGTGAGCCTGCAGTTAGAGGACTGGATATAATATTGGACTGTACATTATAGGAGGAATGTTGAGGTGTTAGAGAGGACGCAACAGAAGTTCACTAATATGTCAAAGTATAAATACAAAGAAACAATGTTTTGTTAGAATTTTGTAGATTGTAGAGCAATGCATCAAGTGAACCCTTAGGAATACCAGCCCAAATTCCCTCCAAATCAGACACAGAAACACAGAACATGGAATAGTACAGGCCCTTCGGCCCTCGATGTTATGCAGAACTATGTCCAATCCCAAGATCAAGCTATCCCACTCCCTATCATTCTGCTGCGCTCCAGGTGCCTATCCAATAGCTGCTTGAAAGTTCCTAAAGTATCCACCTCCACTATCACAGCAGGCAGTGCATTCCACACCCCAATCACTCTCTGAGTAAAGAATCTACCTCGGACATCCCTCCTATATCTCCCACCATGAACCTTATAGTTATGCCCCCTCGTAACAGCTACATCCACCTAAGGAAATAGTCTCTGCAAGTCCACTCTATCTATCCCCCTTATCATCTTATAAACCTCTAATAAGTCGCCTCTCATCCTCCTTCACTGTAAAGAGAAAAGCCCCAGATCCCTCAACCTTTCCTCATAAGACCTACCCTCCAAACCAGGCAGCATCCTGGTAAATCTCCTCTGCACTCTCTCCAGTCCTTCCATATCCTTCTTATAGTGAGATGACCAGAATTGCACACAATATTCCAAATATGGTCTCAACAAGGTCCTGTATAGTTGCCGCATAACCTCACGGCTAACACACTAAGATTTCTTCACAGTTCTATCCACTTGAGTGGCAACCTTTAGCGATCTGTGGATATGGACCCCAAGATCTCTCTGTTCCTCTGCATTCCTCAAAACCCTGCAGTTGACCCTGTAATCTGCATTCAAGTTTGTCCTACCAAAAATGAATCACCTCACACTTATCACCATTATCCTGTTCCTTCACAGTCACTGGGTCAAAATCCTGGAAGTCCCGCTCTAACAGCACGGTTATCGAATCATAGAGGTAGGTGTACCCACACCACATGGACTGCAGCTCAGCATTGCTTTTCTCAAGGGCAGGGAAATAAATGCTGACAAAAAAAAAGTGCTTAAATTATGAAATGACAAACCAAGTTAGATAAAAGCGGTAATCCAAACACAAATACCACGGATACTAGAAATCTGAAATAAAAAACAAAGTGCTAGAAAAGCTCAGCCAGTCTGGCAGTATCTGTGGAGAGAGAAACAGAGTTAATGCATCAGGTCGCAATATAGAGAACAAAGAAAATTACAGCACAGGAAAAGGCCCTTCGGCCCTCCAAACAGTGCTGTTGACTGAACTAAAACCCCTTTCCTTCCGGGGACCATATCCCTCCATTCCCATCCTATTCACGCATTTGCCGTCCCTTAAGAATCACTATGGTATCTACTTCCACTATCTCCCCCAGTAATGAGTTCCAGGCACCCCGCCACCTTCTGTGTAAAAAACTTGCCTCGTACATCTCCTTTAAACCTTCCCCTTGCACCTTAAACCTATAAAATGTTGAGAGGAATAGATAGGGTGGATTCTCAGAGGCTATTTCCCAGGGCTGAAATGGTCGCTACGAGACGACACAGGTTTAAGGTGCTGGGGGTCAGATACAGAGGAGATGTTAGAGGTAAATTTTTCACTCAGAGGGTGGTGAGTGAATGGAATCAGCTGCCATCAGTGGTGGTAGAGGCAAACTCACTGGGGTCTTTTAAGAGACTTCTGGATGAGTACATGGGATTAAATGGGATTGGGAGTTACAGATAGGTCTATGGCCTGGTAAGTATAGATATGATCGGCATAACCTGTGGGCCAAAGGGCCTGTTTGTGCTGTAGTGTTCTATGTTCTATGTTAAATATTCCACCTCCCATAGTTAACAATTCCAACCCTCCTCCTTCAAGTACCGTGTCTGGCTGTTGGTGACCATGGACTCCCATCGGATTGGACCAGGCTAATGCTTGGCAAAGTGCTGTTGCCTTCTGCAGTGTGGCTGATCAGAAACCTCTCCCACTCTCACAGCTTACCATCAGATGTATTGGGAGGATATACAAGCTGGGATACAGGGCCAGGTATGTAGATGGGTTGAGAACTGGCTTGGGAGGAGGAGACAGTGGGTAGTAGTGGAAGGCTCATTTTCCAACTGGAGGTCTGTCGCTAGTGGTGTGCCACAGGGCTCAGTACTAGGACCTCTTCTATTTGTGGTTTATATAAATGACTTGGAAGAGGGGGTAGGTGGTGTGATCAGCAAATTTGCTGATGACACTAAGATGCTTGGATTGGCGGGGACTGAGGAGCAGTGCCAGGCAATACAACAGGACATAGATAGGCTGGTAGATTGGGCAGATAGATGGCAAATGGAATTTAATCCGGATAAATGCGAGGTGATGCATTTTGGCCGGAATAATGTAGAGGGGAGTTATAGGATAAAAGGTAAAACTATCCGGAGTATAGAGACGCAGAGAGACCTGGGGGTGCAGGTTCACAAGTCTCTGAAGGTGTCAGTACAGGTGGAGAATGTGATAAAGAAAGCGTATGGTATGTTAGCCTTCATAGGAAGGGGTATAAAATACAAGAGTAGGAGTCTGATGTTGCAAGTGTATAGAACGTTGGTTAGGCCTCACTTGGAGTACTGCGTCCAGTTCTGGTCGCCGTACTACCGGAAGGATGTGGAGGCCTTGGAGAGAGTGCAGAGGAGATTTACCAGGATGCTGCCTGGTATGGAAGGGCTGTCTTACGAGGAAAGATTGAACACACTGGGGTTGTTTTCCCTTGAAAGACGTCGGCTGAGAGGGGATCTATTAGAGGTATATAAGATTATAAGGGGTATAGATAGAGTAAATGGTGGTAAGCTTTTTCCACCATTAGAATCGGATAGAACGAGGGGTCACGGCCTTAGGGTGAGGGGGGCTATGTATAAGACGAATATTAGAGGGCAGTTTTTCACACAAAGGGTAGTGGGGGTGTGGAATGCACTGCCGAGTAAGGTGGTGGGAGCAGGCACGCTAGGGTTGTTTAAGGGTCTCTTGGACAGCCACATGAGCGGTCTGCAGATAGAGGGATATAGCAGGACTGTCTAAATATCTTATTTGTTTCCACAGGCAATTCGGTCCACCTTGTTGACCAACAAGGTGCATGCATTCGGCAGGTCGTGCGAGGGCTGCTCTTGGATGTTGCTTCAGGAGTGGCCTAGTGCTTCAAGTCGTTAGTGTATGCTTAAACTGGACCATCAGATGGGCAACATGACAGCTCAGACACTATCGCTGTTGCTGTGCAGACACATGGATTTGGGCCTGTGTCTGCGGGAGTTTGCGCGTTCTCCCCGTGGTTGCATGGGTTTTCTCCGGGTGCTCCGGTTTCCTCCCACATCCCAAAAATGTGCTCTTAGGCTGATTGGGTAACAAATTGTCCCAATATTGGTCCCTATATGGGAATCTTCCACAATAGGCATAGCCTAAAGTCATGGATATGTCATTAAGACGTTAGGACGGCGGCGCGGGCTTGTTGGGCCGAAGGGCCTGTTTCCCGTGCTGTGTTGCTCTTTGTTCTTTGTCTTTGTTCTCTGCACGGCCGTCAGGCTCTGAATTGGGCCTTGAACCAGGACCTTCTGGTCCCAGAGGGTGGGACGCTACTCACTGTGCCACAAGAGCTGCCCTTCCACACTCCCTAAATTCGGGCTACTCCAAGATTCTCTCGCTCGTGTTATGAAATGACTGACTCAGAAATCAGTGCCGATTTTGTTGCAGTTAGTAGGAATCGAGAACGCTCTTCCCTGACAGGCTGTGTCAAGTATCAAAGGAAATGGAGCTAAGGTCAGTAAATAAAGCGGAGGTACAGAACAGGTCAGATATTTTCAATTGAATGTTGGACAGGCTAATGCAGTTGAATAGCCTCCTGCTTTGTTTATACAGAAACAAGATGGTGCCTGGGACGGAGGAGGATGTATGCAGGTTGGGATTGTTTTTTTTGGAGAGTCGGTGCAAACGCAATGGGCCAAATGCCCGAAAGAGATTCTATATGCTATCATGACATCTCAACAAATCCAGAAGGAATACAGAGTGTGTAATGAGTCTCTTAGCTTTCTCATAGATGGAGGAAGGCAGTGTGTCACAAGGATGGATGTGTTGATTGACTAATGGCTGGAGTTGGGTGTGGGGTGTCATTGGTACATTTATTTACAGTTAATATGACTCTGGTACCTGTAAAGGGATTGGATCCACTGTCTTTCCTCCTAACCTCCACAGGTCCTGTGTCGGACGTAACAAAATTCAGGTTCTTTGCTGGGGATCTGCTCTTCACCTCTGCAATGCTGGGGGCTGAGGCTTTGAGGTTCTCCTCACTGGTCTGGGAGCGGGGTGTCATGCTGCTGTAGTCCCAGTGATCCCGCGCCGTGTGAGAACGATGGTTTGTCAGCGGGTCCTTCTCTCTGTTCGGGTCTCCTTTACCCAAAGCATCTGAAACCCAAGGCTTTCATGAACGTTACACTCAATCATTCAGTCCACACACTCAAGTGATGGCTAGACATCATTACACTGTTAAACTACCTCACTACAAACCTTCCCGTCATTCCCTTTTGCTGGGTTAGGATTCTATGGTGGATGGACAGGGAGAAAATGTTTCCACTTATGGTGCAATCCTAGAATTAGGAATTATACAAAGTGAATGAACCCAATAGGGAATTCAAGAGAAAGTAGCTTACGGGACAACGGTGAGAGGAGGAGACTTGCTGCCTCATGGAGTGGTCGAGATGAGTGGTTTAGGTGCAATAAACACGAGGGAGAAAGGAATCTCAATTGATGAAATCTCAACTGATAAACCAGACTTCAGACTGACAACTGTGTGGGATGGGTATTGGTGCAAAGGATTCATGGGTTGAAGAATATAGTCCCTGCGCGAAATCCCAAACTGTCTTTTGTTCTGTGCGATAATCCTGCTCTGGAAGACACTTCCAATTTGTCCCACTTTTTCTGCACATTTGAATGTTTTAGCTGCAGGGACACAGGCTGAGGTCTCTGGAAGAAATTCCAAGAGTGCTCATACAACGTACAGAACTATCTGCGTCAGAATTTAATTCTGGAGATTTGGTGTATTATCAAAGAGAGGATCATGGAGAATGGAACAGTCCTGACAAACCATGATGGTAAAACAGTACAGTACGGTGGCACAGTGGGTTAGCACTGCAGCTTCACAGCTCCAGGGTCCTGGGTTCGATTCCTGGCTTGGGTCACTCTCTGTGTGGACTTTGCACATTTTCCTCGTGTCTGCATGGGTTTCCTCCAGGTACTCTAGTTTCCTCCCACAGTCCAAAGATGTGTGGGTTAGGTTGATTGGCCACGCTAAGAAATTGCCCATTAGTGTCCAGGGATGCATAGGTTAGAGGGGATTAGTGGGTATAAGATGTAGGGATATGAGGGTAGGGCCTGGGTGGGATTGTATTCGTGCAGACTCAACGGGCCGAAGGGCCTCTTCCTACACTGTAGGGTTCTATGATTCTACGATCTAATTATCAAATGTACAGTCAAACTGGTATGGCCCATTTCTTGAGATGAATCAGAATTAAACACAGAGGGGGCAAATCTCCCAAAAACCTAAATGCACAACAGGTGGGGAAACAGGAGATTTTCACACCCATTTGTTGAGCGTACCTAGTTTCACTCTGTGCATCACAACAACAACTTGATGCTGAATGAGAATGGAGTGCTGATTCTTTGGCAAATAGATACTGATTGATTGAGACGCTACCATGGAGTATGCACCAGTTAATGGTGACTGACAGTTAACCTCCAAGCAGTGTTTGAACATTTAAAACAGGCATTGCCATTGCAAGTCCAATCACTGGATTATTCTGAATATACGTCACCCATGTAACCAAACTGGGTGTTTAGCTATGGATGTGCTAAAGCTGTTCTCTGTCAGGATCACTCACATTATCAATATCCAGCCTCTGATCTGCTGTATTCTGTTCCTCAAGGTCTTCATCATAAAACACATGGTCATCTGAGGTACAAGTTACCTTGTTTGTTGATGAAGAAAGACAGTTGTGTCAAAGTTTTTCATTTTGCACTCATCAGGATATTTTGCAAGAATACCAACATCAATGGAAACAATACTTATACCACATGATACGAGAATGACTGGTTGGCAAGTGGACTCTGATTGACAGAGGGGTTACCATGGGGAATGCACCAGTTAATGGCAACTGACATTTACTGCCAAGAACTGCGTGAAAGTTTAAATAAGGCAGCCTCACTTAAACTGAACAAAACATTGCCCCAAGGAATGAACCACTGAAAGGCTGTTCAGCTGAAATAGGTGCAATGTGCTTATATGTTCTCTCTGTCTGCAAAGAATAGGGTCCTGTGTAATAACATATATAACTTCTAGTATATGCAGATGCACTGCACTGCAAGTCTGACTGACAGAGGTAATAGAAAGGTCAGTGACAAGTGTAAATATTGGTCAATATTCAGGATGGTAACCAAGAAGCAATGTCTATGGACCAACAGAATGGACTGAAAGAGTGGAGAGTGAGAAAATCCTGATTATGGTTCCAGAAATGTATCTTGTATTAGAAAATGGTCATGTACCAGAGAAAAACCTTCCAATTGTGCAAGGAGAACTTGCAGCATTAGTCCTGACAGACAAAGCACTGCAGCTCGAAATCTGAAGCAGGGATTCTTGTGATATTGAACCTTTAGTGGCTAACAATAAACCTGAGGATAAACTCAAAGAAAGGCAAAGCAAAGGAATTAGCAAGTTGGGGAAATTAGAGTTCATTCAGAGGCACAAGATAAGGGGTGTCATGAGAGCTGATCATAGCCTCAAATTATTTATACATGCATTGATTTTTTTAAGTTGGACATGTGTTTTTGAAAAATGTTCATACAAGCAAAAATGGACTGAGATTGCAAAGTAACCACTTTCTGTAAAATTCCACTATGGATTACACTTGACCAACTAACCCAAGGCGAACGGAATGGTGCACCTTTTCAGACAGAGACACTTCAAGTGTAGTAATACAACACAGATATTCAACTGTAATCTCCTGTGGAGATAATAGGCTCAACAGAAATCATCTTCTGTGTTATATCCCAGATTGTGCACATAAGGTGAGTTGAAAGAAAGCAAGTTCTGGGCAAAAGGCATGTTTGTCTTTTGCCACTTCCAGGAATATACAAGAAAAGGGTTGAACACCAGCCATAACCCTGTTCGCTGTGTATTAGTTGGATGTTCTATTATCCTAGTCTGTGCTGTGAATGTTACAGCTGAAGAAAATCTACTGTGCTTCCAGATAAATTCCCACTCCTTGATCGCTGAGTCAAGGCAGCAAAGCCAGAGTTGAAAGGAAAAACCACAATTCCATTCAGTTGATCCATAGAACCAACAATATCCAAACCAGCCACTTAACTGCCAAAATCAGCACTAATTCACAAAATTTGCTGGTAATTCTCATATCTGCTGTTAATTCATGTATCCGCTGCTGTTGCACATGTCTGTGGGTAATTTATATAAAATCCTGCAGTGCAGAAGGAGGCTATTCAACTCATCTGCACCAATCACACTCCCACCCGGACCCTATCCTCATAAACCCACGCATTTTCCCCAGCTGGTCTCCCTGACATTAAGGGACAACTTAGCATGGCCAATCCACCTAATTCACACATATCTCTGCTATTTCATTTGTCTGTCTGTGGGATCCTTGAATCATTTGCCAGGAGAATGGAGAGGTTTTTGACTTGTCCCTTTGACCATTGCTCATAACCTGCTCTTCACTCAGTGGCTTCTCATTGGTACGGGTAAAATTGCTACAGGGTGGCACTCCCTTCTGAAATTCCCCACCGGGTCAGGAAGATTGGACTTGCTGTCCAGTTCATTCCCTCCCCAGCATTGTGGTCTTTGGAAACACAACAGTAATAGAATCATAGACTAATTTTATCAATCAATTTGTCATTTGTCTGTAACAGTTAGACAATGGTGCAAGGAAAATCTGCAGTGATGGAGTATTTTAGAATCATAGAACCCTACAGTGCAGTATTCTGGAACCAAACTGATTTGGAGTGAATGTGTGAGAGGATGGGGAGAGAGTGAGGGTGATGGTAGTGTGTGGACAGTCATTGCCCCAAATGCAGCTACACTTTGCTTCTCCCTGCAGACAGTGCAGTGTGTGTTTCTAGGTGTAAGTGTGTAACTGACCCTCATCTTGATGCTTGGCGCTGATACACTGTTTATTTCTCACCCTCCTCGCCCCGTACCCATTCTGGGATGGGTGCTACACTCTGTATAATGGAGCTCGGAGTTACAGGTTAACCGGATCCATCCCCTCGGTCTGCGCACTCACCGGCGTTGCTCCTTTCCCTGAATGAGCGCTTCCTTCGTCGAATCCGTCTGTTCCCGTTGTCGGAATCCTCACTCGGGGGTGAGCGGAGAATCCGGTCTGCCTGTTAAATAGTTTAAAGAATACAGTCAGAAAATCCATGACGAACCCCCTTCTCATCGGGCACATTTCCCCATTGCCGTTGGGTGAGGGGTTCTTAGTGCACTAACACCAGGGCAGGTGTACAACATTACACTCACATGCTCACAATGGACTGGTAAACAAGCACGCTCAGCGTACACTGATCTCAGGGGGTACACTGACACACAGGCATACTGGCTGTACATGGACAAACGGTGTACAGAGGTGCACAGTCACACTCCATGTGCACAGACACTGTCAATGGACATGGGATGTACACACCCAGTATAGAACATAGAACATAGAACATTACAGCACAGAACAGGCCCTTCGGCCTTTGATGTTGTGCCGACCAAAATAAAAAGCAATGCCCCTCCAAACTAAACCATTCCCTTCTCTTCCATATACTTATCAATTAACCTCTTAAACGCCACCAAACTTGGCGCATCTACAACAGCTGCAGGCAGGGCATTCCACTCCCTAACCACCCTCTTGGTAAAGAACCTACCTCTGATATCCGTCCTATAACTATCACCCCTTAATTTAAAGCTGTGTCCCCTCGTGCTAGCTTTCTCCATCCTAGGAAAAAGGCTATCACTGTCCTCCCTATCTAAACCTCTAATCATCTTATATGCTTCAATAAGATCCCCTCTTAGCCGCCTCCTTTCTAACGACAACAACCTCAAATCCTTCAACCTCTCTTCATAGGACCTGCCCTCCATACCAGGCAACATCCTGGTAAACCTCCTCTGTACCTTCTCCAATGCCTCCACATCTTTCTTATAATGTGGCGACCAGAACTGCACACAATACTCCAAGTGCGGCCGCACTAGAGTTTTGTACAGCTGCAACATGATGCTGCGGCTCCTAAATTCAATCCCCTACCAATAAAAGCTAAGACTCCATAAGCCTTCTTAACAACTTTATCCACTTGACTTCCTACTTTCAGGGATCTATTGACACATACACCAAGATCCTTCTGTTCCTCAACACTATTAAGAGCCCTACCATTAGCCCTATACTCTACACATTTATTGTTCCTGCCAAAGTGCATTACTCACACTTTTCCACATTAAACTCCATTTGCCACCTCTCGGCCCAGCTCTGCAACTTGTCCAAGTCACTCTGTAAACTAAAACACCCCTCTTCACTATCTACACTCCACCAACTTTAGTGTCATCTGCAAATTTACTGATCCATCCCTCAATACCCTCATCCAGATCATTTATAAAAATTACAAACAGCAGGGGCCCCAAAACAGACCCCTGAGGCACACCACTCGTCACCGAACTCCACGATGAATATCTCCCATCAACCACCACCCTCTGTCTTCTATCTGCCAGCCAATTCCTAATCCAATTAGCTAAATCACCCTCTATTCCACACATCTGCATTTTCTGTAGAAGTCTTCCATGGGCCACCTTATCAAACGCCTTACTAAAGTCCATATATACCACATCAACCGCCTTACCCCCATCCACCTCTCTGGTCACTTTCTCAAAAAACTCAATGAGGTTAGTAAGGCATGACCTACCCTTCACGAAACCATGCTGACTATCCCCAATCAATTCATTTCTCTCTAAATAACTATAAATCCTATCCCTAATAATTCTCTCCAATACCTTGCCCACAACAGAAGTAAGACTCACTGGCCTATAATTCCCTGGAAGGTCTCTCTTCCCCTTCTTAAACAATGGGACCACATTCGCTATCCTCCAGTCCTCCGGAACCACACCCGTAACCAACGAGGACCTGAAGATCAGAGCCAGAGGCTCTGCAATCTCCTCTCTTGCCTCCCAGAGAATCCTAGGGTAAATCCCGTCCGGCCCAGGGGACTTATCCAACTTCAAACCCTCGAGAATTTCTAGCACATCCTCCCTATCTACTACAATACTTCCCAATTTGCAACCCTGTACCTCAGTGTTCTCCATAGCTACATTTCCAGCACTCTGCGTGAATACCGAAGAGAAATATTTATTCAGTGCCTCACCAATCTCTTCAGGCTCCACGCACAACTTCCCACTGCTGTCTATGACTGGCCCTAATCTTGCCCTAACCAATCTTCTATTCTTAACATATCGAAAGAAAGCTTTAGGATTCTCCTTAATCCTATCAGCCAACATCTTCTCGTGTCCCCTCTTAGCTCTCCTCAATTCACTTTTTACCTCCTTCCTGGCTAATCTATAGCTATCCATTGCACTAACTGAGCCTTCAAGCCTCATCCTGACATAAGCCTCCTTTTTCTTCTTAACCAGCAAATCAACTTTCTTCGTACACCTTTTTCGTACACCTTTTTTCGTATACAGTGACACATTCAGTATACGTGAGAACACAAATACATATATTGTACGCTTGTACAAAGATATGCATGATGGCTGAATTTAATGGATATCACTTAGAATCACAGAACCCTACAGTGCAGAAAGAGGCCCTTCGGCCCATCAAGTCTGCACTGATCACAATCCCACCAGGCTCTACATCTATATCCCTACATATTTTACCCACTAATCCCTCTAACCTACGCATCCCAGGACATTAAGGGGCAATTTTTAACATGGCCAATCAACCTAACCCGCACATCTTTGGACTGTGGGAGGAAACCGGAGCACACAGAGGAAACCCATGCAGACATGAGGAGAATGTGCAAACTCCACACAGACAGTGATCTGAGCTGGGAATCGAACCCAGGTCCCTGGAGCTGTGAAGCAGCAGTGCTGACCACTGTGCTGCCCCACTTCAATAGCTACACATGCAGTACATAGAGACAAAACATAGGTAAATGGATACACTTGGGATATCCCTAGCATATAGACACACTCAATAATCCTGATTTCCAACGTGCAAGTACGGAAGACTTAGTGACCTTTGTCTAAACGGATGGTGTACCTGGTTATCACGGCGCTTGTGACAGGCAGAATAAGGAGGTACTGAAGCTGGATGGATCTCTGTGGGAGGGCTCAGCAACAGGAGCTTCTGAATTACTCTATCCCCTAACTCATCTTGACCACACCAAGGGAGATCGGTTAGTGCAATGTTAAAAATCTTGAAGGATAACAGGTGAAGAGAGGCTTTCTGCTGATATAGATTAACACAGAATCATGGAGGTTCTAACTCAGAATGGGGATTATTCAGCCCAGTGTCTGTAGCCATGCTAGCCCATTGACTGGGCTGTCGAAATGCAATCTCCTCCTATTGTCACATATTACTTTTTGAATACTTACATAATCATTTCTTCAAATTTCTTCTTCAGTCCCTGCTTTTGGTGATTGATTTAATATCCCTCTGCAAGAGAGCACTTCCTCAAACTTCCCTATTTCCATAATGATACTCATTTGTCTTTTCCAATATTGCAAACAATCTATTTGCCTTCTCAAGGCTTTTAGCAATTTTCAAAGTCCCAAAGAATTTTACACTTCTCTGTTCCAGTGTAAAAGCCCCAACAGTTGTTACTTTGTGTGTCACTCTGTCCTCTCCATTCCCTAACTGATTCCAGGATTAACTGGAAGTGAGGCCCATCTGGGAGACTCCCCTCGGGCGAGAGGTGACAGAAAGGAGGGCGCAGGTTTCAGTGACAATTACATTGTGATGAGGGAGAGGGAGGACAGGCAATCAGAAGCTCAGGTCAATTTGTGACACGGACGATTGACATGGTCTGATTCTGACCATTGAGCAGGGAAGGAGAGAGCGTTTGGTTCAGAAAGTTCAAGGGGGCTTTAAAGGTTAAATCGAGGGCACAAGTTGCCAAGATCTTTCCCTTAGTTTACAAGGTTTTGGGTGTCCTTGGTCAAGATATTTGAACTAACAGCAGGACTCTATGGTGGAGACATAGAGAAATAACTTGCTCTATGAAGACATCCAGGAACAGCATTGTTTAGCAGCAGGATCAGGAAATATTCTTGACTCACGATACTGAGAATCTGGAAGTCACTCAGCCAAACATTTCTAATGTTGGAAATGAATTGGAGCTTTCAGGATTAAGTCTGGCATGTCTTTGTTAAGTGAGAGTACATTTGGGCAAAGTGATTGTAGATGGGAGACCAGAAATTAGAATTTGGTGTGTGTAAGAATGGTAAAATTATAAAAAGCATTGCATGGTGCCTTTAAAAGGTAGTGCTTTTTCTGTGCTTAGACATGTAAAAAACAAGTACACAGAGAATCCAAACTGAAACATTTATATCGAAAGGCCAAGCAGCAGTGTTACGAAGACAACAGGCTGTTGAATTTAGCCAATCAATTTGAATCAGCCACTTAGATACCAAAAACCTATTAAAGTAATATCTGATGGTTTTGACAACCTGGGACTAATCCTATTGTGGGAAATATTGATATGTCATCATGGATATAAAAGAAAGAGCAATGGGACAGAGCAACTGCCAGAACTAACAGCTTACAGCTCTCAATTCTCTCTCTCTCTCTATATATATATACACTACTGGCTTTCATAGCATCAGCTAGATAGCAAAGCTACCAAAGAAGAAAGAAGTCTCAGACAGAAGAATCAACAGGAAAAACCCAGGATATTCCGGAAAACACAAAACCTGGTTGTAATTTAGAGAGTGACTAAATTGTATTTTGTTAATGAGTGGGAATTATATTTATTTGTGCAGCATATCATTAGAATCTTGTTTTATTCAGGAATAGTTAAGTTAGAAGGAATTTATTTGATTTGTTAATAGTTTGGTTCATTTGCTCATTATTAGATAAATAAATTGTTGATTTCAGAGTGTCAGGATTTATTTTTATTTAATCACTAAAAGGTGCTGAGGTGCAGGTCCCACCACTTCTCACACACTTTTTACAGTTTATAAGGGGAGGTACTCTGGCTATTTTGGTGTTAGTTCTCAGAGGGGGGAGATCGACTTCCGCTTTATAATATCTAAATGATGTGGAGCAAAGGTGGGTAAATGTGGTTGAAGAGTGTGTGAGACATGATCTGATTGGATGGCAGAACAAAATCGAGGGGCAGAATGTCCTCTAATATGATAGTGAAGGTGAGCAATGAGGGTACATTCCAGCTCTGGTGACAGCTGAGCACAGATACATCAGCCCCAGCAAGTGGTCTAAAGTAGAGAGAAACACTGAAATAAAATGGGTACCTTACAGCAAGGCTGCTCCGTGTGGAGCAGGGGGTCCCTGGAGAAGGGGATGGAACTCATGATGTAGAAATGCTGGCATGGGACTGGGGTAAACAAAGTAAGAAATCTCACAACATCAGGTTAAAGTCCAACCAGTTTATTTGATAGTGATCCTATAAACTTTCGGAAACAGTGTTCCTTTGTCAAGTATATGGAAGGAACCTTGTTGTGAGACTTCTTATCAGGGGACAGAATGACAGAGAAACTGTTGAGACGTTAATAACTGAGCTTAATCTGAAGGTTTGAGTCAAGGTTGATAGACAAGGCTGATGCTTGCGAGAGATATTATTGGACGGTGGATTACGGGCATGCTAAATAACGAGGACTCAAAGATAAAGTGAGGGTCGCGAAGATGAATCCAATGGGAAAGTCAGAAGAAGTCGCTTTACTCGGAGAGTTTTGGCATTGAAGAATTTGCTACCCCATGCTGAGTGATTGGGGTGAATTCTATCGATACATTTAGGGGGGAGTTAGAGAGAGAAAGGAACAGAGGATAATGATGGGGTTAGATGAAATAGGCCATGTGCTAGTACACATGTTTCTTGCGTGTTGGTGCAGATCCAATGGGCCAAAGGGCCTCTTCTGCACTGTATGATTCTATGATTGTAAATGGAGTCAGAGGAAACTGGTGAGCTTCGGGCTGTGGGCCTGTTTCTGTGCTTTAAATATTTTATAAGTGTACTGCTACTTTGTCATTTTAAAAAGGCGTGATGATAATCTCTGTAGTTTTTTTTAACCTTTCTGGTTTTACACAAACTCGGAGTTACGATGAAACCAGCGGACAGAAACTCTGGACTCCCCAGTGTCGAGCTTCACTCTGGAGTGTGGTCGGCGCCATATTACCAACGCACCACTAGGGGGAGGCCAATCCTAGGTCAGTCCCTAACTCCCGCAACACTGCAGGCACAGTACGATCCCACACTCCATTTGGGTGTACTTCATAGGGAACTGACAGATGAGGCTCCCACAAACTCATGAAACATTCAGGAGGCAAGCTAAGTAGGGAGTTCCAGATGGACACGAGGCGAGTTTGTAAAACTGTGAATGGAGTTCAACATGTGAGGTGATCTGAGAACGATGGGGAATGTTTTCCTAATGGTGAGAGACTAGGAAGTGCAAATGCACAGAGGGATTTGGGAATTTGAGAACATAAATCGCTAAAAGCTGGTGGCCAAGTGCGAAAAAGCAATCACAAAGGCTGATGGGATGCTGGCCTTGCATCTTCAAGGAGTTTGAATAGAAAGGAGAGGAAGTGATGTTGAAGTTATACACAGCCCTTGTCAGACGTTATCTGAAGTATTGTGCTCAGTTCTGGGAATCGCATTTCACACTGGCGCTGGAGGGGACGCAGTGAGGATCCGATTTGAATTATACCGGGGCTGAATGAGGTAAATTACAAGTTACACAGACTGAGGCCACTTCTCTCCCCAAAAAAGTTCAAAGTGTCAAATTCACGATTCTTTGGGAGTGGGAGTTCAGCCTCGAAGCTCCCACACTCTGTGCAATGCAGAGGCCACAATCGTGAATGTCATTAAAAACTCGGGGGGAGGGGGTCCTATTCAAGCTGTAGTCTGATGGTTCCAGCACTCTGTGCGTGCACAGTGGCCCCAAAACTGTCAGCCTGCAGTTTGCTGACCAGCTCAATTGCTATGATGTGGAGATGCCGGCGTTGGACTGGGGTAAACACAGTAAGAAGTCTGACAACACCAGGTTTAAATCCAACCGATTTATTTGATAGTAAACTCACAAGCTTTTGGCTCTATGGTCTTCGTCAGGTGAATGAGGTGTTTTGGTCTCCAACAGCACAGTCTGTGCTGTTATGTGTGCTGTTGGAGACCAGAACAAAGAACAAAACAGCACGGGAAACAGGCTCTTCGGCCCAACGAGCCCGCGCCGCCACCCCGATGTTCCCATCTCTACCCGCAATTCCTGTCCATGTTTATAGATCTATGGATTAAAAACCAAATTTGAGACAATTTAGGCAGAATTTGTTTTGCCAATTAGCCCAAGAGCACATCTTTGGGATGTGGGAAGAAACTGAAGCACCCGGAGAAAACCCACGCAAGCACAGGGAGAATGTGCAAACTCCCACAGACACAGGCCCAAATCCATGTATCTGCACAGCACCGCGATAGTCACTGAGCTGTTGTGTTGCCCATCAAATGGTCCAGGTCAAGTGTACACTAACGACGTGAAGCACTAGGATACTCTTGAAAAAGATCCAAGAGCAGCCCTCTCACGACCCATCGCGTGTATGCCCCTTGTTAGACAACAAGGTGGACCAAAGCACCTGTAGGATAAAAACAAGTACATCAATATCATCTATTTACACACTTCCCAGGGACTCCCAAGGTTCATGATCCCTATTTTAAATCAGTTTTCTATACCCCTCCATTCCCATTCTGTTCATGTGCCCATCTAAGTATTTCTTCAATAACTCCAGAGTACCTGCCTCCACCACTTTACTTGGCAGCGCATTCCATACCCCCACTACCCTCTGTGTGAAAAAACTCCCTCTAGCATCCAAATTATACCTTACCCCCCTCACCCTAAGCCCGTGACCCCTCGTGCTATTCGAGTCCATCCTAGGAAAAAGCTTAACCCTGTTTACTCGATCTATACCCCTCATAATCTTGTACACCTCTATTAGATCTCCTCTAAGTCTACGTCTTTCTAAGGAAAACAGTCCCAATTTGCCTAACCTCTCCTCGTAACTCAGACCTTCCAAACCAGGCAGCATCCTGGTAAACCTCCTCTGCACTCTCTCCAGACTCTCCACGTCCTTCCGGTAGTAAGGCGACCAGAACTGGATGCAGTATTCCAAATGAGGTCTAACCAGCGTTTTATACAACTGCAACATTAAAGGCAAGCTCTTGTACTCTATACCCCTTCCTATAAAGGCTAGCATACTATATGCTTTCTTCACAACCTTCTCCACTTGCTCTGCCACCTTCAGAGACTTGTTCACCTGCACCCCCAGATCCCTCTGCATTTCTATACTCTTAATAGGTCTACCCTTTATCATATACCTTCCCCCTACATTCTTTCTCCCGAAATGCATCATCTCACATTTATCAGGATTGAATTCCATCTGCCATCTGTCTGCCCAAGCTACCAGCCTATCTATGTCCTGCTGCATCGCCTGACAATGCTCCTCAATATCCGCAAGTCCAGCCATCTTTGTATCGTCTGCAAACTTGCTGATCACTCCACTTACTCCCTCTTCCAAGTCATTTATATATATTACAAATAGAAGAGGTCCCAGTACCGAGCCCTGCGGCACACCACTGGTGACCGACCTCCAGCTAGAAAAACACCCTTCCACTATTACTCTCTGTCTCCTATTACCAAGCCAGTTAATTATCCATCTAGCTACCTGTCCTTGTATCCCATTTGCCTTGACCTTCTCGACTAACCTCCTATGAGGGACTTTGTCAAACGCCTTACTAAAATCCAAATAGACAACATCAACGGCTCGCCCTTCGTCCAATGATTTCGTCACCTCCTCAAAAAATTCTACCAGATTTGTAAGGCACGACCTCCCCTTAACAAATCCATGCTGCGTATCCCTAATCAGATCGCAACGCTCTAAGTGCCTATACATCCTATCTCTAAGAATCCCCTCCAACAGCTTCCCTACCACTGACGTCAAACTCACCGGCCTATAATTTCCAGGGTTATCCCTACCACCCTTTTTAAACAACGGTACAACAT
Organism: Sphyrna mokarran; assembly: GCA_024679065.1. Taxonomy (NCBI): domain Eukaryota; kingdom Metazoa; phylum Chordata; class Chondrichthyes; order Carcharhiniformes; family Carcharhinidae; genus Sphyrna; species Sphyrna mokarran. The sequence continues at coordinate 36,589,221 of JAGIQG010000027.1, forward strand.
TAGCTATTCTCCAGTCCTGATGAAGGCCAGAGGGCCAAAAGCTTGTGAGTTTACTATCAAATAAATTGGTTGGATTTAAACCTGGTGTTGTCAGAATTCTTACTGAGCTCAATTGCTCCGGGCCCCCACACTGCTGCCCCCTACCCCCCCACCCCCCAACCATGGGCTGATTGCCTGACCCCCTGGGAGGCCGTGATTTCTCCCTTCACTCCAGCGTTGTCAGGCCACTAGTTAGCCAAAAGTGAGGAGCTAGTCTGAATCCTGCTGGAGTGAAGTATCCTGACTGGGGGGGAGATGCTAGCAGGCCTGGGGAACCACGGTGCCACTGTAGGATGGGCTTGGATGTACGAAAGATTGAGTGTGGAAGAGTGGTCAGGAAACAGATGTCACAGATCCTCCTCCTGATGGCTGCTTAAGGGATTGAGAAAGAACAGGAATAATTTCATTAGGAAGTTGGGAGTATCTAACAGGCAGGCGGGGCGCGCAGTGGGACACAGGCAGGTTACACATTGTCATGTTGTAACAACACTGATACAAATGGGGAAATCTGTGCGCTGGGTTTTATTGTTGATTGACATAAAGAATAGAAAAGGATTAAAACTCACATCTCGGAGGTTGAAAGTGATTTCCAAATTGGTCCAGAAGTTATTGGAAAAATCAGGGTACATGTCGAGCACCTCCAGTAGGTCATCGCGCAGGATACGGTGTAGATCACAGTACGTCAGAGCTCGCACATCAGAGTTCGATTTCCCCGGCCTGGCGTACAGGCTGATCGGCTCCCCAAATGTATCATTCTTGCCTGGAATCAAGAAAATCCCCAAAAAGCATCAAATATACGCACCGGGCCTCAGATCAGTGGGAGCAGCCCCCTCTCCGACTCATCATAACCCTCACTAAGAACCTTTCTTAAGAGGGAGGCCACTCAGCTCATCGATTCTGTTAAACGCAGGAACAGGAGGAAGACATTCAGCTCCGTCGGCCTGGAATGATAGATACTTTTGGTACTGGGGGAGGTCATTCAGCCCGTCAAAACTATACTGGCTTTTGGAAGATAACACTATGCTAAATCCTTCATATCTTTTCTTCCTGGGTAAGCTTGTAATATCTTCAAATATCTGTCCAATTCCCTTTGAAAACTACCCACAGAATCAGTTCCTACTGCTCTTCAAACATTCCGGGAAACTTGGACAAAAGTAACTTCCTCTCCGCCAGTGATTTGGAATCCTTGCCCTCTGCCGATCTGCCCAATCACCATCAGATTCATTCTTTCTTGATCTTTGCCCTAAAACCTCTCAACATCTTGAAAATTCGGCCACTTCTCCCCACTCCCGTCTCTGTTCCAACAAGGATGAACACAGTAAGAAATCTGACATCAGGTTTAAATCCAACCAATTTCTCTGATAGTAAACTCGCAAGCTTTTGGGATTTGCCCCTTCAACAGATGCATGGAGAATTCTAGTATCTATCAAATAAACCTGTTGGACTTTAACCTGGGTGTTGTCAGACTTCTGACTGTGTTTACCCCAGTTCAACACCAGCACCTCCACATCATGATACCAAGGAGGATGATCTAGCCTCTTCTTTGTAACTGAGCTCCCTCATTACTGGTAACATTCTGGTAAAACTCCTCTGTAGCCTCTGCAACGCTGTGACTTCCTTCATAAAGTGTGGACTCCCGAATTCTCCGCAAGGCTCCAGCTGACTCATACCCAGTGATTTAGAATTTAGAACAAAGAATAAAGAACAAAACAGCACGGGAAACAGGCCCTTCGGCCCAACGAGCCCGCGCCGCCACCCCAATGTTCCCACCTCTATCCGCGATCCCTGTTTATAGATCTATGAATTAAAAACCAAATTTGAGACAATTTAGGGAGAATTTGTTTTGCCAATTAGCCTAAGAGCACGTTTGGGATGTGGGAGGAAACCGGAGCACCTGGAAAAAACCCACGCAAGCACGGGGAGAATGCGCAAACTCCCACAGACACAAGCCCAAATCCATGTATCTGCACAGCACAGCGATAGTCACTGAGCTGTCATGTTGCCCATCAAATGGTCTAGGTCAAGCGTACACTAACAACGCGAAGCACTAGGATACTCTCAAAAAAAAAATCCAAGAGCAGTCCTCTCACGTCCCATTGCGTGTATGCCCCGTGTTAGACAACAAGGTGGACCAAAGCACCTGTAGGATAAAAACAAGTACATCAATATCATCATCTATTTACACACTTCCCAGGGACTCCCAAGGCTCATGATCCCTATTTTAAATCAGTTTTCTATACCCCTCCATTCCCATTCTGTTCATGTGCCCATCTAAGTATTTCTTAAATAACTCCAGAGTACCTGCCTCCACCACTTTACTTGGCAGCGCATTCCATACCCCCACCACCCTCTGTGTGAAAAAACTCCCTCTAGCATCCAAATTATACCTTACCTCCCCTCACCCTAAGCCCGTGACCCCTCGTGCTATTTGAGTCCATCCTAGGAAAAAGCTTAACCCTGTTTACTCTATCTATACCCCTCATAATTGTACACCTCTATTAGATCTCCTCTAAGTCTATCCCTCTATTTATAAACCTCAACAAGCAATTTGCTTTTCTAGCCCATTGTGTCAATCTGTCCTGTCACCTGTTAAGGATTCGTGCACTCAGATTCCAAGGTCTTTCCGCTCATTTTGAAAATCCTGCTGTTTATGTCGTTCTCTGTTTAGTTCCCCTCCTACCCCTACACTTTTCAACATTTCATACATCCCACACTGTGATCCCGTGGCCAAGCCCCTCGACCCCGTTTCACATCAGCATGAAGCTGATAACTATACCTCGCTGCAGAACTGTCAAAGGGAGGCCATTCAGCCCATAACGTCTGCCCCAGCTCTCCTGAGTTATTCCCCAAATGTCCCTCCCCCACTTTCTCTGCACATCCCTCCTTTTCAGATAATAATCCAATTTCCTCCTGAATGTCTCGATTGAGCTGACCTCCCCCCACTCACGCTCGTTTTTAAAATTCATTTGTGGGACATGGGCATCGCTGGCTGGGCCAGCATTTATTGCCCATCCCCTAGCTGCCCTTGGAGGGGGCAGTTGAGAGTCAATTACATTGCTGTGGCTCTGGAGTCACACGGAGCCAGACTAGGTAAGAATGGCAGATTTCCTTCCCTAAGGGACATTAGTGAACCAGATGGGATTTTCCGACAATCGACAATGGTTTCATGGTCATCAGTAGGTTCTTAATTCCAGATATTTTGAATTGAGTTCAATTTCACCATCTGCTATGGCGGAAATCGAATCCAGGTCCCGAGAACATTAGTTGGATTTCTGGATTAATAGTCCGGTGATAATACCACTAAACCATCACCTCTCCTCTCAGGTAGCACATTCCAGACCCTAACCACTCGCTCTGTGAGAAAGATTCTCCTCGTGAGTCCACCGCTTCTCTTACTAATTACCTTAAGACTGTCCCCTTCATCCATCCATCAATGGGAACAATTTTTCCCTATCTGAACCCTTGGGAGTTTTGAACATTTCCATCGAATCCCCTCACAAACTTCTTTTCTCTAACTCGTCCAATCTATCTACAAAACTAAAGTCCCTCACCCCCCTGGAACCATTCTGGTGAATCTTTTGTGTCCTTTTGCCAAGATTGTGCCATCTGCAAACTTCCTAAACTGTTGGAGCAGTTCGTGAAATGTTTGGATGAGAAGCAGAGTTACAGGGTCAGCAGCGGGAGGAATTTTGGAAGAAGGATTGCTTCTGAGTGTGTGCAAACCGGCGGCAAAGTAAGCAAAGAGAGCCTGAAAGATCCTGAGGTTCCTTGGAGATTTTCCATCGTGACTTTCTGGCAAGTGTGATGGGACAGCCCTAGAAATTCTTCCCCGTTATCTCTTACCAGGAACCTGCCTCCACATCCTGGCCTAACACTCCCCCACCAATGCTGTTCAGTCTCATCACGGGGAAGGACCTTCGTTTGTGAACTTTGGTGTCTGAGGCCACCTTCACGGGACCTCCATCCTCTTTGCCTCTCCTGTTGATGATGTCTACCTGCCCTCCGCAGGAATAACCGGCCCCAATAGTAAGAATCATTCTGCCCCTACTCTACACAAGGAGGCTGTTTGACAACAATCCTACCCCATATATTTACCCTGCAAATCCCCTAACACTGAGGGGCAATTTAGCATGGCCAATCCACCTAAGCCACACAGTTTTGGAATGTGGGAGGAAACCCAGGCAGACACGGGGAGAATGTGCACAAACCATACAGACAGTGACCCGAGGCCTGAATCGAACTCAGGTCCCTGGCGCTGTGAGGTACCGGTGCTAACCACTGTGCCACCCCAAGAGGACATTGCGGACTACGTACCCAAGATGGCCACCACCACATCATTGCGCAGGATCTCGATGGAGCCGCGGGATATGAAGTAGAGTGCGGTCAGTACATCGCCGTAGTGAACCAGTGTGTCCCCGGGAGGAGCGTGGGTGGTCTTGAACTTCATCGCTAGAGCTCGCAGGCACCCTGGGCTGGCTCCCCGGAAGACCTTACAGTTCTGGAGGAGGCTCCTGTTCAAGTGGAGGCAAATGTCGGCTTGTAGGCATTCCGGAAATCCCTTCAGTACCTAATCACAGAGAAACAGGACAGTTATTCCCAACGAAAAAAATCAAAGCTACCAGAACCGTACCAATCTGCTTGGTTTGTGATGGAATTTCTTGTCCTCCTTAGAGAATATCTGACTGTCTGATTGCACTTGCTCCCACCACACTCACACCTCTGTTACTCCCTCATCTCTCAGTGGACTGAGAATCCCTCACTCCTGCCTCGGCTTAATAACCCTCCCCTCATTCACTACCTTCTCCCAGTCTTTACTCCCTCCCCAGGTGCCACCCTCTCCTCCATTCCCAAACCCCATCCACTCTTCAGCCCTCTCCTATTTAATCTTCTGCCCCTCATTAACTCCTCTTCCCACTCGTTATTCTTCTCCTCCTGCTTGTAACCTCCCTATCCCCCCAACCTTCTGCATGTTTCTTGATGTTTTTCACACAGTTTTTCTTGTTGGGGAATACTGAGGGAGGTGGGGGACGTGGGGAAGGATTTCTGAGTCTGTTGACTCACATTACTAACACTCCGTCTGTGGCCAACAAGCCCTGACGTTGGATTTGAACCTGGAGATTGAGGTAGGGGCGTTATCCACTGTGCCACAAGACCACGTATGTTTTTCACGAGTTAGATGTGAACGTTGTTGGCTGAGGTGGACAAAGTTTTGTCCCTCTTGCTCACTCGGTCAGTCACGGTGTTGCCAAGCCATTCAATGAAGTCCCTCACTCAGAGTAGATTCTGTGCCCTTGCCACCCTTAGTGCACCTTCCATGGATTCATTAGCTGAGAGGGTGTGAAGGATGGTAATCAGCACGAGGTTTCTTTGCCCATGCTGGTCCTGATTCCATGAGACTTCAGGGAGTCCAGAGTCAAAGTTCTGCCCTTACCGCTGGAAGGTCTGGGTCGTGAGACTTCTTACTGTGTTTACCCCAGTCCAATGCCGTTATCTCCACATCATGACTACCATCGACAGCGCAAACTGCTGGCTTCAAGTAGAGAGGATCTCCAAGAAGATCGTGCATATTGCCTGGATTGGGGGGCATGCCTTATGAAGAGAGGTTGAGGGAGCTAGGTCTCTTCTCCCTAGAGAGATGAAGGTTGAGAGGTGACCTGATAGAGGTTTATAAAATGTAGAGGAATAGTGGATTCTCGGAGGCTATTTCCCAGGGCTGAAATGGTCGCTACGAGAGGACACAGAGTTAAGGTGCTGGGGAGCAGATACAGAGGAGATGTTAGGGGTAAGTTTTTCACTCAGAGGGTGATGGGTGAATGGAATCGGCTGCCGTCGGTGGTGGTGGAGACAAACTCACTTGGGTCTTTTAAAAAAACTTCTGGATGAGTACATGGGATTTAATGGGATTGGAAGTTACAGATAGTTCTATGGCCTAGTAGGGATGGTTATGATCGGCACAACTTGTGGGCTGAAGGGCCTGTTTGTGCTGTAGTGTTCTACATTGACACAGACATCAAGTTTGAGTAGCTGATCAGCTGTAAAGACTCACATTCTAATCAGTATTCTGTAAACTGTGTGCACCTTTATATGCCCTGTTTGTGGTCAGAACTTCCCACTCACCTGATGAAGGAACAGCATTCCGAAAGCTAGTGGTGTTTACTACCAAATAAAACTACTGGACTTTAGCCTGGCATTGTGAGACTTTTTACTGTTAGTGCAACAGCAGTATACACCCAATCTACCTGTACCCTCGTGTTCACCCACCCTGCTTGTGTTCCTATGTTCTTCTAGTTTGCCTGTGTCCCACTGTTCACTGCTCCCTTTCTGCTCACTAATGCCCTTCACCTGCTTGCTAAATCCACCCTGTGCCCTACATGTTAGTGAGAGGAGTTAAAAGTTAACATCTTCCTCCAATCTCCAGCCCCCACTCACCAACCCCTCTCTAAACCTCCTATCTCCACACTGTCTCTTCTCTACACTCATTCTTCTACCTGTACACGCTCTCTGCTCTCGCTCCTGCTTTTGTTCCCCATCTCCTCCGTTCATTCTTTACTCCCTTCCCCCACTCCCATCTCACTCACTATCTCTCCCCATGCTCAGTAAGTCACTTGGTGTGTGCAGTGAATCCCTCCCCACCTCTTGGATTTTGGGCGCCTGTTTCTGTAGACATCCCAGTTCCTGCACAGCCTGTGACCCCTGTGGGGGGTGGGTGGGGGGCATGGGGAAGGGGTCTCTCATTCTCTAAAATAAACTGGATCTGATTTAGACAGGAGGTCGAGAATCCCCAGTCTCAGTGAAAAAAAGGAGTTCTTTTGATTCTAATCTTCCCCAATTAGCAGCAGATTGTGTTTGAAGCCAGAAGGTTAATTTGGAATTGTCCTGAGCATCAGCAATCTGTTCCAGCCGCCAGCTCTAATTATCCTCCATTTCCCCAACGCTATCCGGAGACAGTTTGAGTTCAGTTCAATCCTCACTCCCCGTGTCTGTCTGGACTCTGTGAACTTCTCTCGCCCCCATGCCATTGGCAGCCTCAGCGATACCCGCACTCCCACTGGCAGCACCAGTGACCACCCTCCCCAACTCCACTGGCAGCACCAGTGACCACCCTCCCCCTCTCCACTGGCAGCACCAGTGACCACCCTCCCCCTCTCCACTGGCAGCACCAGTGACCACTCCCCCAACTCCACTGGCAGCACCAGTGACCACCCTCCCCCTCTCCACTGGCAGCACCAGTGACCACTCCCCCCAACTCCACTGGCAGCACCAGTGACCACCCTCCCCCACTCCATTGGCAGTCCCAGTGACCATCCCACTCCACTGACAGCCTCAGCAATGCCCCCACTCCACTGTTAGCCCCAGTGACCCCTCCCCGACTCTACTGGCAGCCCCAGTGAGCCTCCCCTTCATTGGCAGTCGCAGCAACCCACCCACTTCACTGGCAGCACCAGCAACAGCACCAGCAACTGCACCACCACCCCCCCACTCTACTGACAACCCCAGCGACCACCCCCTCTCCAGTTGCAGTCTCAGCGACCCCCTCCACTCCACTAAGAGCTCCCTTAACCTCCCCCTTCTCCCACCACTCCACTAGCAGCTCTAGCAACCCCCTTCCCCCGACTCCACTAGCAACCTCAGTTACCACCCTCCCCCCCCCCCCACTCCACTGTCAGTTTCAATGACCCTCAGTGTCTCACATATAAGGGCAACACTTCTCTTCAGTGTCTGTATCAGCGAGAGGCTTCATTGAACTGATCAGCATTGGCCGCCAACAGCGCTTGCCTCTTGACAGAGTCACATGACCATGACACGCTGGGTCGGACATGTTGCATTTCAAAATCCAATCATCCCCCTTTTCTCAGCGAACAGGAGACGTGTCTGCTCACACAATTCCGCGTGACTGTGAGTTACCCAAGTTACCCGCCGTACACCCATTCACTTACAACTGCTTGTTGTCCCAATCAGTCTCTACCCATGCATTGCAGCCATGGTCTTTAAACCACACAGGTCTCTTAATGTGTATGATTAGAGCAACACAGCACAGGAAACAGGCCCTTCGGCCCAACGAGCCCGCGCCGCCGTCATAACTATATAGTAACAATTCCATTATCCTATTCTAATTTTAGGTTATTCCTAATATGGAAGAGTCTCAATGTAGGGACAATTTGTTTCCCAATCAGCCTAAGAGAGAATTTTTGGGATGTGGGAGGAAACCGGAGCGCCCGGAGAAAACCCATGCAACCATGGGGAGAACGCGCAAACTCCCACAGACACCGGCCCAATTCCAAGTGTCTGCACAGCTACAGCGATAGTCACTGAGTCACTGAGTCAACTATGTTGACGTTGGTTGTACATCTGCGTGATGTTCCTGTCCAGAGAGCGTCATTCCAATGACCCTTGTTACCACGGTAACTATCATTATTCTGTTTCGGTTGCTGGGGTGGGGGTGGGGGGGGGCACGTGGATTTCTGGGATTGATGGTGGTTCTGTAGTCAGTACCGCTGGTGAGATCCCTACTCCCTGACAGGCAGATTGCTGTGATGAAACAGCTTCGCTAGTTGTTGGGATACGGTCGTGCGGGAATATTTGCTCATTCACTTCTACCAAGTACAATCGAGGCGACAGACACGTGCCAAGTTTCCATGTGGGAAGACCCCTGTTGAGAGTGTTGAAGTTTTTAACCATGATTGGCTCTCCAACACTGAGCAATGGCAATGTTTTGGCAGTCTTGTCAAACTGGAATTTGGCTTCTTGATGTTTCACCTTGATTTTTTCATTTGTGCCTCTTTCTACTTTTGCTTTCAGTCGCTTTTTTGCTACTGGCACAGTAGTGTATGTGCCACATGACATTAGTCCTGGACAGGGGGCTACTTTCTATGTCTTCTGTTGATGTGTTTCTACATTCAAGGTTTGTCTTGTAAATGTCTCTGCTAGATTTGCTCAATTTCTTCATGAGTGCTTTGGTGATTTTTTGCTGCTGCCCCAGCCTTTCTATTCGACTGGGGATAATACAGAAAGAATGTGCAATGCTGAATTTCCCAATCCTTTGTGAATCAGCTGAATTCTTCACTTATCAACTGAGGGCCACTGTCACTCATCACAATGTTTACAGGGTTGAGGAGGAATTCCTTCTCTCAGAGGGTAGTGAATCCCTGGAATTCTCTGCCCATTGAAGTGGTGGAGGCTACCTCTTTGAATATATTTAAGTCACGGGTAGATAGATTTCTGATAGACAATTCCCTTGTCTATCTAAAGGTGTCAGTACAGGTGGAGAATGTGATAAAGAAAGCGTATGGTACGTTAGCCTTCATAGGAAGGGGTATAGAATACAAGAGTAGGAGTCTAATGTTGCAAGTGTATAGAACGTTGGTTCGGCCTCACTTGGAGTACTGCGTCCAGTTCTGGTCGCCTTACTACCGGAAGGATGTGGAGGCCTTGGAGAGAGTGCAGAGGAGATTTACCAGGATGCTGCCTGGTATGGAAAGGCTGTCTTACGAGGAAAGATTGAATGCACTGGGGTTGTTTTCCCTTGAAAGACATCGGCTGAGAGGGGATCTATTAGAGGTATATAAGATTATGAGGGGTATAGATAGAGTAAATGGTGGTAAGCTTTTTCCACCATTAGAAAAGGATAGAACGAGGGGTCACGGCCTTAGGGTGAGGGGGGTATGTATAAGACGAATATTAGAGGGCAGTTTTCACACAAAGGGTAGTGGGGGTGTGGAATGCACTACCGAGTAAGGTGGTGGGAGCAGGCACGCTAGGGTTGTTTAAGGGTCTCTTGGACAGCCACATGAGTGGTCTGCAGATAGAGGGATATAGTAGGACTGTTTAAATATCCTATTTGTTTCCACAGGATATTCAGTCCACCTTGTTGACCAACAAGGCCATGCATGCAGCAGGTCGTGCGAGAGCTGCTCTTGGATGTTGCTTCAGGAGTGGCCTAGTGCTTCACGTCGTTAGTGTATGCTTAAACTGGACCATCTGATGGGCACCATGACAGCTCAGAGACTATCGCTGTTGCTGTGCAGACACATGGATTTGGGCCTGTGTCTGCGGGAGTTTGCGCGTTCTCCCTGTGGTTGCGTGGGTTTTCTCCGGGTGCTCCGGTTTCCTCCCACATCCCAAAAATGTGCTCTTTGGCTGATAGGGGCCAATTTGTTACCCAATATGTCAAGACGTTAGGATGGCGGCACGGGCTCGTTGGGCCGAAGGGCCTGTTTCCGGTGCTGTGTTGTTCTTTGTTCTTAATGGTTATGGGGAGAAAGCGGGAAAGTGGAACTGATCCACTGCAGATCAGCCATGATCTTATTGAATGGCGGGGCAGGCTCGAGGGGCTGGATGGCCGACTCCTGCTCTTATTTCTTATGTTCTTAATGCCTGGAATGCCATACTGACTGATCTGTGTTTTCAAGCATTCTACTATTTCTCTTGTTACTGGTGAGGTCAGCTGGTCTAACTCCTAGCAGTCACCAAGGCAATCAGTGCCTGTCGAAGTAAAAAGGTCTACTCCCAGCTTCATCCATGGGCTGTCTGGGATGTTATCTGCAACGGCTCTCTCATTTGCTTAGCTTGCCCCTGCATTGGCCAATGTGGGCTTTAATTTCATTGCTGATGTTTGACCAATAGAGAAATTCTCTTGCTTTTGTCAGAGTCGATTCAGTTACTTGCTGACTTACACTGGTGCACTTCACTATCTCTCCTATCTCCCGAAGGATGATGATTCTATTTCCTTAGTACAAGATGCCACCTTGGGCTGTCGATTTATCTCAGAATGCCCAACATGCTCTCGTGACCATAGATAAGTCCTTGATGTTCTTGGACCTTCTTTTCAATATTACGCACTTGTAGAGTTGCCTCTTGTTGAGTGGTTTGCTTGATTTGAAGAAGGCATTTGTCTGTCTGCTGGGTTGGGAATTCCACATCATGTTGAGCTGTTCTTTCAGGGTGTATCTGGAAGATTTCACACTCTGTTGCAGAATCTTCAACTCTCTTGTCAGGATCGTAGAAATCATAGAAACCCTGCAGTACAGAAAGAGGCCCTTCGGCCCATCGAGTCTGCACCGACCACAATCCCACCCAGACCCAACTCCCATATCCCTACATATTTACGCACTAATCCCTCTAACCTACGCATCTCGGGGCACTGAGGGGCAATTTCTTTGGACTGTGGGAGGAAACCGGAACACCCAGAGGAAACCCACGCAGGAGAATGTGCAAACTCCACACAGACAGTAACCCGAGCCAGGAATCGAACCCTGGTCCTTGGAGCTGTGAAGCAGCAGTGCTAACCGCCGTGCCGCCCGATCTGGGTGAAGATGTGCTTGACTTCAGGTATCTTCAGTCGCATCCTTTTCTTCTTCAGTTTCAGGTTTATCTCCACAGTCGTGTTAAGTTCTGATCACAGTCATTTATTCCATTGCATCTCCACATCCATGGACGAGATCATCCACTGTGGCTTCCTCTTTGAGATGGTCACTGACTCTCTCATGTTGCCTATGTTGATATTCTTCTGGAGCTGTGGAAATGACGGACAGCATGCACAGCCCAGCTGTATCGCCCAGTGTCCAGAATGTCACTGGAAGGCCACTGCTTTCATCCAGCTTCACTTTCCAATAACCATCCTTCACATCCAAGGGGTAGTGAATTTCTTTGCCTTGGCAAATAGCAGCAATATTCCTTCGATGTTTGGCATGGGGCAGTGAGATCTCTTCAGCGCTTTACTTAGACGCTTTGGAACTGAGCACACTCTCAGTTTTCCAGCGATTCTCACTGCTACCTTGCTGTTATTCCAGTCTGGAGGAGTTGTCACTTTTTTGATAAACTCCCCTCTTTTTCAGCTCTTCCGTTTTGTCACTCAGACCCGGACTTGAGAGCAGCTGGAACTCTTCCCAGCAGATGCTGAGTTATTCTCACGTCTCATCTACTTCCAGACGATATTCCAGACGAGGTAGACATCCTAACTCTAGAAACACATCTTTGTAATCCTCTAGGATCTATTCTGCTGTCACTGGCTTTGGGAGCTATGACACGTTGGGAATTTCTGTTGCCGTGATCAGGATTACAAATGCTCCAGGTGATGATTTGCAACTTCCACATTTTAACACACCTGTGTCGATTTCTTTACCTCAGTTTCTCATCTTTCAGTAGACTTGCTTTCACCGTGAGATGCCTAAACCTACCTTTCATTGAACAACCTTGTATCTATCCAAGTTCATATGATTCTGCCAGCTGCATTATAGGAGTCACGTACTGTTCAGTGGTTTCTTGTGCAAACTGTGCTCTAGTGTTGAACGCCTAGCGTTCATACGTAACATTCACTCTGGGTTTAAAGTGTTCGTTCAAGACTTTCCAAATCTCCGTTGCCCGGTTCTTTTCTTTGTTGGTTAGAGTGTAGACATATTGTAGCAATCGCTCTCCGGCAGTGATTGGAATCTTATTGGTTTAGGCTTGTTAATTAATCCCATTATAATCTCATAATTCTGCCATCGTTGTTGAAAAAAAATGCCGTCTATTAGAGCTGGGACGGGTATGTTTCCTGCAGCCATTCCATTCACTCAGAATATCCTTGCGGCCTTCGGGATGAGTTTATGATTTGTTGTAGCTTTCTGCAGATTTGAACTTCTCTCTGTGCCTTTCTTAGTCATATTGTCGCTGTAGCCAGTATTTTACTTCCAGCTGTTGTGTGCTGTTCCTTTGCCCTCATTTCAGCAGTTTTATTTTGCAGATTGGAACCTTTCCGTGTGCCTGGGCTCTCAGTGTCTTCTCTGCAGCATTTAACATTGGGTTTTATTGCCCCTTCTGGACTCAATGCTTCAGGTAGAAGAACATTGGTCCTTTTCAGTGTCTGTCTTAGTGGGACGTTTTATTCAACTGTTCTAAAATGGAAGCCAATAGTTTTGCAGTCACATGACTATGACAAGCCAGATCAGACACTGAATCCCTACACTGCAGAAAGAGACCACTCGGCCCATCGAGTCTGTACCGACTCTCTGGCAATGTATCTTAGCCAGAGCCTATTTCTCACATGGTTCCCGTGGCTAATCCATCTAACCATCGCAACCTTGGTCGCTAAGGGGCAATTTAACGCGGCCAATCCACGTAAACGGCACATTTTTGGAGCATCTGGAGGAAACCCAAACAGATACAGGGAGAACGTGCAAATTTTATCCGGGTCTCTAGCGCTTTGAGGTAGCACTATTAACCACTGTGCCACCGTGCTGCCCTGTGGCACTGTACTATGGCATTTCAAAATCTAAAAAACATTTCATCAGTACCGCTTGAAAAGAAAAGACCAAACGACCAGTTGTAAATTGTAACTTGCTTCCTCTCTCAGGAGATTACCATTTGTGTAAGTTGTATGTTTGATTATGGAATAAACTCTAATCTGTGTTATATTCCTATGACACACTTTAAAGAGGGATCTGTTTCCATCCTGCGTTTAATCACAAGTCAATATTTGGTATAACTGACACTATATTGTACAGGAGGTGCCTGGTTCCATTCTCCCCACCATGGGGTGTGAAACCTCAGTGCCTTTTGCCCAGGGAAGGGAAGAGAATTCAGCAAATACTTTTCACTGTGACTCCACACTGGAAAATATACAATGCGAGAGGACAGGATAGTGTTTCTTTGTGAAGCCCAGTTTGCTGTCACTCAATGTCCAGTTTCAGAGTGACTGCAGTTCCTGGATCTGTACACTGCCTTTGATCAGGACAGAGTGGCTGAGACAGCTCTCATGTAACACATCTCTGAGCACTACGCAACTTACACACACAAAGTGTAATTATATAAATTGATGCTCAGAGCATGGAGTATCGCCCATTGAATCAGTCCCAGAACCAGGGAGTGAGTGCTGTCTCTCAGGGGAGGAGAGAAGAGGAGAGGGGAGAGGCAGAGGAGGGGACAGAGAGGGCTGGGAGGAGAGGGAAGAGGGAGGATTGGAAAGCAAGGGGGAGGGGAGAGGAAGGGTGGGGGGGAGGACTAGGGGAGGGAGTGGGGAGAGAGAGGTTTGGAAGGGGGGAAAAGGGGGAGAAAAGGGGGGAAAAGGGGGGAAAAGGAGGAGAAAGGAGGAAGGGAGAAGGAAGGCTGGGAGAGGAAGAGAGTGAGAGCTAGGAGGAGTGGGGGAGGACTGAGGGAAGACTGAGAGGGGCGAGCAGGGGTTTGGGGAGTGATAGTGGGATAGGCCAGGAGGGGAGGGGAGGGGAGGGGAGGGACGGAACGAGTTCTGAGAGACAGCGATGAATGAAACTCAGTGCAAAGCGAGGACACAGGCAGCAGAATTTTATGCCCTCAACTTTTGGAGGGTAGAAAGGGAGAGAGCGCCCAGGAGTGCGTCTGGGCAGTGGGAGGGCTGTGGAGTCATCACTACATTCAGACGGTTCTTTTCTGGGGGTTAATGACATCTGTTGAGCAACAAATCTCCCGTTAACCCTTCGTTGATTGTCCATCAATTGCCCTTACGCCCCATGAGGTTCAGCTTCACTGACAGTTAAATACTCACAGCATTCATGTCAATCCCATTGGTGTACGACCAAGCATGCTGGAAATATTCCTCCAATCTTTGTCGCAAAGGGTTGGGAATCTGATGGAAACGGATGAATTCTTTCACTCGGAGCATCTGCGTGTGGTAGCGGGCGGTGCCGGAGTACAGTCGCTGAATGATCGCAGAGACATTCCCAAAAATACTGGCGTACATCAGAGCTGAGGGGATAGGTCAAAGGTCAATCCAAATATAAACAAGGATCTCACTGAACCTGCTCCCTGTCACCAACCACTGTCCAACATGTGGGATAGGTTACACCTGGAATGGGGCAGGGGAGACAGGCACAGGGTTGAGGGGGGGTAATGAAATGAGGGGGGGTAATGAAATGAGGTGGGGTAGGGATGCTTGCAGGGGTTACATTAAAAGTGGGAAAGGAAGGAGTGAAGCCGGTAGTTATGGTGGAGTGAAGCCCTGATTGTCTCCACCTTCACTCTCCCACCGATCCTGCGGTACAGTGCCCAGTGGGTCCCCTTCCATCCCCAACCCATTGGTTCTCCCAATAGGGCCCTCCTCCAAAACTGCCCAGTACCCGGTGGTCAGTGCCAGGCTAGCACTACCCAAAGCGCATCCCTCGCTCCAAACTCCCAGGGGGGCATCACTGCCCTCACCAGCAGGATGACACTCCTTGCCCCATTGATGGGGACCAGATGGGAACCTCTCCAGCAGGGTGTGGGGAGACACCAGTGAGGCTGGAAACTACCATCTTGGCTTGCTAATCGTACAGAAATGTCAATGTCTGCAGTGATTGGCCTCACACTGATTCTGTCAGAAAACATTATCTGGAAGGGTTGTGATTGGCCATTCAGCAGTTACGAGCCCTGGGACAGGCTCCCCGCTGGTGTCTCCCAGCCTGCGGTGCTATTGGAGCAGTACGGCGGGATTGGAGAATTGTGGCACAAACTGGATATAGCTGGGGCTGGCGTTACATTTTCCGGGTGGATTGTCAAAAAGAGGAATGCGATTTGCCACTGAGCGAGCTCCAGCCTCAACCCAAGAGTGTTCTTGGACTTGGGAATCCCAGAGGGAATGCTCACAGGAGGCCGGTGCGGCCTTACCAGAGCGTCAGACCTGGGAACACAACGGGAGGGAAAACCGAGCTCCCAATGTATTCCCCCCAACCACACCCCCATCCCTCCCCCCCCCGCACACCCACACCCTCCTCCCTCCCCCCCACACCCCCTCCTCCCTCTCCCCCCCACACCCCCCTCCTTCCCCCCCAACACCCCCTCCCTCTCCCCCCACACCCCCTCCCTCTCCCCCTCACACCCTTCCCTCCCCCCCACCCACCACACCCCCCTCCCCCCCCCCCAACATCCCCTCCCACCCCCTCCTCTCCCTATCCGCATCCCCTTCCTCTCCATATAGCCTCTTCCTCCCCACGCACCCCCTTCCCCCCCCCCACATCCCCTCCCACCCTTACATCCTCTCCTACCCTATCCCCTTCAACCACCACCCCTCCCACATCTCCTCCCACTCTATCCCCTCTCTCTCCCCACATCCCCCCCTCCCTCACTTTCTCCCTCCCCACAGCAGCATTTGTAGGTGGTGGTTACTGACAGGTTTGGGGGGGTTGGGGGGAGGAGCGGGTGGGGGGGGGGGGGGGGGGAGCCGTGGGTGGGGAGGAAGAGGGAGTCGCCTTTCTCATTATTAATCACTGTTACTTCATCAGATTTCACCCAGCAGAATCCATCCAGTCCATATGGAGCACTTTATACATCCCACTGAATTGAGAAATGGATCAGTTGAGGTTAAACACTAATGAAGACTCCAATAATGTTGGCTGTGGCTGCAATGATGTTAAAGACAATGAACTGGTCAAGGAAATCTCTAATCTAAATAGGGGCAAAATCAACAACTGAATGAGAATTCAGTAAGTGTCATAGTGATGTCTTGCGGTGATATATTCAAGTCGAAAGTGGGGGTGAGCTGTTGCAGAAGGGAGGGATACCGGGGGTGGTTTGAGAGGCCACAGGAGGATGGAGAAGGGTAATTTGGCTAAAGGTAAAAGTAAAATCTTGACTGGGGACTCCTGGAATGGGCTGAGTGGAGGATTAAAGAGGGACCATGCTCCGTGCCAGCTACCAACCCACACAGTGATGGGCAGCCCCTAATGCCAGTTAAATCATGCTGGCAGTGAGATGAGGGCTGGAATGGGCATTAACTCCGACTTAAGGATCTCAATTCAACCAGTGGTAGGTAAGCAATCTGAAACCAAACCAGTAGCTGGCATAATTGTGGCAAGCAGGAGGTGGCAAAGCCAATGGTTTGAGTTCCTCAGCCTCAAACAGTCAGCCAGAGAACTCCAGTCCTGTACAGGGTTCAGCCAGAAAACACACACTTATCACCATTTATTCCTGTTCCTCAAGTGTTTGATGGGGACAGTGTAGAGGGAGCTTTACTCTGTATCTAACCCTGTGCTGTACCTGTCCTGGGAATGTTTGATGGGGGACAGCGTAGGAAGTCAAAACCTTCCCTTCAAGCACCAAGTGAAAAGCAGAGACACTTACAGCCAATCAACATGACACAGATGGAGAAGATCTTCTCGGAATTGGTGTTTGGAGAAACATTCCCAAATCCGACACTGGTCAGGCTGCTGAAGGTGAAGTAGAGAGCAGTCACATACTTGTCCTTGATGGAGGGTCCGGAAAGAGCGTCGCTATCATTGTACCGCTTCCCGATTTGATCTCCCAGGTTGTCCAGCCAGCCGATCTTGTGAACCATGTAGAGTCTCTCCACGTTGCCAATGGCGTACCAGATACATGCCAGCCAATGGGCAATGAGGGCAAAGGTGCACATGAGCAGGAACAGCACTGCCGCCCCGTATTCCGAATAGCGATCCAGTTTACGGGCAACCCGTACCAGCCGGAGGAGGCGAGCCGTCTTCAGCAGCCCAATCAGAGTTGTGGTCTGGAACACACAAGAGTCACATTCCGTCAGTATCAGAGCCACAGAGAGAGAGTGACGGTGACAGAGAGAGATAGAGTGACCGTGTAAATCGCATGTACTCATTACACAGACAATAACAAGTGACAAAGACACTCTGTAGAATGCAGTCCTCCACCACTGTGTTCATTCAGCCTTCTCACAATTACATCACTCCTTTTTACCCTGACAGTCTGTCAATACAAATCTGAAAAAGGAACTCTTTCCATCGAAACAGAAGCAGGATTGGCCATTCAGCCCTTCAAGCCTGCTCCTTCATTCATTTCGATCACGGCTGATCATCAGAATCAATATCCTGATCCCCCTCCTTCGTCCCGTACCCTTTGATCACTTTAGCCCCAAGAGTTATATCTAATTTCAACTTGAAATCAGACAACATTTTGATCCTAGCTACTTTCTGTGGCAGTGAATTCCACACATACCCCATCCTCTGGGTGAAGAAATTTCTCCTCACCTCAGTTCTAAAAGGTTTAACCCTTATCCTCAAACTCTGACCCCTAGTTCTGGACTCCCTCACCATCAGGAACATTCTTTCTGAATCTACCCTGTCTAACCCTTTTATAAGTTTCTATGAGATCCCCTCTCACGCTTCTAAACTCCAGTGAATACAATCCTAATCATCTTAGTCTCTCCTCATATAATAGACCTGCCATCCCAGGAATTAGCCTTCGCTCCCTCTATAGCAAGGACATCCTTCCTCAGATAAGGAGACTAAACTGCACGCAATACTCCAGGTGTGATCTCATCAACGCCCGATAAATCGAAGCAAAATATCCCTATTCCCACACTCAAATCCTCTCACTATGAAAGCCAACATACCACTCGCCATCTTTACTGCCTGCTATACTTGTGTACTTATTTTCAGCAACTGATGCATGAGGATACAAGGATACCGAGTATCCACCTCTCTCAATTTACACCCATTTAAGTAATAATTTGTTTTCCCATTATTGCTACCAAAGTGACAATCTCACATTTATCCCCAATATACTGCATCTGCCATGCAGATTCCCACACACTCAGCCTGTCCAAATCACACTGAAGCTTCTCTGCATCTTCCTCACAGCTTATCCTCCATTCAGCGCTTACATATCACCGAGGAGGGCAATCTACATGCAACAATCTGCACTAAAAACTCTGCACTGAGACAATCCACAACATGTTGAAAATGTCAGTTTGTGCTGTCAACCAAAGTTAATACATCCCTTAAAGTACTACAGTCTGGGCTCAGATCTGCATCTTCATCAAAATCTAATCAGCTCTTCCTTGGATACTGCCCAATCAATATATCAGTTTTATATGGTGCCCAATCAGTATACAAGGTTTTATTGAAAGCTGTCCGTTCGTTCTGGAGATAGAATGGCTGGCATTTTGTTGGGCTGATGTGATCTCTCAGAGAACAAGTAAGGATCATCTATCAATTCTGTAGTAGAGGCCTGAGGGAATCAAGCGCGCCTTCAGGTAGTTAAGAGACCTCTGTTGGCTCTTCACCACGTTGAGGTTCAAGACAAAGGAAGTCCTGCTTGCTAAGACATGTTGCAAGCACACATGGGAACGGTGGCAACAGATGGCACTGCACCCACCAGAGACCCAGTCCGATCATTACAGAAGGTAATCTGCCATCCTAAACCTGGCCTGGCCTACATGTTACTCCACACCCAATTTGACTGACAGCCAACTGTTCTCTGAAACGGCCCAGAAAATCCAGGCTATTACAAGGGAAGGTGCTGTAGAAAGGGGATGAGGAGTTGGGTGTGACGGAGGAATGGACCAGGGTGCCCCGCACAGAATGGTTCCTGCAGAATGCTGATGGTGGGGGGGAGGGATGCAACGGGCGATGAGGGGAAGATGTGTTGGGGTTGGCAAAAATGGTGAAGGGTGATCCTTTGAATACGGAGGCTGGAGGGTGAGAAGCGAGGACGTGAGGGACATTATCCTGGTTGTGGGGTGATGGAGGGGGAGGAGATGGGGAAAGGGCAGAGTTGTGGGAGATGGGTCAAACCCGGTTGAGCGTCTCATTAGCCACAGATGGAGGAAACCTCGACTAAGGGGAAAAGCAGACCTGTCTGAAGCACCATTTTGAAAATCGCATCCCAGGAACAGATGCAGCGGAGGTGGAGAAACTGGGATAGATTCCTTACAGGAAGCTATAGTGTGAGGAGCTATAGTCGAGATAGCTGTGGGAGTCAGTGAGCTTGTAATGAATATTGATGGTCAGTCTATCACTGGAAATGGAGATGGAGATGTGAAGGAGGAGAAGGAACGTGTCAGAGATGGACATGTGAAGGTGAGAGGGGTGGAAATTGGAAGCAAATGGATACATTTTCCAGGTCCAGATGAGAGTTTGAAGCAGCACTGCTACAGTCATGGATGTAATGGAGTAAGAGTTATGGGAGGGGTCCTGAGTAGGAGCAGACCTCACACCTTACAAAAAGACATGCTTTACTGGGGCCCATGTAGATACCCATAGCTATGCCCTGCTTTCATTAAGGACCCCATCCCATTCTCCCAGTTTCTCTGTCTCCATTACATCTGTTCTGATGATGCCACCTCCAAAAATGGTGCCGAGGTTTCTTCCTGCCTGTAGCTGATAGGGCTTTCACCCGAGTTCAACCCATTTCCCGTATCTTCTAATGAAGAATCATACAGAGTCAAAACGTTAATTCTGTTTTCTCTCTGTACAGATACTGCCAGATCTGCTGAGTTTTTCCAGCCTCCTCTGGCTTATTTTTATGTTCAATTCCTTTCACAACATTCTATTTGTCTTTTTCATTACACACTGTACCGCTATACTAATTTGTTGTGATTTATGCCTGAGAACACCTAAATTCCATTGCATTGAGTATTCCATAGTCATTCCCATTTTTTATTCTTCCTGACAAAGGGAATAACTTTACAATTTTCCACATTATACACCATCTACCAGATTTTTGTCCACTTAATCTATCTATATTCATC
Source organism: Sphyrna mokarran (assembly GCA_024679065.1). Lineage (NCBI taxonomy): Eukaryota > Metazoa > Chordata > Chondrichthyes > Carcharhiniformes > Carcharhinidae > Sphyrna > Sphyrna mokarran. Next base: position 36,609,700 of record JAGIQG010000027.1, read on the forward strand.
TGCAAACTCCTTATGTTTTCTTCACAACATACCTCCCTATCTATCTTTAATGTCATCTGCAAATTTAGTGACCGTACCTTCACTCCCTTATCTAAATCATTGATGTAAATTGTAAATCATGGAGCTCCCAGCAGACCCCTGTGGAACTCCATTCGTCACACCCTGCCATCAGATAAAGACCCATTTATGCATACTCTTTGTTTTCTCCTGGCTAGTCAATCTTCCATCCATGCTATCATGTTACCCAAATACCATGAGCTTTTATTTTCTAGAATAGTCTTTGATGTAACGTATTATCAAATGATTTCCAGAAATCCAAGTACAGTACATCTAGAGGTTCTCGTTTATCCACAACACATGCTCCACCTGCAAAGAACTCTAATGAATTGGTTAAAGTCCATTTCATAAACCATGCTGACTCTTCCTGATTATCTTGAGATTGTCTAAGTGCCTGGCTCTATCCTCTTTAATGATCTATTCTAACACCTTGCCCACAATAGATGTCAAGCTAACTGGCCTAGCATTTCCTGTTTCTGCCTCTCTCCCCTCTTGAGTCAAGAGATTACATTTGCTACTTTCCAGTCTGATGGACTCTTTCTAGAATCAAATTAATTTTGGAAAATTAACAGCAACACATTTACTACCTCTTTTAAAGCCCTAGGATGGAGTCCTTTGGGACCCAGAGATTGGTTAGCTTCATCAGTTTGCTCAGTACCAATTCCCTAGTGAGGTTTATGATGGAATGTATATAACACTCGTCAAGCTGGAGTACTGTATACAGTCCTGTTCATCACACTATAGGAAGGATGCTTTTGCTCTGGAGAGGGTGCAGGGGAGATTCACTTAAGATGCTGCCTGGGCTGGAGTGTTTCAGCTATCAAGAGAGACTGGATTGACTGGGGTTGTTTTCACTGGAGCAGAGAAGGCTGGGGAGAGGGAGACATGATTGAGGTGTACAAAATTATGAGGGACATAGATAGGGTAGACAGGAAGAAGTTTTTCCCTTTAGTAGAGGGTCAATAACTGGTGGACATAGATTTAAGGGCAGGGGATTTGAGGAAAAACTTTTTCACGCAGAGGGTGGTGGGGATCTGAAAGGATGGTAGAGGTGGGAACCCTCACAACATTTAACAAGCATTTGGATGAGCACTTGAAACACCACAGCACAAGACAATGGGCCAAGTGCTAGAAAATAGGATTAGATAGATGCTTGATGGCTGACACAGACAAGATGGGCTGAAAGGCCTCTTTCTATGCTGTAAGAATAAATGATTCTATAATCCTAGTGTGACTGTAACTTCATCAAGGTCCTCTCTCCCTTCCAACCTCCTGATCTACAACTTCTAACGCAATGTTTTTTGTATCCTCGATAGTGAACACGGGGGCCAAATATTAGTTCATTTCATTCGCCATTTCCTCATTAGCTCCTATTAATTCCCCTTATCTTCTCCCCCAGCTTGCCTCAGATAATGAATCAGCACATCTCCGTGTTGAGCACCATTTGAAGAAAGCACTGAAGGAGGTAATGGCACTGGGTGGGAGAATCAAATGAATTTTGGAAAATTAACAGCAACATATTTACTATCTCATTAACTATCTCTTTTAAGACCCTAGGATAGAATTCTTTGGGACCTAGAGACCACAGCTCCATCAGGATCACTTCCCTAGTGAGGTTACGATGGAATGTATATAACACTCGCCAAGCTGGAGAACTGTATGCAGTCCTAGTCATCACACTATAGGAAAGATGCTTTTGCTCTGGAGAGGTTGGCTTGATAGCACCATCAGAGACACATGTCTGAGCTGTTTCTGCGGCAGACAATCAGAAACGTGACCTCGCCTTCCCCAAGAAATCTGACACAGATGCATCTATGGCAGTATTAGTAGGAGTGAGCCCTGCAAAGTCATTGTTGAGACAGTGTTACCTCCTCAAACTCAGGATACTCTCCATGTTGTGGCATTAACATTGTGCTGAGTGGAATAGATTTCAAACAGAGCTAGCAACTCAAGACAATGAGGTGCCGAAGGCCAGCAGCAGGATTGTAGTGAACCACAATCTGTAACCTCATGACCCCACTCTACCTTTAATACCAAACCAGCCTGGATAAATAGAGAATGAAGGAGAACGTGCCAGGATCAACACAAGGGACATCTAAAAATGAAGTGTCAAACTGGTGAAGCAACAACACAGAAATATTTCCAAGCCAAGTAGTGGAAGCAGTAAATGATAGAGCAAGCAATGGGTGAGATCTAAGATCCGCAGTCCTGCCACATCTGGTCCCGAATGCTGATGGAAATTTTAAATTTTCACTGGGGAAGGAGGTTCCATAGATAGCCCCGTGGTCAATGATGGAGGAGCCCAGCACAACAGTGCAAAAGGTATGGCTGAAACATTCGCAACGATCTTCAGCCAGAAGTGCCGAGTGGATGATTTTATCTTGGCATACTGCAGTGGTCCCCAGCATCTCCCATACCTGTCCTCAGCCAACTTGATTCACTCCATGTAATATCAAGAAATGGCTGAAGACACTGGATGCTGCAAAGGTTCTGGGCTCAGGGATAAACCAGGAGAAAAGACTGCTAACAGCTGTTCACAGAGAGAATAAAAGGTGCGAATGGCAGTCTTTTCCCCGGGTTTCTGTGGCTACGATTCATCTTTCATTCCCTCCCCCTGCAGCATAAATATCTTTCACTTACCATGCCTTTTAGCGTTGACAAAGGGTCACCTAGACGTGAAACATCAGCTCTTTTTCCTTACAGATGCTGCCAGACCTGCTGAGATTTTCCAGCATTTTATTTCTTGGCATTAGACTGCAGAGTTGGATGAAGTCTTGTTGTGGAGTTTCCCAGGGGTCACTATGGGGACCCTCACTTTTTCTCATGTATATTAATGATCTAGACCTTGATGTGCAAGGCACAGTTTGAAAATTTGCAGATGATAATGAAACTTGGAGGCAGTGACAACTATGAGGATAGCACAGGACTTCAAAAGGATATACGCAGATTAGTGGAATGGGCAAAAGTTAACAAATGAAGTTCATTGCAGAGAACAGTGAAATTATTCATTTGGTAGAAAGAAAATTTGAGGAAATAATATATATATAAAAAAAAGGGGTGCAGGAGCAGTGGGACAAGGGGGTACATGTACATTAGTTATTTAAGGTAATAGGAAAAGTTTGAGGGCGCGGTCAATAAGCATACAGTATCTGAGGTTTTATTAATAATGAGAGAATACAAGAGCAGGGATGTTATGTTAAACTTCCGTGGTACACTAGTTTGATCCCAGCTGGGATATTATGTACAGTTCTGGATGCCACACTATAGGGAGGATCTGATGGCATTGGAAAGAGTGTAAAAAAGATTCAGGAGAATATTTTCAGGGATGAGAATCCTTAGTTACGAAGATAAATTGGTAAAGTTGGGACTGTTTTAGAGAAAAGGCTGAGAGGGGATTTGACAGAGATGTTTAAAATAATGAGGGGCCTGGACAGAATAGATAGGGAGAAACTGTCCCCCCCCTCCCCCCTTAGAGGATCAAGAAAGAGAGAGGGTGCAAGTTGAAAGTCATTGGAAGGCACAATATAAGAAAAATCTCTCTCACACAATGAATGGTTAAGATCTGGAATGCACTGCCTGAGTGTGTGGTGGAGGAAAGTTCAAAGTTTCCCATTAGACAGTTAGCTGAAAAGGAAGAATGTATAGGGTTAGAGGGAGAATGGCAGCAAGTGAAACACACGTTCAGAGAGACAGTGCATGCTTGGTGGGCCAAATAACCTGCTCTGTGCCGTAACAATTGTGTGATTGAGCGGGTCAGATGCCCGGCTTGTTAATTTGATCATTAGATGGGGTGAATAGAAATCACGAAATGTCCTGACTGCTGACAAACAGCGATTGATCCCTACACCCTATAAAGAATAGAAGCCACTCATAACAGCCACTCTCTCTCTGCTTGTAAACAACACACTCTTACTCAGTTCATAAAGCTTGAATAGCTTCATTGAGGAAATGCTCTTTTTATCTCTTGGGACAAACAAACCCTAAGGTGTATGTTGTGCTCGGTGAAAGAGGGTCCACCAGCTGTTCACTGTGTGCTTTTTGGTGAGATTTGCCAATGGGGTGTTCCATTAATAACTCCCTCTCCCTGCTCCTCAGAAACATATGAAAGCCACATCCCGGAGGGCTTGCACTTATGGGAGATGACTAGGTGGGAAATGAATAATTCATGCGCCTCGCTGAGTCCTTTTATCCGAGTTCTCCATCTGCCACCTGTCATGGCAGATTTTGTGCATTGTTGCCCCAGCACTTCTGAACATCGCTTGTTCTGAGGCTGGAGGCGTTACCCTGCTGTGGGAGTGTTCTGCTGGCGCTCCAATCTGCACCTTTTATCTGGGAAGTGAATCAAGAGAAAGAGGAGCACTTTAACGGCACCGTATGCGCGAGTTGCTTCCCTGATGCCGAGGTTCAGGACAACTCTGTGGAGAAGCACCAAGTCAAATGGTAGACTAGCAACCATACTTGTGACACCATCATGTTCTGTGGCACAATCCTCAACATGAAGCTAGGACTTTGTCTCCGATGCCATTAAATGTCGAGCAGCGATGGTTAGATTCTCGCTTGTTGGAGATGGTTATTGCCTGGCACTTGTGTGGCACAAATGTTACTTTCCACTTATCAGTCCAAGCGCTTTGGTGCACTTGGACAAGAACTGCTTCAGTATCTGAGAAATCACAAATGATGCTGAACATTGCGCAGTCAGCAAACATCCCCGCTTATAATGTAAGGAAGGTCATTGGTGAAGATGGTTGGGCTTAGGACACAATCCTTAGGAACATAGAACACTACAGCACAAACAGGCCTTTCGGCCCACAAATTGTGCCGATCATATCTATACTTACCAGGCCATAGAACTATCTGTAACTCCCAATCCCATTAAATCCCCATGTACTCATCCAGAAGTCTCTTAAAAGACCCCAGCGAGTTCGCCTCTACCACCATTGATAGCAACTGATTCCATTCACTCACCACCCTCTGAGCAAAAAACTTACCTCTAACATCTCCTCTGTACTTACCCCCCTGCACCTTAAACCTGTGTCCTCTCGTAGCGACCATTTCAGCTCTGGGAAATAGTCTCTGAGAATCCACCCTATCTATTCCTCTCAACATCTTATAAACCTCTATCAGGTCGCCTCTCAACCTTCGTCTCTCCAGGGAGAAGAGACCTAGCTTTCTCAACCTATCTTCATAAGGCCTGCCTCCCAATCCAGGCAACATCCTTGTAAATCTCCTCTGCACTCTCTCAATAGCTTCCACATCCTTCTTATAGCGAGGCGACCAGAACTCACCAGCAATGATGTCCTGGAGCTGGGGTGATTGACCTGCAATCATCTTCCTTTGTGCTAGGTCTGACCCCAACCAATGGGCAACGTTCCCGATTCCCACTGATTCCAGTTTTGCTGGGGTTCCTTGATGCCACACATGGTCAAACGCTGCCTCAATGTTAATGACTGCCACCTCATTCTGGCTGGACAGCTGGGTTCACGATGCAGAGCGATACTAACAGCGTGGCTTCAATTCCCGACCCAGCTGAGGTTAGTCACAAAGGCCTCGCCTTCTTGACCCTGCCCCTCGCCTGAGGTGTGGAGGTCCTCAGGTAAAGTCAACACCAGCCAGCTCTCCCCCTCAAAGGGGAGGACAGCCTCTGGTCACCTGGGATTAGGGCGACTTTAGCTTTTAATTTTGAAATCTGGTCAATATTGTAACATGGGAAACACAGCAAAATGTTTTGCACAGCAAGATCCCACACAGTAATGTCAGAAGAAGAAGAAAACTTAGAATTCTACAGAAGAGAAAGTGGTCCCTTCGGGTCTGCACCAATCACAGTACGGACAATTTATCATAGCCACTTCATCGAAACTGCACATTTTTGGACTGTGGAAGGAAACCAGAGCACCCGGAGGAAACTCACACAGATATGGGGAGTGGTAACCAACTGTGCCGCGCCTGAACTTGTTTTGGTGACATTGATTGAACAATAATCAATAATAATGCCCGGGCGGCACAGTAGCTTCACAGCTCCAGGGTCCTGGGTTCGATTCCTGGCTCGGGTCACTGTCTATGTGGAGTTTGTACATTCTCCTCGTACCTGTCTGGGTTTCCTCCAGGTGCTCCAGTTTCCTCCCACAGTCCAAAGACACGCGGGTTAGGTAGATTGGGCATGCTAAGAAATTGCCCCTTAGTATTTAGGGATGCAAAAGGTAGAGGGATTAATGGGTATAATATATGGGGGTAGGGCCTGGGTGGGATTATGAAGGGCTTCTTCTGCACTGTAGGATTCTATGTTTTGTTCTATGATAAATATTGCCCTGCCCTTTCTCTGAAATAGTGCCTTGGGATCTCTTACACTCAGCAAGCAACACCAACACTGCAGCACTCCCTCAGTGCTACCATGGAGCGTCAGCCTGGGATTTTGTGCTTCAATCCTTGAACGCAGAACATTCTGACTTGGAAATGAGGGTTGATACCAACTGAGGCACAGCCAGCTCACTGTGAAGTTTACAACAAACCACGTCCCCCCAGCCTAGCTGCAATGAATGAGGGGTAATTTTGTCCTCCATACCTAGCAGGAGCTGGAATTTGGACACGGTTTAGATATGGATCGAGAATGACAAGTGTAAATGCCTATTCTCCCCAGTGAACACTTACTAAAATCACCCACTGTGCTGCTAAAGGTAACATTACAGCTGAGATTAAGCTGTCTGCTCACTCCTCAAACACTACATTAAGGCCTATTAGTGAACTGACATCCCAGTCCGTGACACAATTACAGCCGCACTGAGCCAATCTGTTGCCAAGGTAACCATCCAGTCGTGGATGATTTGATGAGGTCCAGAAACCCTTTGTTACTTTCACTACACCCGCATGACACCAGCTTCTCAAAATGGCTTTAGAAATCTGGTCGTAGGAGAATAAAGATATCCAGTAAAATAGACAAAATGCATTACTGCACTGTCCCTGTCAACTCTCTTTCTTAAATGTCACACAGACTGAGGGAATACCAGGAAAGATGGGATTCTGCCAAAAAAAAAATTCTAAGTGTTGAATTTGCGCAAAACCTGGAGTAAACCCAGCTGGTCTTTTTTTAACTGGAATTTTCAAAATGAATCTTCCACATTGTGCTCTACAGAGTACCTGAGTGTGAATCTTGCAAAAAAAAAATCACAGAGTGGGGTCTATTCCCGCTGGAGAACCAGTGGCTAAGCACTGAGTGCGCCATTGTGCACGTGCTGATCTGTCAGCACCAAGATTGACACATGTGCAGTGGCCAATGTCTGCTTGGATTCCCAATCACTAGCCAGCCCTATGACCCTCACATCGCTATCTCTCTGATTTCCCCCACGGACCCATTGTTGGCCTACCAGATATATCCAGGCCAGTGTGGACACCTCACCCCCTGTAGTACCGACCTCCCCCCAGAGGCCCCACCTCCCCATTCAGCCCCACACCATTATGCCCCAGTCTCTTGGCATTGTCAAGTTGGTAATGCCCAAGGCTTACCTCCTCATCCCCAATTTCCTGGGGGGCCTCACTAGCCTCCCTCCCCCCTGCACTCCAGCGGGGTCAGGCTGACAGCTTCCTGTTGGTGTGAAGCTGTAGTAATCTTGGCTGGAGAGAATCACTCCTGGCTGGGTGGGGAGATGCTAGCGGGCCTGGAGACTTCAGTCCCACGCATTTAATGTTCTTTACTGGGTGTTTACTGGGTTAATGTTCTTTACAAGAGGTTAAATCCAAAGGCCTTCTACAAATATGTGAAAAGTAAAAGGATGAGAAGAGAAGGGATAGGGCCTATAAAAGGTAAAGGAGGAAAAGTCTGTGTGAATCCGGAAGAAATGGCAGAGGTGCTTAACGAGTACTTTGCCTCGGTATTCACAGTGGGAAGTGAACTGGGAGATTGCACTGCAGGTTTGAGGCACATGGAAAAGATTGAGTATGTGGATGTTAGGAAAGAGGATGTGTTAGACCTGTTAAATGCTATCAAGATAGACAAGTCGGCGGGACCGGATGGGATGTACCCCAGGTTATTGTGGGAGGTGAGGGAAGTGGTTGCAGAGCCCCTGGCGATGATCTTTGCGTCGTCCATGGAAACGGGAGAGGTTCCGGAGGATTGGAGGATTGCGGATGTGGTTCCTATTGTTAAGAAAGGGAACAGGGATAGTCCAGGAAATTACCGACCGGTGAGTCTGACTTCAGTGGTTGGTAAGCTGATGGAGAGGCTTCTGAGGGATAAGATAATATGAACATTTGGAGAAGTTTGGACTGATTAGAAATAGTCAGCATGGTTTTGTCAAGGGCAGGTCATGCCTTACGAGTCTAGTTGAGTTCTTCGAAAATGTGACTGAACACATTGACGAAGGAAGGGCGGTGGACGTAGTGTACATGGACTTTAGTAAGGCGTTTGATAAGGTCCCCATGCAAGGCTTCTGGAGAAGGTGAGAGGGCATGGGATCCAAGGGGCTTTGGCCTCGTGGATCCAGAACTGGCTTGCCGGCAGAAGGCAGAGAGTGGTTGTGGATGGGTCTTGTTCTGCATGGAGGTCGGTAACCAGTGGAGTGCCCCAGGGATCTGTTCTGGGACCCCTGCTGTTTGTCATTTTCATAAATGACCTGGATGAGGAAGTGGAGGGATGGGTTAGCAAGTTCGCCGACGATACAAAGGTCGGTGGTGTTGTGGATGGTCTGGAGGGATGCCAGAAGTTGCAGCGGGACATAGACAGGATGCAAGACCGGGCGGAGAAGTGGCAGATGGTCTTCAATGCAGATAAATGTGTAGTGGTCCATTTTGGCAGGAATAATGGGATGAAGGAGTACAATATAAGGGGTAGGAGTCTTAGCTGTGTTGTAGAGCAGAAGGATCTCGGGGTCCGGGTCCATAGGACTCTTAAATCGGCCTCGCAGGTGGAGGAAGTGGTCAAGAAGGCGTACGGTGTACTGGCCTTCATTAATCGAGGAATAGAGTTTAGGAGTCAGGAGGTAATGATGCAGCTCTATAAGACTCTTGTCAGACCCCAGTTGGAGTATTGTGCGCAGTTCTGGTCGCCTCATTATAGGAAGGATGTAGAGGCTATTGAGAGAGTTCAGAGGAGATTTACAAGATGCTGCCTGGATTGGGAGGCAGGCCTTATGAAGATAGGTTGAGGGAGCTGGGACTCTTCTCACTGGAGAGACGTAGGTTGAGAGGCGACCTGATAGAGGTTTATAAAATGTTGAGAGGAATAGATAGGGTGGACTCTCAGAGACTATTTCCCCGAGCTGAAATGGTCACTACGAGAGGACACAGATTTAAGGTGCAGGGAAGCAAATACAAAGGAGATGTCAGGGGTAGGTTTTTCACTCAGAGGGTGGTGAGTGAATGGAACCGACTGCCGTCGGAGGTTGTTGAGGCAAACTCACTGGGGTCTTTTAAGAGACTTCTGGATGAGTATATGGAAAAGAATAGGATGGGGGTTATAGATAGGTCTGTGGATTGGTAGCTGTGATTGGCGCAACTCGTGGGACGAAGGGCCTATTTGTGCTGTATTGTTCTATGTTCTACGTTCTTTACTCTGACTGGTGTCCCTCAGCCCCTCTTTCTCCAGAGAGATATCTGTACACTGACTGGTGTCTCTCAGTCACTTCTCTCTCAGGGAGATATCTGTACACAGACCAGTGAGTCTCAGTCTCTCTCTCTCTCTCTGGGAGATAACTGTACACTGACTGGTGTCTCTCAGTCCCCTGTCTCTCTCAGGGAGATATCTATACAATGAGTGATGTCTCTCAGTCCCCTCTCTCTCTCTCTGGGAGATAACTGTACACTGACTGGTGTCTCTCAGTCCCCTCTCTCTCTCTCAGGGAGATATCTGTACACTGACTGGTGTCTCTCAGTCCCCTCTCTCTCAGGGAGATATCTGTACACTGACTGTTTCTCTCAGTCCCTCCTCTCTCTCTCAGGGAGATATCTGTACACTGACTGGTGTCTCTCAGTCCCCTCTCTCTCTCTCTCAGGGAGATATCTGTACACTGACCGGTGTCTCTCAGCCCCTCTCTCTCTCAGGGAGATATCTGTACGCTGACAGCAGTGTTATTTTACCGTTTACTGCTTTTGATTAAGTGCTTGGATTTGGTACTTTTGAAAGGGTTGGGGTTGGGAGTGCCTGGTGGCATCTCTGCCCCTGCCAGGATACTCATTGTTTCCTGGTTTGACTGATTACCCACTGCTCCTGGACCCTCCTCCAACTGCCCCTTGATAACTTGGTCATCATTCAATAGTGCCAGGCGCTTGAAGGATCCATGGCCAACTCTTCACAGGGTGAGGTGTGGGAAGGAGGCATGAACAAGCTCTCAGTTCACAAGACAGGAACAAGAGGAGGCCGTTCAGCCCCTCAACCCTCTTCCACAATCCTGGCATTCCCTTTCTAATGGCACCGTGGGTGTACCGACACCACAAGGACTGCAGCGGCTCACCATCACTTTCTCAAGGGTAATTAGGGATGGGTTGGTCTTTCCGCTGACACTCAGATCCTGTCAGAGAGTTGAAAGGCTGAGTTAATAACATGCAGCTTGTCTGAACTCTCGGCAGCTGCTCAGGGCAGCGAGGCTACTGGGTGTTGTGCTTTGATTAAGAAATTGTCAGGTGTTAGATTCATCTGAAATATGATTCATTTTTAATCAACAGCCTGTCTGTAACTCCTCAACACAGTCAGATGTGGGGAAACCGAGAGAGAAAGACAGAGAGACAGAGAGGGAGATCAGTGAGAGCGTGGACACAGAGAAGATGTCAGGCATCAAGAGACAATAAGAAAGGTGGATGGATGGATGAAGAGAGGGCAGGAAAACACATAGGCGGGTTGAGAGAGACAGAAAGAGAGAGAGAATGGGCAGCACAAATGGAGAGAGACAGAGGGCGCATAGAGAATTTGAGACAGGAACGCGAGGCAGAGAAAGTGATAGGTACAGACACAGACAGGAGTATTTGTTTCGTGTCATTTTTTTACACTTTTTTTCCCCTCACCCATCTCGCTCCTCAATCTGTCCCTCTCCCCTTGTCTTCATTCTTACGCTCCCTCTCACTTCTCTCTCTCCCTTCCCCCCATCCTCCTTCTCTTCCCTCCATCTCTCATTTCTCGCTCTTCCCTCCAACCCTCTCACTTATCTCTTCCCCCTCACCGTCCCCCCGTCTCTCCCTTCACCCTTCCACTGTCTCTACCCTTGCCCAATCTCACCTAGTTCTTCCGGTGTATGTAACTGTATGTGTAGCTATGTTTGTGTGTGTCTTTCTCTGTACATGTCTACGTGCATTAGTGTCTAATTGTGTCTAGTGTGTCAGAGAGTCAGTACCTATTTGCAACTGTCTATGTGAGCGTGTGTCTAATTGTGTTTGGTGTTGTGTATCTATCTGTATATGTATCTAATTATGTTTGGTGTGTGTACCTAACTACATGTCTACGTGAGTGTGTGTCTAATTGTGTTTGGTCTGTGTGTTTTGTGTGTGTGTGTGTATGTGTGAGTGTGTATATGTGTGAGTGTGTGTACCTGAGTGTGTCTAATTGTGTTTGTATCTATCTATATATATCTAATTGTGTTTGGTGTGTGTACCTAACTGTACATGTCTATGTGAGTGTGTGTCGAACTGTGTTTGGTCTGTGTGTGTGTGTACGTGTGTGTGTGTGTACGTGTCTATATGAGTGTGTACCTATCTGTATGTTTGGTCTGTGTGTGTGCCTATCTGTATGTTTGGTGTGTGTGCCTATCTGTATGTTTGGTGTGTGTTGTGTGTGTGTGTGTGTGTGTGTGTGTGTGTGTGTGTGTGTGTGTGTTTGTGTGTGTGTGTGTGTGTGTTGTGGGTCTGTGGTGTGTGTGTACCCATCTGTATGTTTGGTCTGTGTGTGTGTGTACCTATCTGTATGTTTGCGTGTGCAAGGTGATCTTTGGACTACTGGTGCAGAGGGTCTATTCTGAAACCGTACGGGTTTGATTTAGACGTTCATTTTGAAATAATCTTTTTATTTGTCCTTTACCTCATCGGAGCCAGACCTGAAGATGAGGAGGTCAAATGGAATGGCGGCCACAATGTCGATGAGGAACCAACCCTTGAAGTAATGGATGGCGATCTTGGCCGGGTGACTGACTACCTCATCATTCTCATTGACGTAAGTGGTGCGGAAGTTGATGATGATGTCAATGATGAACATGATGTCAACGATGAGATCCACCACGGCCAGTGGGTTACACGAGTAACCACACTCCAGTCGCTTCTCCTCTTCTTGATCATTCAGCAGGAAGGCAGCAGAATAGGGTGTGAAGATGGCAGTGTGAATGACCAGCAGCAGAATCAGCCAGTCCCACACAGCCTTGAAAGGACTGTAGTGAAGAATAGTCCACTTGTGGATCCGAGGGGCTTGCAGTTTATATTCTGGAAGCACGTCAGCTCCAAGCGAGAGGACCTGTCAAAAAACATAGAACAAACAAGAAATATTACTGATGGAGACTAGACCAGAACGTTCACAGCTTCCAGCCCCGGTAGATGCTGCGTTGACAAATCCTGGCCAGCTGGAGGGCAATGATTTATGTCACTCGTTGGTCACCTGCCTCTGATCAGAACAGTTTCAACCCTCATTCCGGAGACAGAAGCGCATTAACCCAAACTAACCCATCCATGCAGTGCTGAGGGAGTGCCACGCTGTCAGAGGGTCAGTGCCGAGGGACTGCCGTGCTGTCAGAGGGTCAGTGCTGAGGGAGTGCTGCACTATCAGAGATGTTCTCTTTTGGCTCTCAAATATCCCGGGGCACTAGTTTAATGAAGGAGAGAACGGCTCTCCCTGGTGTCCTGACCAATAATTATCCTTCAATGAACATTATGATGATTGATGATCTAGTCTTTAAAAACTGAGGAATTGAAAATCTCAAGCACAGACAATAAAGTACAATAAACAGAAGTTTAAAGTTTATTTATTAATCACAAGGAGGCTTAGATTAATACTGCAATGACATTACTGCGCAAATTCCCTAGTCGTCACGCTCCTGCGCCAATTTGGGTACACAAAGGACAAATTTAGCATAGACAATGCATGAACCAATATGTCTTTTAGACTGTGGGAGGAAACCGGAGCACCTGGAGGAAACCCATGCAGACATGGGGAGAATGTGCAGACTCCACACAGACCGTGACCCAAGCCGGGAATCGAACCCAGGTCCGTGACACTGGGAGGCAGCAGTGCTAACCGCTGCGCCAAATCATGAATTGCCAACTTTCAGGGAAAAAACTCACATCACCCACACAGGCCTGTACTCCCTACATGACAATCAACTCTGTAATCCCAGAGGTCACGGAACCTCTCACCTAATCAAACCATTTCCAATATGGCTAATGTTGGAATTTTAAATAGGGAACATTGTTTCTTGAATGCCCTAGGGATATTCGTCCTGGTTTAAAGATGGGTATGTTTAGGGAGGTTCCAGAAAGATTGGTTTATCCAAATTCCCCCTTCCAGCCTTGGTTTTCCATTATGTTTTGTGATTTGAAAGATATTTAAAGAATTCTAGCTCTTGGCTGCACTAAACTTCATAGACATTCTTGTTCCAATCTACCTGTACTCTCCCACCTGTACTTGGTGGTAGAGGGGTGCGCAATGCCGGCGCCAAGAATTGGTTTCAATCCCTGGCTTGGTCATTGTCTGTATGGAGTTTGCATGTTCTCCCCGTATCTGCGTGGGCTTCCTCTAGGTGCTCCAGTTTCCTCCCACAATCCAAAGATGTGTGAGTTAGGTGGATTTGCCATGGGGTTATGGGGATAGGGTGGGGAATCTGGGTAAGACGCACTATCAGAGTCAGTGGTAACTCGATGGTCCAAATGGCCTCCTTGTTTGGATTTTATGGCTCAAGGGATAGGACAAAGAACAAAACAGCATGGAAAACAGGCCCTTCAGCCCAATGAGCCCGCACCGCCACCTCGATGTTCCCACTTCTACCCATGATCCCTGTCATCCCAGTCTATGTTTATAGATCTATGCATTAGAACCAAATTTGAGACAATTTGGGGAGAATTTATTCTGCCAATCAGCCTAAGAGCACATCTTTGGGACGTGGAAGGAAACCGGAGCACCCGGAGAAAACCCACGCAAGCACGGGGAGAATGCACAAACTCCCACAGACACAGGCCCAAATCCATGTATCTGCACAGCACAGCGATAGTCACTGAGCTGTCATGTTGCCCATCAAATGGTCCAGGTCAAGAGTACACTAACGACGTGAAGCACTAGGATACTCTTGAAAAATCCAAGAGCAGCCCTCTCACGACCCATCGCGTGTCTGCCCCTTGTTAGACAAGGCGGACCGAAGTGCCTGTAGGATGTGGAGGTTGCCAGGCAAGGCCAGCTTTTATTGCCCATCCCTAATTACCTTTGAAGTGAGAGACTTGTGAGACCATTTCAGAGGGCATTTAAGAGTGAATCACATTGCCGTGAGTCTGGAGTCACATGTCGGTCAGACCAAGTAAGAATGACAGATTTCCTTCCTTAAAGAACATTAGTAAACCAGATATTTTTGTTCAAACAATAACTAATGATAGCTTTGTGGCTTAGGGTGACTAACTTTCAATTCCAGATTTCATTAATTTAATTTAAATTTCATCAACTGCTATGGTGAGATTTGAATCTGCGTCCCAGAGCATTAGCTTGAATCACTGGTCCAGTGAATCATTGAACCCTACAGTGCAGAAAGAGACCCTTCAGCCCATCGAGTCTGCACTGAACACAATCCCACCCAGGTCCCACTCCAATATCCCTACATATTATACTCACTAATTCCCTCTAACTTATACATCTCTAGATACTAAGGGGCAATTTCTTAGCATGGCCAATCAACAAACATCTTTGGACTGTGGGAGGAAACTGGAGCACCCAGAGGAATCCTGTGCAGACACGAGGAGAACGTGCAAACTCCACATAGACAGTGACCCCGAGCCGGGAATCGAATCCAGGAACCTGGAGCTGTGAAGCAGCAGTGCTAACCACTGTGCTACCGTGCCGTCCCGAAGTTAGGACTCTGCCACCATCTTCTGCAGGAATCCCAGCTTCAAATCAAAGTAGCAACAGAGGAACAGAAGAAGGCCATTCAGCCCCTCTAGTCTGTTTTGTCAATTAAATCATGACAGATTTGCACCTTAACTCCATCTACTCATCTTGGATCCAAATGTCTCAAGAAACTATAAAGGGTTGTAAATGTAGCACAGTCCATCACACAAACCAGCTCCTATCCATCAACTGCATCTACACTTCCTGCTGCCTCGGAAGAACAATCAGCATAATCAAGAACCCCATCCATCCCAGACATACTTTCATCCACCTTCTTCCGTTGGGAAAAAGATTCAAAAGTCTGAAAGTAAAAGGGAAAATGCTGGAAAATCTCAGCAGGTCTGTAAGGAGAGAAAAGAGCTGATATTTCGAGTCCAGATGGCTCTTTGTCAAAGCTCAATATTCCAGCATTTTCTCTATTAGTTTCAGATTCCAGCATCCATAGCAATTTGCTTTTTTCTGAACAGAAAGTCTGAGGATACATACCAACCGACTCAAGAACAGCTTCTTCTCTGCTGGCATCAAATTTTTGAATGGACCTACCTCGCATTAAATTGATCTTTCTCTACACCCTGGCTACGTCTGTAACACTACATTCTGCACTCTCACCTTTCCTTCATCCATAAATATTCTATGAACAGTATGCTCTGTCTGCATAGCGCACAATAAACAGTACATTACACTGTATTCCCAATATATGTGACAATTGTAAATCAAATCAAATATCCTTATCTGACAACAATCCATTAATCTTAGGGTTGAGATTTTCAATTGCCCCCTCAGTGCTAACAGGCTTTTGAAAGAGAGTTTCAGATTTCCTTCGTGTGAAGGAGGAGATCACAATAAAGTGGTTAAATCGAATGAAAGTTTAATTAAGGGATTTCATTTCCCTCTCACTGCACTCTGGCGGTATTAAGCCATAAATTTTAAGGAATGATAAAATGAAATGATTATTTCTTCTCAATCTCCAGAATAAAACTTTGAAATGATTCTTGTTTTTCAATTTATTGTATAAAATGTATTTTTTTTAACCCTGGCTCTGTGTTTGTAATGAATGACAAGAATTCAGTGCTCCAGTTCTGCTGGAGCACCTTCAGTTCGGTCATATTTTAGAAAGAGAAGGGCTATTTTCCAGAACTTCACGTCCACCAGATCTACATAAGAACATAAGAAATGGGAGCAGGAGTCGGCCATCCAGCCCCTCGAGCCTGCCCCGCCATTCAATAAGATCATGGCTGATCTGTAATGGTTCAGTACCACTTTCCCGCTTTCTCCCCGTAACCCGTAATTCCCTTGTCAGTTAAAAACCTATCCACTCTTGACTTGAACATATTCAGTGAGGAAGCCTCTACCACATCATCAGACAGAGAATTCCAAAGATTCACCACCCTCTGCGTGAAGAAACCCCTCCGCAACTCTGATCTGAACACCCCACCCCCCCAATCTTGAGACTGTGCCCTCTAGTCCTGCTATCTTTGTTAAGCGGGAAGAGTCTCTCAACCTCTCCCCGCACAGAGTGAGGGATAAGTAGAGCCCATAAACTTCTCCCCTGTGGAGGGGTGGGGGAGAGGCATGACCCAGGTCTCTCCCTCTAGGGAGTGCAAGGAAATGCACGAACCAGTGACCTGATATGACTCTCACGTCCAAGATTCAAAGTGGTATGTAGTACAGAAAATGAAAGGGGATTGGTTTTGGTCAACAGAGGCAGGAAATGCTGGGGAAACTCAGCAGGTCTGACAGCATCTGTGAAGAGGGAATAGAGCCAATGTTAACTCTGTTCTCTCTCCACAGATGCCATCAGACCTGCTGAGATTTTCCAGCGTTGTCTGTTTTTGATTCAGATTTCAACATCTGCAGTGTTTTGCCTTTATCTTGGTCAAATGTCCCTCATATTTATATTACTTTCATCATATACCCCAAACTGTTCCCACCCACTGTCTAAGGAAGGAGTAACTGACCAGTTATCTCACTGCTGCCTGCGGAGTCTTGCTGTGCACACAATGGCTGTTAGATTCAACTGCGACACCCATTCCCAAGCGTGCTTACCAGCTGGAGCCATGGGCTTCTGTTTGGGAGTGGAAACTCTTCTCTCCCACTCCTGGATCAGAGGAAGACAGAGTATAAAGAGGAGGCTTTGACTCACAAATCTGCACTGGGATAGCAACCTGAGAGAGTCAGCTTGAGCCATTAGAAGCACAGAGAGCAACTTAAATATAGCAGTGTGAAACCAAAGCTGGAACAGTGAAATCAACAGGCAAAACATCAAGCCAAGAGCAGAAACTAACACTTACTAATGATCATAAACATCCAGAATGCTCAAATCACAATTAAACTCCCTGACGAGCTGCAAAAATGAGAAATTGTCCACATCTTAACCCTATCGTGACGGAGAGAATATTGGTCCTTAAACAACCCCTTGGCAGAGAGAGAGAGGTGTCTGGCCCCACAGGATGAGGTGGGCACAGATAGGTGAGGTTGAATAACTGGAGCTTGTCCAGAGATAGGAACGGTAGCCACCTGTGCCAGTCCCTGTCCCAGCGCTGGGTGGGTGGGGAGGGGAGGGGGTGGGGCAATTGGTGACCGGAATTGGAGTTGATGTCTTGTCAGGGCCACTGTGACTGGGGGAGAATTGGATGATCAGACATCGGCAGTGTGACACTGCAGCAAAGGATCTGTGACCTTTGATGCAGCGCGAAACCCGGCCCAGGCAGAGAAAGGTCAGAACAGATATAGTGGCGCAGTTGAGAAAAGGCTGGGAACGAGGGCTGGAATGTGGAAGTGGAGATAAAGGAAAAATAGGATTACTGGCCTCTCCTATTTATTTAAAGGGTTAATTGGTCCATAGAGTCCACAAGGCTGATGCTGAGAGTTTAGATAGCTGGGGTGCCATTAAGATTCTTGTGAGAAAGTGGCATAGGAATATGCCATTGTACTGAAGACCATTCCATGGACTCTGTGATCACTGTGACCTGCTGTTGGATAAGAATTGGTGACTCTATCCTTGAAGGAAAACAACTGGAATTCTAACGGAGGAGGTTTTACAGCTTTGATAGACTTTGTGCTTGAAATTGGTGCCATATATATTAAATAGACTTAAATAAACTCATGAGAACTATCTTTGTTATATCCACTAATTAATGCTTAATGTTTATATTGATCTCTCTGTAAATTTGTTATGGTTATGTTTATTAAAGTAAAGGAAAGGAGAACCAGTGGATGTGATTTCCTTAGATTTCCAGAAGACCTTTGACAAGGTGTTGCGTAGGAGACTGTTAAATAAGTTAAGTGCTCACGGTGTTAAGGATATGATCCTGGCATGGATAGAGGACTGGGTTACTGACAAATGGCAGCTCGTGACTAGCGGTCTGCCTCAGGGGTCAGTGCTGGGACCACAACTTTCCACAGTCTACATTAGGAAGTTAGGAATAGCAAAGGGTCGGTGACTTTGCTGGGTGTATTCTATAGGCCGCCCAATAGTGACAGGGAAGTTGAGGTGCAGATAGGGAAACAGATACTGGAGAGATGTAGAAATAACAGTTGTTGTGATGGGAGACTTCAATTTCCCAAACATCGACTGGAATATCCCAAGGGTAAAGGGTTTGGATGGGGAGGAGTTTGTTAGGTGTGTTCAGGAGGGTTTCCTGACACAGCACGTGGACAAGCCTACGAGAGGAGAGGCTGTACTGGACCTGGTACTAGCTAATGAACCAGGACAAGTGATGGATCTCTCGGTAGGAGAGCATCTTGGGGATGGAGATCATAATTCTATCTCCTTCACCTTTGCATTGGAAAAGGATAGGATCAGGCAGGCTAGGAAGGTGTTTGTCTGGAATAAGGGGAAATATGAAGACATCAGGCAGATGTTGGGACGAATAAACTGGAAGGAGGTGTTCTTGGGGAAAGCACAGAAGGAAGGTGGCAGATATTCAAGGAATGCTTGTCTGGAGCTTTGCACGACAATGTTCCGGTGAGACAAGGAGGTTTTGGTAGGACGTGGGAACCGTGGTGCACGAAGGCTGCGGTGAACATAGTCAGGAAGAAAAGAAAGGTGTATAAAAGGTTCAAAGAGCTAGGAGATGTTGGGGATCTAGAGAAGTATAAGGCTTATAGAAAAGAGCTTAAAAAGGAAATTAGGAGAGCCAGAAGGGGTCATGAGAAGGCCTTGGCTGGTAGGATTAAGGAGAATCCTAAGGCCTTCTACAAATATGTGAAAAGTAAAAGGATGAGAAGAGAAGGGATAGGACCTATAAAAGGTGAAAGGGGAAAAGTCTGTATGGAACCAGAAGAAATGGCAGAGGTGCTTAATGAGTACTTTGCCTCAGTATTCACGGTGGAAAGTGATCTGGGAGGATGCACTACAATTTTGCGGCAGACTGAAAAGATTGAGTATGTAGATATTAAGGAAGCGGATGTGTTAGAACTTTTAAATGCTATCAAGATAGACAAGTCTCCGGGACCAGATTGGATGTACCCCAGGTTATTGTGGGAGGTGAGGGATGTCATTGCAGAGCCCCTGGCGATGATCTTTGCGTCGTCGATGGAGACGGGAGAGGTTCCGGAGGATTGGAGGATTGCGGATGTGGTCCCTATTTTCAAGGAAGGGAACAGGGATAGTCCTGGAAATTACCGACCGGTGAGTCTGACCTCAGTGGTTGGTAAGCTGATGGAGAGGCTTCTGAGGAACAAGATTTACGAGCATTTGGAGAAATTTAGGTTGATTAGAAATAGTCAGCATGGTTTTGTAAAAGGCAGGTCATGCCTTACGAGCTTAATTGAGTTCTTCGAAAATGTGACTGAACACATTGACGAAGGAAGAGCAGTGGACGTGGTGTACATGGTCTTCAGCAAGGCATTTGACAAGGTCCCACATGCAAGACTTCTTGAGAAGGTGAGAGGCCATGGGATCCAAGGGGCTTTTGGCCTTGTGGATCCAGAACTGGCTTGCCTGCAGAAGGCAGAGGGTGGTTGTGGATGGCTCTTTTTCTGCATGGAGGTCGGTCACAGGTGGAGTGCCCCAGGGATCTGTTCTAGGACCCTTGCTGTTTGTCATTTTCATGAATGACCTGGATGAGGAAGTGGAGGGATGGGTGAGTAAGTTCGCCGATGACACGAAGGTCGATGGTGTTGTGGATGGTCTGGAGGGCTGTCAGAAGTTGCAGCATGACATCGACAGGATGCAAGACTGGGCGGAGAAGTGGCAGATGGACTTCAACGCGGATAAATGTGTTGTGGTCCATTTTGGCAGATCCAACGGGATGAATGAGTACCCTATCAAAGGTAGGAGTCTTAGCTGTGTGGAAGAGCAGAGGGATCTTGGGGTCCGGGTCCATAAGACTCTCAAATCGGCCTCCCAGGTGGAGGATGTGGTTAAGAAAGCTTACGGTGTACTGGCCTTCATTCATCGATGGATTGAGTTCAGGAGTCAGGAGGTAATGCTGCAGCTTTATAGGACCCTTGGCAGACCACACGTGGAGTACTGTGCGCAGTTCTGGTCGCCTCACTATAGGAAGGACGTGGAAGCTATTGAAAGGGTGCAGAGGAGATTTACAAGGATGTTGCCTGGATTGGAGGCATGCCTTATGAAGACAGGTTGAGGGAGCTGGGACTGTTCTCCCTGGAGAGACGAAGGTTGAGAGGCGACCTGATAGAGGTTCACAAGATGTTGAGAGGAATAGATAGGGTGGACTCTCAGAGACTATTTCTCAGGGCTGAAATGGTCGCGACGAGAGGGCACAGATTTAAGGTGCAGGGTAGCAAGTACAGAGGGGATGCTAGGGGAAAGTTTTTCACTCAGAGGGTGGTGAGTGAATGGAATCGGCTACCGTCAGTGGTGGTCGAGGCAAACTCGCTGGGGTCTTTTAAAAGACTTCTGGATGAGTATATGGGATCCAATGGGATTGGGGGTTATTGATAGGTCTATGGCTGGGTAGGTTTTGATGTGTTCGGCACAACTTGTGGGCCGAACATTACAGCACAGAACAGGCCCTTCGGCCTTCGATGAAGGCCTTCGAAGGGCCTGTTTGTGCTGTAGTGTTCTATGTTCTATCAATAATTTGGAGGAAGGAACTGAAGGCAGTGTTGCTAAATTTGCATTTGATACAAAGATATGTAGAGAGACAGGTAGTATTGAGGAAGCAGGGGGGCTGCCAAAGGGCTTGAACTGTTGGCAAAGAAGTGGCAGATGGAATACAATGTGGAAAAGTGTGAGGTTACGAAAGTGGAGTGGAGGCATAGACTATTTTCTAAATGAGAAAATGTTTAGGAAATCAGAAACACAAAGGGAATTGGGAGTCATTGTTCAAGATTCTTCTAAGGTTAACGTGCAGGTTCAGTCAGTAGCTAGGAAGGCAAATGCAATTTAGCATTCTAGCAATCTAGCATGTCAAGACAGCTAGAATACAAGAGCAGGGATGGACTTCTAAGGCTGAATGAGCCTCTGATCAAACCCCATTTGGAGTATTGCGAACAGTTTTGGGCTCCATATCTAAAGAAGGACGTGCTGACCTTGGAAAGGGTCCACAGAAGGTTTATAAGAATGATCCCTGGAATGAAGAACTTGTCGTATGAGGAACAGTTGAGGACTCTGTACTCAAGGTCTGTACTCTTTGGAATTTAGAAGAATTGGGGGAGATCTTATTGGAACTTACAGGACACTGCGAGGCTTGGATAGAGTGGACGTGGAGAGGGTGTTCCCACTAGTAGGAAAAACTAGAACCAGAGGGCACAACCTCAGGCTAAAGGGACGATTCTTTAAAACACAGATTAAGGAGGAAATTCTTTTAGCCAGAGAGCAGCGAATCTGTGGAACTTTGGGCCACAGAAGGCTATGGAAGCCAGGGACAGCGAGGTCTTTAAGTCAGAGATAGATAGGTTCTTGATTAATAAGGGGATCAGGGATCATGGAGAAAAGGCAGGAGAATGAAGATGACAGAGAAAAAAAACCCCTGATTGACTGGCAGAGCAGACTCGATGGGCCAAGTGACCTAATTCTGCTCCTAGGGTAGAAGATGGAATTTTGTTTACTGGTTTCTCTGCTTGGGTCGCGTGGTAAATTTGCTTCTTTTGGTCTGTTGGTCTCCATGGGGATCACAGTAACCTTCATGTCTTAACCATCTCCGAACAGTGAGAATGTTTCGATCAGAACCATCCCTTAACAGAGAGATCGGCAGCACAATCACACCCTGACAGGGTCTGAACCCAATATCAGCTGTTAGCTCTTCGAGAGTTAATAAAAATCCAACTTCAACAAAAACAAAATGAGGAGGAGACAGAGGAGCTTAGACCAGAACAATTTTGTATCACGGGAGTGATATATTTTCAAAATTAAACTGCAAAGTTCACCTTGTTCATGTTACCAGCTGTTTATTTGTGATTATTTTAGATTCTCCAGTGCCACATTTTGTGACTGAAATATTCTTAAGGTGCCAGTGTGTTCACTTCTTCCTTTCCCGAAGCTTAGCTGTGCCAGTACCGTTAGTAACATTGAATCCCTACGGTGCAAAAGGAGGCCATTCGGCCCATTTAGACTGCAGCAATTCTCCAAAAGAGAATCTCATCCAGGCCCTGCCCTATCCCCTTAACCCCATACATTTAATTCATCTAACCTGCAGATCTTTGGACATTATGGGCAATTTAGCATAGCCAAACCAGGTGGCTGTCGAAATCAGGTGATCACGCTCGCCTGGGACAAGACAGGTTTAGAATATTGGCATCCAAACAATAGCTGGTGGCCTTTCAGTTCTAGTCTGTGTGTCTACCCTCTTGTCTGGAAGGTCTCGGTCATTCTGAGGCAGGCTCTATGGGCTCCAGCAGCACTAATATTGGAGGCATCTTCTGCTTCAGTTTGGGGTCAGCTCAGCAGAATAGCCAATGTTTGTCACGTAACTTAGCCCAGTGGGTAGCCGTCTCATCACTGAGGCATCAGTTCAAGGACCCTACAATCCAGACTGACATTTGTGGTGCAGTACTGAGAGAGTGCTTTACTGTATGAGGTGCCAGCGTTTTGGGGAGAGGCTAAACCGATGCCTTGTCTACCCTCTGGGATGGGAGTGAAAGATTCCAGGAGACCATTTGAATTCTGGACTTTGATGAATATAAATGTGCATAGATCCATGACTGGAGAGGGACCAAGGCATCACCACAGGCCTCCCTGTCCGGAAAATACTCTAGTTGAACTACAGGAATGTTCATAGCTTTGTTAGTGCGGGTTTCGGCAATCCTAATGTCTCTCAGGGAGCCTTTAGACACATCCAGCTATTAACAACCTCTGCCTGTATAGGCGGATGGATCTTAAAGGAGTGTCCAAAGCTGTAAGTCTGGAGGGTGGGTATTCAACCATGAAGAGCATCACGGGCAAACCTGACCCTTCCCCTAACCCACCATCCACACACACTCAATTTCTACCAATGGCAGTAAATGGGCTTGTGAATCACTGCTGGTTCTTTTACCAATGTCCTCACTCAGAGATGTTGATGCCACTGCCAAACTGGTTCAAAGATTGGCCAGGAGCTACAATAGAAAATGAGATTGATCTGTGAGGAACACACATGGATGACAAATTAAAACTGCCTGGAATGGCTTCATGATCCTGAGGGACAGAGGGTATGGGGTGAGCAGCTTTTAGTGATGATGTTCCAGCCACTGGGTCAGGTTTGATGGCCTCTTCCTGCCCATCTATGTTTATATTAAATTGAATGTGTCAGGTTTCTATAAATAATATCAGCGGCAAGGAAGTGCTGAAGCAAACAGTGTGACGTCTGAACCAAACCAAGGATGGCCACACATGGATAATGAGATCAGAGAAATCCATGACCTCTAACAACTAGACAGCAAGGACAGCAGATATATGGGAACTCCGTCACCTACACATTCCCCTCCGAGTCACTCACTGTCCGCAAATATATCACCGTTCCTTTACTGTCACTGCGTCAAAATTCTGGAACTCTCTCTCTAATAGCACTGTGGATGCACCTACATCACAGGGACTCCAGCTGCTCAAGAAGGCAGCTCACTGATACCTTCTCAAGGGCAGTTAGGGATGGATAATAAATGCTGGGCCTAGCCAGTAACACCCCAAATTCTCAAACACCACCATTGTTACAAGGTTCTTGTTATGATTATCTAAGATTACAACGGGATCTCGATCAGTTGGGCCAGTGGACTGATGAATGGCAGAAGAAGTTGATAGAGGTGATGCATTTTGGTAGATTGAACCAGGACAGGACTTACTCAGTTAATGGTAGGACATTGGGGAGAATTACAGAACAAAGAGACCTACACATTCATAGCTTCTTGAAAGTGGAGTCACAGGTGGGCAGAGTGGAGAAGAAGGCATTTGGCATGCTTGGTTTCATTGGTTAGAACATTGAATACAGGAGTTGGGGACGTCCTGTACAAGACATTGGTAAGACCACACTTGGAATACTGTGTACAGTCCTGGTCACCCTATTATAGAAAGGATATTATTAATCTAGAAAGAGTGCAAAAAAGGTTTACTAGAATGCTACTGGGACTTGATGGTTTGAGTTATAAGCAGAGTCTGGATAGACTGGGATTTTTTCTCTGGAGCGAAGGAGACTTAGGGTAATCTTATAGAGGTTTATAAAATAATGAGAGGCATAGATCAGCTAGATGCTCAACATTTTTTTCTGAAAGTCTAGAAATCTAAAACCAGAGGGCATAGATTTAAGGTGAGAGGAGAGAGATACAAAAGTGTCCAGAGGGGCAATTTTTTCACATACAGGGTGGTGACTGTCTGGAACAAGCTGCCAGAGGTAGTAGTAGAGGAAAAAGCATTTACAGTTCCATGGACATGATTGGTATAGATGAATGTGGGCCAAATTGGAATAAACTTAATGTTAAAAACAGGGCAGCACGGACATGTTGGGCTGAAGGGTCTGTTTTCGTGCTGTAAACCTCTATGATTGTAAGTCAAGTATCTCCTCTCCTAAGGCAGTGATTGGGTTATCCTGAGGAGGATTTGAGTAGCAAATCTGAAAAACGAGAGGCACTAAAGAAGAAGTAAAACAGTCAATAGCATAGCAGTCACGACACTGGCTCCAGCGGCTACAGGCTTAAATCACCACCGCCACTCTTCCCCCAGTTTGTGTGGTTAGGCTCAGAGTTAATACAGCCAAGTGGGAGTATGGAACACTGAAATTGGACTCATTTTCTCCTGAGCCATGGGAAGTACAGAAAAGCAGCAGAGTTCCTGATGCTGATCTGGAGGGAGAGGCAGGATGTTCTCCCTGGTCTGTTGGTCAACATTGTGCCCGCATTCAGCATTGAAATGTAGATATTTTTATTCTTTCGTGGGAGGTGGGTGTTGCTGGCTAGGCCAGCACTTGTTGCTGATTCTTAACTGCCTTTGAGAAGGTGCTGGCGAGCTGCCTCCTTGAACTGCTGCAGTCCACCTGATACAGGTACAAGAGCCAGTACTCCCTTCGTAACAACAAACAGTACCGCACAGGAAAAGGCCCTTCGGCCCACCAAGCCTGTGCCAATCACATTGTCCTATCTAAACCAACTGCCTGCATCCCTCTATTCCCCATCTGTGCATGCGTCTATCCAGATAAGTCTTAAATGTGACTAACTTGTCTACCTCACTTGCAGTGCATTCCAGGACCTCATCATCCTCTGTGTAAAAATCTTCACCTGCACATCTCCACTGCACCTTTCCCCCTTATCTTGAACTTGTACCCCCCTTGTCATTGTTGTTTCTAGCCTGGGAAAAAGCTTCTAACTGTTCACCCTCTCCCCCATAATTTTATAAACTTCTAACGCAGTGGAGTATCAGCCCGGACTAAGCTCAAATCCAAGAAATGGGGCTTGAACCCGCAACTTGCAGAGTGCTGATTGCACAGTCACAGCTGGTGCTTATTCTCCTGACAATAGTAGAACAATAAAGGACACAGACAATGGCACCAGGATGGCAAGAAAAGAAAGAAAGAGTCATGACTTATTTATTCAGAGCAACAGAGCAGCTGATGAACTACAATGCAATCCAATTCAAACACTGTCATTCAAAGTAAAAGGGGAGATACAGAAAGGACAAGCAATTATTGGAGGCTGTATTGTTAGAATTAACAAATAGGGGACAACTTAAAATGACATGAGGAGTTATTCTTGATAGCACAAATAATTTGGGAGAATGTATTAATTCTAGGATTAGAAAGACTTGTAATGAGCAAAGTTGTGTTAACAGCCTTTCATTTTCATGTAAGTTGGCAAGAATTGCTCAAATCAGAAAGATAGTGAATTCTTTGAGTCCGTTCAAGAGTTTTGGAGCAGTATCTTCTAGGCTACCAAGGCAGCAGATCAAACCAGACTGAGTCATGAGTACCTAACCAGGTTTAGTTCATGATTTAACGGTGAACAAGCATTTAACTAATAGTGAATTCAATGTTGTGTTTGAAAACATGGTTAAAATGATTCTAGATTTTGGTACAGTTAACTTCAATAGGACGAGACTGGGATTGACACCAGAAAACCAGGTGAAACAGTGGGAAGTTCAAAAACAAATTTAGTGAAATTCACCACCAGCCCTGGAGGAGGAAGAATTCTACTTACCAATTAAAGCAGCCCCGGCCAATAAGGGATGAAATAAAACTAAAAACAAATGTAAAACAAACGTAGTGTCAGTCACCGGGGATTGACTGAGATATAGGTAACAGTGAGAAGGCAAAGGAGATGGAGCAGCAAAAAGGATAACTTAAAAAAAACCCAAGATTAATTCTAACACCAGTATGATAGATGGAAAAGGGTGGCCAAGGATAACATCAACCATCTAAAAACGGAGGGGAGGGAGGATGGATGCTGTAAATGAAAATAAGGGAATGACAGATTTGTTAAGAAGTTGTGCCAGTTTGCAAGGTAGCGGAAGAGAATGGCATATATGAGGTATAGATAGGGTGGGTGAGGTATAGAGAGCGTGGATTCTCAGAGGCTATTTCCCAGGGCTGAAATGGTCACTATGAGAGAACACAGGTTTAAGGTGCTGGGGAGTAGGTACACAGGAGATGTTAGGAGTAAGTTTTTCACTCAGAGGGTGGTGAGTGAGTGGAATCGGCTGCCGTCAGTAGTGATAGTGGCGAATTCTCTGGGGTCTTTTAAGAGACTTCTGGATGAGTACGTGGGATTTACTGGGAATGAGGGTTACAGATTCCCTATATGGGAATCTTCAACAATAGGCATAGCCTAAAGTCAAGGATATGTCATTAAGACGTTAGGACGGTGGCGTGGGCTCGTTGGGCCGAAGGGCCTGTTTCCCGTGCTGTGTGTTGTTGTTGCAGATAGGCCTGGTAGGTATGGACGTGATCGGCACGACTTGTGGGCCGAAGGGCCTGTTTGTGCCGTTGTGTTCTATGTTCTACATCCATGACATTCCTGGGGAATGAATCAAGAGCTGAACTCAAGTCAGGTCAATGTATAGAAGAGAACATTAAGATCAATACTGGGATATGGTGGTGTAATGATATAGTGACTTGTCTTTTACCTTCAGCAAATTTATTCTTCACATAGCTCAGAATAGTTACAAACAGTCCCAGCTGTGCCAATTTATACTCTTTTAGAAGTTGAGCCACCTTTACTGATGCAATTAGCTTAACAATGAAATTGCCAAAGCATGATACATTGGCAAAGGACATTAGAAAGATAATGTTGCTTAAGAATGTCAAATCCCCAGGACTCGGTGGTTTGCATCCCAGGAGATTAAAAGAATTCGGTGGGAAAATAATCGATGTTTTAGCGTTATCACTAAAACTTCCTTAATTATTAAGATTAGATTAGAAAAGTGGAACTAGGGGAGTTGATCTTGCAGAGGGCTGGCATGGATTCGTTGAGTTGAACTTATTCGATGTCGATCCTATAAAAATGTGATAGCACCTCCTTAAGGGCAAAGTATCTGGCCCGGATTGGACCAATCATTGATGAAGCGCTCGAATTGAGAGCAAATGGGTGGCGTTCTGATAGTTGGAGTCGTGGAGTTGGAAAACATTGTTATCTCTGTCTTGTATAAAGCCCTAAATAAACTCCTATTGGTTTAAGTGCCCTGTTGGTGGTCAGTGCCTCACAGCTACTACAGAAGTGTAACTGATGTTTAAGAAAGGAAAGATAGACAAGCTAAGAAATTGCAGACCAATTAATCAAGCATTTGTCGTGTGGGTGTTTGACTGGAATCTATAACTGAGGACAAGACTTAGTGAGCATGAGAGATTAGTGAGCTGGTTATAATGAGCCGTCATGGATTTGTAAAGTTACGTCTAACAAACTTAACTGAATTATAGGAGGAAGCAACTAATGTAATGGGCAATGGATGATGCTTATATGGACTAACAGAATGCATTCAACTGGATATCGCACAAAAAAAACAGAGCTAAAAGTAAAGCAAATATATCTGAAATCAGATTATTCACTTGGCCAGGAGATTGATTCGGCAATAGAAGAGAGAATAGTGATAATGGATCTGTATTCAAATTGGATGGAAATGACTAATAGCACTGACTATTTACAGTAATTATTTTTCTCGATAATAGAATAAACAATGATATTTCCTGGCAAACCATCAAGATTCCTTCAACAGCACCTTCCAAACTCCTGACCTTTACTATCTAAGAGGACAAGGGTAGCAGATGCATGGGAACATCATCACCCAGGGTGAAGGAAGGAAATCATAAGCCCTGGTGCTTCACGTTTCTGGGCCCCTTATCCTACACCGCTTCCGTAACTTCCCCTCAATCATGCATTTTGGACACGTGTTTAGTTGTGTGGGGTTAAGAGAGGATCTAATTTAAAGTCTGTTGCTCTAAAATGGTCACTCCGTTCCTCATTGATTGATGTCATGACTCTCCACACTCCACACGGGCGGCACAGTAGCACAGCAGGTTAGCACTGCTGCTTCACGGCTCCAAGGTCCTGGGTTCGCTTCCCAGCTCGGCTCACTGTCTGTGTGGAGTTTGCACATTCTCCTCGTGTCTGCGTGGGTTTCCTCTGGGTACTCCACTTTCTCCCACAGTCCAAAGATGTGCAGGTTAGGTTGGTTGGCCATGCTAAGAAGTTGCCCCTTAGTGTCCAGGGATGTATAGGCTAGAGAGATTACTAGGTATAGTATGTAGGGATATGGGGATAGGGCCGGGGTGGGATTGTGTTCAGTGCAGACTCGATGGGCCAAAGGGCCTCTTTCTACACTGTAGGGTTCTATGATCTATATTTTGGGGAAATGTTAGTTCTGTCATTAATGTTGCTGTAGTCCCAGATAACCAGAGACTGCTCTCCCGAGTGAGGGGGAGAGCTGATTGGTGATGATTTAACCTGAGGACCATCACACCTCAGGTGAGGAGCGAGGTTGAGAAGGCGAATCCTTCACGAATAGCCCCAGGTGGCACAGGAATTGAACCTGCGCTGGTAGAATCACTTGTGCATCATAAACCAGCTGTCCTGAGCTAAGTGACACTGTCACTAACTCTTTACTAGAATAACATCCAGCCTCCAGTGAGTACACATGACGCAAGCTGCGTTGCAGAACACCAAGACACCTCATAGCAGCACCCAGTAATACAGCCAGAGGGAGGAGGTCAGGAAGGGACCTGTTGGTGTAGATGAGAGACAGTCGTTGCTTACCCTTGTGCTCCAGCCTCCTTCAGTCAGGCCTGACATCAAGAGAGCTCCAACAGGAAAGAAACAGGGGAACCTTGTTACTCAGAACAAGAGCAACCACTGGACAAGGAGCCTGTCAATCAGGATGATCCACACACCAGAATGGCTGCATTGGGCACTGACCACCCAGATTGAGAGGCTATTTGGCTAAGGAGCATGGAGTTCCCCAGAACATAGAACATTACAGCGCAGTACAGGCCCTTCGGCCCTCGATGTTGCGCCAGCCAGTGGACCCTCTAACCTAAACTATTCCAATATCATCCATATGCCTATCCACCGAACATTTGAATGCCCCCAAAGTAGGCGAGTCCACAACTGCTGCAGGCAGGGCATTCCACGCCCTCACCACCCTCTGTGTAAAGAACCTGCCTCTGACATCCGTCCTATAACTACCACCTCTTAATTTAAAGTTATGTCCCCTCGTGTTGGTCATCACCATCCGAGGAAAAAGGCTCTCACTATCCACCCTATCCAATCCCTTGATCATCTTATACGCCTCAATTAGGTCACCGCGTAACCTTCTTCTCTCTAATGAAAATAACCTCAGGTCCCTCAGCCTTTCCTCATAAGGCCTTCCCACCATACCAGGCAACATCCTGGTAAACCTCCTCTGCACCCTTTCCAATGCTTCCACATCTTTCTTATAATGCGGCGACCAGAACTGTACGCAATACTCCAAGTGCGGCCGCACCAGAGTTTTGTACAGTTGTAACATAACCTCACGGCTCCTAAATTCAATCCCTCTACCAATAAAAGCTAACACACCGTACGCCTTCTTAACAACTTTATCAACCTGGGTGCCAACTTTCAAAGAGCTATGTACTTGTACCCCAAGATCCCTTTGCTCGACAACACTATTAAGGGTCCTTCCATTAGCCCTATATTTCATATGCCTGTTATTCCTACCAAAGTGAATCACCTCACACTTATCCGTATTGAATTCCATTTGCCACCTCACGGCCCAGCTCTGCAACCTACTATGTCCCTCTGCAAACTGTAACATCCATCCTCGCTGTCTACAACTCCCCCCACTTTGGTATCGTCAGCAAATTTACTAATCCAACCCTCTACACCCTCATCTAGGTCATGTATAAAAATGACAAACAGCAGTGGCCCTAAAACAGATCCTTGAGGTACACCACTTGTAACTGCACTCCAGGTTGAATATTTCCCATCAACCACCACCCTCTGTCATCTATCAGCTAGCCAATTCCTAATCCAAACTGCTAAATCACCTTCAATCCCATGCATCTGCACTTTCTGCAGTAGCCTACCATGGGGAACCTTATCAAACGCTTTGCTAAAATCCATATACACTACATCAACTGCCTTACCCGTATCTACCTCTTTGGTCACCTCCTCAAAAAACTCAATAAGGTTTATGAGGCATGACCTACCCTTCACAAAACCGTGCTGACTATCCCTAATCAGTTTATTCCTCTCTAGAATCTGTGCTCTCCAGAGCACAGATTCCCCTGGAAAAGCCCTTCCCTAGCGCATATTACCCCCCCACCCCACCCCAACCCCCTCCCCTGCTGAGGGTTGGCCCACCTAGAGCACAGACACACCCCCACAATGAACACAGCCCCCCCCCCCAACTCACTGCTCCACACCCTGACAGCACTGCTCACCCCCTCACAACACTGTCTCCCCCAAACACTGCCCCAGCCTCTCTCAACACTACTCCAGCCTTCCCACAGCACTGCCTCCCCCCACAGCACTCTCTCCACCTGCATCGCCCCGCCCCCCCCAACAGCAGCGCCCCACCGTCACTGCAGCACTGCCCCGGCCCTCCCTACAGCACTTCCCACATCACTTACCCCACCCCTGTCTACAGCACTACTCCTCCCACCTCACCCATTCCCCATCCCACCTCCCCACCAGAGCATGGGTTCCTAAGAACACTGACCCCTCGAGCACTGAACTTGGTGATTGCCACTTTTTTGTTCTTTTTATTCTCTTGTGGGATGTGCAGCTATTGGCAAACCCAGAACCCCTAACCGCCCTCGAACTGAATATTTCAGAGGGCACATAAGAGGCAATCATATTGTTGTGGGTCTGCAGTTACATGCCAGGCAGACTACGTCAGGGTGGCAGGGGCATGGGTGAACAAATATATCATTATGACACTCGGCTGAAATGAAAATTTAATCTTAGAATCATAGAATTCCTACAGAGCAGAAAGAGGCCATTTGACCCATAAGATCGGCACTGACTCATTACCAGAGCGATTTACCCAGGCTGTATCCCAGTAACCCCACATATTTACTCCACTGATTCTCTGTACCTCGGGGTATGAAGGGGCAATTTAGCATGGCCAATCACCTAATCTGCATATCTTTGGACTGTGGGAAGAAACTGGAGGACATGGACGAAACCCACATAGACATGGGGAGAATGTACAGATTCAACACAGACAATCATTCAATCCGGTGACTAATCCTAGGTTTTAAACTGAATGTAATGGTGGGAATGTGAACACATGTACCCAGCATTAATCCTTGGCCCTATCACCATCTGCAAGTTCCCCTCCAAGTCACACACCAACAATATAGCCATTCCTTCGAGACTGCTGGGTTCAAATCCTGGAACACCTTTTCTAACAGCACTGTGGATGCACCTATGGCACACGGAGTTCAAGAAGATAGCTCGCCACCACCTCCTCTAAGGGCAATTAGGGATGGGCAACAAATGCTGACCTTACTGGCGATGCTCACATCCCAGGAATGAATTGAAAGATCATGGGTGCTGGTCACACAAAGATTGTAGTAAAAATAGACATCTTGTTGAAGCTTTTTGCAAGGCACTCATTAGGACACACACAAAGATCCAAGGTTCATGGAAATAACAATTTGATCATCTAGAAAAGAGAATGTTGATTGGTCGGAAAATGGACAATGATGGGTAGAAGCGCTGCCATGGAGAATGCATCAGTTAAATGGTAATTGACAGTTAACTGACAAGCATTGTTCAAAAATTTAAACTATGCAGCTCAAATGTTTGAGATACCTTATACTTCCAGGGTAATCTAAGGTAAACTTGTTTTCATTAGAAAGGAGGCGGCTAAGAGGGGACCTAATCGAAACATATAAGATGATTAGAGGTTTAGATAGGGTGGACAGTGATAGCCTTTTTCCTAGGATGGAGAAAGCTAGCACGAGGGGACACAGCTTTAAATTAAGGGGTGATAGTTATAGGACGGATATCAGAGGTAGGTTCTTTACCCAAAGGGTGGTTCGGGAGTGGAATGCCCTGCCTGCAGCAGTTGTAGATGCGCCAAGTTTGGTGGCGTTTAAGAGGTTAGTTGATAAGTATATGGAAGAGAAGGGAATGGTTTAGTTTGGAGGGGCATTGCTTTTTATATTGGTCGGCGCAACATCGAATGCTGAAGGGCCTGTTCTGTGCTGTAATGTTCTATGTAAACTGGACACTTGGTAGGTCTAAAAGTGACAGCCTTAGACCCATTCATATGTAATATTCAGTATTATATAATCTGATCAGCATAAGCATTATCTTGTGAGATGTCTCTGACGCACCCTATTTCAGCATCGAGCTTATACGGTCAGCAATTGACTTGGGCTCTAGTTATGAAGTTGCCGATTTGGCCAAACCTTATAGTGTGTGGAGCTGTAAAAATCCCAAAGTGCGTACTAATCAGCAGAGGCCGGCTCGACGTAGACCACGGTAGGGGAACACCTAGCAGATTCCTCAACACGTACACCAGGAGAAGGGGGTTAATTTGACTGCTCCTTTTCAAAGGCGAATTGGTGCATAGGATGGAGTACGTTAAGACGGGCAAGGAATGATTGCATACAGCTGCAGATTTAAATTGGGCAAATGGATCATCCACAAATTGGAAGTCTGCCAGGGGGTCGGAAGTTCGCTGCCATTCCATTAAAGACATGTTTCACATGCAATCCAATAAAGATGCTTGTGAGAGCTGTGCCTCGAGGGGAACCACTGACAACACCATCTATTTAGACATATATGGTATTCTTAAGACCGAACTCAATGGCACAGTGCACTAGTTGTTGCACACTGCTACTCTACAGTAACCACATGGGCAGTGTTCGCCATTCACAGGATTCTGCTGTCATAGAATCCTTACAGTGCAGGAGGAGACCATTTGGCTCATTGAGTCTGCACCTACCACAATCCCACTTAGGCCCTATCCTGATAACTCAACATATTTACCCTACCAATCCCCCTGACACTAAGGAGCAATTTAGCAAGACCAATCCACCTAAGCTGCACATCTTTGGATCACGGGAGGAAACTAGAGCACCCGGAGGAAACCCACGCAGACACGGGGAGAATATGCAAACTCCACACAGACCATGAACCGAGGCCGGAATCAAACCGGGGTTCTTGATGCTGGGAGGTAACGGTGCTAACCAGTGTGCCGCCCCCAATTCCTTATTTCTACCAAGCCAGAAAAGATGTTCAGCCTGTTGCACAAATGAGTAATGTGGTAAATGGATTTCAGTACCAAAATGGTGCTTGAGATGTAGGCCATACATTCCAAAGGCTGTCAGATTGTATCGAACACGTCCCTTTGGGCAAGGTCCTGGCTGCAACCAACCAACTCGTGCTTGCAAAACTCAGAACAAAGATTCCAACATTAGATATGATTTTACTATTGCATTTGCTAAATAATTCTCAGTGTGCTAATCATTATGCTGACAACTAATTTAACATTGCCATTCAAACTTGTGGCGTGGTGCATTTATCTGTACTGGAAATTACATGGCCTTATTCTTTGCAAACAGGAAGGACAGGAATACACATTGCATCTGTTTCAGCTAAAATAAGTGATATTACCCATTTGCTGGTACATTTCTCAGGGCAATCCCTTCGCCATTCAGAATCAAGCATCGTGGTTTAAATTTTCAAACAATGCTCAACAGTTAACTGTCAGTCACCATAAACTCATGCATGCTCCGTGGTAGCACCTATACCATTCAGACTCCACTTGCCAACCAATCGACATGCCCTTCTCCCATATAATAAAAGCAAATTACTGCAGATGCTGGAATCTGAAACCAAAAGAGAAAATGCTGGAAAATCTCAGCGGGTCTGGCAGCAACTGTAAGGAGAGAAAAGAGCTGACGTTTTGAATCCGGATGACCCTTTGTCAAAACTTTGAGAAAGTGTCATCTGGACTCAAAACATCAATTCTTTTCTCTCCTTACAGATGTTTCCAGATCTGCTGAGATTTTCAGCATTTTTTTCTTTTGGTTTCGCTCTTCTCATACAGATTGCTGTTTCTCTTGACATTGGTATTCTTGCAAAATGTCCTGATGGGTGCAAAATGAAAAGCTTTGACAAAATGTCTTTTTTAAGCCAATATTCCCACATTCTGTGCCACCAACAGATGACTGATGATCTAATAAGCAGAGTAGACTGAAGCATAAAATTACAAAGAAATACTGATGGAATAAAAGACTGGTTAAAACTGAGACAGGGATTTCAATGCCAGTGTGAGGCCATCCTTTTTGCATACACGGGACAGATTTGAGTACATTTTAAATGGTGAAAGATTAAGAATAATGGAGTTCATAAAGAGTTAGGCTCATGAACATCAATCAGCGAAATATAATGGTTAAAAATGAATCAATATTCACAAAACTAAATGGCACATTCGCCTTTGTATGTAGAGTGCTAAAGTATGAAGAAAAGGAAGCTTTACTACAGCTGTACAAAGCCCTGGTTTGATCACATCTGGAGTAATGTATAGAATCCTGAGCTCTGCATCTTGGAAAAGACAAAGTGACCTTGGAAGGAATGCAGATCTCCCAATGCTTTAAGGATCGGATTATGAAGGGAGATTATATAAACTTGTTTTGTATTCCCAGGAGGTTAAGGGATGATTCGACTGAAGACTTTAGGATTTGAAAGGAATTTATAGGGTACCATAGAACCATACAGTGCAGAAAGAGGCCCTTTGCCCCATCAAGATTGCACCGACCACAATCCCATCCAGGCCCTACTCCCACATCCTTATATATTTTACCCATTAATCCCTCCAACCTCAGCGTCTCAGGACACTAAGGGGCAATTTCAGCACGGCTATTTAACCTAGCCCACACATCTTTGGATTGTGCGAGGAAACCAGAGTACCCAGAGGAAACCCATGCAGACATGAGGAGAATGTACAAATTCCACACAGACTGTGGTCAAGCCGGGAATCGAACCCAGCACCCTGGAGCTGTGAAGCAGCAGTGCTAACCACTGTGCTACACAGTGTACCACTGGGTATATAGAAACATTTTCTGTTGGTAGGTGAGTCTCGATGAAGGCGACATAGAACCAATGAAAAGTTATGGCACAGGAGTAAATTTTTACCACTTCCACCCCGCCTTTGCAATTTAATGGACCATTGACTTAGGCGAGAATCTCCGGCTCCCCAGAAACTCATTGCAATCCAACTTGGTAATGTGAAAATCAGAGCATGATCACTCAAAAGAGAAGTTAGAGAAAACATTTCTTCTGTAAAGGGGGGTAGGAGTGTGGAATTCTATCCCAGACAGGGCAGCAGGCACGAGTTTAACTAATGACTCGAAATCTGATAATCTGATTTTCACTTGCTAAGGATATTAAAGAGTGTGAAAGCCCAGTTGGATGGATGGGGTTAGGATACAGGAGCTGCCTGAGTGACAGGAAAGGCTAGATGGGCTGAATGGCCTACTGTGCCCCAATAGATGGAATAAACATCTATTGGTTAATGCTTGCCCCTCTAATTAATCTCCTTTGATAAATCCTATTTGAGCTGCATTAATTATTCACCACAGGCTACGCAGACAATTCTACATCTTGACTCAATCTGTCCTGGTTTAGCTTGCAAAGCCTCGTGACACGCGGCACATGTACGGTATGGTTGAACTGCAATGCTCCTGGGAGTTTTAATTTGCAGTGATTGGATCTGCAAGTACATTCAGGTACATACTCGGGATTGCTTATATATCAAACGCAGATTTAAGATCAAGACTCAGATGGACCCAATCCCATCAACAATCGACATCCCGTGTGTGGTGTGATTTACGCCAACTCAGGTCAAAACATGGTTAACAATGTTGAATGGTGCCCAAAGGATATGGAAGGAAAGTCTACGCAAAGTGTTCTTCCCTCAATATTGCTTTTTTTTTGTATTCCGCTGTTCCCTCCTACTTAGTATTTCTCCAACTGGGTCCCTCTTAGTAGCCGTGAATTGTTGGTATTGTTAGCGATGGCCTTCCTATGGCCTGAGCTATTAAGATAATCGGGCCTGTGGCTTTAAGAGAATGCGTTTACTATCACTCTGGACACTGGGGCGGACTTGCCTCTTCAAGTTGCCTTACAGCAGGTCAGGAGATGAGCTAGGAAATGCGGGTGTGCTCATAAACAAGATAAGGAGGGTGGAAGGACAGATACTGTATATATATGTAGCAGCCCAGTAACCCTGCTCCATCACAATCCTGATTCCAGCATCGCTATTCCATTGGATCCTAATCCCAGGATCTATGCTCCACACAATCCTGATCCCAGAATCTACACTTCACCATGATCCTAATCTCAGCATCTCTATTCCAATGGATTCTAATCCCAGGATCTACTCTCCATCACAATCCTGATCCCAGGATCCTGATTTAGAGTTTATTTATTATTATCATCATCACAAGTAGGCTTACATTAACACTGCAATGAGGTTATTGTGAAAATCCCCTAGTTGCCACACTGTGACACCTGTTCAGGTACACTGAGGGAGAAATTAACATGGCCAATGCACCTAACCAGCACGTTTTTCTGACTGTTGGAGAAAATCAGAGCACCCGGAGGAAACCCACACAGATACAGGGAGAATGTGCAAACTCCACGTGGACAGTGACCCCAACTGCAAATCAAACCCGGGTGCCTGGCGCTGTGAGGTAGCAATGCCACCGTGTCGCTCTCCCCAGGATCTCTGCTCGACTAGGATCTGCTCCTGTACAGTTGATTTATCGAATACCCGCATTCCATCTTACAGAAATAGAACAATCTTTACAGAGAAGTGGAGTAAAAATGGAAAATAATCTTTAATCATGTCCATTACTAATACATGTTCTTAATCTAGTCACAGGCTGGGAGATGTACCATCCAATCACAATCATTTATTGTGACTAAGCATTTCCAAACATTGTAATACTCTGCATTAATAGAATAATGATTTCTTTCAACACACCCTGATAATTAATGTACAACTGGTGCCAAATGTAAACATATAATGTAGATTAGAATCATAGAGGTGTACAGCCTGAAGCAGGCTCTTTGGCCCATTTTGAC
Organism: Sphyrna mokarran; assembly: GCA_024679065.1. Taxonomy (NCBI): domain Eukaryota; kingdom Metazoa; phylum Chordata; class Chondrichthyes; order Carcharhiniformes; family Carcharhinidae; genus Sphyrna; species Sphyrna mokarran. The sequence continues at coordinate 36,647,753 of JAGIQG010000027.1, forward strand.
CATATCACCCAGTTTTTAAACTATTAAGCTAAACCCAATTCCCCATATTTGGCCCATATCCCTCTATACCCATCTTACCCATGTAACTGACTAAATGCTCTTCAAAAACACAAAACTGTATGTGTTTCTATTACCGCCTCTGGCAGCTCATTCGAGACACTCACCACCTTGTGAGTGAAGATATTGTCCCGCTGGATCCTTTTGTATTTCTCCTCTCTCACCTTAACCTATGCCCTCTCATTTTAGACTTCCATTCTTTTGGGAAAAGATGTTGACTATCAACCTGTCCCTTATTAATTTATAGACCTTTATAAGATCACCCCAAAGCTTCCTATGCTCCAGGGAAAAAAGTCCCAATCTATCCAGTTTCTCCTTATAACTCAAACCATTAAGTCCTGGTAATATTTTAGTAAATCTTTTCTGCACTCTTTCTAGGTTCCTTTCTATAATAGGGTGACCAGAAATGTATGCAGTATTCCAAACATGGCCTTATCAATGTCTTGTATAACTTCAACAAAATGTCCCAATTCCTGTATTCAATTAAACCACACATGTCGAATGCTTTCTTCATCACTCTGTCCACTTGTGACTCCACTTTCAAGGAGCTATGAACCTGTACTCCAAGATTTATTTCTTTTATAAATCTTCCCCAACACCCTACCATTAATTAAGTCGTGCCCTGGTTCAATTTCCCAAATGCAGTACATTTTGGTCCATCGAGTCTGTAACCGATCACAATCCCATCCAGGCCCTACCCCCATTTCCCTACATACTCACCCAATAATCTCTCTAACCTACACATTTCAGGAATCTAAGGGGCAATTTTTAGCATGGCCAATCAACCTAACCTGCATATCTTTGGACTGTGGGAGGAAACTGGAGCACACGGAGGAAATCCAGGCAGACACAAGGAGAATGTGCAAACTCCACACAGATAGTGACTTAAGCCAGGAATCGAATCCAGCTCCCTGCTAACCACTGTGCTACCATGCCACTTCAAAATTGGAGGGAAATAATTTGGCATACATACCCATCCCATAGTAGCATGTTCTTGGCCGACAACCAGCCAAGATTGATCGGAAAAGAGATGAGCAGGATTTTGTCGTATTGTCACTGGGCTAGTAATCCAGATGTAAAGATGCCGGCGTTGGATTGGGGTGGTAAGAACTCAGTAAGAATTTAGCAACACCAATTATTAATCCAACCGATTTATTTGATAGTAAAAAAGCGAGCTTTCAACACTCTTGTGTCTTCCTCAGGCAAGTGCAGTGTTCTTGCCTGAGGAAGACACAAGAGTGTTGAAAGCTCGCTTTTTTACTATCAAATAAATCGGTTGGATTAATAATTGGTGTTGCTAAATTCTTACTGAGTAATCCAGAGACCCAGGGAAATGCTCTGGGAACTTGGTTTGAATCCCACCAATCTAAATTCAATGAAAAATCTGGAATTAAAAGTCTAAAGATGATCGTAAAACCATCATCGATTGTTGGAAAAACCCACCTGGTTCACTAATGCCCTTTAGGGAAGGAAATCTGCCATCCTTACCTGGTCTGGCCAACACGTGACTCCAAATTCCAGACCCACAGCAATGTGATGACTCTTAAATGTCCTTAAGTGACTACTCAATTCAAAGGCAGTAAAGGGATGGGCAACAAATGCTGGCCGGCCCTGCCAGTGATGCCAAAATCATTTACATTATGGCACCGTCGGACTTGAGGTAGAGTCGAACACACCCTGGTGGGTTAGGTGCAGAGTGAAGCTCCCACTGACAATATTCATTTCTCACTCAGTGCTCAATGAAATAAACTGAGAAATTATCGAATACTCTGTGGATCAGGCAGTAATTGCTGAAGACAAGCTGAATGGAGAGTTCTGGCCTCAGAGAGCATTTAACAGCATAGACAGTTTACAGATTAGAATGTGAGTCTTCACACCTAACCTGCTATTCAAGTCTTAAAGATGCTGACAATGTGAGTGGAAAGAGCATTAAGCACAGGTTAAAGAGATATGTTGTACACAATACCCCAGTTGGAGTATTGTGTACAGTTCTGGTCGTCTCATTATAGGAAGGATGTAGAGGCTATTGAGAGAGTTCAGAGGAGATTCACAAGGATGCTGCCTGGATTGGGGGGCAGGCCTTATGAAGATAGGTTGAGGGAGCTGGGACTCTTCTCACTGGAGACGTAGGTTGAGAGGCGACCTGATAGAGATTTATAAAATGTTGAGAGGGATAGATAGGGTGGACTCTCAGAGACTATTTCCCCGAGCTGAAATGGTCACTACGAGAGGACACAGATTTAAGGTGCAGGGAAGCAAATACAAAGGAGATGTCAGGGTAGGTTTTTCACTCAGAGGGTGGTGAGTGAATGGAACCGACTGCCGTCGGAGGTTGTTGAGGCAAACTCACTGGGGTCTTTTAAGAGACTTCTGGATGAGTATATGGAAAAGAATAGGATAGGGGGTTATAGATAGGTCTGTGGATTGGTAGATGTGATCGGCGCAACTCGTGGGCCGGAGGGCCTGTTTGTGCTGTATTGTTCTACGTATTGAATGTGTGTGCGGAAGTGATAGCCAAGTTCCGCACACATGAGGACGGTCTCAACAGGGATCTTGGCTTCATGTTGCACTATTAAGGGGTATGAGTTATAGGACGGATATCAGAGGTAGGTTCTTTACTCAAAGAGTGATTAGGGAGTGGAATGCCCTGCCTCCAGCTGTTGTAGATGTGCCAAGTTTGGTGGCGTTTAAGAGGTTAGTTGATAAGTATATGGAAGAGAAGGGAATGATTTAGTTAGGGGGGGCATTGCTTTTTATTTTGGTCGGCACAACATCGAAGGCCGAAGGGCCTGTTCTGTGCTGTATTGTTCTATGTTCTATCTGTAACCCACATGACTTGCCTGGGTTTGCAAAACCTCACTTACTGTGCTGTCTGGAGACAAAACACATTTCTTTAACCTATGCTCAGTGCTCCTTCCACTCACATTGTCAGCATCTTTAAGATCTGAATAGCAGGTTAGGTATAAAGATTCGCATCCTAATCAGTAACCTGTAAACTGTCTGAGCTGTTATATGCTCTGTCTGGGGCCAGAACTCTACATTCACCTAACGAAAGGGCAAACCCCGAAAGCTTGTGAGTTTACTATCAAATAAATTGGTTGGACTTAAACTTGGTGTTGTCAGACTTCTAACTGTGTTTACCCCTGTCCAACGCCAACATCTCCACATAATGAGTACCTGCCCCAGTCCCTGCTCTGTAGATGCAATCTGTTACCCAGCAAGCTGCAGGCAGAGTGGCAATCCCGCGTGACTGCAGAAAAATCATATTTACAATCACAGGATTGTTGCTAATTAGTCACCGATGAGTTTTAATTGACTTCCTGCCACTTCCAGGTGGGTTGTTATCTTCGCATTGAAGCCCTCTCTCTCAGAAAAGTGTGAGGCGGTTGGGAACATTTTGGGGCCTGATACAAGCTTCTCTGCAGTGTTTTTGCACTTCCCCCTGCTGGGAAATGGGAGGAATGGTACAATGAGATCCCATTACAGGGATCAAGGATGGGGGACCCCATCCATTAATGGTGGAGAGAATTTATGGAGTGAGGGATTGAGTCACCTACTTTGGGAGAAAGCAGCCTCTGGTCCAGATACCATGGTATTTTTACAGCTGGTTCATTCCAAATCCTGGCCAATGCCAAACCCCAGGAGATTTATGGTGAAAACTTCATGATAGCACGATTTTCAATTACATTACTTTCATTAAAGATCACCGCCTGATACAGTGGTAAATATATTATCCAATTAAAAACCCAAGCCTGAATATTATTCAGATCTTGCTGTTTCAATGTGTGCGTATGTGTTTAACTGTGTTGATGTATGTTTATGTCTGTACGTCTGTGTTAGTCTGTGGGCACGTCCGTTCATCTACGTGTTTCTGTTCATGCCCATCTGCTTGCATGCCTGTCAGTCTGTTAGCGTGTACACGTACGTGCGTTAGTCTGTATGTGTGTGTATGTTAATCTGTGTGTGTCTGTGTGTGTTAATCTGTGTGTGTGTGTGTGTGTTAATCTGTGTGTGTGTGTGTGTGTTAATCAATGTGTATTAATCTATGTGTGTTTGTATGTGTGTGTATGTGTGTGTTAATCAATGTGTGTTAGTCTGTGTGTGTGTGTTAATCTGTGTTTGTGTGTGTTAATTTGTGTGTAGGTATGTGTGTTAATTTGTGTGCGTTTGTGTGTGTGCGTGCGCGTTAGTCTGTGAATTAACATGCACACACAGATTAATACATGTGTCAGTCTGTGTGTGTGTGTGTGTGTGTGTTAGTGTTAATCTGTGTGTGTCAGTTTGTGTGTGTGTGGTAGTGTTAACCTGTGTGCATGTGTGTTAGTCTGTGTGTGTGTGTGCAGTAGGCTGAGTGAGTGTTGGTCTGTGTGCGTTTGTGAAATACTTCCTTTCAAACACCTTTTATTTCTGAGCATAGCTGTTGCTGCTGCTGCTGAGCAGAGCCAGGGGTCATCAACTGCAGCCCCCCCACCCCACAGACAGATTACAAAACTGCCTAAATGCTCTGTGTTAATTATGGGTTCAAGACCCTCTACAGAAACTTCAGCACAAAATCAAGGCTGTGATTTTGCACAGTACTGAGGGAGTGCAGCACTGTCAGAAGGACTGGCTTTCAGATGTGATGTTAAATGCAGAGCCTGGGTGGGATGTTCCAGCTTCACTCGCCCTGAAACCAGAAAATCCTACTCAAAGTTTTTCTATGGCTACAATTCCTGTGGTGGGTGGAACGGGAAACTTTGCCTCTGTCTGTCATCTGAGATGATCTCAAAGATCCTATTGCATTATTTCATAGAAACACCAGGCTAGGAACAAAATTAATCTGTTGGATTCCTGGTTCACTCATGTCTTGCAGCTTTATTCTGAACTGGTCTACTCGTGACTCCATGCCTGAGTCTCAATGGCCTCTCAAATAACCAAATTCCTATGTCCCACACTTTCTCAGGGAATCTTAGAATGGGAAATAAATAAGGTTTTATTAATTTCACCCACATTCTGTGCACAAGGAACAAAAAGAAATTTGATCTGGAATAACATGCACTTCTAAAGCTAAAGCAACATTTACACACGCTCCCTCACTGGCTCCTTCTGAAGCAACATTTTCACTCATTGGCTCCTTCTGAAGCAACATTTATACACGCTCCCTTACAAGCACTTTCTGAAGCAGCATTTACACACATTCCCTCACTGGCTCCTTCCGAAGCAGCATTTACACACGTTCCCTCACTGGCTCCTTCTGAAGCAACATTTACTCACGCTCCCTCACTGGCTCCTTCCGAAGCAGCATTTACACACGCTCCCTCACTGGCTCCTTCCGAAGCAGCATTTACTCACGCTCCCTCACTGGCTCCTTCTGAAGCAGCATTTACTCACGCTCCCTCACTGGCTCCTTCCGAAGCAGCATTTACACACGGTACCTCACTGGCTCCTTCCGAAGCAGCATTTACACACGGTACCTCACTGGCTCCTTCCGAAGCAGCATTTACTCACGCTCCCTCACTGGCTCCTTCCGAAGCAGCATTTACACACGCTCCCTCACTGGCTCCTTCTGAAGAGCCACAGCTGGAGAACTCAGCCACAAACACAGTCCTTCATTGAATTAGTTGGAAGAGTGATGCTAATTCGCAGTTTATTGATCCCGTTGGCCTCGTTGTTGTGCTCTCTCAAGCCAGCTATAATTAATCTCCAATTAGAAACGCCTGCGGAGAGATAGATGAACCTTTCCTTTTTGCAAATTGTTTTTTAATCCTTTTATGTTTCTCGGTTTACTGCAGCTTGCTCTCCGATGGCCATAAAAGGATGGCTGACCACGCTTTCCCCCCCGCATCATTCATGCCCTTAATGACTCATCCAGTTGCACTCCGGACACTGGACTGTTATCAGGAGGTCCAGAATGAGACATGATGCCAAGTGCACCCTCCTCCCCCAAATCACCGCCTCTCACCCACACCACAGGGCATCTGCCAATGTCTCTTTTTGGTCAGGGATCTCAGCATGTCTCACCCGGATTCAAGGCACGAAACAAACTGTTCTTCCCAGGCGAGAGTATCCTGGTTTCTCAAAGATCAAATCTCTAAGTCTTCTCACTGGAGGGGCGAAGGTTGAGAGGCGACCTGATAGAGGTTTATAAGATGTTGAGAGGAATAGATAGAATGGGAATTCTTGGAGGCTATTTCCCAGGGCTGAAATGGTGGTGGTAGAGGCAAACTTCAGTGGTGGGGGAGGCGAATTCGCTGGGGTCTTTTAAGAGACTTCTGGATGAGTACATGGGATTGAGAGTTACAGATAGTTCTATGGCCTGGTAAGTATAGATATGATTAGCACAACTTGTGGGCCGAAGGGCCTGTTTGTGCTGTAGTGTTCTATGTTCTTTACCTAAACAGAAGACTTTCATTCAGGGCTTTTGCAAAACGCTCCAAAGCCAGTGAGAATTGCTGTCAATACGGGGAAATATTGTGCAGGTAAATTCCCGCAAAGAGCAGTGAGATAATAGACCAGGTGATCGGTTTGAGTGACTGCAGAATAAATATTAACCCAGTTCCTCTAACCTTCTTCAGCATAGTGTCTAACACACTGAGTTGAAAGGAAGGCACAATGGTTAGCACTGCTGCCTCGCAACGCCAGGGACCCTGGTTCAATTCCGGCCTTGGGTGACTGTGAGGAATTTGTACGTTCTCCCAGTGTCTGTGTGGGTTTCTTCCACGCGCTCCGGTTTCCTCCCACGGTCCAACGTACAGATTAGGTGGATCGGTCATGCTAAATTGTCCCTTTGTGTCCAATGATGTGTAGGTTCAGGGGATTAGTAAGGTAAATGTGTGGGGGTTACGGGGACAGGGCTGGGGGGATGAGGCTGGATAAGATGCCCTGTCAGAAAGTCAGGATGTGGACTGGGGTGGGCACAGTGAGAAATCTCACAACACCAGATTAAAATCCAGCAACTTTATTTGGAGTCCCAAGTTTTTGAAGTGTTGCTCTGGAGCAAGGTTAGACTTTAACCTAGAATTGTGTCACTTCTTACTGTCAGAAAGTTGGCACAGACTTGATGGGTCAAATGGCCTTTCCCCTTAACTGCAGGGATTCCATGATCTCACTTTAATATGACAGCTGAAAGGTGGCACTTCTGACAGTGCAGCACTCCCTCAGCACTCCCACAATATCAGTCTGGCCTCCCAGCTCCTGTCTCATGCATTGTTCTCGAACTCCCTCCCTAACAGCACTATGGGTGTACCTACACCACATGGACTGCAGCAGTTGAAGAGGGCAGCTCACTACCGCCTCCTCAAGGACAGGTAGGGATGGGCAATAAATGCTGGCTTACACAGTGGTGTTTAAATTCTGTGAGTGGACATTTAAAAAAAAAATCGCTGCTCCTAAAGCTCTGTTGTAGGGGGACAAAGCTGAGAGACTGTTTCTCAATAACATAGTCTTCACAGTCAGGAACAAAAAGGTGAAATCAGGAAAAGCTCCAGGTGCCCTGTGCTGCTCAGGCATACACGTTCAGTGCTGAGCTCCACTGAGGCACACCAGATAGCTTCCTGCTGGTTTCCATTCGCAAGTGACGTATCGAGCCGAAACAAACCCTCAAACCTCAACCGTTTTCCAAAAATAATCGCAGTGTGAAGATCTTCATCAAAACCTATATCCATTTTTCTGCCAGTTCTGGACTCTTAAGAGAAGCTGACAATAAGATTTAGAACAGTCCAGGAGACAGATACATCTCGGGGCACAGACTTTGGTAACTAGACAATGGCATGCTGAAATACAGAGAGTTATTACAGAGAATAAAGCCTGAACACAATAATATTGTGAATAGTCTTCCACGCATACATTCCCGTGAAGATGCAGGTCACTAAGGGAACAGAATCTTCAAATGTGAAAGAAAGGCTAAAATAGGCTTACTGGTGTTCTGTGATGCAGGTTGAGAGACAGAGACAGAATGAGAGAATGTAGCGCAGGAGAGAGATATTGACAGATCAACACACAGGAGGAGGTAAAGAGAGATTGAAAGTGAGAGGGGAGACAGACAGGAGCAGAGAGCAAAAGGTGGAAAATAGTAGAAAGGATGAGATGGAATCGACAAAAGTCACAGAGACTCAGAGAAAGAGACAAAACAACAAAGTGACAGAGATAGAAAGGAACAGACAAATAGACTGATATGTTTAAAAACATTACACAATTTGCTGATGTATCTGTCACTGCCCATTCCCAAGATTATCTGATATTTGGCTGAGGTAAACTAGGTGTTAAGAGGCTGAAGTGAGACATAGCAGAGTCACTGAAGGGGAACTGATCAGGTATAGCAACGCTGGCTACCCTTTTTCACTCAGTTACACCTGCACAGAGATAAAACTGGAAAATAACCCTAATCTTATCCACACTAATCACATCTCAACCTCTGCGTAAGCAGAACAGGAGGGAGCCAGCTGCCTTCGTCTGCTGCAGATACAGCAGACCGGAGAGGTGTACAACCAGTTACAACATTCCTAGTTTAGGGAGAAGGGATTTAAACATTAGTATCAGTCTTGGTAGACTATTTGACCGTGGGATGCCTCACATCTATACTCCCAGTCAACCCAAGGTGATTACAGAACCTCAGCTGATGCTGAATCAAGAACCCCACTGGTGGAATAGCCTAAAATTCCCTGTCCAGGCATGTCAAAGGGTGTGTCGGATGAGGACACGAGTTGGGTACTTAACGGCTGTGAACTACATCCCGGGGAAAAATCAAATAGGAGCAGGAGGGAAAATCTGACAGTCTGAGAAACATGAGGAGAGCATAGTAAATTCTACGTTAAATTATGTTGTTATCAAATCCTCACAGCATTTCCTAGTAAACACTTTGATTTCCGAAATACGGCAGCCTGTCAGAGCAGCAAAGAATTCTCACATGTTTACAAATGAAGAATTTTTTCCCCCCCAAGTATTTATCACTCTGAAGCCGATACACCAAGTTCTGAACACACATCAACAGCAACCCACACCACTGAGAAAATGCTTCGTACTCACTGGCTTTAACTTCTGTTTCAGACTCATGTTGAGCGCGGGGCTCCCAACAAGAACAGATGAGGAAATGCCCAGCTCCGAACACAGCCCAGCAGACCAGTACCGAGCACTCACTGCGCTGGTGGCCATGACAACAGCTCCACTCATTGTTTTTTTTCCCCCTATTTCTATTGATAGTCCTCTTGCTCTGAAATCAGCTGCAAAAAAAGTGTCAGCTCCTCAACTCTTCAGAGATGTGAGAGATCACATTTTTACCCACCCAGCCGCTGGCAGTGTGTGTGCGCCGCTTCCCTTTTACAGATTAAAAGGTCCAAACCAATCTGTGAGAGCTGGAGGTCCAGCTGCAGTTTATTCAGTGCAATATTAACACACACTGCCAGTGATATGCACTGCCGATAATCCACACACACACCTTGTGATCCACATGCTCCCCATATTGCACGCACGACCTTTATGCACAAACCCTGGGAGGTGCATGCAAACTCCCGTTTTGCACACACACCTGGAAATGTAAATAAATGTGGTAATGTACACACTCCCTGTAACATATGGATGAATTCATCTGGCTGGACAGCTGGTTAGTGACGCCAGCAGCAAGGGTTCAATTTCCCTAGTTTGAAGTCATTCACAAAAGCCCCGCTTTCTCAATTTTGCCCCTCGCCTGAGAATGTGATGACTTTCAGATTGAATGATCACCCACTCCCCTCAAAGGGGAGAACAGCTAATGTACATTTTCAACGTGCTGATCCTTTAATGTATACATGTGGGTGGCACAGTGGTTGGCACTGCTGTCTCACAGCGCCAGGGACCCGGGTTTGATTCCTAGCTTGTGTCACTGACTGTGTGAAGTTTGCACATTCTCCCCATGTCTGCATGGGTTTCCTCCAGATACTCTGGTTTTCTCCCACAGTCCAAAAGATGTGCTGGTGAGGTACATTGGCTGTGCTAAATTCTCCCTCAGTGTATCCAAACAGGGGCCAGAGTGTGGCAACTAGGGGATTTTCACAATAATTGCACTGCAGTGTTAATGTAAGCCTACTTGTGACACTAGTAAATAAATAAATGTATATCTAGTGACATACTAGGTGAAAACAGGGGCTTGGTGACATTGTCACTGCATCCAGGTGACCTAGGTTCAAATCCCATCACGGCAGATGGCGAAAATTGAATTTAATAAGTATCTGGAATTAAGAATTTACTGATGGCTATAAAACCATTGTTGATTATTGGAAAAATCCATCTGGTTCGTTAATGCCCTTTAGGGAAGGAAATCTGCTGTCCTTACCTGGTCTGGCCTACAAGTGACTCTTACTCTAGTTTGAAGTTTTTAAAATTTATTTATTAGTGACACAAGTAAGGTTTACACTAACACTGCAATAAAGTTACAGTGAAATTCCTAGTCGCCACATTACGGTGCTTGTTTGAGTCAATGCGTCTAACCGGCACGTCTTTCAGACTATGAAGAGAAACCGGAGGAAACCCACGCAGACAAGGGAAGAATGTGCAAACTCCAAACAGGCAGTGATCCGAGCCGGGAATCGAACCCTGGTCTCTGTGAGGGAGCAGTGCCATCCTACACAAGGGCAATCAGTTCAAGGGAAATTTGAAAAAGGCAACAAATGTCCACACCCCATGACTGAATTGAAAAAATGCACCATGGAATCTACACACATCTTGTAATGTGTGCTCTGCAATGTACACACCCCTTATAGTATACACACTTCCTACAGCGTAAGCAACTGTGTAATGTACACACACCTAATATACAGCGGCACGGTAGCACAATGGTTAGCACTGCTGCTTCACAGCTCCAGGATCCTGTGTTCAATTCCCGGCTCGGGTCACTGTGCGTGGAGTTTGCACACACTGTGTCTACATGGGTTTCTTCTGGGTACTCTGTTTTCCTCTGACAATCCAAAGATGTGTGGGTTAGGCTAATTGGCCATGCTAAGAAATTGCCCCTTAGTGTCCAGGGATGCATAGGTTAGAAGAATTAGTAGGTATGATATGGGGGTGGGATTGTGTTTGGTGCAGACTTGATGGGCTGAAGGGCCTCTTCATGCACTTTAGGGATCTACGATTCCCTGTAAGGTACATACCTGTAATGTGCACACCCTCTATGCATAATAATGTACGTGCACTCCCTATAATATGTATAGTCCTGTTAAGTACACACCGTTATGCCCTTGTGATGAATACATCCCATGTGATGTACACACCCTTAAACATGGAATTAATTGCTAACTAGTGCACCCTTACCCAGTATTTATGCCTGAGCACGCAGTGACTATGATCATCATTGCTGTGCAACATGAGGTGATCAGAGGGAGGGAGACCTTTGTGTTCTGCGGTTGCTGTCTAACAAAGGGAGCTTGACAAACACAATGTTGCTGCTGCTGCTTGGATAGATGGTGACCAGTCAGAAAACATCATTGTGTGAGTGACTGGGGAGTACATACAGCTGAATTCCACCCCGAGGAGAGGTTGGAGAAACTCACGGTTTGTTCTCTCTGGCACGACGGAGTGACCTGTCAGAGGGTTACAAGATTATGAGTGGCATCAACAGACTGAATAGTTAGTTGCTTTTTCCCTAGGGAAAAAAAGGATATAGATTTAAGATGCGCAGGGAAAAGTTTAGAGGAGATATGCGAGGCAGGTTTTTTTTTATGCAGAGGGTGGTGAATGTCTGGAATGCCATGCCCGGGGAGGTGGTGGGAGCGGGTACGACAGCGGCACTTAAAGGGGCAACTAGATGAATACGTGAAAAGGATGGGAGTGGAAGGATAAGTGCACACACTTTCAGCCTGGGCAGGCATCACAATTTGTGCAGGCTTGGAAAGCCTGTTTCTGTGCTGTTACTGTTCTTTCTCCTTTGTCCAACCCTCAGGAAGTGGGTGGGGGTGGTGGGGGCAAGGCTGCAGGGAGCTGTGTGGGTGCAGTTATCTGACCACACACTGCCACCAGGTAATTTTATCCCCATGCCAAGAAGGGCAGGCAGCTAATTCTTGTTAGTAAATCATAGAACCCCTGCAGTGCAGGAAGAGGCCCTTTCGGCCCATCGAGTCTGCACCACCACAATCCCACCCAGGCCCTATCCCGATTACCCACTAATCCCTCTAAACCTGTGCATCTCAGGACACTAAAGAGCAATTTCTTAGCACGGCCAATCGACCTAACCCGCGTATCTTTGGACTGTGGGAGGAAACCGGAGCACCCGGAGGAAATCCACGCAGACACGGGGAGAATGTGCAGTCCCCACCCAGTCAGTGGCTCGAGCTGGGAATCGAACCCAGGTCCTTGGAGCCGTGAAGCAGCAGTGCTAACCCACTGTGCTACCGTGCCGCCCTGGAAAGGTCCAATTCAGTGCCATATAGATCAGTCAATCAGTTCATGAACATTTGGCTGACAGTGGATATCCTCCACCGTGCCCCACACCGCGCCCCCCCCCCACCTGCCCCTCTATCCCTCCAGACCCCCCCTGGCCCCCCCCCGCTCCACATGCCCCCCCCCCAGCTCCACATGCCACCCACCCCCTCCCTGGCCCCCCCCAGCTCCACATGCCACCCACACCCCCCCCTGGCCCCCCCCAGCTCCCATGCCACCACCCCCTCCCTGGCCCCCCCCCAGCTCCACCATGCCACCCACCCCCCTCCCTGGCCCCCCCCCCCAGCTCCACATGCCACCCCACCCCCTCCCTGCCCCCCCCCCAGCTCCACATGCCACCCACCCCCCTCCCCCCCACCCCAGCTCCACATGCCACACCCCCCTCCCTGGCCCCCCCCCCAGCTCCACATGCCACCCACCCCCCTCCCTGCCCCCCCCCCCCCCCCCCCCAGCTCCCACATGCCACCCCCCCCCCTCCCTGCCCCCCCCCCCCACATGCCACCCACCCCCCTCCCTGGCCCCCCCCCCCCCCAGCTCCACATCCACCCACCCCCTCCCTGGCCCCCCCCCCCCCCCCAGCTCCACATGCCACCAACCCCCCTCCCTGGGCCCCCCCCCCCAGCTCCACATGCCACCACCCCCACTGCCCCCCCCACCCCCCCCCCCCCCCGGCCCCCCCCCCCCACCCACATCCACCCACCCCCCCCTGGCCCCCCCCCCAGCTCCACATGCCACCACCCCCTCCCTGCCCCCCCCCCCCCCCAGCCACATGCCACCCACCCCCCCTCCCTGCCCCCCCCACCCACACCACCCACCTCCCCTGCCCACCCCCCCCCAGCTCCACATGCCACCCAACCCCCTCCCTGGCCCCCCCACCACCCACCACCCCCCCCCCCTCCCCCAGCCCACATGCCACCCACCTCCCCCTGGCCTCACCCCACCTCCCCCTACCCCCCACCTGCCACGTGAGGAGGCTGGCAGCCAATCAGAGGCGGCCCGCCCATGGCAGTCCTGGCAGTAGCCGTTTGATTGGTTGCCATCCGTATAATTCAAAGGGAAGGTCTCGCCAAAGGCGGGCAGTAAATTTGAGGCTTTACCCTTTCCAGCTGACCAGCGAAACCAACAGCAAACGAAGACAAATTCCACAAAATTCACAAACAAATGAACCCCTCAAAGGGAAACTACGACTAAAAACAGAAGCAGGAAAGGGAAGATATAAAAGGTCAAACCAAAAATTGCCTCTCAGGGTCAGTAAAGCACCCTGGCCCCTGAGGGGAATATTCAGGCTGGAGTCCAGCACCCTTTCCATGGGTGGAGTTTGATGAGTGTGACGCGGGTCTTGTCCAGGGGTTAGAGAGCCGGTGGGAGGCCGGGTGTAATTACCAGGTCGTACCCGGACAGAGTTGGGAATCCGCCTGAATTAAACCCTCAGGCAGGTGGAAAGCCCACTCCCCAGATCTGCTTACAGCTGCTCTGGTCCACCTTGTTGTCTAACGAGGGGCATACACGCGATGGGTCGTGAGAGGGCTGCTCTTGGATTTTTTTCGAGAGTATCCTAGTGTTTCACGTCGTTACTTTACGCTTGACCTGGACCATTTGATGGGCAACACGACAGCTCAGTGACTATCGCTGTGCTGTGCAGATACATGGATTTGGGCCTGTGTCTGTGGGAGTTTGCGCATTCTCCCCGTGCTTGCGTGGGTTTTCTCCGGGTGCTCCGGTTTCCTCCCACATCCCAAAGATGTGCTCTTAGGCTAATTGGCAAAACAAATTCTCCCTAAATTGTCTCAAATTTGGTTTTTAATCCATAGATCTATAAAGATAGACAGGGATCACGGGTAGAGGTGGGAACATTGGGGTGGCGGCGCGGGCTCGTTGGGCCGAAGGGCCTGTTTCCCGTGCTGTTTTGTTCTTTGTTCACGCAAAGGTCAGCAGCGCCACCTGGGGTGATGGCCACTGCTGGTATTACATTCTGCCCTGGAGGATCCATCGACTATGAGTCATCCAGATAGAAAACAGTGCAGGGGCCATGGGGAGGGAGGGAGAGAGATGCTGACAAGTATGTGTGTGATTGGGGGGAGTGGGGGAGAGGAGGGGGAGAGAGGTGCTGCTAGGGGCCATGGGGAGAATAGTGGGGATTTGGTGGGGAATTGGGGGGTAGGGTGGAAGTAAATATCTGGGAGGGAACTGTTGGGGGCGTAAAAAGTTGGGGGGGGTGCAGTGTCGGCAGGTGTTGTGTTGGCAGAGATTGTTGGGGGGCGGGTGCAGAAGTATTGGGGATGTGGCAGTTTCAGTGGCACCCTCCTGATGTGCGATCCAGAGTGCTCACGAATCAACGTCTATCATCCCCAATAAGCTGCAGCCCAATTTGACAGGTTTCTCTGAACAGCCCCATGCCATCCATCCCACACCCTTCCCCCTTCCACCACCCTACCGCTGCCCCCTCCCTGGGTGGCGAGGTCCCTCACACACCAATATCTGCGTGGCAGCGCTAGGCGACTAAAGGATTTCACTTGGCAGCAATGTTCACCCTCTACCCTTCTTGCCCAGGGTGTGGGTTGGGGGACGTTGTGAAGATAGCATGGCCTCCGCTCTTTGCCCTCTCACCTGACCAAACAGCTCACTCAACTTCAAACTCCCCTCCGTGGCGTGGACGGGGAGAGACATTAAATTCTCTCTCCCCTCCCACCCGCAGTGCATTCTGAATTTTCCCTCTGGGGTCACTCAGTGCTGACGGAATGCTGCACTGCCGCATGAACTGTCTCTTTATATCAGGCATGAGGGAGGGGAGTTGGTGTGGGAGAAAGTGAAGATTCTGTCATTGCTCTGCTGCTATTATCCTGTCAGAGTCGCTGGAGTTTGCGTTGCTCTGTTCACCGTCTTACAGTGAGAGAAACGGCCAAGAAATTCTCAGCTTAGAACAAAATCCTGTTGGTATGTTTGGGATTCTGAGCAAGTTCCCAAAGCACCATTCAAAGAACTTCCTCGCTGATGATCTTTTCCCCATCATTGCTGTCAACTGTGACTCACTCAGTGGCACTCCCTTGTCTATGAATCATCAGGTTGTGGGCCCAAGTTCTAATTGACAACTGTGACCACAAATACTTAACTGGCAAGGAAAGCTCTTTGGTGATGTTTCGTGGCTGCTAAAAGCGTTTTAACCTGAAGGGAAATAGGATTCAGAGTGGAAGTACATTAAAGGGGCTGGGAAGAGGGGAAGGGCGGTGATGCACGGCAAATGTAAAAGATAAACCAAGTCGATCTGGAAGGCAGAGTGGAGGAAGCACAAGGGTGAGGCTGGATTACATTTGTTTTAATGCAAGGGGTTTTATGGTTAAAGCAGAGGAACGGAGGTTGTTGATTAACACGTGGGAGTGTGATATTTTTATCAGCACAGAGATATGGTTAATAGAGAGAGAGAGACAGGACTGGCAGCTCAATATTCTGAATGGTCGGGCAAGGAGGCATCACAATATTGATCGAGGAGTCGGTTACTGCAGTGAGGAGACCTGATCAGCCTCCTCAATTTGAGGCCATATTGATGGAATGTTAAAAGAACATTGTTGCTGAGACTGTACCGAAGCCCCCCCCTCCCCACCCCCATCCCCCCAAACAGGGGGGGTAGATAGGTAGACACATCTCAGAAAAGCTCAAAATAAGAAAGTAATAATAGTCGGTGATTTCAACTTCCCTGATCTTAACTGGGATGGTCAAAGTGTGAAAGGCACAGACGCTACGAAAATGCAATGAATGGATGCCGCTCGACAATCACCAGGCAGGAGTGTTCCCTTCCAGCCGGGATAATTTCAGCAGTCATGAACATTCAGCCTCTTTGGGTAAACGTTCCCCAAGGCGGCCTTCAAGACACACAACAGCGCAGAATCGCCGAGCAGAGACTGATAACCAAGTTCCACACACGAGGCCAGCCTCAACCAGGATCTTGGGTTCATGTCACAATCTCTGTAATCCTCACAACTTGTTTGTGTCACTAACTGTCCTGGCACGAGACAATTCACATCCCTTTAACCTGTACTTAACCGTCTCTCCACTTGCATTGTCTGTACCTGTAAGGATTTGAGTACCTGTTAAGACTCGCACTCCAACCATTATCTTGCAATTGTGTCTACGTACGTCCTGTTTGTGAACTCTCCGCTCACCTGATGAAGGAGCAGCACTCCGAAAGCTCGTGCTACCGAATCAACCTGTTGGACTTTGAACTGGTGTTGTGTGAGATTTCTTACAGTGCCCACCCCAGTCCAACGCCGGTATCTCCACATTATCGGAATATAGTGGAAGGAGAATCTGAATATTTCTGAGGGGCCTATTCTTGCTTATGATTTGTGTATCTGTGTGTTCAAAGGGCCAACCCAGATATGATGGCCGAACAGTCTCCTCTAATGTACTGGGATTCTCTGATCCAAAGATCTGTCTTATACAGCTATTTCTGCAAGAATCATAGAGCCATTGAAGTTTACAGCATGGAAACAGGCCCTTCAGCCCAACTTGTCCATGTTGTCCTTATTTTTTTTTGAAGCCTCTAAACTAATCCCAATTGCTCACGTTTGGCCCATTTCCCTCAATACTGTACCCATGCAACTATCTAAATGCTTTTAAAAAGACACAATTGTACCCACCTCCACTACTACCTCTGGAAGCTTGTTCCAGACATTCACCACCCTCTATGTGTGAAAAAATTGCCCCTCGATCATCAGCGGATCACAGCTCTCTGCAATCGGGCGTAAATCTCCCATGAATGCAGTCGGGGTAGATGGAAGCAATGAGAAGGCAGGATGTAGAGATGCCGGCATTGGACTGGGGTAAACACAGTAAGATGTTTGACAACACCAGGTTTAAATCCAACCGATTTATTTGATAGTATAGTAGAATAGTTTGATAGTAACCCTGCCACAGCAATCTCTGCAAGACATGCCTGATCATTGACATGGATGACATCATCACATGTGAGAATACCATCCACCAGGTACACGGTACATACTCTTGCAACTCGGCCAACGTTGTCTACCTAATACGTTGCAAGAAAGGATGTCCCGAAGCATGGTACATTGGGGAGACCATGTAGACACTACGACAGCGGATGAATGAGCATTGCTCAACAATCACCAGGCAAAACAGTTCCCTTCCTGTGGGCAAACACTTCAGCAGTCATGGGCATTCGGCCTCCGAACTTCAGGTAAATGTTCTTCAAGGGGGCCTTCACGACACACGACAGTGCAGAGTCGCTGAGCAGAGACTGATAGCCAAGTTCCACACACATGAGGATGGCCTTAACAGGGATCTTGGCTTCATGTCACACTATCTGTAACCCCCATGACTTGCCTGGGTTAGCAAAAAACCTCACTTACTGTGCTGTCTGGAGAAAATACACATCTCTCTAACCTGTGCTCAGTGCTCCTTTCACTCATTGTTAGCCACTTTAAGACTTGAATAGCAGGTTAGGTGTAAAGATTCGCATTCTAATCAGTAATCTGTAAATAGTCTGTGCTGGTATGTGTGCTGTTTGAGACCAGAACACCTCATTCACCTGACGAAGACCAGAGGGTCGAAAGCTTGCGAGTTTACTATCAAATAAATCGGTTGGATTTAAACCTGGTGTTGTCAGACTTCTTGCAATGAGAAGGAGTATTGGAATACACGCTGAGTCACTGGAACCTCACTCAGAGAGACGCAACCAAGAGAAAAAAAAGGCCTTAACTGAGGGAAATGGAAAAGGAGCCTCCCTCCTCCCAAGGCCCAGGAACCAAACACTATCGCAGGCTCCATGTTACAAAGTGGAGGAGCTTTCAATCTCAACAGGGAACCAAACACTGTAACGGAAAGCTTCTCGAGACGCTGAATGATTGAACTCTCTGGAATGTTCCGTCTCGTGGGGGGTAAGCTTCAGAGGGTCATGTGATCTGTTAGGCTAATTGGAGGGGACTGCGCGTATCCTAGGCCTGAACCCAGGTTGGTCAGGAGTGGTGTAGCCTCTGTATCACTCCCTGTGTTTCTCTGATAAACTGTTTATCCGCTTGGTGGGAACCTGTTTGTGAACACTTTGGGCTTCTGTCTCTGAGGGACTCTCCGTAATGAGGTGTCTACACTGACCCCGCCCCTGTCAGCTGGAACCACTTCACCCAGTGGGGATGCTGAGATATTCAAGCTGTTACTGAATCCCTTTGCAGGGTGGTGAGGATAAAAATGGCCAATTAGGAGACAGCTCCCCAGGTAAGGCGTTTGACAAAGTCCCTCATGGGAGGTTAGTTGAGAAGGTCAAGGCTCATGGGGTACAAGGACAGGTAGCTAGATGGATGAGTAACTGGCTTGGTAATAGGAGACAGAGGGTAATAGTGGAAGGGTGTTTCTCTAGCTGGAGGTCGGCCACTAGTGGTGTGCTGCAGGGCTCGGTACTGGGACCTCTTCTATTTGTAATATATATAAATGACTTGGAAGAGGGAGTAAGTGGAGTGATCAGCAAGTTTGCAGACGATACAAAGATGGCTGGACTTGCAGATAGTGAGGATCATTGTCAGGCAATGCAGCAGGACATAGATAGGCTGGTAGCTTGGCTAGATAGATGGCAGATGGAATTTAATCCTGATAAATGTGAGGTGATGCATTTCGGGAGAAAGAATGTAGGGGGGAGGTATATGATAAAGGGTAGACCTATTAAGAGTGGAGAAATGCAGAGGGACCTGGGGGTGCAGGTGAACAAGTCTCTGAAGGTGGCAGAGCAAGTGGAGAAGGTTGTGAAGAAAGCATATAGTATGTTAGCCTTTATAGGAAGGGGTATAGAGTACAAGAGCTGGCCTTTAATGTTGCAGTTGTATAAAACGTTGGTTAGACCTCATTTGGAATACTGCGTCCAGTTCTGGTCGCCTTACTACCGGAAGGACGTGGAGACTCTGGAGAGAGTGCAGAGGAGGTTTACCAGGATGCTGCCTGGTATGGAAGGTCTGAGTTACGAGGAGAGATTAGGCAAATTGGGACTGTTTTCCTTAGAAAGACGTAGACTTAGAGGAGATCTAATAGAGGTGTACAAGATTATGAGGGGTATAGATAGAGTAAACAGGGTTAAGCTTTTTCCTAGGATGGACTCAAATAGCACGAGGGGTCACGGGCTTAGGGTGAGGGGGGTAAGGTATAATTTGGATGCTAGAGGGAGTTTTTTCACACAGAGGGTGGTGGGGGTATGGAATGCACTGCCAAGTAAAGTGGTGGAGGCAGGTACTCTGGAGTTATTTAAGAAATACTTAGATGGGCACATGAACAGAATGGGAATGGAGGGGTATAGAAAACTGATTTAAAATAGGGATCATGAGCCTTGGGAGTCCCTGGGAAGTGTGTAAGTAGATGATGATATTGATGTACTTGTTTTTATCCTACAGGTGCTTTGGTCCACCTTGTTGTCTAACGAGGGGCATACACGCGATGGGTCGTGAGAGGGCTGCTCTTGGATCTTTTTCGAGAGGACCCTACTGCTTCACGTCGTTACTGAGCGCTTGACCTGGACCATTTGACGGGCAACACGACAGCTCAGTGACTATCGCTGTGCTGTGCAGATACATGGATTTGGGCCTGTGTCTGTGGGAATTTGCGCATTCTCCCCGTGCTTGCGTGGGTTTTCTCCGGGTGCTCCGGTTTCCTCCCACATCCCAAAGATGTGCTCTTAGGCTAATTGGCAAAACAAATTCTCCCTAAATTGTCTCAAATTTGGTTTTTAATCCATAGATCTATAAACATGGATAGGGATCGTGGGTAGAGGTGGGAACATCGGGGTGGCGGCGCGGGCTCGTTAGGCCAAAGGGCCTGTTTCCCGTGCTGTTTTGTTCTTTGTAAACTGCTCAGCCAGTCGCCCTGCCAGTGAGGGTGGATTCAGGATCTCTTGCCCCCTCTCTCTCCGCTCCGCGGGGACACCGGGTACATCTTTCCCAGTGTATCACTCCTGTTTGACGGTCTTGTTTCCTCCCCTGGCAGTCTCCCTCTGCTCCCCTGAAACTCTGGAAATAATCAGGATCGTAAAGAGTACTTCTGGAACACTGGCCTTTACAAATGTAAAGTATTGAGTATAACAGTTGGGACGTTATGGTGAAGTTGTATAAGACATTGGTGAGGCCGAATTTAGAGTATTGTGTGCACTTTTGGTCACCTAATTACAGGAAGGGTATTAATAAGATTGAAAGGGTACAGAGAAGGTTAACAAGGATGTTGCCGGGACTTGAGAAGCTGAGTTACAGAGAGAGATTGAATAGGTTAGGAATTTATTCTCTGGAGTGTAGAAGAATGAGGGGAGATTTGATAGAGGTGTACCCTAGGATTTGATAGAGGTGTACCCTAGGATTCTCTGGGAGGCAAGAGAGGAGATTGCAGAGCCTCTGGCTCTGATCTTCAGGTCCTCGTTGGTTACGGGTGTGGTTCCGGAGGACTGGAGGATAGCGAATGTGGTCCCATTGTTTAAGAAGGGGAAGAGAGACCTTCCAGGGAATTATAGGCCAGTGAGTCTTACTTCTGTTGTGGGCAAGGTATTGGAGAGAATTATTAGGGATAGGATTTATAGTTATTTAGAGAGAAATGAATTGATTGGGGATAGTCAGCATGGTTTCGTGAAGGGTAGGTCATGCCTTACTAACCTCATTGAGTTTTTTGAGAAAGTGACCAGAGAGGTGGATGGGGGTAAGGCGGTTGATGTAGTATATATGGACTTTAGTAAGGCTTTTGATAAGGTGGCCCATGGAAGACTTCTACAGAAAATGCAGATGTGTGGAATAGAGGGTGATTTAGCTAATTGGATTAGGAATTGGCTGGCAGATAGAAGACAGAGGGTGGTGGTTGATGGGAGATATTCATCGTGGAGTTCGGTGACAAGTGGTGTGCCTCAGGGGTCTGTTTTGGGGCCCCTGCTGTTTGTAATTTTTATAAATGATCTGGATGAGGGTATTGAAGGATGGATTAGTAAATTTGCAGATGACACTAAAGTCGGTGGAGTGGTAGATAGTGAAGAGGGGTGTTATAGTTTACAGAGTGACTTGGACAAGTTGCAGAGCTGGGCCGAGAGGTGGCAAATGGAGTTTAATGTGGAAAAGTGTGAGGTAATGCACTTTGGCAGGAACAATAAATGTGTAGAGTATAGGGCTAATGGTAGGGCTCTTAATAGTGTTGAGGAACAGAAGGATCTTGGTGTATGTGTCAATAGATCCCTGAAAGTAGGCAGTCAAGTGGATAAAGTTGTTAAGAAGGCATATGGAGTCTTAGCTTTTATTGGTAGGGGGATTGAATTTAGGAGCCGCAGCATCATGTTGCAACTGTACAAAACTCTAGTGCGGCCGCACTTGGAGTATTGTGTGCAGTTCTGGTCCCCACATTATAAGAAAGATGTGGAGGCATTGGAGAGGGTACAGAGGAGGTTTACCAGGATGTTGCCTGGTATGGAGGGCAGGTCCTATGAAGAGAGGTTGAAGGATTTGAGGTTGTTTTCGTTAGAAAGGAGGCGGCTAAGGGGGGATCTTATTGAAGCATATAAGATAATTAGAGGTTTGGATAGGGTGGACAGTGATAGCCTTTTTCCTAGGATGGAAAAAGCTAGCACGAGGGGACACAACTTTAAATTAAGGGGTATGAGTTATAGGACGGATATCAGAGGTAGGTTCTTTACTCAAAGAGTGATTAGGGAGTGGAATGCCCTGCCTGCAGCTGTTGTAGATGCGCCAAGTTTGGTGGCGTTTAAGAGGTTAGTTGATAAGTATATGGATGAGAAGGGAATGGTTTAGTTAGGAGGGGCATTGCTTTTTATTTTGGTCGGCACAACATCGAAGGCCGAAGGGCCTGTTCTGTGCTGTATTGTTCTATGTTCTATGTTCTATGTTCTATAAGATTTTGATACAGTGAATGCATGCAGGCTTTTTTCCACTGATGCTAGGGGAGAAAAAAACTACAGTTCATGGGTGAAGGGGAAAAGTTTAAAGGGAATATTAGGGGAGGGGGGATTCTTCACGCAGAGAGTGGTGGGAGTGTGGAATGAGCTGCCGGATAAAGTGGTGAATGTGGGCTCACTTTTAACATTTAAGAAAAACTTGGACAGGTTCATGGATGAGAGGGGTGTGGAGGGATATAGTCCAGGTGCAGGTTAGTGGCTGAAAAATGGTATAGCACAGGCAAGAAGGGCCAAAAGGCCTGTTTCTGTGCTGTGGTGTTCTATGGTTCTAAAATAATTGGGTCATTCAGGGAGAATATTTCCCCTCGTCCCCTCTCTACGTAGCTGAGGAAAGTGGGATTATCGAGGGATGGGCAGGTCCGAGGAACTCTGCCCAAACCGCCTTGGGGCAGGCAGCTGGTTGGCCGAATTTCTTGATCATTTTTCACGAGGTTGCAAACGCTATAGGCTGATATAAAAATACACCACAGGAATAACGCTGCCTTTCTGTCATCACTCACAATGTTTGGTACATTTCCAGACAAGAATCCTGGAGATATCAGCGTTGCTGCAAATGTGGCTTTTATTGGCGATTGCGAGCTGGCTCAGATACAGAAGAGAGAAACTAAAAAAAGGCTGCCGTTACGTTAGATAGACATGGCGGGTAAGGCCAGCAGCTCCCCCCAGAGCGTTAATGAACCAATAACCTTTGCTCGCAATAATGGCGACTTGTCAATGAATTCCACAGATTTCAAAGCCCAGGACAACGCACTGGGAGACACAGTAAAAGCCTCGGGCAGCTGACACAGAGGTACAATGGGGGGAGGTCACTGTCTGAAATCTTTCAACCACAGTGAACTAAGGAGAAGCAGACTGAATGACTCACTGAGTGCATACAGTGAATATTACATCTCAGTTGTACTCAAGGTTCTTCTATATAGACAACCTTCAACTATTTTCATGCCATTTGTAAGGACCATTGTTAAATGTCTGTAAAGTTGCTTTGGCTGTATTGAAGTAACTCAGAGCGTGTAAAGTGCCTGAATATTATTGTACTTTGTGTGACAGCCATTCTGGAATGTTCCCGCAGATTTCTTGTTTAAAAAAAAAGCATAGTTTTTGGAAAAAAGGTTCATCCAGTACGAAGCTTAGCCCATTGCACCTCAGGCTTGCTGACACCTGCACTGTCTCCAAATGTGAGATTTCTCTCTTATTCATTCGTGGGATGTGGGCTGACTAGCATTTATTGCCCATCCCTAGTTGCCCTTGGAGGGCAGTTGAGAGTCAACCACATCGCTGTGGCTCTGGAGACACATGTAGGCCAGACTGGGTAAGGATGGCAGATTTCCTTCCCGAAAGGACACTGGTGAGCCAGATGGGTTTATCGACAATGGTTTCATGGAATTTTAATTCCAGATTTTTTTAAATTGAATTCAAATTCCACCATCTGCCGTGGCAGGATTCGAACCTGGGTCCCTGGAACATTAGCCAAATTAATAGTCTAGTGATAATACCCCTAGGCCATTACCTCCCCATACTCAACTGCAAAATATGTTGCAGCGGAGGGGACTGCATTCACATCTCCTCTAGTTTGTAAATAAATAATAAAATATTTTTAAAAAGTCTTGTCAATGACTCGTTCTCGGTCTTTTGGCTAAGATCCAGCCCGAAATGGGTGCAGCACCTTATCTTGGCAGTTTGGATCTTGTTGGTCTCTCTTGTAGGGACCTTGAATTGGATTCAATCGGGATTTGAATGTAGTTTTTGGAGCAAGGAAGGGGGTTGCATTTGGATCTGTCCAGTCTATCCTGAACACTGGCTTTGGAACTTCAAGAGCGAAGTAAAAAAGTTTTTTAAAAACCTTGTCAATGAACGGGCAAATGGAGACTCTGTGTGAATGACTACAGGGGACAAAACCTTCCAGAACATATGGGGACATGGGCTGAATGCTGCTCTCCCTATCCCCACTGAATATGAAAGTTATGTTAGAATGTAAAGATTTACTGTTTGAGAACCCCCATATTCCCCTCTCCTCCCTGTATATTCCCATATACCCCTTTTCTCTCCATCTCCTCCCTTCTCCCCCCATATAGTCCCACATACCCCTCTCCTCCCTGTATATTCCCACATACCCCTCTCCTCCCTGTATATTCCCACATACCCCTCTCCTCCCTGTATATTCCCACATACCCCTCTCCTCCCTGTATATTCCCACATACTCCTCTCCTTCCTGTATATTCCCATATACCACACTGCTCCCTGTGCTGACTTGCTAGGTACAGAAGAAAGTTCCCGTTACAGCAGGGTGACAATCTGTCCAGTACTGTACACTAACAATTTGATAAACAAACAATAAGTTGTCCCATAACCAGCTTCTTTTCTTCCTGAGTTCTATTTATCCCATATTTCCGCAGGATATTCCGTGCAGTGAGCTGGGAATCTCCTGTCCTTGCTGTTCCCTACCACGGCCACAAGATGGAGAAGCAGCTATGGGATTCTCCAACAGGGAGATTGGCCGTTTGCACAAAACTCAATTCTTTTGTTCCGTGGATTATTATTCAGGAAGCATCAGCTGCCTCTCACCCCTCACCCTCTCCCATCCCCTGCTTCCACCCCACCCCACCCTCCCTTCTCACCATCCTGCTCCCCCTGGCACTGCCCCCCGACTGCAGGAAGAAACCCGCCCCTGGTTTGATGTGTCCCTGGTTTTGTTTTCTCACGGTTGGTCACACCGTATGAAACTGTCCCACCAAAAACACTCCCAATCGGCCTGGCTCAGACAACCACTGGCTAAGTCATTCTGTATCAGGCCTGTGATGCTTTTAGTTTAGTTTGCTAGACACAGTGTCATTTGGGTGTGAGAAACAGTAGTGGTGAAAGAGAGGTGGGGGGGAGAACATAGTGAGGGGAGGGAAAACAGGGGAATATTGGGAGGAGCAGTGTGGGAGCCCTATGAGCTTTTGAAAATCCTGTGCAGCCAGGAAACTGGAGTTAGGGTGTAACGGGGCAACAATACTGGCTCAGTGAAGCTAGGGAACTGCAGAAGCGTTGGGATAAGCCAGTAATTAGAGGCAGTAGTGTAGGATTATGTAAAATGCAATCTCAGGAGAAGAGATTGAGCCCCTGGGAGGGGAGGTGTTGTTGAAGCTGGCAGTCACTGAGGCACTCCCAGGTCAAAGTGACGACTAAGGGAATTCAAAGTAAAGAGCTGAATTCCCTCAAGAAGGAGACAGGATTCCAAAGAGATTTTGTGGCTCACCATGGTCACTGATGTCTGGGTGGGCTGCTGAGAAGTTGTGGGATCTGAGTTGGTCACATCTGCATTTAACGTGTCACGTAAGTCCTGATCAGCGCAACATCGAGGGCCGAAGGGCCCGTACTGCGCTATAATGTTCTATATAGTGTGTGCTTGCCAATTCATCTTTTCCTCGTGTTAATTCTGAAAGTTTGAGTGTAAGGCAGACATTGTAAATTGTTTTACAGTTTTGACTTTGTAAAGTTTGCTTTGCTTGTTTAAGACTTTATTCTCCAAGTGGGTAACTGTGATTTCAAACATTGTCTAACTTCAACACAACACGTTCCTGGTCCCACGGCAGATTGTAACGAAGGGATCACAGGATTCCAATGTGCCTGTGAACACTGCTCTGAGAATTCCTGCTCAATTACGTAGATTGCAGTTACTCAGGAAGAGGGGCCCTCCCGATTAGGAACGGGGAACAAACCTGCGTTTCTCAAGGTGGGAGACAATGCACCCTGGCAGATGGTGGGGGTTCCCTCTGGTCCTACCGTTGGGAGCAGGATTTCCCACTGAATTCCACCCCACGCAGCCAGGAAACCCATAATGGGGGGTTTGGTGAGCTGTCGGTGGGACTGGAAAATTCTGTCGGCGAGTATGGCTGGAAAGTTCTGGCCAAAATATTTGAATAAACTTACCATATCCCGGGGCTTCAGAGCTGGGGGAGGGGGCAGTGAGGAGGCAGGGATCAGGAAATCAAAGGTACAGCACGGAGGCAGTGAAGGGGCAGAGAGTGGCAGCAAGCAGGCACGGGCAGTGGGGATGCAGTCAAATGTGTACCTGGGTAACTTTCTCGGTGACGTTCTGGGTTCGCTCTTTCACTTTGCTGGGTGCGATGATTTCAATCTCGGTCGGGGAAGGTGTAAGGATAACGTCAGGGTTAAAATCCACAAAGTTGAGGGTGATTTGAGGGATCTTGCTGATGGTTCGGTACTTCATCAAGTCCGAGTCCGACGTGGAGTTTAACAGATATGGCTTCAAATTCTTCGAACCACCTGAAACAAAAATACGGAAATTGTTAAAACCAGACAGGCAGAGAGACACAGAGGCAGAGGCAGAGGCAGAGACACAGAGGCAGAGGCAGAGACACAGAGGCAGAGGCAGAGGCAGAGACACAGAGGCAGAGGCAGAGACACAGAGGCAGAGGCAGAGGCGCAGAGGCAGAGACACAGAGGCAGAGGCAGAGACACAGAGGCAGAGGCAGAGACACAGAGGCAGAGGCAGAGAGAGAGAGAGAGAGACAGACAGACACAGAGAGCATCCGGAGAGAGAGAGAGCGCGCAGCACCCAGAGAAAGAGAGGGGAGAGGGGGAGAGAGAGAGAGGGAGAGAGAGAGAGAGCGCAGCACCCAGAGAAAGAGAGGGGAGAGGGGGAGAGAGAGAGAGGGAGAGAGAGAGAGAGAGAGCGCAGCACCCAGCGAAAGAGGGAGACAGGGAGAGAGAGAGGGAGAAAGAGAGACAGCATCCAGAGAGAGAGAGAGAGAGAGCATCACCCAGAGAGAAAGACAGAAAAAGTAGCACCAAGAGAGAGAGAGCATCACCTATGAACCTGACTGTTACTCTGCAAGTGACTTTACATCAATGTTGATCCTGGTACAGCACAAGGTTAGATACAGAGTAAAGCTCCCTCTACACTGTCCCCCATCAAACACTCCCAGGACAGGTACAGCACAGGGTTAGATACGGAGTAAAGCTCCCTCTACACTGTCCCCCATCAAACACTCCCAGGATAGGTACAGCACAGGGTTAGATACAGAGTAAAATTCCAAAATTTCCAAATCTCCAAAACCCCTTTGACCCCTAATCCCACTGAATTCCTCCCTCTGTTATATCTGTGTGATTATTTCCCTCTGGGTGTATTTGAGTCTATTTTATCACTTTGTCCTTAGTCCAAGAGGAAGCTGGTTGGTTGTCACCAACCTCATTCCCTATTGGATCCACGTGGACAGGGGCTGGGGGAGCCTTTAGTCCCATCATTGTGTATTTAAACAGCATCCCAGTGAGATATTAATAGATGAACTGATCTTCATCACCATTTGATTTGAAGTACGCTTGATCTTTCAAACTCTATAAATAGGAGTTGCTCAGAGAGTTTAGGAATTCCAATTGCACCTGAACTTATTCTTTTCTCCCTGAATTTTGTTTCAAATTTACTCCTCATCAGCTCAATGTTATCGACTGAAGATGCCCGCCTGATGCTGTGGAAACTGTCCTGTGACTGGACGTGTGTCAGCTTTGGGTTGGTGTAGCGGAGGTCAGGGTCCAGCCGACCCTCTTCCTGGCTGGGTGACGGATGGCCCGTGGCATCAGGGACAGTCTGAACATTGGATTTATTGCTCAGTTCGATCAGAGCTTCTCTCTCGCCGGCCTCTGGCTGGATGCAGTTCTCACTCAAAGGGCCTCGGAAATCCTTCATGGCCAACGAGTCGCCGTCTGACTGGTCATCGATCGCTGCATCGGAACCCTCCTTGGCCAGTGATTGCTGGCTTAAGGTCATCGTGCGAAGAGATGGAAGTTTCAGCTTAAAACTCCTCCCTCGACCTGGAGAGAGAAAAAATCAAACACCTTATTAGACGTGTTATTGGCCTGTGATTGGAAGGCACTAAATACCAATGGCATCAAACATCAGTGAACTGTGCAATGGAGGATCAGCGCGACCGAGGGTCACTGGGACAGAGGGTCAGCGCGAGTGAGGGTCACTGGACGGAGGGTCAGTGCGAGTGAGGGTCACTGGGATGGAGGGTCATGCGAGTGAGGGTCACTGGGACGGAGGGTCAGTGCGAGTGAGGGTCACTGGGACGGAGGGTCAGTGCGACGGAGGGTCAGTGCGAGTGAGGGTCACTGGGACGGAGGGTCAGTGCGAGTGAGGGTCAGGGGGATTGAGGGTCAGCAGGATCGAGGGTCACTGGGATTGAAGGTCAGCATGATCGAGGGTCAGTGCGAGTGAGGGTCACTGGGATTGAGGGTCAGTAGGCTCAAGGGTCAGTGAGATTGAGGGGCCATGGGATCGAGTCTCATGTATTTCATTGGATATATGGACAGTAAGCATGGTGGCACAGTGGTTAGCTCTGCTGCCTCACAGCAACAATGACCCAGGTTCAATCCCAGCCTTGTGTAACTGTGTGGAGTTTGTATATTCTTCCCATGTCTGCATGGGTTTCCTCTTGTTGCTCCAGTTTCCTCCCAAAGTCCAAAGATGTGCAGGTTAGGGAGTAGGAATGGGTAAGAGGTAGGGCAGACGAGGTGGGCCAAATGGCTGCCACCTGCACTGTAATGATTCTATTCTAAGAAACAGGCCATTCAGCTTAGCCAGTCCATACTGGAGTTAATATTGCACAAGAGCCTCTTCTCATCTACACTCAACATGGAACATAACAGCGCAGAACAGGCCCTTTGGCCTTCGATGTTGTGCCAACCAATTAAGAAAAAGCAATGACCTTCTAACTTAAACCATTCCCTTTTCATCCATAAACCTATCCACGGACCTGTTAAATGCCCCAAAACTTGGCACATCTACAACTGCAGCAGGCAGGGCATTCCATACCCTTACCACCCTCTGGGTAAAGAACCTACCTCTGACATCTGTCCTATAACTACCACCCCTTAATTTAAAGCTATGTCCCCTCATGCTAGCTTTCTCCATCCAAGGAGAAAGGCTATCAGTGTCCATCCTATCTAAACCTCTAATCATTTTATATGTTTCAATAAGGTCTCCTCTTAGCCGCCTTCTTTCTAACGAAAACAACCTCAAATCCCTCAGCCTCTCTTCATAAGACCTGCCCTCCATACCAGGCAACATCCTGGTAAACCTCCTCTGTACCCTCTCCAATGCCTCCACATCTTTCTTATAATGTGGGGACCAGAACTGCACACAATACTCCAAGTGCGGCCGCACTAGAGTTTTGTACAGTTGCAACATGACGTTGCGGCTCCAAAATTCAATCCCCCTAAAAGCTAAGACTCCGTATGCCTTCTTAACAACTTTATCGACTTGATTGCCAACCTTCAGGGATCTATGCACATATACACCAAGATCCCTCTGTTCATCAACACTATTAAGAGTTCTACCATTAGCCCTATACTCTACACATTTGTTATTCCTGCCAAAGTGAATTACCTCACACTTTTCCGCATTAAACTCCATTTGCCACCTCTCGGCCCAGCTCTGCAACTTGTCCAAGTCTCTCTGCAAACTATAACACCCCTCTTCACTGTCTACCACTCCTCCGACTTTGGTGTCATCCGCAAATTTAGTAATCCATCCTTCAATACCCTCATCCAGATCATTTATAAAAATTACAAACAGCAGGGGCCCCAAAACAGATCCCTGAGGTACACCACTAGTAACCGAACTCCACGATGAATATCTCCCATCAACCACCACCCTCTGTCTTCTATCTACTAGCCAATTCCTAATCCAATTAGCTAAATCACCCTCAATCCCATACATCTGCATTTTCTGCAGAAGCCTTCCATGGGGAACCTTATCGAACGCCTTACTAAAGTCCATGTATACCACATCAACTGCCTTACCCCCAACCTCCTCTTTGGTCACTTTTTCAAAAAACTCAATAAGGTTAGTAAGGCACGGCCTACCCTTCACAAAACCATGCTGACTATCTCCAATCAATTCATTTCTCTCTAAGTAACTATAAATCCTATCCCTAATTATTCTCTCCAATACTTTGCCCACAACAGAAGTAAGACTCACTGGCCTATAATTCCCTGGACGGTCTCTCTTCCCCTTCTTGAACAACAGGACCACATTCGCTATCCTCCAGTCTTCCAGCACTATACCTGTAACTAACGACGACCTGAAAATCAGAGCCAGAGGCTCTGCAATCGCCTCTCTCGCCTCCCAGAGAATCCTAGGGTAAATCCCGTCCGGTCCAGGGGACTTATCTAACTTCAAACCCTCAAGAATATCTAGCTTGTCTATTTATCTATTTCAATACTTTCCAGTTTACAACCCTGTATCCCAGTGTTCTCCACAACTACATTTACATCTCCCTGCATGAGATGTCATAACCTTCTCGCCCCTCATCTCCTTGTCCAGCTCCTCCTTAAATGAATCTATTCTATTCACTTCAGGCACAATCTGTGGGAGTAAGTTCCACATTCTCACCACTGTTTGGATGAAGGAGTTTCTTTTGGAATTCCCATTGGATTTCTTGGTGACTCATTTATTGATGGTCTCCAGTTATGTTTCTCTCCAGAAGAGGAAACATTTTCTCTATATCCACCCGATCAAAACCTTTCATCATTTTAAAAATCTTCGATAAGCCTGTTTTAATCCTCCTTATTCAAGGGGAAGGTGACCCAGCATGACATTGCCACACTTCCCTGGTACCACGCTGCCAAATCCTCTCTGCATTTCTCCAGACTGGAAGTGCACAATACTCCAAGTGTGCATTAATCTCTGTTCCATACAGGTTTAAAATACCATCTGTACTTTTCAATTCCATCCCTCTGAACCAGTGACAAAGCTGGTTTGATGGGGACAGTGTAGAGGGAGCTTTACTCTGTATCTAACCCCGTGCTGTACCTGTCCTGGGAGTGTTTGATGGGGACAGTGTAGAGGGAGCTTTACTCTGTATCTAACTCTGTGCTGTACCTGTCCTGGGAATGTTTGATGGGGACAGTGTAGAGGGAGCTTTACTCTGTATGTAACCCCGTGCTGTACCTGTCCTGGGAATGTTTGATGGGGGGCAGTGTAGAGGGAGCTTTACTCTGTATCTAACCCTGTGCTGTACCTGTCCTGGGAATGTTTGATGGGGGACAGTGTAGAGGGAGCTTTACTCTGTATGTAACCCCGTGCTGTACCTGTCCTGGGAATGTTTGATGGGGGGCAGTGTAGAGGGAGCTTTACTCTGTATCTAACCCTGTGCTGTACCTGTCCTGGGAATGTTTGATGGGGGGCAGTGTAGAGGGAGCTTTACTCTGTATCTAACCCCGTGCTGTACCTGTCCTGGGAGTGTTTGATGGGGACAGCGTGGAGGGAGTTTTACTCTGTATTTAACCCTGTGCTGTACCTGTCCAAGGAGTGTTGAACAAACGCTGTGGACACTAGAAAGAGCAGTAATCTTTCCTACTCCATTATGAGTGATGGGATTTTGTTCATCCGGTCTCTGACTCATTGTGGAATTGACACATTCCTGGAGATGCTGCTGATGTTGCACTCCTTGTGGGCATTTTACTCACTGATGTGTAGGGTAGGGTCTTTGACCTTAGAATATTGAATAAAGAAATTGAAAAATCACCTCATTGTTACTGCCCCAGGCATGTTTCTCTCAGTTGTGCCCCCTTGTAACTTCTTATACCCTGTATATTTTCAGGCAACTACTGTAGGGTTAGCCGTTGGATAAAATGACTGCATCGCTGTGTGATACTTACTGGAACTGAACCAATCCTGGGGCAGCCTGTGATTAGCATCCCCTCTCTCTGACTTGTGTGCGGTGTCCTTCAGCTCCTCAAAATTCATGATGAACATGGCGACAGCTCCCTCTTCATTCTTCACCGGGACAACATCCACTAGGCAAGGCAAGGAGGAGCCTGAAAAATACAGCAGTACAAACTCAGAGTCCGCGATGCACTGGGACTCCCAGCCTCAGCTCCCGTCTCCTCCGCCCAGCTCACACCCCACTTCCCACAATTCTAACTACAGACTCGACACCCCACACCCCTCTGCATTCAGCTCTCGTACCTCCAGCGATGCCACATGCAGTCGATCTGCCAGAGGTGCAGTCTGAACTGGAGAGGAGTGGGACGTATCTGGTAATGGCTCCATCGTGCATGAGCTAAGGTCTTGAGTCCCGTGTCCTGATTGAACTCACCATGAGTGATCCTTATTTGTCCTGACTCTGAGTTCAGGCTGTAGTTACACACATACAGACTGGGTAGTGCATTGTGTGGCAACTTTGCTGCTGCTTCTTACTAGACTGAGCCTGAACTCGCTCCATTTGAGCACAGCACTGGGGAAGGTCATTCCAATCTTTGTACCGTGTCTTCAATTTGTCCCCATCTGCCCTGCCATTTCCCCGGTTTTGTCCCCCCAGTATAGGCTTCAGTTACCTTCCATTATCTATTGCCCAACTCTGCTGAACTCTTGATGCAAAACCTCAACCCTCTTTCTACCTATGTTACCATATACCATATCTGCGGAAGAATATGTTGACGTTGGAGGGAGTGCAGAGAAGGTTCACTAGGCTGATACCCAGAGATGAGGGGGTTAGTCTATGAGGAGAGATTGAATAGACCGGGTCTGTACTTGTTGGAGTTTAGAAGGTTGAGAGGGGATCTTGTAGGGACATATAAGATAATGAAATAATCAATCCTAGATAGGGTAGAGGTACAGAGATTCTTCCTGCTTAGAAAGGTTAGCAGAACTAGAGGGCACAGCCTCAAAATAAAGGGGGGGGGGGGCAGTTTAGATCAAAGTTGAGGAGGAACTTCTTCACTCAAAGGATGGTGAGTCTTTGGAATTCTCTGCCCATTGAAGTGGTGGAGGCTCCTCACTGAATATATTTAAGTCACGGGTAGATAGGTTTCTGATAGACAAGGGAATTAAGGGTTATGGGGAGAAAGCGGGAAAATGGAACTGATCCACTTCAGATCAGCCATGATCTTATTGAATGGCTCAAGGGGCTAGATGGCCTACTCCTGCTCCTATTTCTTATGTTCTTATATATCTGGGGAACATGATGGGCGGCACGGTAGCACAGTGGTTAGCACTGCTGCTTCACAGCTCCAGGGTCCTGGGTTTGATTCCCCGGCTCGGGTCACTGCCTGTGTGGAGTTTGCACATTATCCTCGTGTCTGCGTGGGCTTCCTCCAGGCACTTCGGTTTCTTCCACAGTCCAAAGATGTGCACGTTAAGTTGGTTGATTGTGCTAAGAAATTGCTCCTTAGTGTCCAGGTAGCGGAGGTTAGAGGGATTAGTGAGTATAATATGTAGGGATATGGGGATAGGGCCTAGGTGGGATTGTGTTCGGTGCAGACTCGATAGCTGAAGGGCCTCTTTCTGCACTGTAGGGTTCAATGTTCTCTTCAGCCTACCCTGCAGCCATTCAGTGAGATCCATACTTTGGTATCAGGGAGAGAACATACTGTCCTAGAGTCACATTGATGGCCACAGTAGCGCCTATCCGTATCTCTGTTTACAGAATCCCCTATTACCCTGCCTCTCTTCTCCAGCCCCTCTTTCTGTAGAGACAGGCTACTTGTAGTGCCTGAAGCTTGACTCTGTTGGCACGCTCTAGGAATCAGCACCCTCTGAGATGGAATACTGATTTGTTTAAGGAGGGAATTCCAGAGCTTGGGGCCCAGGCTGCTGAAGGTCTGGCTGGAAATGGCACAGTGATTAAAATTGAGAATGCACAAGAGGCCAGGATTGGAGGAGGAGGGCAGATATCGCAGAGGATTGTGAGAAAGGAGGAGCAGGTCACAAAGATAGGGAGAGGGATGGAGGTTGGGGGGGGGGTGGAGAAAGGTGATGGAGGGAGTTGAATAGAAGTGTTATCGGACGGGGGAACCAGTGTAAGTCGGCAAGCAGAGGGCTGGAAGAGAAGTAAGGAAACACAACGTCCAGTTGTGAGAGGAACACAGTGCAGGTTGGTGCTAGTGGCGGGAAGAGGGCGGGGGGGGGGGGGAGGGTGATTGCTTTCACTATGATAAATCACAAGCTCAATGAACCATTTCCCGGGTATTGAAACCTCTACAACCGCAGTGACCTTAGCTCTAACTGTCTCCGAATGGACAGGTCTGGCTACACTGAAAACCAAATTCTCCACTTGAGGGCAGCCTGACTCCATGGCCGAGGATATTCCTGCGAAGCTTTGATGGATTACACACTGCCGGACAAGAAAATGAAAACAAAGATGTATTTCCCCCTCCTTTTTTTCGCCTGTTCAACTGTCACGCTTGAATTATCTCTCCACACTTTTGTTTAAGCTCCTCCCTCCCATCATCTCTCTTGCTCTTTTATAATCCCTCTCTCCTAGGCCCCGCTCTCTCTCACACTCTGGCCAGCCCATGTCTCACGAATGAATAAATAAAAATTGCCGAGAGAGAGAGAGAGAGAGAGAAAAAACAGGCCTGAGATGGAGTGCACAGTTATCAATAAATGACAAAGGGAGATGTCAGAGAGACAGAGCGAGGGAGGGCTTTGATGTAGACATGACAGATGGGGAAGTGAGGCCAGGAGAACAAGGAGAGGGAGAGAGAAGAGAAAAAAATAGGCAGAGCAAGTTAGAGAGGGAGAAAGGATTGGAGAGAAAGCAAAAAAAGAGGGAGAGGAGAGAGAAAGAGAGACCGAAGGTCAAAGGTACAGAAGAGAGGAAGAAGGAGATGGATGGATGGATAGAAAGAAAAATGGATGATGAGACAGTGTGCAGGTGAGGAAGGGACACTCCCCGCCCCACACTCAGGACAGAGTTACTTATTGAGCCCTCATCACTCCCGTTTAACTGGCGTGACACTCGATAAAGGACTGTGCAGACTGAGGGCAACAGTGTCTGAGGACAGCATAATGCTCCAGAACTAAAGTAACCGATAGCTCACAAAGCCGCCCCGTGATCGATGGTGTCTGCCTGAGGAGCACTGTGGAAATAAAGATGGATTTATCATACGCAACAAACTGAGTCGAGTCACTGATCCTGACATTATCGGGAATTATCCGGTGAATTCTAAAGTGAGAAACATTTCCTTAGGGTTGCTAAGGACATTCCAACACTCAGAGATGCTTCATGGAGCTAAGAATTTGAAAACTGACAGCTTTCTACCATAGAGACTGCCTGATCAACAGAGTGAGCCCAAATGTCATCAACACTAAAGGTACTGAGAGTGACAAACAGAATGAGTAATTCCTGTGGAACAAATAAGAGAAAGAAAAAAGAGTGTATTTCTAGAGGGCGCAGGCTGCTTTGGAATAATGCAATATGATTTCTCTACTCTGCCTGAATAGATGTGATCTTAGTTAAATATCTCTGAAAGACAGTGCGGCACTCCCTCAGCACTGACCCTCTGACAGTGCGGCACTCCCTCAGCACTGACCCTCTGACAGTGCCGCACTCCCTCAGCACTGACCCTCTGACAGTGCGGCATCCCCTCAGCACTGACCCTCTGACAGTGCCGCACTCCCTCAGCACTGACCCTCTGACAGTGCGGCATCCCCTCAGCACTGACCCTCTGACAGTGCCGCACTCCCTCGGCACTGACCCTCTGACAGTGCGGCACTCCCTCAGCACTGACCTCTGACAGTGCCGCACTCCCTCAGCACTGACCCTCTGACAGTGCGGCATTCCCTCAGCACTGACCCTCTGACAGTGCGGCACTCCCTCAGCACTGACCCTCTGACAGTGAGGCACTCCCTCAGCACTGACCCTCTGACAGTGCGGCACTCCCTCAGCACTGACCCTCTGACAGTGCGGCACTCCCTCAGCACTGACCCTCTGACAGTGCGGCACTCCTCAGCACTGACCCT
Organism: Sphyrna mokarran; assembly: GCA_024679065.1. Classification (NCBI taxonomy): domain Eukaryota; kingdom Metazoa; phylum Chordata; class Chondrichthyes; order Carcharhiniformes; family Carcharhinidae; genus Sphyrna; species Sphyrna mokarran. The sequence goes on from JAGIQG010000027.1 coordinate 36,683,875, forward strand.
CTGACAGTGCGGCACTCCCTCAGCACTGACCCTCTGACAGTGCGGCACTCCCTCAGCACTGACCCTCTGACAGTGCGGCACTCCCTCAGCACTGACCCTCTGACAGTGCGGCACTCCCTCAGCACTGACCCTCTGACAGTGCGGCACTCCCTCAGCACTGACCCTCTGACAGTGCCGCACTCCCTCAGCACTGACCCTCTGACAGTGCGGCACTCCCTCAGCACTGACCCTCTGACAGTGCGGCACTCCCTCAGCACTGACCCTCTGACAGTGCCGCACTCCCTCAGCACTGACCCTCTGACAGTGCGGCACTCCCTCAGCACTGACCCTCTGACAGTGCTGCACTCCCTCAGCACTGACCCTCTGACAGTGCTGCACTCCCTCAGTGCTGACCCTCTGACAGTGCCGCACTCCCTCAGCACTGACCCTCTGACAGTGCCGCACTCCCTCAGCACTGACCCTCTGACAGTGCGGCACTCCCTCGGCACTGACCCTCTGACAGTGCGGCACTCCCTCGGCACTGACCCTCTGACAGTGCGGCATCCTCGGCACTGACCCTCTGACAGTGCCGCACTCCCTCAGCATTGACAGTGCCGCACTCCTCAGCACGACCCTCTGACGTGCAGCACTCCCTCAGCACGACCCTCTGACAGTGCCGCACTCCCTCAGCACTGACCCTCTGACAGTGCCGCACTCCTCAGCACTGCCACCCTCTGACAGTGCGGCATCCCCTCAGCACTGACCCTCTGACAGTGCGGCACTCCCTCGGCACTGACCTCTGACAGTGCCGCAGCTCCCTCAGCACTGACCCTCTGACAGTGCGGCACTCCCTCAGCACTGACCCTCTGACAGTGCCGCACTCCCTCAGCACCGACCCTCTGACAGTGCTGCACTCCCTCAGCACTGACCCTCTGACAGTGCCGCACTCCCTCAGCACTGACCCTCTGACAGTGCGGCACTCCCTCAGCACTGACCCTCTGACAGTGCCGCACTCCCTCAGCACTGACCCTCTGACAGTGCCGCACTCCCTCAGCACTGACCCTCTGACAGTGCGGCACTCCCTCAGCACTGACCCTCTGACAGTGCGGCACTCCCTCAGCACTGACCCTCTGACAGTGCGGCGCTCCCTCAGCACTGACCCTCTGACAGTGCCGCACTCCCTCAGCACTGACCCTCTGACAGTGCGGCACTCCCTCGGCACCGACCCTCTGACAGTGCCGCACTCCCTCGGCACCGACCCTCTGACAGTGCCGCACTCCCTCAGCACTGACCCTCTGACAGTGCCGCACCCTCAGCACTGACCCTCTGACAGTGCTGCACTCCCTCAGCACTGACCCTCTGACAGTGCGGCATCCCTCAGCACTGACCCTCTGACAGTGCTGCACTCCCTCAGCACTGACCCTCTGACAGTGCTGCACTCCCTCAGCACTGACCCTCTGACAGTGCCGCACTCCCTCAGCACTGACCCTCTGACAGTGCCGCACTCCCTCAGCACTGACCCTCTGACAGTGCCGCACTCCCTCAGCACTGACCCTCTGACAGTGCCGCACTCCCTCGGCACTGACCCTCTGACAGTGCCGCACTCCCTCGGCACTGACCCTCTGACAGTGCCGCACTCCCTCGGCACCGACCCTCTGACAGTGCCGCACTCCCTCGGCACCGACCCTCTGACAGTGCCGCACTCCCTCGGCACCGACCCTCTGACAGTGCCGCACTCCCTCGGCACTGACCCTCTGACAGTGCCGCACTCCCTCGGCACCGACCCTCTGACAGTGCCGCACTCCCTCGGCACCGACCCTCTGACAGTGCGGCACTCCCTCGGCACCGACCCTCTGACAGTGCCGCACTCCCTCAGCACCGGCCCTCTGACAGTGCCGCACTCCCTCAGCACCGGCCCTCTGACAGTGCCGCACTCCCTCAGCACCGACCCTCTGTCAGTGCTGCACTCCCTCAGCACTGACCCTCTGACAGTGCCGCACTCCCTCAGCACTGACCCTCTGACAGTGCTGCACTCCCTCAGCACTGACCCTCTGACAGTGCTGCACTCCCTTTGTATTTACTCACAGACTCTGAAGTTTAGAATAGTGAGGGAATGGCTTGAGGCTCCGTATAGTGGGATTCTCTGAATAGCCTGCTTTAGTTAAAAGTTTCATTTTAGAGTATTTCTACCTCTGTAACCAATTATGCTAACTTTAAAGCTAATTTTATCACATTTTAGACTCAGCTGGGAATTCTGGGATGAACTTAGAAATTGGCTACATTCTTTGAAAATACAATGCAAGCAAAGTTTTGCATAAATAAGTTTTTCTCACAGGTGGAAATTGTTTTTGAAAGTTTGGGTCACAGTCTGTAATTTCATAACACAGATAACCAAAAAGTTATAATGCCCTGTACAGCTATTTTTTTGTTCAGTTGAATCCTGCAAGGTTTTGAATTCAAGTCTGTTCAGGGCTTGGCCGTGAAGGCAGTCTCCAACTCCTTTCTCTCTCTCTCCCTCCCCTTTCTCTTAGTCCAGTAAATCAGTCTCTTCCATTCCTGTTACATCATGTTAATCAATAAACAAAATTCTACTTCACACCAGTTCTTCTTGCGTCTATTCTGAGATAGCTAATTGATTTAGCTAATTGGATTAGGAATTGGCTAGCTGATAGAAGACAGAGGGTGGTGGTTGATGGAAATTATTCATCATGGAGTTCGGTTACAAGTGGTGTACCTCAGGGATCTGTTTTGGGGCCCTGCTGTTTGTAATTTTTATAAATGATCTGGATGAGGGTATTGAAGGATGGATTACTAAATTTGCGGATGACACCAAAGTCGGAGGAGTGGTAAATAGTGAAGAGGGGTGTTATAGTTTGCAGACAGACTTGGACAAGTTGCAGAGCTGGGGCCGAGAGGTGGCAAATGGAGTTTAACGCGGAAAAGTATGAAGTAATTCCCTTTGGCAGGAATAACAAATATGTAGAGTATAGGGCTAATGGTAGGAATCTTAATAGTGTTGACGAACAGAGGGATCTTGGTGTATGTGTGCATAGATGCCTGAAAGTTGGCAATCAAGTCGATAAGGTTGTTAAGAAGGCATACGGAGTCTTAGCTTTTATTGGTAGGGGGATTGAATTTCGGAGCCGCAACGTCAGTGTTGCAACTGTACAAAACTCTAGTGTGGCCGCATTTGGAGTATTGTGTACAGTTCTGGTTGCCACATTATAAGAAAGATGTGGAGGCATTGGAGAGGGTGCAGAGGTGGTTTACCAGGATGTTGCCTGGTATGGAGGGAAGGTCTTATGAGGGATTTGAGGTTGTTTTCGTTAGAAAGAAGACGGCTAAGAGGAGACCTTATTGAAACATACAAGATGATCAGAGGTTTAGATAGGGTGTTCAGTGATAGCCTTTTTCCTTGGATGGAGAAAGCTAGCACGAGGGGACATAGCTTTAAATTAAGGGGTGGTAGTTATAGGACGGATGTCAGAGATAGGTTCTTTACCCAGAGGGTGGTAAAGGTATGGAATGCCCTGTCTGCTGCAGTTGTAGATGCGCCAAGTTTGAGGGCATTTAAGAGGTCTGTGGATAGGTTTATGGATGAAAAGGGAATGGTTTAGGTTAGAGGGTCATTGCTTTTTCATAATTGGTGGGCGCAACATTGAGGGCCGAAGGGCCTGTTCTGCGCTGTAATGTTCTATGTTCTAATAGTTTTAGCGTTACGAACAGGATAGTGAAAGGCCTTTTACACTGAAGCCAGGACATTGAACTCCTACGTCATGATCCAGAAGGAATGACTCTAATCTAAAGTCCTCAGTCAGTTGTCCATGTAGTTCTCTCCTTAACCAGCCAGCACACTGGTACATACTGCTCGATGCCCCCGAGAGATGGACTGTTATAAGTGACTCCAACCCCCTGATAGAAAGCCTAAAGCTTGAGACCTTCATCATCATGACAGAAGCCAACTGTCAAACCAAAACTCCTTCACAGAATTAGTTACCAAGCACGGTAAAAGGAGGGCAGGCTCCACATAATGTGCCACAGGATGAAATTCTGCAGCAGCTAAGAGAATATACAGAACAGCAGTTCGACTTGCCCAAAACCTGCACCGAGATTGAACAAACGTATGGCATCTTCAAAGGACAGTAGTCCTTGGATGAGATAAAGAGGGTCTGGACTCTGAAATGTGGGCGGCATGGTAGAATAGTGGTTAGCACAGCTGCTTCACAGCTCCAGGGACCTGGGTTCGATTCCCGGTTCGGGTCACTGTCTCTGTGGAGTTTGCACATTCTCCTTGTGTCTGCGTGGGTTTCCTCTGAGTGCTCCAGTTTCCTTCCACAGTCCAAAGATGTGCGGATTAGGTTGATTGGCCGTGCTAAAATTGACCCTTAGTATCCAGGGATGCGTAGGTTAGAAGGATTAGCGGGTAAATTTGTAGGGATGTGGGGACAGGGCTTGGATAGGATTGTGGTCAGTGCAGACTCAATAGGCCAAATGGCCTCCTTCTGCAGTGTTGGGTTTCTATGAGTGGATGAAAGCTCCAATCAATGCAAAGAACCAACTGAAAGCAGTGTACCAACAGCTGAAAAATAAAAAGCAGGAATTAGAAAAATTACCAGCGGAACTTAAGGGATTTAAGACCAAAAATGAAACCCTTAAAGCTGAGAACCGAGATTTAAAGAACCCATCTTTTAAAGAACCAACCTTGTCTGAAGGAGCACGTGGAGGCCAGGCAACTCTAGCGCAGATGGGGAAGGAATAGTGAGACTGGCTTAGAAGCAAACACAGGGTTCTCTATTGATTCCAGCGAGGGCAGCAACACTGCAGAAGGGACTCACACCGTTAAAGAAATGGGTCAAGTTCAATTGCGACAGATGATTAAATCATTAGTGAAAGCCAGTATGCCTACCCACCAACTGCAGCATGCGACAGACCCAGAGAAAATTGACAATGGTCTAAAGAGCTACCACAGCCTAAGGAAGGGGACATGAAGACCCGGGATCTATTAAATCATCTCAAAGCTATCTACCAACTCCACCCGTGGGACGGACCTCAGATGAAAACCGTAATGGTGCCCAGGGGTAAGTGGTGAACAGACTACAACCCGCACAAACAGTGCCAGCAATTTTGGACCCACGAAATCCACACTTGTCACTGGCTTGTCAAAGTCAGAATTGGCAAAGATGGTAAAGTTACACTTGCCAGAATGGGACAAAGTCAGAACAGCGTTCGCGATGTCGGTGGAGTGGGGTAACTGAACAGATCAGGATGTGGGAGTCCGTGCCCTGCAAACGGGAGGGAAACCCAAGGATTTGGATGGGTCCAGCCAAGAGAGGTCACTGGTCACTATTGTGAAAAAGGTCATTGGGCACAGACATCCAAGCAGAGCAACAACATGTGTTGCTAGCCTCAGCAGAAAGCTAGAAGAGCTCACCCTCACAGACCCACTTCTTGTGTGAGTGAAACAGAGAGATGGAGATATGGGACAATCAGAGTGGGTGATCAAGACATAGAGTGCCTCCTGGACACTGGAGCAGAATGAACCTAACCACCACTGAAATTTCTCCATGTGCTACCGCTGATTAACAGCAAAAAAGGGCAAGTGGAGGTAATATAAACCCACTAGAAACCACCTCGGTCCTCACAAAGTGACCATTTGAATCCGGTGGGACTGGTACAACAGGCCTTACTTGGAGCGGACATCTTGAGCTAAACTCTTTGGATTTTAAAGAGGGTAAAGTGATGTGGTCGATCAATCCTTTGAAAAAGGAAGACTGGGCAAACCACCTGCCAGGGGCCCGAGTAAAGAATGATTGCGGCCTACTCCAGATGGAGCCAGCCTCATTCACCAGAACAGCATCACCCTGTACTAGACAGTGTTCTATCAGCCTAACATCTATCTCCAGCATCCTACCAGATACTCAACAAGAAAAAGTTTATTTATTAGTCACAAGTAAGGCTTACATTAACACTGCAATGAAGTTACAGTGAAATTCCCCTCAAATTCAAGACGCGCTAGTCAAGACACATAGCTCATCTCACAGTTCTGTATAGCCAGTAAAAAACAATCAAATGGAACTTGGTGTTTCACCATCGACTACAGAAAGGTCAATCAGTATATCGATCAAAAGGCTGCTCTAGTTGTGGATCCCTCCACTATTTGTAACATCACAACCCAGAAGCATAAGTAATTCTCAGTCACTGACATGGCTAATGGATTTTGCTTAGTGCCGCTAGCACCTTACACCCATGATGTAGAGATTGCTTGAGACCAGAGCACCTTATTCACCTGATGAAGAGCAGAGCCTCGAAAGCTTGTGTGAGTTTACTATCAAATAAATCGGTTGGACTTAAACCTGGTGTTGTCAGACTTCTTACTGTGTTCACCTTAGGTCCGACCATGGTTTGTCTTTACAGTCCAGCACATGGATGTGGCTACCATAAAGGGTTTCACAATAGCCCTACAGTATTTTGCATGGCCTTACAAAGCCACTTGTGAGAACTGCCTACATTGGCCTTCAGGGTTATCCAATATCCGTGAATCATACCTTGTTAACCTCCGACACGGAAGAACAGCACTTTTGTAGAACTTACCCCGATCAGAGAACCCATTTCACAGGAGCTATCTGTAAGGAACTCTGTAGACTGTTAAACATCACCTGGAATTTATGCTGTCCTTGTCACCCATTCGCACAAGTGGAGCGAATGAATTGAAAGATCGACTTGCTACATATCGCCAAAGGGGGATACCATGGCCCCAGGCATTCCCAATAGGCCTGTATACAGTATCAGAGAAACCCCAATAGGACCATGGATCTGAGACAATTTGGCATAATAACTGAAAGACCAATTCTGTTGCCTGGAACCCAATGGTCTGTGAAAAGCTGATTGCCATTGATGGTGACACTTTGTCAGACTATTGGAAAAACCTGACAGGTGTTTTGTTTCCCAGCAGAGGGCTCAGGAAGAGAACACAGGACATTACAGCGCAGTACTTCGGCCCTCGATGTTGCGCTGACCAGTAGAACCAATCTAATGACCCTCTAACCTAAACTATTCCAATGTTATCCACATGCCTATCCAATGACTATTTGAACACCCTTAAAGTTGGCAAACTAGATCCACCTGAAGAGGGAACAAGCGTCAAGCAGCAGTGAAAGGGGAAGAAGATCTGGATACACACATCGCTCATGGAGAGAGCACCAGTGGCTCCTAAATACCTAGTAGGTATAAATACCCTAAAGGGTATTTATCTGTTTAAATGTATAACTGCATTTTAACATGTTCAAACTCAGTTTTATGTTGTTTTGTAAAGTAGACATTTATCTATTCCCAGCCGGCCAGAATCTTGCACCTAAGGAACCAAAACAGGTGGCCAAAGAGTTACAGGTGAACACTTTTGTGGATATGGCCTGTTCCTGTTCCTCTCTTCCCTTTCTGTTATGTTATTGTTAATCAATAAACAAAGTTCTACTATGGATTAGCTGTGCCTGAGTCTATTCTGAGAAGAGAACAGACCCTACAGCACTGAGGGAGTGCCGCACTGTCAGAGGGTCAGTGCTGAGGGAGTGCGGCACTGTCAGAGGGTCAGTGCTGAGGGAGTGCGGCACTGTCAGAGGGTCAGCGCTGAGGGAGTGCGGCACTGTCAGAGGGTCAGCGCTGAGGGAGTGCGGCACTGTCAGAGGGTCAGTGCTGAGGGAGCGCCGCACTGTCAGAGGGGTCAGCACTGAGGGAGCGCCGCACTGTCAGAGGGTCAGTCTGAGGGAGCGCCGCACCGTCAGAGGGTCAGCGCTGAGGGAGTGCCGCACTGTCAGAGGGTCAGTACTGAGGGAGCGCCGCACTGTCAGAGGGTCAGCGCTGAGGGAGTGCCGCACTGTCAGAGGGTCAGCGCTGAGGGAGTGCCGCACTGTCAGAGGGTCAGTGCTGAGGGAGTGCCGCACCGTCAGATGGTCAGTACTGAGGGAGTGCCGCACCGTCAGAGGGTCAGCGCTGAGGGAGTGCCGCACTGTCAGAGGGTCAGTGCTGAGGGAGTGCCGCACCGTCAGAGGTCGGTACTGAAGGAGGACTGCATTTTTGATGTAGAACACGGCTAATTAACCCCTTCACGAATGACACAATGCTCTCAATGTATATCTGAGGATTAACTCTGTTCCCTTTTTCATACAGTGCTATGGAATTTAGACGCAGCCAATTACCTCCTGAACTCAAACACCAACAACAATTATTGCCGAAAAAATACATTTTCACACAAGACAGCTGTCAACTTGTTCCAGAAAGATCCAGCGACGGAAATGAAAATGCTTTTAAAAGCTGCTGTGTTACAGTTTACTTGTTCTAAGTCAATTCTTCAGGGACAATAAATAAAATCCATCTGTAATTATAACTCTCAGGAGTCGATCACTCATCTGAAAACACATCTGCTCAGATCTGTGATAAGCTAGCAACGGGAGGAAGTTACATCTGACGGCTTCCACCTAATTGCCTTCAGACCCACCAGCCGTGCCAGCTGACACACACTGATAGCCACTCTTACACATCGTTAAAAAAACAGATTTTTCTTGCAGAACACAGAGAAACTCAATATTGAATGATATCTGTCAGGGAGCTTTACTCTGTATCTAACCCCGTGCTGTACCTGTCCTGGGAGTGTTTGATGGGGACAGTGTAGAGGGAGCTTTAGTCTGTATCTGACCCTGTGCTGTACCTGTCCTGGGAGTGTTTGATGGGGACAGTGTTGAGGGACCATTACTCTGTATCTAACCCTACGCTGTACCTGTCCTGGGAGTGTTTGATGGGGACAGTGTAGAGGGAGTTTTACTTTGTATCTGACCCCATGCCGTACCTGTCCTGGGAGTGTTTGATGGCGATAATGTAGCGGGAGCTTTACTCTGTATCTAACCCCGTGCTGTACCTGTCCTGGGAGTGTTTGATGGGGACAGTGTTGAGGGACCATTACTCTGTATCTAACCCTGTGCTGTACCTGTCCTGGGATGTGGGGACAGTGTAGAGGGAGCTTTACTCTGTATCTAACCCCGTGCTGTACCTGTCCTGGGAGTGTTTGATGGGGACAGTGTAGAGGGAGCTTTACTCTGTATCTAACCCCGTGCTGTACCTGTCCTGGGAGTGTTTGATGGGGGACAGTGTAGAGGGAGCTTTACTCTGTATCTAACCCCGTGCTGTACCTGTCCTGGGAGTGTTTGATGGGGGACAGTGTAGAGGGAGCTTTACTCTGTATCTAACCCCGTGCTGTACCTGTCCTGGGAGTGTTTGATGGGCGGACAGTGTAGAGGGAGCTTTACTCTGTATCTAACCCCGTGCTGTACCTGTCCTGGGAGTGTTTGATGGGGGACAGTGTAGAGGGAGCTTTACTCTGTATCTAACCCCGTGCTGTACCTGTCCTGGGAGTGTTTGATGGGGGACAGTGTAGAGGGAGCTTTACTCTGTATCTAACCCCGTGCTGTACCTGTCCTGGGAGTGTTTGAGGGGGACAGTGTAGAGGGAGCTTTACTCTGTATCTAACCCCGTGCTGTACCTGTCCTGGGAGTGTTTGATGGGGGACAGTGTAGAGGGAGCTTTACTCTGTATCTAACCCCGTGCTGTACCTGTCCTGGGAGTGTTTGACGGGGGACAGTGTAGAGGGAGCTTTACTCTGTATCTAACCCTGTGCTGTACCTGTCCTGGAGTGTTTGATGGGGACAGTGTAGAGGGAGCTTTACTCTGTATCTAACCCCGTGCTGTACCTGTCCTGGGAGTGTTTGATGGGGGACAGTGTAGAGGGAACTTACTCTGTATCTAACCCTTGCTGTACCTGTCCTGGGAGTGTTTGATGGGGGACAGTGTAGAGGGAGCTTTACTCTGTATCTAACCCTGTGCTGTACCTGTCCTGGGAGTGTTTGATTGGGACAGTGTTGAGGGACCATTACTCTGTATCTAACCCCGTGCTGTACCTGTCCTGGGAGTGTTTGACGGGGGACAGTGTAGAGGGAGCTTTACTCTGTATCTAACCCTGTGCTGTACCTGTCCTGGGATTGCTTGATGGGGATAGTGAAGAAACAGCTTTGCCCTGTATCTTATCCTTTACTGTAACTATAGCTGATCCATTTTTCATTTCCCCAGCTTGTACTTGAAGCCCAGTTTTGGTTGTACATTAGGCCTCAATCTGCCAACCAATGTGATCCTCTTTCCACACTCTGCTTTCCTCAGATACGTTCGAATTTCTAGGCCAAGGCTTCGATGGTGATTTAGATTTGACCAGAATGATCTGATAAATGAATAGCTGGTCAGTCAGAATGTTGTCCAGTCAAGTGTCCAGTCAGTAAAGGCCCCTCCCCTCTGTGACATCAATGTGGTTGAGCCCCAATCCCAGAATTCTTGTGGCCTCAGTGCGCCAATTCCCCCAATCACCCTTTCCACTACCCTGAGCTGTGGGGGACAGGGTGGAAAGTGGTGCCGAGGCCATAATTAGACCTGCTATGAGCTTATTGAATAGCTTGAGTGGCTAAATGGCCTACCCCAGCTCCTATTTCTTAGGTTCTTAAGTGCTCTGTCCGAGTGAGATTGCCAAGTGGCAGACTATTTTGTGTTGATAGCCTATCCCCCAGAACTGGGCAGAGACTGACCCAACTCATTTCCCACAGGATGGGACAGAAAGTAAATCCCTCAAAGGAACAAAACAAGGTGGTTCACCAAGCTCCTTCCTCTCTCGACTGTCTAATTGGGGATTAGTGGCTCCAGTTTATATCAGGGCCTGTGATGTGAATCACACCACTTGTGATGTAAAATCTTCAGCTGAACAGTGAGTCATGATCTCTGCGGGCAGGTTCACTGCAAACTTTCAATCAAATTACCGCAGCATCAAATCAGTTTGAGATTAACGCAGGGGGCTCTGTTTGTCATTAAAGGACATAGTTTAAATTGTCAGAGATACAGGGAGCCTTCAGGCATGGGAAGGGATTGGGAAAAAGATTTTTGGAAATTCGCAGGGTAGGAATAGAAATCTAAACAGGCTTTATTTCAAAGGTCTTGTTCAGACCCTGTCTGGAGAACCTGTTTATTATCAAATAAATCTGCTGGACTTTTAACCTGGTGTTGTAAGACTCCTTACAGTGTTTGATGGGGGACAGTATAGAGGGAGCTTTACTCTGTATCTAACCTCATGCTGTACTTGTCCTGGGAGTGTTTGATGGGGGACAATGTAGAGGGAGCTTTACTCTGTATCTAACTCTGCTCTGTACCTATCCTGGGAGTCTTTCACTGGGGCAGTGTACCTCTGAAAGGGAACATTGACCTTGGAGGGATGTGGTGCAGTCTCACAGGCTGATATTGGCAGTTATGTTATGATGAGCACTTCACCTGTATTCTGCCAATATCTATTTTTGATTCATTTGCAGATTGAGTTTTTTAATGTTTCTTTATTGTTATCACACATAGGCTTACAATAACACTGCAATGAAGTTACTGTGAAAATCCCCTACTCATCACCACTCCGACGCGTGTTCGGGTATACTGAGGGAGAATTTAACATGGCCAATGCACTTAACCAGTACGTCTTTCAGACTGTGGGAGGAAACCAGAGTACCCGGAGGAAACCCGTACAGACACGGGGAGAACATGCAAACTCCACACAGAAAGCAATCCAAGGGGAAATTGAACCCGGGTTCCTGGCAGTGTGAAGCAGCAGTGCTAACCACTGTGCCACCGGGTCACCATACTGGATGTGGGTGTCACTGGCTAAACCAGCATTTATTGCCCAGCTGTAGTTGCCCTCGAGAAGGTGGTGGTGAGCTTGAATCGCTGCAGGCCCTGAGCTGTAGGTACACCCACAGCGCTGTTAGGGAAGAAGTTCCAGGATTTTGACCCAGTGACAGTGAAGGAATGGCCAAACTACTTCCAAGTCAGTATGGTGAGTGACTTGGAGGGAAATCTCCAGGTGATGGTGTTCTCATGTATCTGCTACCTCTGTCCTAGATGGTAGCAGTTGTAGGTTTGAAAAGTGCTGCCAAAGGAACCTTGGTGAGTTTCTGCAGTGTGATTGTAGATGGTACACACGGCTGCTACTAATTAGCAATAGTGGAGGGATTGTGGAGAGAAAATTCACAAATTGATGTTTCAGGCTTACGGACATTTTCTGGCAAAAGCTCACAGACTTGAAATTTTAATTACAGGATCAGAAGGTGGAAGGTAGGCGATTTCCTCCACCTGTCCCCTCCGAAGACCAAAGAACAGTACAGCCCAGGAAACAGGCCCTTCGACCCTCCAAGACTGTGCCGCTCATTGGTCCAACTAGACAATTCTTTTGTATCCCTCCATTCTCAGTCTCCTCATGTGACTATCCGGATAAGTCTTAAACGATTCCAGCGTGTCTGCCTCCACCACCCTGCTTGGCAGTGCATTCTAGACCCCCACCACCTTCTGTGTAAAATATGCCTTTCCGATATCTGAGTTAAATCTCACCCCCCTCACTTTGACCCTGTGACCCCTCGTGTTTGTCACCTCCGACCTGGGAAAAAGCTTCCCACTATTCACCCTATCTATGCCCTTCATAATTTTATACACCTCTATTAGGTCTCCCCTCATTCTCCATTTTTCCAGGGGAAACAATCCCAGTTTACCCAATCTCTCCTCATAGCAAAGACCCTCCATACCAGGCAACAACCTGGTAAACCTTCTCTGCACTCTCTCCAAAGCCTCCATGTCCTTCAGGTAGTGCGGTGACCAAAATTGGACGCAGTACTCCAAATGCGGTTTAACCAACGTTCTATACAGCTGTAACATCAGACGCTAATTTTTATGCTCTACACCCCATCCTATAAAGGCAAGCATACCGTATGTATAAGTACAGAACTGCTCCAGTCTGTGCCAGCCTGTCTTGCAGCCATAGAGTGCCATGGGTGGGTACGCAAGAACTGAGGCGAACATCCAGCCCTGACAGGGAGCTCTCTGCACTGTCACAGGTGTATTAGTGTGCACTGCTGGGATTGCAAGAGGAGGAGAAGAAGCAATGGATCCCTGGAAACTAATAGGCCCAGCATGGAGGGCAGGGAGGGTTTGGTCAGCGGGTAGTGCGTTTAAGGCTGCAGGTAAATAGAAGAATCTGTCCTGGGAGTGTTTGATGGGGACAGTATAGAGGGAGCTTTACTCTGTATCTAAGCCCGTGCTGTACCTGTCCTGGGAGTGTTTGATGGAGGGGACAGTGCAGAGGGCCTTTCCTCTGTCTTTTCATGGCAAATTCCAGGTTCCACAATTGTCTGCTATTCCACGGGGATATGTTGATATGTCCACATGTGTGAAAGACAAAGAGCTTTGACAGCGCATCTCCTTATACTCCAGTGATGTACTACCAGACAATTAATTAAAATCAGAATTACTTCAGCTGAATAAGCATATTAAGGGGGTTTTGCGGCACAATGTGCAATGTCCCCATTTTCCCAGCCAAAAGCTCACTCCAGATCATCTTTCATAGTACATTTTCTTGTCAAATTACTCCTTCCAAAGTGTATCACCTCACATTTTTCAGAGTTAAATTCCATCTGCCACTTATCTGCCCATTTGGCCATCTTGTCTATATCTTCCTGTAACCCAAAACACTCTGCCTCACTGTTAGCCACCCGGCCAATCTTCATGTCATCGGCAAACTTACTGATCCTACCCCTCCAACATAGTCATCTATCTTATTGATATAAATGATAAACAGTAGGGGGCCTTACATGGATCCCTGTGATATATCACTGGCCTTCTGTCACTGAAGCAGCCTTCTGTCACCATCCTCTGTCTCCTATCGCTAAGCCAATTACGAATCCACATTATCAGATCACCCATCATCCTATGTGCATTAGCATCCTTAATAAGTCTCCCGTGTAGGACTTTTTCAAAGGTTTTGCTGAAATCCATCTAAACTACGTCAACTGACTACCCTCATCTACACACTTGGTTCCATGCTCAAAAAAAGCAATCAAATTTGTTCGGCATGACTTCCTTCTGATTATCCCTGATTAAATCTTACTTCTCTAAGTGGAGATAGATTCTCACCTTCAGAACCTTCTCCAGTAGCTTCCCAACCACAGACATGAGACTTATTGGCCTATAGTCTTGTCTCTACAACCTTATTTAAATAGTGGGATCACATTTCTCTATGATTCTATGACTGTTCTCCATCATAGAGTCATAGAGTTTTACAGCATGAAAACAGGCCCTTCGGCGCAACTTGTCCATGCCACCTTTTTTTTTAAAAACCCCTAAGCTAATCCAAATTGCCCGCATTTGGCCTATATCCTTCCAAACCCATCATACTCAAGTAACTATCTAAATGCTTTTTAAAAGACAAAATATTGACTATCTAGTTGATCTGTGCCCCCTCATTATTTTATAGATCTCTATAAGATCATCTCTCAGCCTCCTACACTCCAGAGAAACAAGTCCCAGGCTATACAGCCTCTCCTTATAACTCAATCCATCAACTCCCGGTAGCATCCTAGTAAATCTTTACTGCACTCTTTCTAATTTAATAATATCCTTTCTAATTTAATAATATCCTTTCTATAATAGAGTGACCAGGATTGCACACGATATTCCAAGTGTGGCCTTACCAATGTCTTATACAACTTCAACAAGACATTCCAAATCCTATATTCAATGTTGTGACCAATGAAACCAAGCATGCTGAATGCCTTCTTTACCATTCTGTCCACCTCCGACTCCACTTTCAAGTAGCTATGAATGTGTATCCCGAGATGTCTTAGCTCTGTAACTCTCCCCAGTGCCCTATCATTAACTGAGTAAGTCCTGCCCTGGGCCTCTGATACCTTCCTAGTGGTCAGGGAGGAGTTAAAAATTTGGGTCAGAGCCCCTACAATTTCCTCCCTTGCCTCCACAATTCATCCGGACCCGGAGATTTGTCCGCTTTTAAGTCCATCAATACCTCCAATACCTTGTCACTCCCATGACAATTTTCTCCAGATCCTCTCAGTCTCTCTCCCCAAGTTCCACGACTACCTCCTCATTCTTATGGGTGAAAACGGATGCGAAACATTCATTTAACACCCTACAATGTCCTCTGCCTTCACCTAGAGATTTTCCCCTTGGTCCCTAATGAGCCTGACTCTTTCCCCAGTTATCCTCTTTCCATTAGTATAGACTATTTAGGATTTTCTCTACTTTTACCAGCCAGAGCTTTCTCATATCCCTTCTTTGCTCTTCTATTGATTTCTTAAACTCCATTCTGCATTTTCTGTACTCCAATAATGCCTCCGTTGACTTACTCCCCTTATACTTGTTAAAAGCCTTTTTATTTCCTTCTCATTGTACCCTGAATGTCTCTAGTCATCCACGGTTCCCTGAGTTTGTTACACCTTCCTGTTACCCTAGAGGGAATATGTTGGGCCAGTACCCTCCTCATTTTGTTTTTGAACAGCTCCCATTGCTCTTCTGTAGATTTGCCTACAAGAAACTTGTTCCAGTCTACCTTGGCCAGGTCCTGCCTGATTTGTTAAAATCTACTCTCCCCCAGTCCAAAACCTTTTTCTGTAACTTGTTAATTTCTTTGTCCACAACAAATGTGAATTGAAACATGTTGTGATCGCTATCACCAAAAAGCTCCCCCACCACCACATCAACCATCTGTCTGGCTTCATTCCCCTGAATTAGGTCCAACACAGCTCCTGCCCTTGTTGGATCCTCAACATATTGACCTAAGACGTTTTTCTGTATACATTTTAAGAAGACTATTCCATCTAATCCTTATATGATGGTTATCCTAATTAATGTTGGGAAAGTTGAAATCACTAAATATAATTACCCTCTTATTATTTTTATACCCTTCTGCAAATTTTGTACACATTTGCTCGTCAATTTCCTGCTGGCTGTGGGTCGATAATAAACACCTAACATTGTGCCTGTCCCTTTTTATTCCTAAGTTCTATCCACAAGACTTCATTTGATGTCCCCTCCAAGATATCATCTTTCCTTACTGCAGTAATTGCCTCCTTAATGCAATGCCTCCTCCTCTTTTACCCCCTCCTCTGTCTTGCTGAAGATTCTATATCCCGGGGCTTTGAGCTGCCAGTGTTGCCCCTCACTCAACCATGTCTCTGTGATGGTTGTTATATCATAATTACAAGTGTTAATCCTCACCCTTAACTCATCCTGTTGCAACTGTACAGGATGCTGGTGAGGCCACAGCTGGAATACTGTGTGCAGTTTTGGTCATCGCATTTGCAGAAGGATCTATTGGCCTTGGAGGGGGTGCAGAGAAGGTTCACTAGGCTGATACTGGAGATGAGGGGGTTAGCCTATGAGGAGAGATTGACTAAACTAGATCTGTACTTGTTGGAGTTTAGAAGGTTGAGGGGGGATCTTATAGAGACATATAAGATAATGAAGGGGATGGATAGGATAGAGATAGAGAGATTCTTCCCACTTAGAAAGGATAGCAGGACTAGAGAGCACAGCCTCAAAATAAGACTTGGAAGTAGGGGTAGGTGGTGAGATCAGCAAATTTGCTGATGACACCAAGATGCTTGGATTGGCGGGTACAGAAGAGCAGTGTCAGGCAATACAACAGGACATAGACAGGTTGGTAGATTGGGCAGATAGATGGCAAATGGAATTTAATCCGGAAAAATGCGAGGTGATGCATTTTGGCCGGAAAAATGTAGAAGAGAATTATAGGATAAAAGGTAAAACTATAAGGAGCATAGAGACGCAGAGAGACTTGGGGGTGCAGGTTCACAAGTCTCTGAAGGTGTCCTCACAGGTGGAGAAGGTGACAAAGAAGGCGTATAGTATGTTAGCTTTCATAGAAAAGGGTATAGAATATAGAGTAGGAGTTTGATGTTGCAGTTGTATAAACGTTGGTTAGGCCTCACTTGGAATACTGCGCCCAGTTCTGGTCTCCGTACTATCGGAAGGATGTGGAGTCCTTGGAGAGAGTGCAGAGGAGGTTTACCAGGATGCTGCCTGGTATGGAAGGACTGTCTTATGAGGAACGATTAGATAGACTGGGGTTGTTTTCCCTTGAAAGACGTCGGCTTAGAGGGGATCTCATAGAGGTGTATAAGATTATAAGGGGTATAGATAGAGTAAATGGAGGTAAACTTTTTCCACCTTTAGAAATGGATAGGACGAGAGGTCATGGCCATAGGGTGAGGGGGGCTATGTATAGGACGAATATTAGAGGGCAGTTTTTCACACAAAGGGTAGTGGGGGTGTGGAATGCACTGCCGAGTAAGGTGGTGGGAGCAGGCACGCTGGGGCTGTTTAAGGGTCTCTTGGACAGCCACATGAGCGGTATGCAGATAGAGGGATATATTAGGACTGTTTAACTACGGCTTTTTTCCACAGGTAATTCGGTCCATAATTTGAGCACGCATTCGGCAGGTGGTGCGGGTACAGCTCTTGGATGTTGATTCATGGGTTGCCTGGTACCTCATGTCGTATATGAGTGCTTTATGTGGACCACCTGAAGGGCACCATGACAGCTCAGAGACTATCGATGTGGCTGTGCAGACACTTGGAATTGGGCCGGTGTCTGCGGGAGTTTGCGCGTTCTCCCCGTGGTTGCGTGGGTTTTCTCCGGGCACTCCGGTTTCCTCCCACAACCCAAAAATTCGCTCTTAGGCTGATTGGGTAACAAATTGTCCCTATGGTGAAAATTTTCCAAATTAGGATTAATATATATATTATTATATAGGACTATTAAAATAGGATAATGATTTGGTATTACGGTGGCGCGGGCTCGTTGGGCCGAAGGGCCTGTTTCCCGTGCTGTGTTGCTTAAAAAAAAAGAGCGGGGGGGGGGTGTGTGGTTTAGATCGGAGTTGAGGAGGAACTTCTTCAATTAAAGGGTGGTGAGTCTCTGGAATTCTCTGCCCATTGAAGTGGTGGATGCTACCTTGCTGAATATATTTAAGTCACTGGTAGGTAGATTTCTGATAGACAAGGGAATTAAAGGTTATGGGGAGAAAGCGGGAAAGTGGAACTGATCCACTTCAGATCAGCCATGATCTTATTGAATGGCGGGGCAGGCTTGAGGGGCTGGATGGCCAACTCCTGCTCCTATTTCTTATGTTTTATGAAAGTAGAGGCACTCCAGCCTTGTCTTGAAACTTATTACTGCCATGTTTCTTCTAACTTGATTACTTTCTAAGTTATACTGTGTTTCTATTCTGTTAACAATCTGGGTCTCCTCCTCCTGGCCAAACTAGTTTAAACTCTTCCCAACAGTACTAGCAAACCTGCCAGCAAGGATATTAGTCCCGTTCTGGTTCAGATGTAGACTGTGTTGCTTGTAGAGGTCCCAACTTCTCCAAAAATAATCCCAATGGTCCAGGAATCTAAATCCTCCCTCCTGCATTACCTCTTAAGCCATGTATCCATCTGAGTTATTTCTGTACTCAGATTTTCTGTGGCACTGGGAGTCATCCCAAGATTATAACAGTTACGATCTTTCAGAACTGTGGCTCAGATTCAAAGAGGTTGAATGAGCTTCTGATAAGTTCTTTCATTTCAGCATACACGTCCTCCAGACAGGTGTATAAATGTTCTACTTTGGGCTGCTTTGCTAATAACCAATTACTAGGACATTGTCATAGGATTCCCCCAATGAAAGCATGTTGTCCGTTGGTTGAGAAGCCCAATCAATGAGGCATTGATAATGTCTGGATTATTGGAGGAACACGGCTATATCCAGATCTACAAAGCTGCCTCACTGAGACTGAATCACAAACGTTTTCTCTCTTGACTCTTGGTCACCTGATATTCACAATTTTCCGGGCAGTTCTATCCTGAAACCAGAGAATCCCACTCGAGGGCCACGGATTTTTGCATCCCTTGCCCGCTACGATTCCTTGTGGGAGGCGGAATGAGAACATTTGCCCAATACTGCACTGTTCCTCCAACCCACACATTAACACTTTCAACCCTGAACACTTTGATACTACAGAAATGAGCCTTAGAAATCCAGTAGGGACACTGAGCACGTGACACTTGCCTGTTACTGGCCCTGCAATGTGAGATTAGGATTTTAGAATCATTGAATCTTGCAGTGCAGAAAGAGGCCCTTCGAGTCTGCCCCGAACACAATCCCACCCAGGCCCTACCCCCATATCCCTACATATTATACCCACTAATCTCTTTAACCTGGACACTAAGGGGCAATTTCTTAGCGTGGCCAACATTCCTAACCCACACATCTTTGTACTGTGGGAGGAAACCGGAGCACCCGGAGGAAACCCATGCAGACACTAGGAGAACGTGCAAACTCCATACAGACAGTGACCCAAGCCAGGAATCGAACCCAGGAGCTGTGAAGCAGCAGTGCTAACCACTGTGCTGCCCTCATCTGATTGCAGTGTAAGAGTGAAAACCCAGCTTTCCCCCTTCTCTGTAGTACCAATGTCTCATTGAGCTAACCTTTCCCATCCCTCCTGCACCATCAGTTAGCAAGCGACTCCTTTGAACTTCTGCCTCTTAACAATCCACCTTCCCCTGGTGTGGTGTGGTGACATCATTCTGTCGCACCAGTGCTTCAAGTATTGTGGAAACATATTGAAAAAGGATAATAAAAATCAATTAGTCAGCGTGAGACTGTGCCCGACACATTCTGTCGGTGCTTTATTTTGTTCCAGCTGAGTGTCGATTGCCAACGTGCGTGGAATGAATATAATTCTGAGCTTTATCACAGTGCTGGAGAGCAGATGGCTGAGAGAAGTCTCATCTGTCACTGGTTTAGAAACGTTATTAGCTGCTAACTTCAACGTTGAACTATGTCAGAACATACACGGCCCTCAGGCCTGGATCCTAGGCCAAGCTTACAGTCAGGAGAGTGGTTATTGTCATGATCATCAGTCTCCTGGGCTGGGAAGGAAGGATGGTGGGAGGGGAGGGAAAGAATTAGAGGAAATATAACACAATTCTCTCACAGATAAGGGACTTCAGTTGTGCTGAGAGACTAGAAACAGGCACCATCCTCCTGAGAGTATTAGGCTCAGGTGCTAACCCTTTTGCCCTGGAGTCTCTGGGTTTAAGTCCCAATAAGAAGTCTCACAAGACCAGGTTAAAGTCCAACAGGTTTATTTGGCACTAATTTTCAGAGTCTCAAGTTCCCTAAGCTCAAGGCCCAAATCATGACACTCCAATGTTTTACTGAGGGAATATCGGAGATGTCATTCTTCATGAGACATTGAAGCAAGACTCTATCCACCTGCCTGAGTGAGCAGAAAGATCCCATGCTATAGTTTCAAAGGAGAGAGGCAGAATTTCCCTTGACTTTCCACTTGTCCCTCATTCAACATCACAAAAATAGCTGGTCTGGTCATTATCACGTTGGTGTTCGTGGCATCTTTCTATGTACAAACTGGCTGCTGTGTTTCTTGCACTATAACAGTGACCACACCCCCGAAAGTCATTCATTGACTGCAGAACACATCCTTGCAAAAAACATTAAGAATGCCCCCTCCATGGTCCTCAAGTCCTGAAGTCTTGAACCAGGAGCTTCTGCCCTCAGAAACAGAGACACTGTTCACAAGTCCTCCCTTAATCTTCAGCCATTAGAACCAAACATTAATGACTTTGCTGCAATGACTAAATTGCAGCGTCTGCCAACGTAGCAACTGCAAAAACACCGGACTGGCTGTGAATCATACTGGGATGAGCCAAGTACGTGGAAGACGCTGGGTGGAATTTTACGGAAATGAATTCTAAGTGCTGAACAAAACTGGAGATGATTCTTTGGGCGAACTGCCACGTGGCAACTTAATTAAACAAAATTCCACATGCGATTCTCGCCAATGTGGAGGGGTTGGGTGGGGCGAGGGAAGAAGGGAGAGAGGTGGGGAGGAGAGGCTAATTTTGCCGTTGAAACTGGCAACATTGCGCAGTGCCCCAATCTCCCAGTACACTGGGAGATCTCCTGTCGTTCTTCCCCCGGCACACTCCTGCGGGGGTGTGCGTGCTGGGCAGTGCCAGGGTACAGTTAAAGATGTCTTGCTGCAATTGTACAGAGCCTTGGTGAGACCACAATTGGAGAAGTGTGCACAGTTTTGGTCTCCTTATCGAAGGAGGAATAGACTCACTATAGAGGGAATTCAACAGAGGTTCACCAGATTAATTCCCGCGGTGTGACATTGGCTTCTGAGAGATTGAGGATGCTGGGTCTGTTTTCCCTGAAGAAGGATGACCTCACTTACAGAATACTAAGAAGCCTAGATAGAATGAAGTGAAGGGGATGTTTCCACTAGTGGGAGAGACTAGGACTCGAAGGCACAACCTCAGGCTGAAGGGACGCTCCTTTAGAACAGAGAGGAGGAGGAATTTCTTCAGCCAGAGATGGTGAATGTGTGGAACTCTTTGTCACAGAGGGCTGTGGAGAGCAGATCATTGGTCTTTAAGACACAGATAGGTAGGTTCTTGCTCAATAAGTGGATCAGGGGTATAGGGAGAAGGTGGGAGAATGGGGATGAGGATCATATCAGCCATGATTGTATGGCAGAGTAGACTGAATCAAATGGCCTAAGTCTGCATCTATATCTTATGGTTTTATGGTATTATGGACTTCATTGAAATATATAAAATTCCTACAGGGTGTGACAGGGTAAACGTTGAAACAATATTTCCCCGGCTGGTGTGTGTATAACTAGTCTTAGATTGAGGGGCAGGCACTTCAGACAGAGATGAGGAGGAGTTTCTTCACTCAGAGGGTGGTGAACCTTTGGAATTCTCTACCCCAGGGAGCTGTGGAAGCTCAGTCAGCGAGTGCATTCAAAGCAGAAATCAATAGATTTCTGGAGGCGAGTGATATCCCTGGATACAGCACGGGACAGTGACAATGACATCCAAACATGAAAACTAGCCATGATGATCATGCCAGAGGCACAGAGAAGGCTGTAATCTGGGAGTTGCCTCCTGGCAGTGACCTCAGGGGGCACAAGCATGGGGGGGGGTGTGGAGGAGGTGTTTGCCCTCCTCCACTGGAGTGGTCCCCATTCTGCATTTGGGGAATGGGGGATGTTCTCTTTTCTGTTGGGGAAGAAGGAGTATGGTGGAGGGAGTGGGGGGGGGCAACAACGTCCATGGGGGTAGGTCTTGTAAACTTTGGGATTAGGCCCTTTATCCGGGTTATTTAAGCCAGTTTATTTAAGCCCCACCCCTTCAGCTGGCTGCATGATTCCCCCCCCACCCCACCATCACTTTGAAATGACACAAAGTGCTATTAAATCATGTGAGAAATGGAGTTTAATGCAGGCAAGTGTGAGGTATTGCACTTTGGAAGGACAAACCAAGGTAGAATATACAAGATAAATGGTAGGACACTGAAGAGTGCTGTAGAATAGAGGGATTTGGGAATACAGAGACATAATTCCCTAAAAATAGCTTCACAGGTAGATAGGGTCGTAAAGAGTGCTTCTGGAACACTGGCCTTTATAAATCAAACTATTGAGTATAAGAGTTGGAATGTTATGGTGAGGTTGTATAAGACATTGGTGAGGCCACATTTAGAGTAGTGTGTGCAGTTTTGGTCACCTAATTACAGGAAGGATATTAATAAGATTGAAAGGGTGCAGAGAAGGTTTACAAGGATGTTGCTGGGTCTTGAGAAGCTGAGTTACAGAGAGAGATTGAATAGGTTAGGACTTTATTCTCTGGAGTGTAGAAGAATGAGGGGAGATTTGATAGAGGTGTATAAGATTTTGATGGGTATAAATAGAGTGAATGCCAGCAGGCTTTTTCCACCGAGGCTAAGGGAGAAAAAAAACCAGAGGACATGGGTTAAGGGTGAAGGGGGAAAGTTTAAAGGGAATATTCACACAGAGGGGTGGGAGTGTGGAATGAGCTGCCGGATAAATGCAGAGTCACTTTTAACATTTAAGAAAAACTTGGAGAGATTCATGGATGAGAGGGGTTTGGGGGGATATGGTCCAGGTGCAGGTCAGTGGGACGAGGCACAGAAAAGGGTTCGGCACAGACAAGAAGGGCCAAAAGGCCTGTTTCTGAGCTGTAATGATCTATGGTTCTTTGGTTCTAAATGCCAGCTGTGAAGCTGAAGAGTTTCACCCAGATTCTCTCACCTTCTCCAACACTCTGGGTAGAATTATCCCAGAATTGCCCATCATACTCTATTCAGAAGGAGAAAGAAACCCTCAGTTGTCCTTTAAGACACAGATAATCACATTCAGATAGCCAGGGTGCTGATGTTTCATACTTGGGTTGCTGCTGTTCAACAGCACGGAAACAAGTTTTGTTGCATCTTGCTCTTTGTTATTATCAATGATAGTCATGCGTACAGTTAAAGCTGAGCTTGGAAAACAAAGTTTAAAGTTGATTTATTAGTCACAAGTTGGCTTACAGTAACACTGCAATGAAATTACTGTGAAAATCCCTTAGTCACCACACTCCGGCACCTGTTCAGATATACTGAGGAAGAATATAGCATAGCCAAAGCACCTTAGCTAACACCGTACGCCTTAAAAAATGAAAAAAGTTTTAAAAAATTAGCTTTTATTGGTAGAGGGATTGAATTTCGCAGCTGTGAGGTCATGTTGCAATTGTACAAAACTCTGGTGCGCCTGCACTTGAAGTATTGCGTACAGTTCTACTCGCTGATTATAAGAAAGATGTGGAGGCATTGGAAAGGGTGCAGAGGAGGTTTACCAGGATGTTGCCTGGTACGGTGGGAAGGCCTTATGAGGAAAAGCTGAGGGACTTGAGGTTATTTTCGTTAGAGAGAAGAAAATTAAGAGGTGACCTAATTAACGCATACAAGATGATCAGAGGGTTAGATAGGGTGGACAGTGAGAGTCTTTTTCCTCGGATGGTGATGGTTAGCATGAGGAGACATAGCTTTAAATTAAGGCGTAAAAATTATAGGAGGGATGTCAGAGGTACGTTCTTTACTCAGAGGGTAGTAAGGGCGTGGAATGCCCTGCCTGCATCAGTTCTGGACTGGCCAACTTTAAGGGCGTTCAAATGGTCAGTGGATAGGCACATGGATAACATTGGAATAGTTTAGGTTAGAGGGTCATTAGATTTGTTCTACTGGTTGGCGCAACATTGAGGGCCGAAGGGCCTGTACTGCACTGTAAATGTTCTATGTTCTAAACAGCACTGGATAAAACAAAATTACTGTGGATGCTGAAATCTGAAACCAAAAGAGAAAATGCTGGAAAATCTCAGCAGGTCTGGCAGCATTTGTGGGGAGAGAAAAGAGCTGACGAGTCTTAGGTGACTCCGCCAGACTTGCTGAGATTTTCCAGTATTTCCTCTTTTGGTTTCACCTAACCAACATGTCTTTTGGATTAAAAAAACAGAAATAACCAATAAATTTACCTTTTCTGACAAAAATGGCACCTAATTAACCCCCAGCACCATTCTCATGCATCATCCTATTGTCACTGTGAATATGGCAACAGAATATCCAAGATGACACAATGATTCTTTAACCATTTTGTGGTAAATTCTCCTATTCTCTCCTTCCGGTTTTGCGCTATGTTTTGACTGGTGTAATTTTGGAAAGCACGGCCCAGTTTGTCTGCTCGTTGAAGTCTTTGGCGAACTTTGATTGGAAGACAGGGTAAACAGCAAAGACAACATAACGTTAAATTGGGAGCACAGCTAACGCACAAGAGCTGGTCAGTGAGACTCTGATGATAATGGCACTGAGTGACTGGGTAACCATTTGAACAAAGACTGTCCAACAATGGTCGGGATCTCAAACCGTCAAATAGTGCATGAACTGAAGCACAGCTGGTGATGGAGTAAACTCAGAAATTGGACCGATACTCTTTATACCGCATCAAATTTCACTCCTTTAATCACTGCCTCCCCCCAATCTGAGTGCAAAATTCCTCCAACCAATATTTTCCTACACCCACCCTACATGTTCCCCTGAACATCTTGAAAATTTTTATCAACTCACCCTTTAACTGTCCCCGTCGCTGGCAGTACAACCTGTTTTTGTACAGTCACACTTTGTTATTCGAACTTTCGGAGCCCGGGGGTAGATTTTTAGATCAAAGAACAAAGAAAAGTACAGCACAGAAACAGGCCCTCCGTGTTGATTGTGATGCCCTAACTAAACTAAAAACAAAACCTTTTGCTCTTACTTGAACCGTAGTCCTTCATTCCTTCCTTGTTCGTGTACCTGTCCAGACGCCTCTTAAATGTGCTTCAACGCCTCGTCTGGCAGTGTGTCTCCAGGCACCCAACACTCTGTATAAAAAACTCCCTCTGCACTCCTCCCTTAAACTTACTCCCTCTCACTTTGAACTTGTGTTCCCCCCCACCTTGTAATTGATACTTTCATCCTGGGAAAAAGCCTCTGACAATCCAACCTGTAGATACCTTTCAATTTTAGAATCATAGAAAAATTACAGCACAAACAGGCCCTTCGGCCCACAAGTTGCCCCAATCTTATCTCTCCCTACTAGGCTTACCTATAACCCTCAATCCTATTAAATCCCATGAACTCATCCAGAAGTCTCTTAAAAGTCCTTAACAAATTTGCCTCCACCACCACTGACGGCAGCTGATTCCACTCCCTCACCACCCTCTGAGTGAAAAACTTACCCCTGACATCTCCTCTGTACCTGACCCCCAGCACCTTAAACCTGTGTCCTCTCGTAGCAACCATTCCAGCCCTTGGAAAAAGCCTCTGAGAATCCACCCGATCAATACCTCTCATCATCATATACACCTCTACCAGGTCCCCTCTCATCCTTTGTCTCTCTAAGGAGAAAAGATCGAGCTCTCTCAACCTATCCTCATAAGGCATGCCACCCAATCCAGGCAACATCCTTGTAAATCTCCTCTGCACCTTTTCAATGGTAGATCTCTAAGAGGTCTCCCCTCAGCCTCTCTCTTTCCAGTGAAAGCAATCCTAGTTTATTCAACTTTATGTCTTTCTAGAGTTGGGAATGGCTTTGGGAATTGCAAAATCTTGTTTTCTCAACAAATTCAAATTTTCCTTATGAAAATTGGCGCAATTGATTTTATCCGAGATGGGAAGATGTCTGGGTTAGGATTGCCTCACAACCTTGCACACAGATTCTCTGACATTGGGGTTATCATTGACAGCCCAAATCTCCCTTTCTTGTCCTTCCATATCTTCAATAGTTTGGCTGGAGGTTGAAAGGCTTCAGAAAGCTCATTTTGTTTGAGAGTTCATGAACTGTATGGGAAGCCTGCTGAAGAGTTGGGAACATTTTGACAGCTGAGTGTAAGATGTTTCGATAACTTCAAGTATTATTATTAACCACTGTATTATAAGTTATATGTATTTTTATATCTGATTGATCATAGGGCTCAGAATAATCATTATATTGACCAGCATTCTGTATGTGGTGAATGCATTAGAGTACTTTTTCAATAGAAAAAGTGCAATCATGTATTCAAAACTGAAGTAAATAGTGCTTGGATACTTTTAGTGACACTAAAAAGCTGATAAATATCCCAGCACATTAAATATATAATTAAGGATAATTAAACATAATTAAGAACCTCATGCATCCCAGACATACTCTCTTCCAGTTTCTTCCATTGGAAAAAGATACAAAAGTCTGAGGTCATGTACCGACCAACTCAAAAACAACTTCTTTCCTGCTGCCAGATTTTTGAATGGACCGACCCTAAGCTGACCTTTCTCTACACACTAGCCATGAGTGTAATGCTACATTCTGCACTTCCTTGTTTCGTTCCCAATGAACAGTATGCTTTGTCTGTATAGCACACAAGAAACAATACTTTTCACTGTAGACAAATACATGTGACAATAATAAATCCAATCAAAATGTAAAATAGAACGTTTGTAGCTTCCACAGAAACAAAAGCCACCTGCTTTAATTGACCAGGAATCTGGTATAGATTAGAAAAAAAAACTAGCCATGTATATTTGCAGTTTCAATAGGTTCTAATACCTAAAATTGCAAAGCTTTGTTTTGATTGCTGAGTCCATTGTGAATGCTTGGCTTTGTTTCAAAAGCCAATTATCTCAGCTTTGTAGACTGTTTGATTGTCATTTTCCAGATATCATTAAAGGATTATGTGAATAAGCATTTGTTTACAGCTGAATAACTACTACTGGGATTTAATCTTTGTCATTGGGTCCGTAGTTTTTCAATCTAAATGGCTGTGTTTTTGAGTGACGGATCTAGTAGATCGTTAGAGGTATACTTTGTCGTGTTCATTTCAAGGACTTCCCACTGTATTACATGGCTCCTGAGGTCTATACCTGCTGGGTACTGGGTGAGTATCTATGCGCAAGGCATGGGTGGGTGAGCACATTGATTGGGTCTGGGGGAAATGTGAAGGGACATGGAAGAGAGACCTTCCAGGGAATTATAGGCCAGTGAGTCTTACTTCTGTTGTGGGCAAAGTATTGGAGAGAATTATTAGGGATAGGATTTATAGTTATTTAGAGAGAAATGAATTGATTGGGGATAGTCAGCATGGTTTTGTGAAGGGTAGGTCGTGCCTTACTAACCTTATTGAGTTTTTTGAAAAAGTGACCAAAGAGGTGGATGGGGTAAGGCGGTTGATGTGGTATATATGGACTTTAGTAAGGCGTTTGATAAGGTGGCCCATGGAAGACTTCTGCAGAAAATGCAGATGTATGGGATAGAGGGTGATTTAGCTAATTGGATTAGGAATTGGCTAGCAGATAGAAGACAGAGGGTGGTGGTTGATGGGAGATATTCATCGTGGAGTTCGGTGACAAGTGGTGTACCTCAGGGGTCTGTTTTGGGGCCCCTGCTGTTTGTAATTTTTATAAATGATCTGGATGAGGGTATTGAAGGATGGATTAGTAAATTTGCAGATGACACTAAAGTCGGTGGAGTGGTAGATAGTGAAGAGGGGTGTTATAGTTTGCAGAGAGACTTGGACAAGTTGCAGAGCTGGGCCGAGAGGTGGCAAATGGAGTTTAATGTGGAAAAGTGTGAGGTAATGCACTTTGGCAGGAATAATAAATGTGTAGAGTATAGGGCTAATGGTAGCATTCTTAATAGTGTTGATGAACAGAGGGATCTTGGTGTATTTGTGCATAGATCCCTGAAAGTAGGCAGTCAAGTCGATAAGGTTGTTAAGAAGGCATATGGAGTCTTAGCTTTTATTGGTAGGGGGATTGAATTTCGGAGCCGCAACGTCATGTTGCAACTGTACAAAACTCTAGTGCGGCCGCACTTGGAGTATTGTGTGCAGTTCTGGTCCCCACATTATAAGAAAGATGTGGAGGCATTGGAGAGGGTACAGAGGAGGTTTACCAGGATGTTGCCTGGTATGGAGGGCAGGTCTTATGAAGAGAGGCTGAGGGATTTGAGGTTGTTTTCGTTAGAAAGGAGGCGGCTAAGAGGGGACCTAATCGAAACATATAAGATGATTAGAGGTTTAGATAGGGTGGACAGTGATAGCCTTTTTCCTAGGATGGAGAAAGCTAGCACGAGGGGACACAGCTTTAAATTAAGGGGTGATAGTTATAGGACGGATATCAGAGGTAGGTTCTTTACCCAAAGGGTGGTTCGGGAGTGGAATGCCCTGCCTGCAGCAGTTGTAGATGCGCCAAGTTTGGTGGCGTTTAAGAGGTTAGTTGATAAGTAGTATGTTTGGGCCCCTGCTGTTTGTAATTTTTATAAATGATCTGGATGAGGGTATTGAGGGATGGATCAGTAAATTTGCAGATGAACTAAAGTTGGTGGAGTGGTAGATAGTGAAGAGGGGTGTTTTAGTTTACAGAGTGACTTGGACAAGTTGCAGAGCTGGGCCGAGAGGTGGCAAATGGAGTTTAATGTGGAAAAGTGTGAGGTAATGCACTTTGGCAGGAACAATAAATGTGTAGAGTATAGGGCTAATGGTAGGGCTCTTAATAGTGTTGAGGAACAGAAGGATCTTGGTGTATGTGTCAATAGATCCCTGAAAGTAGGCAGTCAAGTGGATAAACTTGTTAAGAAGGCATATGGAGTCTTAGCTTTTATTGGTAGGGGGATTGAATTTAGGAGCCGCAGCATCATGTTGCAACTGTACAAAACTCTAGTGCGGCCGCACTTGGAGTATTGTGTGCAGTTCTGGTCCCCACATTATAAGAAAGATGTGGAGGCATTGGAGAGGGTACAGAGGAGGTTTACCAGGATGTTGCCTGGTATGGAGGGCAGGTCCTATGAAGAGAGGTTGAAGGATTTGAGGTTGTTTTCGTTAGAAAGGAGGCGGCTAAGAGGGGATCTTATTGAAGCATATAAGATGATTAGAGGTTTAGATAGGGTGGACAGTGATAGCCTTTTTCCTAGGATGGAGAAAGCTAGCACGAGGGGACACAGCTTTAAATTAAGGGGTGATAGTTATAGGACGGATATCAGAGGTAGGTTCTTTACTCAAAGAGTGATTAGGGAGTGGAATGCCCTGCCTGCAGCTGTTGTAGATGCGCCAAGTTTGGTGGCGTTTAAGAGGTTAGTTGATAAGTATATGGAAGAGAAGGGAATGGTTTAGTTTGGAGGGGCATTGCTTTTTATATTGGTCGGCGCAACATCGAAGGCCGAAGGGCCTGTTCTGTGCTGTAATGTTCTATGTTCTATGGAAGGGGCATGAGGGCGAGTGAACAAACTTAAGAATAATGTTGGAGAGTCGAATGTCTCAGCCAATCAAAATGGGCCTGCCTCAGCACCTGAATGTCTCCAAAGCTGTCTTGGCTTCAGGAAAACCAAACCGTGTCCATCCACATTGCTAAGAGACAGAAATATGATGGCTGTAGTTGAGCTGAGGATCCAGAGTTTCAGAAGTTGGAAAGTAATCCAACACTTGGTTCCTGAGCCCAACACCTGATATCCAGCACCCAGTATCGGTATGACAAACTCTGCACTCCTTCCAAAATATCCTTCCAATATATCCTTTCTCAGCATAATGCCCTGAACTGTAACTCTCGGGGTGATCTAATCATGGCTTTTTATGTTGTGTAAGCATGACTTTCATCCCTCTTTCATTCCTGTCCTTGAGTTAGAAAGGTCAACATTCCATTCAGTATTTGGACTTTTTCTCTACAACTGCTCATGATGCTTTAATGATCCATGTATCTGGTGACTTTCTGTGTGGCGATTGCAAGTTCTCCCTGTGTCTTCCTCAGTGCTCTGGTTTCCTCCCACAGTTCTAAGAGGTTAGGTGGATTGGCCATGGTATGGGGGCAGGGCAGAAGGGAGGGCCTGGCCAGGATGCTCTTTCGGCGAGTCAGTATAGACTCGATGGGCTGGATGGCCTCTTTCTGCGCTGCAGGGATTCCAGCCAAGGAGGTTGTTGCTCTCAGCTTTGCTTGCCTGGGGAATTTCACAACAATGTTCAGACTAATTTAAGCAGCATGTTTGAAGCACAAGGTGAGATGTTGATGGTGATAAATTACATTTCAGGCTCTCTCCCAACACGTCAATACGACTTCAGTGTAAACAGCTAACACACTCCCTACCACTTGAAGCCTGGGTTTCTGCAAATGATCAGAAAGGCATAATGTGCTACTGGTCTTGAAACCTCCTGTCTTTCCACATCTGTCTCCGGAATAAATGCCCCAATCTTCATTCTGATGGATGGGGTGGGGTACAGGGTTGCAGGATAGAGCCTGGCCCACACAGTGACAGGATGTGATGAATCCCAATGTGGGTTAATTAAAAGGCCGACCTCAGTTGTCTGAGACTTTGGGCGCGATCTCGCTGGCCAATCAGGCCACCCTCCCGCTGCAGTGAAGCCAGAGAATTTGGTCTCTGCTCACTGCAGTGGGATGGGAAAATCCTGCCAATGTGAATAGCTGTAACACTCTAGTCTTTATCACTGTTGTTTTATTAAATATTAGGCCCTCAAGGCATCTCCCCTCATATCCTCTCTCCCTACCTTCCAACTTCCCATGCTTATTCATGCCAACGCGTTCTAGCCCATATCCCCTACTCACCTCAATGCCTCTTATAGCTCGGATGTCAACTTATTCCTCCTCACCTACTACACTTTGTAATTACAGCCTCCATGTCAATTCACTCAGTACCCATTAGGGGCAGACATCAGGAGCCATGCTGAGAGGAAGTAAATAAATTTCTGAATATTTATTACAAACTTCGCTGTATCTCTCATTCATAAAACCCATTCAATACATTTAAATCTCCTCAAGCACTTCATCTCTTCTAAAAACAAATTTTAATATTCAATACTCACAAAGACAGCAAGTCCTTTAATAACCTACTGATCTGTAAATCAAAATGTGTAATTACTCCATCAATTGTGAGTACAATGGAAAGGATTTAAGCAGCAACAATGTTATATCACTTAAAGTACGTCAACAAGCAATTATTGAATACAATACCACAGATTGTTTTTCATCTTACAGATCCAGGACAAGCTGCTTTATATAAAAAAAACTATTTAAACAATTTGACAGCTTAATAGCTCACCAGACTCTACCCACTCTTAATGGGCATTTACACCCATTCTCAAAATTCATCACTCACACACGGTGGGTTAAAATCTTTGCGTTAGTAGAAATGGGGGTCTGTATGAACGCAGCACTGAGTTCCCATACCCGTCTCCCTCCTGGCAAAAACAGGATCTGTTCCAAGTGGAGATGGGGCTTCTGGATCTGGCTGCCATTTGTAAAGGTTCACCTAGACCTTGTGTTGTCACACGATGTGAGGCAAAGCATATTAGAAACTCATATTAAACTTTGTCTCACCAAGTGTTTCTCAGCCTGACTAGGAGAGACTGAAGACGCACATTTGTGAAAGACATGATTATTTAGCGCAGCCTAGTGGTATCATTGCTCGACTATAAATCCAGAAACTCACCAAATGTTCTGGGGATTCATAGAACATTACAATGCAGTACAGTACAGGCCCTTCGGCCCTCGATGTTGCGCCCACCAACGTAACCAATTTTATGACCCTCTAATCCAAACTATTCCAATGTTATCCATATGCCTATCAACTGACTATTTGAATGCCCTTAAACTTGACGAGTCCACAACTGCTGCAGGCAGGACATTCAACGCCCTTACTACCCTCTGAGTAAAGAACCCACCTCTAGCATCTGTCCTATAACTATTACCCCTTAATTTAAAGCTATGTCCCCTCGAGTTATCCATCTCCATCAGAGGAAAAAGGCTCTCACTATCCACCCTATCTAACCCTCTGATCATCTTATATGTCTCAATTAAGTCATCTCTTAGCCTTCTTCTCTCTAATGAAAATAACTTCAAGCCCCTCAGCCTGTCCTCATAAGACCTACCCATCATACCAGGCAACATCCTGGTAAACCTCCTCTGCACTCTTTCCAATGCCTCCACATCTTTCTTATAATGCGGCGACCAAAGCTGTACACAATACTCCAAATGCGGCCGCACCAGAGTTTTGCACAGTTGCAACATGACATCTCGGCTCCGAAATTCAATCCCTCTACCAATAAATGCTAACACACTACACGCCTTCTTAACAACCTTATCAACTTGAGTACCAACTTTCAAAGATCTATGCACCTGTGCACCGAGATCTCTCTGCTCATCTACACTACTAAGAGTCCTACCATTAGCCCAGCAGTTGGTGGAATTTGAATCGAACATGAAGTATCTGGAATTAAGAATCTACTGATGACCTGAAATCATAGTTGATTGTCAGAAAAACCCATCTGGTCCCCTCAAATCCTTTAGGGAAAGAAATCCTTACCCAGTCTGACCTACTTGTGACTCAAGAGTCACAACAATGCAGTTGACTCTCAACTGCCCTCCGACAACTAGGGATGGGCAATAAATGCTGGCCAGCAGTGACACCCATGTTTGAACACAAAAAAAGGTTGCAATGCTGCGTAACTATGATACACCTAGTTTCAGCTCTCATTGAACGAGGTAAGTGTCAAACCCAATGAAAGTAAACTGTTCAAACTCTTAAGGGAGTGAGTGACATTACTGAACACAAGAATTTAACAACTGCAGACTGGAACTCATTAACATAAGTTCATTCAGGCCAACACAGAGTCAAATTAATCCACAAACAAGTTAATTATACAGTAGGAGAAACGCACAAGAAATTGGTAGCACAATGTCAAAGTTATTATATAAATAATGAAAGATGACAAGGCTTTAGATTCCATTGCAACAACTTAAGTACAGCTTCTGAAGAAATGTTAAGTGGATAATTAGCACCACAGTGGCTGTTATTCTATCTCAACGTGGGTGCAGCAACGATAAATTTTATCCCATCAAATTCTTCAGAATCTTCAGCGAAGACATCAATACTGAAGGTTAAATATGTTTTGTTGTCAGCATATTTTCGCTTATGAAACCAGCTGGTCAGCATGCTCGATCATCAATTCTCTTCCCCACAATGTGCTCGACCTGAACGTCCTCTTCAAACACCCAGCAGTCTCCTCCTAGGGCAACAAGACCCCAACCTGATTCCGAAACATCTCACCGCTCCTTCTGCACTGTATGATTCTATCACCAAGCTTCTTCTTTACATTGAAGAGAGACAAGGGGATTAAACAGCGTGAGGGTATATTTAATTTTTAATATGTTTAAATTTAATTTGCACGTTTTTGGGAGAGGCCCAAAGCCAAACTGTGAACGAAGCCAAAAATAAACAACAGAAAAGGCCAAGAAGGAATTTCCCAGTCTCTGAGTGGATCAGGAAGCAAACTGATCAAACAGCTTCTTGTGGCATTCCGAGTACTCAACCAGATACTTCTTAAAGGATGCTGAGAATGAGGAGAGAGTCCTCATTGCTGAGTCAGAGTCCTGGAACTCCCTTCCTAACAGCGCGGTGGGTATACCTACACCTCAGGGACTGTAGCGCTTCGAGAAGGCAGCTTGCCACCACCATCTCGTGGGCAATAGGGTAATAAGTGCTGGCTTAGATAGCTGTGCCCACATCTTGTGAAAAATGAAATAAAAATAAACTCCAGGCTGACACACCCATTGCAGGGCAGGTGGAGTGAGGCGCAGGCGGAGGTGCCATTTCTGATGCCTTGTTAAACCAGATTTGATGCTATTCCTTCCGTCTGACAGCACAGAACAATCATCAACAGGCTCTTCACCACAAGTGAAACCCATCCGCAAAACCTGCTCAACTTGCTCTGGATATCACAGATCACCAAGGAAAAGAAACCGCAGCGACAACTTCCTCTCTCCTCATTCTCAGCATCCTTTAAGAAGTATCTGGTTGAGTACTCGGAATGCCACAAGAAGCTGTTTGATCAGTTTGCTTCCTGATCCACTCAGAGACTGGGAAATTCCTTCTTGGCCTTTTCTGTTGTTTATTTTTGGCTTCGTTCACAGTTTGGCTTTGGGCCTCTCCCAAAAACGTGCAAATTAAATTTAAACATATTAAAAATTAAATATACCCTCACGCTGTTTAATCCCCTTGTCTCTCTTCAATGTAAAGAAGAAGCTTGGTGATAGAATCATACAGTCCCTACAGTGCAGGAGGAGGCCCATCCACATCTACACCAACCCCTATCCCATCCAGCCCTATCCCCATAACCTTATTCACCCTAGCTAGGCCAACCTGACACTATGGGGCAATTTTTAGCATGGCTAATTCACCTTTCCTGCACATAGAACACTACAGCACAAACATGCCCTTCGGCCCACAAGTCTGTAACTCCCAATCCCATTAAATCCCATGTACTCATCCAGACGTCTCTTAAAAGACCCCAGCGAGTTCGCCTCTACCAGCACTGACAGCAACCGATTCCATTCACTCACCACCCTCTGAGTGAAAAACTTACCTTTAACTTGCTCCCCAGCACCTTAAACCTGTGTCCCCTTGTAGCAACCATTTCAGCCCTGGGAAATAGCCTCCGAGAATCCACTCTATCTATTCCTCTCAACATCTTATAAACCTCTATCAGGTCGCCTCTCAACCTTCGTCTCTCTAGGGAGAAGAGACCTAGCTCTCTTAACCTATCTTCATAAGGCCTGCCCTTCAATCCAGGCAACATCCTTGCAAATCTCCTCTCCACCCTCTCAATATCTTCCACATCCTTCCTATAGTGAGGCGACCAGAACTGCACACAATACTCCAAGTGGAGTCTGACAAGGGTCTTATAAAGTTGTAGCATTACCTCCCGACTCCTAAACTCAATTCCTCTATTAATGAAGGCCAGTACACCATATGCCTTCTTGACCACATCCTCCACTTACGGGGCAGATTTAAGAGACTTATGGACCTGGACCCCAAGATCCTTCTGCTCCTCAACATAGCTAAGACTCCTACCCTTGATATTGTACTCCTTCATCCCATTGGTCGTGCCAAAATGGACCACTGCACATTTATCCGCGTTGAAGTCCGTCTGCCACTTCTTCGCCCAGTCTTGCATCCTATTTACATCTTTGGACTGAGAGAGAAAAACCGGAGCTCCTGGAGGAAACCCACACAGATACGGGGAGAATGCGCAAACTCCAGACAGACAGTGACCCGAGCCGGGAATCGAACCCAGATCCCTGGCGCTGTGAGGCAATAGTGCTAACCACTGTGCCACCATGCTGCCCATACTCTTATACCTGAAGATATCATATTGCATAATCATTGTTTTGAACTGTCATGATAATTACATAAAACCCAGTGGGTGTAATTGTTTTCCTGAATCTCTGAGCTGCAGTCCCCATGCACCCAAAGTAGTCTCCTTTAAGAAACAATTCTAAAATCCTTTCCTTCTTATTTTACAATCAGCAGAATAACAAACATGGTGAGGATAATAACCTGATGGAAGAAATATTTCAAACAGTCAGATTGACACAAACAGGATGAAGGCTGGGCCTTTGCACAGTGCCCATCCACTGCAATAGCCTTCACACTGAAGTGTGGTGACCAACTCTACCCTTGGAGAGCTATCAAACCCCTGGAAAGAGATGGATGGCACAAGATGGTTAGCACTGCTCAGTCACAGTGCCAAGGACCCAAGTTCAATTCCCGGCTTGGGTCACTCTCCGTGTGGAGTTTGCACATTCTCCCTGTGTCTGTGTGGGTTCCCTCCCAGTGCTCCAGTTTCCTCCCACAGTCCAAAGATGTGTGGGTTTAGGCGGATTGGCCATGGTAAATTGCCCCTTAGTGTCAGGGGGACTAGCTGGGGTAAATGCATGGGGTAATAGGGATAGAACCTAGGTGGGATAGTAGTCAGTGAAGACTCAATGGTCTCCTTTTGCATTGTAGAAGTCTAATGATAACTATCCCAGCTCCAGGCTTTCAAGAAGCTCAAATCTCCAAAGCTTTTATCCGAACATACAAAGAATTAAGGTCAATTTAAGAGGGCAATTTCAATATTTTGCTGTAAAATTAATTTTTAAAGACCCTAAACCAGATATTAGGACAGGTTGGCACATGCCCCAACTCAGGGGGACAGATGTGGCCTATGAGGCTCTTTGATTTGGCCGCCATGTTGCTGGGCTTAGCGGGTGAAGACATACGCGTGTAATGTTGAAAAATACTGTGAACCTGGCAGGTTAGTTTATGCATGATAAAATAAAAATACTGCAGATACTGGAATCCAAAAGAGAAACAGAAAATGCTGGAAAATCTCAGCAGGTCTGACAGCACCTGTGGAGAGAGAATAGAGCCAACGTTTCGACGCTGGCTAACCCTTCCTCCACTCTGACTGTTTGATGACGTCGAACCTGCTGAGAGTTTCCAAAACGTTCTGTTTCTGTTCACACGCAATTTTGGCCGTCGAAAGGCTCTCTGGTGAACCAATCAGGGAGTAGCCAGTCTGTGGCCAGATTAAGCCAAAAGCAGTCAGCATCAATGATTGGACGAGGTAGAGCTGGCGCTCGGAGGCAAGAGACAGCCCCCAGTGTAATTTACTCTGAGGCGGGTGGAAGAGGAGGGGAGAAGGCCGGAGGCAGGGGGAAGGGACTGAACTGAGCTCAGGAGGTCTGAGGCCGGGCCTAGTTGCAGCGAGCCTGAATTTTGTGACTATCCTGAGGAGATCTGTTTGCTGGGCTGGTGACGACATTGTGTCCTGGGAGTGTGTAGGGGTGGGGTGGGGGGTGGAACGGATAGTGTGTGTCAAGTGTGAAGCAGTGTGTGTGTGGGTCAGTGTGTCAGAATTAGTTACCCTTCTACCACATAACTTTATTTGAATTCTGTTTATTCTCATTCCAAATCTGTTTCCAAATTGATCTCATTGGCCGTTCGAGTTGGAAAAAATGCTGAGTGAAAATCCTGACTGACTGGGTGGGGCTGCGGGAGTGAGAGACATACAGAGTGAGGGGGTGGGTGTGGGTACCCCCACTCTCAGTTTTCTCACTCACTCACACATACACTCCCACTCCCCCCTCCCCAAACACACACACACACACACACCCCCACCATCCTCACACACACTATACACACACTTCCCATCCCCCTACATATACGCAGTCCCACCTCCCCACCACACTCCCACACCCAGCCCCTCCACACTCCCAATGCCTCCCCCCCCCTCCACGCACGCGCACGCACACACACACGCACACACAGTAACCCCCAAATACACTCCTGCCCAACATCTAACACTGCCCCCCCCCACACACATTCCCCCTCCACACACAGACTTCCTCTACAC
Organism: Sphyrna mokarran; assembly: GCA_024679065.1. Taxonomy (NCBI): domain Eukaryota; kingdom Metazoa; phylum Chordata; class Chondrichthyes; order Carcharhiniformes; family Carcharhinidae; genus Sphyrna; species Sphyrna mokarran. The sequence goes on from JAGIQG010000027.1 coordinate 36,721,384, forward strand.
ACATGTTCCTTCCCTCCCCACACACTCCCCTCCTCCCCATTCACTCATATATATATATATATATATATATATATACTCTTCCCTCGCCCCACACACACAGGTTCCCCACATACTCATGTCCCCCCCTCCCCACACATACATTCCCTCCCACAACATGTCTTCCCTCCCCACATACACATACTCTCCCCTCCACACACACACACACCCCTCCTACTCCATAACATTTTTATTGCCTAACTCAGCAGCTTATTGCTGTGACATTGCTTTTCACTTTAAGCTCAGTTAATTGTTTTGCCAAAATAATCTTTCTAAAATCTGTTCATCAGCTCTTGAAACATGAGAAATATGCAAATATTCTCCCCAGAGCGAAGGGACGAGATAAACCTGGATTCAAAGTTTTGCTTGCTCAGTAAAATGTTGCTGGTCAAAATGACTCTTTTAGCTTTGTGTTATTGGTTCAGTTTCTGTGATTTTAGTCACTGGTTGTAGTTAAAGCATAAAAACACATCATTCCAGGCAGGAGGAGGCCACTCAGCCCCTCAAGTCTGCTCTACCATTCAGTAAGATCATGGCTGATCTGGTTGTGAACCTCAAGCCCACATTTCTGTCTCCCCTCCAATAACCTTTCACTCTTGTTAATCAAGAATCTATCCAAATCTGCTTTAAAAATATTCAAGTGGGTGGAGGGAAGGCCAGAGCTTCCCACTCCCAGAGGGGAGGTGCCCCAAATTGGAAAGGGCCTTTATATTGAGGCACGCCCTTCACCTCCCCTCCCTACCTTCCCTTCCAGAATGGAGATTTATCCATCCTGCTCTGACCTGCGCCTGCCAGCCGATAAATGGAGTGTTGGAGGGAAAAGGCCTTTAAATAGCCAGTTACTCAATTTGGGCCTCAACTCAAGTAGACCAAAGTGCCCTCTAATTTATCAGAAATCAGGATAACTTCTGACTTTGTGCGATAGTGTAAAATGGATAATAGTGAACCAGCAGGTCTCCTTTCCATTAGCTTTTGGACAAAGTCAAGGTCAAGGGCGGTGTGGTAGCACAGTGGTTAGCACAGCTGCTTCACAGCTCCAGGGTCCTGGGTTCGATTCCCCAGCTTGGGTCACTGTCTGCATGGAGTTTGCACATTCTTCTCATATCTGCATGGGTTTCCTCTTGTAGTCCAAAGATGTGCGAGTTAGGTTGATTGGCCACGCTAAAAATTACCCTGAGATGTGTAGGTTAGAGGGATTAGTGGGTAAATATGTCAGGATATGGGGGTAGGGTCTGGGTGGGATTGTGGTCAGTGCAGACTCAATGGGCCACATGGCTTCTTTCTGTACTGTAGAGATTCTAAGTTCAATTCTAAGTCTCACATGAGTTGCCAACATCATAGATCATAGAACCTACAGTGCAGAAAGAGACCCTCGGCCCATGAGTCTGCACCAACCACAATCCCATCCAGGCCTTACCCTGATATTCCCACATGATATTCCCACTAATCCCTCTAACCTACGCATGCCTGGACACTAAGGGGCAATTTTTTTAGTTTGGCCAATCAACCTAACCCGCACATCTTTGGGCTGTGGGAGGAAACCGGATAACCTGGAGGAAGCTCACGCAGACATGAAGAGAATGTGCAAATTCCACACAGGCAGCGACCAAAGCCGGGAATCGAACCCAGGACCCTGGAGCCGTGAAGTGCTAACCACTGTGCTACCGTGCCACCCACAGACCTGCGTACCAAGCTCACATCAGAGAACTGGGGGAAATGAAAAGCAGGGGTTCTGCAAGCCCTATTGCGTAACTGGAATAGCATCGAGAGAATCTTACTGCACCAGGGTGACTTAATGCTACGACAGATCGCTTAAAAATATTCAAATAGATAAAGGCTAAATACTGCAAATGCTGGAATCACAAATAAAAATGCTGGAAAATCCCAACAGCTGTGGAGAGATGCGGCCTTCACTGCGTCTGTTCTGATGCTGCCACTTTCCAAAATAGCACCGCCGATATGTCTTCCTCAATTCTGATTTTTCCACCCATTGTGGGTGACAGGGCTCTCAGCTGTGCCTCACCCATCTCCTGCGCTACTGCTCTCACCCCCTCTCCCCGAACCAGGATAGGCTCCCTCTTGTCCTCAATTTTCACCCCACCAGCCTCCGCATTCAATCCTCCGCCATTTCCGCCAATCTAGCATGATACCACCCCCCACATCTTTCCCTCACTCCCACTGTCAACACTCCACAGGGACTGGCACGCTAGCTCAGTGGGTTAGCACTGCTGCTTCGCAGCTCCAGGGACCTGGGTTCGATTCCCGGCTTGGGTCGCTGTCCGTGTGGAGTTTGCACATTCACCGCGTGTCTGCGTGGGTTTCCTCCGGGTGCTCCGGTTTTCTCCCACAGTCCAAAGGTGTACAGGTTAGGTTGATTGGCCGTGCTAAAATTGCCCCTTAGTGTCCTGGGATGTGTAGGTTAAAGGGATTAGCGGGTAAATTTGTAGGGATATGGGAATAGGGCCTAGGTGGGACTGTGGTCGGTGGAGACTCGCTGGGCCAAAGGGTCTGTTTCTGCACTGTAAGGTTCTATGACCGCTCTCTCTGGGACATCCTGGTCCACTCCTCCATCATACCCAACACCTCACCCCTCTGAACACAGCACTTTGCCATGCAATTGCAGAAGGTGCAACACCTGCCCCTTTACCTCCTCCTTGTTCACCACCCTAGATCCTAAATACCCCTTTTAGGTGAAGCAGCACTTTGCGTGCACCTCCTTCAATCTGGTCTGTTGCATTCGCTGCTCGCAGTGCGGCCTGCTGTACATCGGAGAGACCAACCGGAGTCTTGGTGACCAGTTCGTTGGACACCTTCGATCCGTCAGCAAGCAGGATCTTGACCTCCTGTCACTTGCCACTTCACCCTGCTCTCCTGCCCGCATGCCTGTCCTTTTGCACTACGCTAGCGAACCCCAGTGCAAACTCGAGGAACAGCACCACATCTTCTGATCGGGCACTTTGCAGCCTTCCGGACTGAACATTGAGTTTAATAATTTGAACTCTCCCTTCCACCTTCACCCCATTTCCATTTGAAAAAAAAAATTCTCCTTTTCACTTTATTTTCATCACTTTTCATTCTTCCAGTTTTCCACTTCTCCATTTGTACTTTCCATCTAGTCTCCAAGTCCCCAGTCCCTATGCTTAACTCCCTTTTACAGCAACTGCTGTAAATTTGAATTTTGAGGACTTCAAAGGTATTATTGTGATGGGAAATGACTTTGCGAAAAAACAGGATGAAGAGGCAGGGAAATTTAAAACCAATTAGTGACACTGACAGCTCTCCCGCGCATTGCTCCCACTTTAAAGTTTATTTATTAGTCACAAGCAAGGCTTACATTAACACTGCAATGAAGTTACTGTGAAAACCCCCTATTCACCGCACTCCAGTGCCTGTTTGGGTACACTGAGGGAGAATTTAGCAGGGCCAATGTACCTAACCCAGCACGCCTTTCCGATTGTGGGAGGAAACTCACGCAGACACAGGGAGACCGTACAAAGTCCACACGTGCCAAGTAAAGTGGTGGAGGCAGACACATTGGAGTTACTTAAGAGATACCCAGCTGAGCACATGAACAGAATGGGAATGGAGGGGTATAGAAAACTGATTTAAAATAGGGATCATGAGCCTTGGGAGTCCCTGGGAAGTGTGTAAATTGTCAGTGCTATTGATGTATTTCTGTTTTATCCTACAGGTACATTGGTCCGCTTTGTTGTCTGACAAGGGGCATACACGCGATGGGTCGTGAGAGGGCTACTCTTGGATTTTTTCAAGAGTATTCTAGTGCTTCACGTCGTTAGTGTATGCTTGACCTGGACCATTTGATGGGCAACACGACAGCTCAATGACTATCTCTGTGCTGTGCAGACACATGGATTTGGGCCTGTGTTTGTGGGAGTTTGCGCATTCTCCCCGTGCTTGCGTGGGTTTTCTCCGGGTGCTCCGGTTTCCTCCCACATCCCAAAGATGTGCTCTTAGGCTAATTGGCAAAACAAATTCTCCCTAAATTGTCTCGCAAATTTGGTTCCAATGCATAGATCTATAAACACAGACAGGGATCACAGGTAGAGGTGGGAACATCGGGGTGGCGGCACGGGCTCGTTGGGCCGAAGGACCTGTTTCCCGTGCTGTTTTGTTCTTTATTCAGTGACCCCAGACAGGAATCAAACCTGGGTCCCTGGAGCTGTAAGGCAGCAGTGCTAACCACTGTGCCACCGAATTACAGTATCTAACACACAACACAATGCAATTACTTTGCTACTGAAGAGTGCGAGGGGGGTTCACTAATGTCAGCTTTCAGTGTGAATTTCAAAGGTTGAATTGTTCTAGGATTTATTTTTAGTGAGAAAAGTAGGCTGCAAAAATCTCGGGTCAGTTTGGAAGAAGTTTGCAATAAAATTGAGGTTTCGTTGGAACATTGCAAACTTTGAGATAAACAAAACATGAGGAGAGGGTGTAATTAACTGAAAACACACAATTATTTGTACCGTTCACAAATACTATTTTTATGGGATCCATGTTCAGTTACTAGCTGAAATCCTAGATGCTAATGAGCAAAAAAAAAACCTGAAGATCTTACAGTATTATTCAACTCCACATGGTGGCACAGTGGGAATGTTACAGAAGGCTGATCCAAAGCAATCGCGACATGGGTTCAAATCCCCCCCATGGCTGCAAGCAGGAGATTAGCTTCAATTGAATACTAATGACCATGACACAACTAGATCATCACAAAGTCTCATCTGGCTGACTGAAGTCCTTCAGGAAAGGAAATCTGCTGTCCTTACCTAGTCTGGTCTACACGTGACTCCAGGCCCACAGCAATGTGGTTGACTCAAGAAAGCCTTGTAGTTGTAGCAGTTTGTTACAGAGAAGTTAAATAAGAGTAAAAATGGATAAGTTGAGTCACCAGAAATGGCCCCCTGGTGTCACCTGGATAGGTTGTGCCAAACATCTCCCTGTTGACATCAGCCACAACCCAGAGGGTTGGCTCACAGACTAATTAAGCAACAGCCTTAGTCACATTTGCAGAATCATACATTCTAGATAATGTCCCATCACTATCCTTGCATATCCCAGCAGAGAGTGGTGGCACTGTGCTAAAAAACTGGGAAAGGATAGGATTATATCCATTGGAGAATGAGAGGAGGAATCTCATAGAAACTTATAAACCTTGCAGAAAATTCTAACAGAGTTAGACAGATTCAGGAAGGATGTTCCTGATGGTGGGGGGAGCCCAGAATTAGGGGTCATAGCTTGAGGATAAGGGGTAAAACATTTAGCACTGAGCTGAGGAGAAATTTCTTCACCCAGAGGGTGGTGAACTTGTGGAGTTCACTCCCACAGAATGTAGTTGAGGCCAAAATATCTGATTTCAAGAAGAAATTAGATCTAGTTTTTGGGGTTAAAGGGATCAGGAGATATTGGGGTGGGGGGGGGAAGAATCAGGATATTGAATCTGATGATCAAACTGAATTACTTGGCCGAATAGCCTGTTGCTGTTGCTTCTATTTTCTATATTTCTTTGAATAGTCCTGGTGTTCTTCAATCAAATAAATCGGTTGGATTAATAATTGGTGTTGCTAAATTCTTACTGAGTTCTTCAACATTGCCCATGTTTGATCTGAGGCAAAAAAAATTGTGCAGTTGGGTTACCACTTTCCGCACTCCCACTCCTCAGAGCTAGTAGCAACATAGGAATAAAAGTGGGCCATTCAGCCCGTTGAGCCTGCTCTATCCTTCAAAGCGATCATATTTGGTCAGACAGTTCAACCCACACAATCCTCTTAACCCTTTACATTATTGTTCATCAGAAATCTATCGACTCTACGTAGCTTCTCCCCTGCTGCCAATAGACTTTTGAATGGACCCACCTCGTATTAAGTTGATCTTTCTCTATGCCCTAGCTATCACTGTAACACTACATTCTGCACTCTCGTTTCCTTCTCTATGAATGGTATACTTTGTAGAGCTCACAAAAAACACAACTTTTCACTGTAAACTAATAGATGTGACAATAATAAATCAAATCAAAATAATTTCAATGTCTGAGGTTCCAGAGATCCCAAGGGAGACTTACAAAGATTCACAACCCTCCGTGAATAAATTTCTCCTCCTCTCTGTCTTAAGTACCATCCCTTTTAATTTGAAACTGTGGCCCCTGGTTCGAGATCAGCCAACCAAGGGAAACATATTGCCTGCATCTACTCTTCCTTCAATTATTTTATACGTTTCAATGAGATCATCTCTCATGCTCTGAAATTTTCGAACATACAGGCTCACTTTCTCCAATCTCTCTTTGTAAGACAGTCCTGCCATCCCCAGAACAAGTCTGGTGAAGTTTTGCTGCGCTCCCACTATAGATACATTCTATATGGGGGTCAAAACTGTACAATGCTCCACGAATCAGTACTTGTTCTTGCTGCATGTCAATTAGAAATATCAAGGATGGCAAGGATTCAAAATGTGCTCTGAGTGGGGGACTTCAATCTCCATCAGTATTCAGTAACACTGAGAACACACTAACTTGTCTGAATATTGAAGGAAATAGCTGCAAAATTGGACCTGGTGGTGAGAGAATCGACAAGAGGGAAAAACCTTCTTGACTTTCTCCTTATCAATCTACATGTAGCAAATGCCTCTGTATCAGTAAGAGAGACTATCGCACAGTCCTTATGGAGACAAAGTGCCATCTTCACATTGAAGACACCTTCCGTTATGTTGTGTGGCACTACCACTGCATTAAATGGGATAAATTTTGAACAGAAATAGCAACTCAACACTATTGAGGCATCCATGAGGCGCTGTGAGCCATCAGCAATACCAAAATTGCACTCGATAACAACCTCATGGCCCAGCACGTCCCCCACTCTGCAATTAGCACTGAGCCAGGGCAATGTTCCGTTGTTCAGCCCTTGTCACAGATCCACAGGGATCCACGGTCTTCTTACCATCTTTCCTGTAATACAGCAATTCAACTTTCATCTCTTCCGATCCGAGGAGAGCTTGTGCCAGCTGCGCCATCGCGCTCTCTGGGGTGGCCGGACCCGAGAGAAAATCGCAGGTGCCAGGTTTCTGCATGATCTCCACCCGGGAGTAGCCGAACATCTCGCAAAAGCCATCGTTGCAGAAGATAATGGCGCAATTCTTCATCCGAACGTTGGTGATGAGAAACTTCCGATCTGGAAGGTGGGGGAAGACAAACACAAGAATTAAACTTAGGTGCGACAATCAACTCCTTCACCGTCGCTCGATCAGGTTATCAAGCCTACAGGCTCGTCCTGGGACTCTCCAAGAATTCAACATTTATCTGGATAGAATTGTTGACAACAGCTAGAGAAATTCAACCGCCCTACTCAGAAAATGTTTTTCTTTGAACACTTTTCTTTATTAGTTATGGAAGGTTTGGCCGGGGGGAGTTCTAGGCAATGTCAGTTCTTGGGCTGAAACTTCCAGAAATATAACCAACCTTAGCTTGATTTTTAGATTCAAAATGCTGAATGAATAACTAAGGTCTAAAATGTAACTTTTTATTGCTCCTATGTGTTATGTTCTCCCTCAGGTAACGAGATGTCATAATCTTGGGATAAGGGGTAGCAAATCTAAAACAGTTGAAGAGAAACTACTTCTCTCAAAGGGTTGTAAATCCGTGGAATTCTCTACTCCAAAGCGCGGTGGAAGCTGAGACAATGCATAAATTTAAGGAAGAGTTAGACAGATTTTTAATTGGTAATGGATTGATGGGTTATGGGGAGAAGGCAGGAAAATGGGGATGAGGAGCACGTCAGTCATGATCAAATGGCAAAGCAAACTCAATGGGTCGAATGGCCTAATTCTGTCTTACGAACTTGTGTGGCAGTCTGCTCCGAGAAATATAGAGAATCAAGCTTTCCTTTGTACGCACAAAGTGAGCCTTTAGTTTGGTCTGTTAAGTTATCAATACTGGATATTTTCCTGAACATTTTACCTATCTGCAGGAAGGGCCAATGTGTCTCATAGTTACTGAAGAGGGTGCAAAGTGATTCAGAGATGATTCCGCAACTAACAACAACAACTTACATTTAGATAGCATCTCTAACGTAATGAAATGTCCCACACTGTCTCACGGTAGTATTATAAAACAGAACATCACACTCAGCCACATGAGGCCCTGTGAAGTTTGATGATTAAAGGTTTGATGGAGTGTGGTAAAGAGAGTGAGGCAGAGAGAGAGAGCTCTAGACCCTGGGGCCAACACTAAAAGGAAATTTGGCATTTCTTGCTATGACTCGCACCAACTTTTACATATGCACCATAGAAAACATTCTTTCTGGTTGTATCACAGCTTAGTATGGGCTCCTGCTCTGCCCAAGACTGCAAGGAACTACAAAGTGCCATGAACGAAGCCCAGTCCATCAGTCAAACCACCCACCCGTCCATCGGCTCCGTCTATACTTCCTGCTGCTTCAGAAAACAGCCAGAATACTCAAGGACCCCAAGCGTTCTGGACATCCTACCTTCCATCTTCTTCCGTTGGGAAAAAGATACAAAAGTCTGAGGTCACGTACCAACCAATTCAAGAACAGCTTCTTCCCTGCTGCCATCGGACATTTGAACGGACCTACCTTGCATTAAGTTGACCTTTCTCACACCCTAGCTATGACAGTAACACTACATTCTGCACTCTCTCCTTTCCTTCTCTATGAATGGTATTTTTTTGTACAGCACGCAAGAAACAATACTTTTCACCGTACGCTAATACATGTGACAATAATACACCAAATCAAAAACACTGATGAAGACATGGCCACCAATGATGGAGAAATTACAGTCAGAGATGAACAAGAGGCTGGAATCTCGCTGTGCTAGGGTAGATTCCAGAGGTCGGGAAGGGTATGGGGCCATGGAGAGATTTAAAAGGTAGGTTGGGAGTTTTTATGTCGGGTCAGGAGCTGGCTCAGTGCCAGGGAAATGGGACCTGCTAAGAGTAAGGTTTGGGCAGCTGGGGTTTGAATGAGCTCAGGATCTGGGAGAGCAGCCAGGAGTGTGTTGGCATCGTGGAGTTTAGAGGAAATGAAGAGGGAAGTTTTCAGCCGCAGCTGAGATGCCAGAGAGCTAGAAATTGGCAATCTTGGTGACGGCATGAGAGAGAGGCCAGAAATCCATCTCAAGGTCGAATGTGACACCAAGGGTGTGATCTAGTTACCCCATTCATCATGGACACAAATCCTCACCGAAAGGTCAAAATGGGATTTATTTTGGCAAGATCTGTTTGAAATATGTGCAGTTCTGGTCACCTCACTATATGAAGGATGTGGAAGCTATTGAGAGGGTGCAGAGGAGATTTACAAGGATGTTGCCTGGATTGGGGGGCATGCCTTATGAAGATAGGTTGAGAGAGCTCGGTCTCTTCTCCCTGGAGAGACAAAGGTTGAGAGGCGACCTGATAGAGGTTTATAAGATGTTGAGAGGAATAGATAGAGTGGATTCTCAGAGGCTATTTCCCAGGGCTGAAATGGTCACTACGAGAGGACACAGGTTTAAGGTGCTGGGGAGCAAGTACAGAGGAGATGTTAGAGGTAAGTTTTCACTCAGAGGGTGGTGAGTGAATGGAATCGGTTGCTGTCAGTGGTGATAGAGACGAACTTGCTGGGGTCTTTTAAGAAACTTCTGGATGAGTACATGATATTTAATGGGATTGGGAGTTACAGATAGTTCTATGGCCTGGTAGGTATAGATATGATCGGCACAACTTGTGGGCTGAAGGGCCTGTTTGTGCTGTAGTGTTCTATGTTCTAAATCTTCCTCATTCCTCCCCCCCCCAACACTGTGATTGATGTGATTAAATTCATACCCAGTGAGGATGTGAAACTAATTTCCATTAAATTAAACAATTTTTTAATATAATTACTTAACTTGACACTGCAGTGTCCGCCCACAAAATATCCTCCTCCTCCAGGAAGCTCGCCATCACGCTGGCTTGAATTACTTCTGAGTTTCAAAAGCAGAAACCAGTTGCGATGACCATGCCTGGGGTACAGAGATGTCTAGAGGTCCCCACCCTCTCCCTGGGAGGTGCTGGGGGGTTCGTGGTAGTGAGGGACATGGTGGGCAGTGCCCCCTGGCTGTGAAAAGATGGTGGCTTCACTCATGTGTGGCGGGATGTGAGGAGCAGGGCGAGCCCAATGACTACATGTAGGTGATGGGGGAGAGAGAAGGGAAACCCCCAATGACTACAAGGAGGAAGGAGGAGAAGGGAGGCAACTGATGAGTGTGAGGGGTGGAGGCAAGGCCCCCGAGGACTGTGAGGGGGGAAGAAAGGAGGGGGAGGGGAGAATGCCAATGACTGCAAATGGGGGCTGCCCCAATGTTGGCATTGTGGTGGCATGGGTGCCTTGATGATTGTTAAGGAGGACAGTCCAAGGGACAGTCCCGATCTTCATGGTGGGGGCGGGGGCAGGTGGGGGAGGGGAGTGGAGTGGGGAGGGAGTGGAGGGGGGCGGGTGGGGGAGGGGAGTGGGAGTGGGGGTGGTAGGGGTGGGGGTGGGGGTGGGGGTGGGGGTAGGGGGGGGGTGGAGGAGGACTGGGCAGGGGGACGTTATGTGTAACTTTGAAGTTGCAGCACCTTCAAGAACAGTGCCTGAATCTCAGAGTGCCGGTGCTGCCGGTGAGTTTAGACCCCGTTCCTCCAGCTGGCTGTGAGATTCTCGCCCCCACTCTGAAATTACAGTGTTATTAAACCAGACGGGGAAAGACAGCTGTGAAGCCAGTGAGCTTCACACAGCTTTTCACACCCCCATCCAACACTCCGCAATTTCAGGAAAACGCCGCTCCAAAATTGTGAACGGACTAGTTTAATCTCAGACTGTGGCCAGGGAGAGGGTTGGTGTGAATAACCCAGGAACAGAGTTTGCAGTGGGATTGGTAAACAATGGCTTTCACCTTCCCAATATTTAATTGGGAAGAAATTTCTCTTCGGCTAATACTGGATGTCAGACAGCGTCTTATAGCTTAGAGATAGTGGAGGATTTGAGAAGATGGTTGTGAGACCGAGCTGGGTATTATTAATATTCTTGTGAAAAATAAGCCTTATCCAAGAGTGACCTGTAGATAAGAAATAGGAGGGAGGAGCTCAGGGTAGTGTTGTGTGGAAGTCAAAGGAAATAGATTCTAGAGATGAGGGGTTTGTCGTGTGAGGAGAGATTGAACAGTTTAGCCCTATACTTGCTGGAGTTTAGGAGAATGAGGGGCTTAAAATTGAGGTACTCAAGGTGATAAAAGTTATGGATAAAGTAGAGGTGGAGCAGACACTTCCTCTTGTGGGACATTCTAGGATGAGAGGTCTAAGAATATGGGGCAACAAATTTATAACAGAATTGAGAAGAAATTATTCTCTCAAAGAGTTGTGAATCTGTGGAATTCACCACCCCAAAGTACAGATTCACAACCACATCTTGGGATGCTGGGACAGTGAATTAATTTAAGGAGGAGTTACACAGATTTTTAATTGGGTTGAAGACTTTTTTTAAAGTTTATTTACTAGTATTAAGGCCTATGTGAAGTTATCGTGAAATTATTGTGTAAACGTTCCAAATAAACTCAATATGAAAGCAGATACAAGGCTGAGAGATCATTTTTCTGTCTTTTGACTTAAGCAGCAACTTCACTAACTTGATAATCACCATTTTCAAACCAATTTGAATTTCAAACTTAAAACTGCCCCTCTTCCATTTTCCATAGGTCCCACTATTTCTTAACTGAGTCTGCAGCCTTTGAACAGGGAACTCGCCTGCTGACCGAAGGACTGTGGAGAGCACTAGGCCAGCTCTTGTCAGGAAGGACCACTGAATTCATTGCAGATCAAGCACTTAGCTGGACAGCAATGGGCCTTCCCCAGGATGAAGAGGTAGTTCTGGGGGTTGGAAGTTCCACCCACTCTGAGTTATCAGCCAATCAGAAGCCAAAGATCACCAAGAGACCCAGGCAAATCCCTCCATGGCCTTGTCCCTCTCTCGCTCTAGAAACTCCCCAACCCCAAAACCCTCCAAGAATTCTATGTTTTTCCAACTTTGGCCACCAGTTTTCAGGTGTACTCGTGGATTCCTACACTTCTTGCCTCTTGGCAGTCATCCAATTTCTCTCTGCCTGCATACTCTTAGACTAGGGGTGACTATGTCGAGAAACATGTTATCCATGTCACTCTCAAACCTGGGGATGCAGCACAGTGACACTTGGGGGGGGGTGCAATTCCCCCCAAAAGTTCTAATGGCTGAATTGGCGGGAAAACTGGTGTAAATCATGTTTGTTTATTCAGTGGAAGTTCAGACTCCAATCTCCCACACTCTGTGCACTGCAGAGGTCACAGTTGTGAATATCATTCACAAATGTCAGAAATACTTGTAGGGGCTGTGATCAGGTCTTGGAGGATTTGGGGGAGTAGTGCGGGGGTCCTGGGTTGGTCAGCAAACCAGAGGTTGACGGTTTGGGGCCACTGCGTATGCGGAGAGTTCCGGAACTATCAGACTACAGTGTGAATAGGCTCCACTCACACCCCTCACCCGCTCACACCCTCCTGTATTCCCACCCCTCACCCACTCACACCCTCCTGTATTCCCACCCCCTACCCCATTCACATCCCTTCTCCACTCACACCTCCAGCCCCATCACAATCCACCCCCCACACCCCCCCTCTCTCACTCACATTCCCTCCCCCACTCACACTCCCAGGATGTACAGGATGTTGGTGAAACCACATTTGGAATATTGTGTTCAGTTCTGGTCACCTCACTATAAGAAGGATGTGGAAGTATTGGAGAGAGTGCAGAGGAGATTTACCAGGATTCTGCCTGGTTTGGAGAGTAGGTCTTATGAGGAAAGATTGAAGGAGATGGAGCTTTTCTCTTTAGAGTAGAGGGGGATGAGAGCGACTAAATAGAGGTTTATAAGATGATGAGGGGGATTGATAGAGTGGATGTTCAGAGACTATTTCCTCTGGTGGATGTAGCTGTTAGTAGGGGGCATAACTGTAAGGTTCTTGGTAGGGAAATGTAGGAGGGATGTGCGAGGTAGATTCTTTACTCAGAGAGTGGTTGGGGTGTGGAATGCACTGCCTGCTGCGATAGTGGAGTCGGAAACTTTAGGAACTTTCAAGTGGTTATTGGATAGGCACATGGAGCACTCCAGAATGATAGGGAGTGGGATAGCTTGATTTTGGGTTTGGACAAAGTTTGGCACAACATTGAGGGCTGAAGGGCCTGTACTGTGCTGTACTGTTCTATGTTCTACTCACACATTCCCTCCCCACTCACACATCCTTCCCCACTCACTCCCCCTTCCCCCATTACACACTCTTCCTCATTCACACGCCCCCCACTCACGTCCTCTACCCCACTCACACACCCCTCCCCACTCACACCCCTCTCCCTCACTCTCAGCCCCATTCCCCACTCACACTCCTCCCCCACTCACACACCCCTCATACTGTAATCTGTCACCTCACTGGGCCCTATCACTCAAACTCCTACACACTTTCTCAGCTCCCCTGAGACCCCTCTCCTCATCAATATCCCTGCTCACGCTCAATGCCCACATTTGCCAGGATTAATTGCCCTCTGCCCCTGTTCACCACCTCCCCATCTGTCTCCCTGCAGATGAAGTTGCCACAAAACTGCCATGGAATTGCCAAAACAAAAGTGGGATGTTGGAATTCTGGATTCACACACCCATGGAGGGGAAAGAACTGGGGCTTGCAGGTGTGGCCTGTGCAGACAATGAGGGAGCCATGTAGGAGAAATGTGAGGAGCCATTGCTCCTTCATCCAGCTGCTCAAACCCACGTGATGCTGTGACCCTTGTCCTTGCCAAGCGCTAATGCCATGTCCCTACCCTTGCAGGAAATTCACCTAAACAGCCTCACCCCTCTCCCAGCAGGGGCCCTGCAGCAACCCTCCACACCAGTTGAAAGGAGATGTTGGAGGAGGATCCTCACAGCTCTAACCCACACCCTCCAGCAGCACAGGGACACACACCTCACTGGGTGGTGTTAGCAGAGAGGCTTTCACATCACTCTCTGGTGAGCACCACACTGCAGCTCATGCACAATAGGTGGATATAAGAACATCCCAGGAATCGGATAGTCGAAAGGTCTGCTGGGTCCCAGGATTCAGGAAAAGGTGCCTGGGTACGTAGATCCCGCAGTGGCTGGAGATGTGATGGAGAGTTGGGAATAGCAGAAAAGAGGTGTCCAGCGCACTCCTGGGATTACAAGGGTGACTGGAGGAATCCCAAAGCCTTCTTTCCGAAGATGGTGCTGGCAATGGGAGGGACCCAGGCCAACAATATGGCTTCCGCAGCGGAGAGGGGTTCAATGTTGGCTCCAATGCAGGAGAGATCCACAGTTCAGGTCTTGAGCTTGATGGGTTGTGGAGAAGGAAGGGTGTGGCCTGAAGGGGACACGATGCCAGTCAGAGGGGCAAAGAGGTGGGTGAAGAAGGTGAGCAACAGTAGGCAGAGGGGAGGGAAGCTGGATCCTGATAAGGCTGCACGAGAAGCTCACAAACAAGGAGGCCAAAGGGATACCACACACTGTTTGCTGGAGGGGGAGTGGGTGATGATTGCACAGGCAGTGGATCGGGGTCCAAGTGGGGCATGGGCACCTCGAGAAGTGATGGGCTTGGGGGGTGAAGGGAGAGTATGGTAGATGTGGGGGAGGTGGTTGAATCAAGGAACAGACTCTTCTTGAGGTGCTAGCCTCTAGGTTGCTGACTTTCTGCACGGTTTGGGGAAAACAGGTGGACTGGAGACAGTGGTATGAATGACGCTGGACTGGTGTTTAAATATAATGGCAGGATCTTCAAACCCATCAGCTGAGGGTGAATCAATTGCCAGGCGTGTCTGAGGGAACTCATTCCGTGGAATTAATGAGGTTCCGAGCACTGAATCTGGCACAGGATTCTGCCATTCCGGTCACTGGGAATGGCCTTGCCGGAGCTATCCTGAACTGTGGCACTCAGTTTCCAAATGGGAGGGTTCTGCCCAATATCTCAGCTGGGCTGATGATTTCCAGACCGTGCTGTGCTGTGGGTTCTGGTTGACTCTGGAAGATTTCACAGCCTCTAGCAGTAGCTTCCTTCACAGGGAGTGCAGCCCCTGAGAGCTTGTGGGTGATATACACCCCCCTGATTGTACTTCACTTCTGAATGATGGCTCTATAAATGAGTCTACATTCCTTTGAGCTGATACTCTGAAACAGAGAGGTGTGGTTTGTGATCAGACTCTCCCATCAGTTAGTCTCTCCCAAACAGTTTCCTGATTAAAATGTGTATCGCCTCATTCAGTTTGTGTAAATGCTCTGGATGTAAACACACCTTTGCTGCTGGAAGTTACCTCTTTGGCCAAGCCATGAGCTGAGATTTGAACACAGAAATGCTAGATGTAGGAATGCCACCCGCTGTAGCACAAGGTCACCCTGAGAGGGTACAGACTTCCCTTCTTCACAAGAGATCCTCAACATCACCTAAAGAAGTTCAGATTTCCCCTCCTTTTGTGAAGATGACACTTGTAACTGTACAGTACTTTCTTTGAAGTTTACTTATTAGTGACAAGTAGGCTTACATTAATACTACGATGAAGTTTCTGTGAAAATCCCCTAGTCGTCACACTCCGGAGCCTGTTCGGAGAATTCGGCACGGTCAATGTACCTAACCAGCATGTCTTTCGGATTGTGTGGAGAAACTGGAGCACCTAGAGGAACCCATGCAGACATGGGGAGAGTGTGCGGATTCCATATAGAAGGTGACCCAAGCCAGGAATCAAACCCAAGTCCCTGCGCTGCGAAGCACTAGTGCTAACCACTGTGCAGTGTGTCACCTGAGTGATGTGTTACAATCCTGGAGTGAGAATATGAACAATCAGATGCTACTTAATAGAAGTGATTTTGACACTTTAAGAGTTGTTACTCTGATTGCCACTTTTTCAAAGAATTACAGCAGGGCCCAGTCCCTTTATTATTGTCTGTATCGACATACATGAATATATATATTCTATATATTACCGCATCTTTTACTGCCCATTTCATATTACAAAATTACTTGGTTATTTATAGCCTAAGCAGAATTGGCTGATGTTCATTCTTCACCTTTTTTCAAACAGCTCACAATGGATTTTTCACAAAATGAACAGTTTGATAAAGGCCTTTTCACCCACTGCTCGCTGCAATTGTCAGATACTAGAGGATAAAGTTACACCCTGCCTCACGATGATGCTTTCTGCTCACAGGAACGGTTTCTGACAAAGGACACAAGGCAGCTAGCAGAGTAAAGATCCCGCACAACATCACATCATTCACTGCTGGGACAATGAGAGAGTGGGGCCTCCCCTCAGCAGCACAGCTGGATGTGTGTGTACAGCAAGAAGGGCAATGGGTAATGGTTCGCTGTCTGTGTCTGAGGAGAAACATTAGGAAAAAAATGCACTTCTGAGCTCTGTCCTTGGAACACGCATGTTTAGATTGTGGAATTCTAAAGGATTCAAACTAGTTCAACCCTATTAAAGGGTGGCATGGTGGTTAGCACACAGCTACGTCACAGCATCAGGGGCCTGGATTCAATTCCGACCTTGGGTGGCTGTGCAAAATTTGCATGTTCTCCCCGTGTCTGCGTGGGTTTCCTCCGCTTTCCTCCCGCAGTCCAAAGGTGTGTGGGTTAGGTTGATTGGCCAGGTTAAACTGCCCCTTATTGTCAGGAGGATTATCATGGGGTTGTGGGGATATAGCCTTGGTGGGATTCTTATCAGTACAGGTTTGATGGGCCGAATGTTTGCCTCATTACAGGAAGGATGTGGAAGCCATTGAAAGGGTGCAGAGGAGATTTACAATGGTGTTGCCTGGATTGGGTGGCATGCCTTATGAGGATAGGTTGAGAGAGCTCGGTCTTTTCTCCTTAGACAGACGAAGGATGAGAGGTGATCTGATAGAGGCGAATAAGATGTTGAGAGGCATTGATCGAGTGAATAGTCAGAGGCTATTTCCCAGGGCTGAAATGGTCGCTACGAGAGGACACAGGTTTAAGGTGCTGGGGAGTAGGTACAGAGGAGATGTCAGGGGTAAGTTTTTCACTCAGTGGGTGGTGGGTGAGTGGAATTGGCTGCCGTCGGTGGTGGTGGAGGCAGATTCGATAAGGTTTTTTAAGAGACTTTTGGATAAGTACATGGGATTTAGTAAGATAAAGGGTAATAGGTAAGCCTAGTAGGTAGGGACATGATCGGCGCAACTTGTGGGCCGAAGGGCCTCTTTGTGCTGCAGTTTTTCTATGTTCTGCACCGTGGGGATTCTAAAGGCAGCTCCTGGTGTTTAAACAGACGCAGGGTGAAACACCTTATAAAGCAATGCAGTCAGAATGAATTTTCTGTGGATTCGGCTGTGATGCACCCCGTGGATAAACAGCTGTCTCATGGGCTTTCACTGCACAGGATGAAGATGAACAGCGGTTGCTAAGTGAGTGCACAGGTAGACAGGTCTCCTGCACTTAGGGAAGGGTATGCCTGCATCACCTTTAGTGGCAGGAATATAGACAGGAATTCCTTCATTGCACTGTGCTTGTTTGTTATGCAACACCAATTTTTAATCCAACCGATTTATTTGATAGTAAAATTGCGAGCTTTTTTGCTCAGATGAGGAGGATCGTGACAGACACCTCCAGACACTGAAGGATGTCCTCGTGAGAACAGGATATGGCGCTCGACTCATCAATCGACAGTTCCGACGTGCCACAACGATAAACCGCACTGACCTCCTCAGAAGATGAACACGGGACACGGTGACAGAGTACCCATTGTTGTCCAGTACTTCCCCGGAGCGGAGAAGCTACGACATCTTCTCCGGAGTCTTCAACATGTCATTGATGACGATGAACATCTCGCTAAGGCCATCCCCACCCCCCCACTTCTTGCTTTCAGACAACCGCACAACCTTAAACAGATCATTGTTCTCAGCAAACTACCCAACCTTCAGGAGAACAGTGACCACAATACCACACAACCCTGCCACAGCAACCTCTGCAAGACATGCCGGATCATAGACATGGACGACATCATCAAACGTGAGGATACCATTCACCAGGTACACGGTATATACTCTTGCAACTTGGCCAACGTTGTCTACCTAATACGTTGCAAGAAAGGACGTCCCGAAGCATGGTATATTGGGGAGACCATGCAGCACTACGACAGCGGATGAATGAGCATCGCTCAACAATCACCAGGCAAAACAGTTCCCTTCCTGTGGGCAAACACTTCAGCAGTCACGGGCATTCGGCCTCCGACCTGCGGGTAAATGTTCTTCAAGGGGGCTTTCGTGATACACGACAGCGCAGAGTCGCTGAGCAGAGACTGATAGCCAAGCTCCGCACACGAGGACAGTCTTAACAGGGATCTTGGCTTCATGACACACTATCTGTAACCCCCGTAACTTGCCTGGGTTAGCAAAAAACCTCACTTACTGTGCTGCCTGGAGAAAATACACAATTCTCTAACCAACGCTCAGGATTCCCTTCACACACATTGTTAGCCACTTTAACACTTGAATAGCAGGTTAGATGTAAGGATTCGCATTCTAATCAGCAATCTCTGACTGTCTTTGCTGATGTGTGCTATTGCAGACCAGAACACTGCATTTGCCTGAGGAAGACACAGAGTGTTGAAAGCTCGCAATTTTACTATCAAATAAATCGGTTGGATTAAAAATTGGTGTTGCTAAATTCTTACTGAGTTCTTACCACCCCAATCCAACGCCGGCATCTTTACATCTCGTTTGTTATCCCAGTGCTGGTTGTAGTAACACACTAATCACAGAGTTAAATGATTACAGCTTCACCCTGTGGTGTTTATTCCCTCTGCATCTGAGGCTGTGTATGTGAGTAGACAGTGAATTATACCTGTTCCACACAGAGAGGTGAGTGTCATCTCTGTATAGCTCCCAGATATAAAATACACCACCAGGCAAACCTCAGGCTGGGGAAAGGTTCCCTGTAAGCTGTGCAGATGGACGGAATTCGCCGAAGCAGCAGTTCCCTTTAAGCTGTGTGGATTTGTGATTGCGCGTCAATCTTAAAGGGACTCTGCAGTCAATCAAACAAACTCTGTACAGCAAAGGATGCTAAGAGGGAGCACTGCTACAACTAGGGCTTCCAACAAACATCAGAAGTGCAATCCTCTTGCAGGTGCTACCGTTCAAAAGGCTTCCTGTCTGTCCTGTAAAATGGGTCTGACAGACCCCAAGCCAGTGTGGGAGGAATAGCTGGGGATTGCTCCCCTCGTCAACAGTTACCCCGCCAACCAACATCAATAAAGCACATTGAGTTTGATTTTACCATTCCCCTGTTAATGGGAATAGTGGTAGGCAGGACCATGCACTGATAGGATTTTCCGGCTTTGGGGTGAATGGGACCGGAAAATCCCGCTCGTTATCTGTTTCATTGGAATTAGGAGCTGGAGTAGTCCATTCGGCCCTTCAAACCTGCTTTGTCATTCAAAAAGAACATGGCTGATCTCGTTGAGGTCTCAAATTCACCTTCCTGTCTTCCCTCTGAACTCCCTTGTCTATCAAAACTTTGTCGAAATCTGCTCTGAATAAATTTGGTGACCTAGCCTCCGCTGCTTTCTGGGGAGGAGAATTAATGACTCTCAAAAAAAAAAGCGTTTGCCTCATCTCTGGTTTAAATGGGAGACCTTTTAGTCTAAAAGTGTATCCCCTAGCTTTAGTCTCCCCACAGAGAGAAACATCTTTCCATTATCTATCATATTGTGACCTGTCAGGACCTTATATGCTTCATAGAACATAGAACATAGAACATTACAGCGCAGAACAGGCCCTTCGGCCTTCGATGTTGCGCCGACTAATTAAGAGAAAGCAATGACCCTCTAAGCTAAACCATTCCCTCTTCATCCATAAACTTATCTACTAACCTCTTAAACGCCCCAAACTTGGCGCATCTACAACTGCAGCAGGCAGGGCATTCCATACCCTTACCACCCTCTGGGTAAAGAACCCACCTCTGACATCCGTCCTATAACCACCACCCCTTAATTTAAAGCTATGTCCCCTCGTGCTAGCTTTCTCCATCCTAGGAAAAAGGCTATCACTGTCCACCCTATCTAAACCTCTAATCACCTTATATGTTTCAATAAGGTCTCCTCTTAGCCGCCTTCTTTCTAACGAAAACAAGAATGTTTTCACTCTTCTGAATTCTACTGGGTACAGTCCTAACCTGTCCAGCCTTTCAGCATGAGAGAACTCCTTCATCCCAGATGAGTGAACTGCTTCTAATATAACACAGTGGCACACCGGTTAGCACTGCTGCCTCACAGCATCAGAGACCCAGCTTCAATTCTCAACTTGGGTCACTGTCTGTGTGAAGTTTGCACATTCTCTCTGTGTCTGCGTGGATTTCCTCCCACAGTCCATGGTGGATCAGCCATGCTAAATTCTTCCATAGTGTACCCATACTGGAGTGTGGTAACGAGAGGATTTTCACAGTAACTTCCTTGCACTGTGAATGTAAGCCTACTTGTGACACTAATACATAAACTTCCTTTATTTTGTCCCTCTTTCAAATAAGGGGACCAAAGCGTCATAGAGTATCCCAGATGTGGCCTTGTACAGCTGCAGTACAACTTCCCAGCTTTTATATTCCCCTTGTAATAAACACAAACACTCCAATTGCCATCCCGATCACTTGCTGCATCTGAATGTGAACTCTTTGTGGTTCATGTCCCAGGACACCCAGATCCCTCTGTACCACTGAGATCTGCATGTAAATCATATTCTGCTTTTCTATTCTTCCTGCCGAGGAGTACAAGTTCACGTTTCTTCATATTCCAACTGCCCAATCACCTAACCTAAACCACAAACCCTGAGCAGATGTCCTTCCAATCCCATGTCATTAGTAGCTACATGCATCACGACAACTGGATTCTCCCCATTACACAGAGCTTCCTTAGCATAGATATCCTGAACTTTGGCAACTCATCCATCCGGATTCTTGCTCTCCACTACAGGGGACTACATCTATCCCTAGACTATGCTGTATCCTGCTACAACATTCCTATTAACTTTCCCCACTTGATTGGCTTCCTGCATCATAGAACATAGAACATAGAACATTACAGCGCAGAACAGGCCCTTCGACCTTCGATGTTGCGCTGACCAATTCGGAAAAAGCAATGACCCTCTAAGCTAAACCATTCCCTCTTCATCCATAAACTTATCCACTAACCTCTTAAACGCCCCAAACTTGGCGCATCTACAACTGCAGCAGGCAGGGCATTCCATACCCTTACCACCCTCTGGGTAAAGAACGTACCTCTGACATCCGTCCGATAACCACCACCCCTTAATTTAAAGCTATGTCCCCTCGTGCTAGCTTTCTTCATCCTAGGAAAAAGGCTATCACTGTCCACCCTATCTAAACCTCTAATCATCTTATATGTTTCGATCAGGTCCCCTCTTAGCCTCCTCCTTTCTAACGAAAACAACCTCAAATCCCTCAGCCCCTCCTCCTAAGACCTGCCCTCCATACCAGGCAACATCCTGGTAAACCTCCTCTGTACCCTCTCCAATGCCTACACATCTTTCTTATAATGTGGCGACCAGAACTGCACACAATACTCCAAGTGCGGCCGCACTAGAGTTTTGTACAGTTGCAACATGACGCTGCGGCTCCGAAATTCAATCCCCCTACCAATAAAAGCTAAGACTCCATATGCCTTCTTAACAACCTTATCGACTTGATTGCCAACTTTCAGGGAACTATTAACATATACACCAAGACCCCTCTGTTCATCAACACTATTGAGAATCCTACCATTAGCCCTATACTCTACACATTTGTTATTCCTACCAAAGTGAATTACCTCACACTTTTCCACATTAAACTCCATTTGCCACCTCTCGGCCCAGCTCTGCAACTTGTCCAAGTCTCTCTGGAAACTAGAACACCCCTCTTCACTATCTACCACTCCTCCGACTTTGGTGTCATCCGCAAATTTACTAATCCATCCTTCAATACCCTCATCCAGATCATTTATAAAAATTACAAACAGCAGGGGCCCCAAAAAAGATCCCTGAGGTACACCACTTGTAACCGAACTCCACGATGAATAATTTCCATCAACCACCACTCTCTGTCTTCTATCAGCTAGCCAATTCCTAATCCAATTAGCTAAATCACCCTCAGTCCCATACATCTGCATTTTCTGCAGAAGCCTTCCATGGAGCACCTTATCGAACACCTTACTAAAGTCCATATATACCACATCAACTGCCTTACACCCATCCACCTCTTTGGTCACTTTTTCAAAAAACTCAATAAGGTTAGTAAGGCATGACCTACCCTTCACAAAACCATGCTGACTATCCCCAATCAATTCATTTCTCTCTAAATAACTATAAATCCTTTCCCCAATAATTCATGGTGCTATGATCAGTTCACTTGCAGGCCCCCACTCTCATCCAGACAAGATTCAAGGCCCTTGAACCTGTTGGGTCAATGGAAGAACATAAGAAATAGGAGCAGGAGTAGGCCATCCAGCCCCTCGAGCCTGCCCCGCCATTCAATAAGAACATGGCTGATCTGCAGTGGTTCAGTACCACTTTCCCGCTTTCTCCCCGTAACCCCCAATTCCCTTGTCAATGAAAAACCTATCCATTCTTGACTTGAACATATTCAGCGAGGAAGCCTCCACCACCTCATCAGGCAGAGAATTCCAAAGATTCACCACCCTTTGCGTGAAGAAACTCCTCCGCAACTCTGATCTGAACCCCCCCCCCCCCCCCCAATCTTGAGGCTGT
Source organism: Sphyrna mokarran (assembly GCA_024679065.1). Lineage (NCBI taxonomy): Eukaryota > Metazoa > Chordata > Chondrichthyes > Carcharhiniformes > Carcharhinidae > Sphyrna > Sphyrna mokarran. The sequence continues at coordinate 36,744,238 of JAGIQG010000027.1, forward strand.
GCCCTCTAGTCCTGCTATCTTTGCTAAGCAGGAAGGGTCTCTCAGCCTCTACCCTATCCATCCCCTTCATTATCTTATATGTCTCTACAAGATCCCCTTTCAGCCTCTAAACTCCAAAGAGTACAAACCTAAAGGTCTGAGTCTCCTCTAATTCTACCTTCCCGACCCTCTGACCTGCCTCCCTCACAATCACACACTTCTCTTCCTGACTACTGACCAGAAGGACCCTGGTTGCCCTCTGGAACAAAGTATCCAGGTAGCCTCTCTACTCCTCGACGCATCGCAGTGTCTGCAGTTCAGCCTGTAACTCATTGACTCTGAGTCGAAGCTCCAGACACTTACTGCAGGCATGTATGTCTGGATTTACACTGGTGTCCAAGAGTATACACATCACCTCATCTACCATGCCATCTTTATGGACATAGATCGGAGGGGTTGAGACTGTCCTCCTTGAAGAGGAAAGGCTAAGAGGAGCTTAGATAGAGATGTTCAAAATCATGAGGAGCTGGACGGGGTAGAGAGTGAGAAACTGTTCCAGCTCGTAAAAGGATCGAGATCGAGAGGGCACAGGTTTAAAGTGATTTGTGAAGGAAGGAAATATAATGTGAGATACAGCAGCTGGAGCCTGGAATGCTCTGCCTGGAAATGTGGAGGAGACAGTTCAATTAATGCATTCAGGAGGGCATTAGATGATTACTTGAATAGAAAACAAAATGCAGGGGTACAGGGAAAATACAGAGGAATGCACTAAATCATGATGCTCGTTTGGGGAGCCAGTATAGATATGATGGGCCAAATGACCTCCTGCATTATTGTAACAATTCTGTGATTTATTATGTATTAATTTATTTACCTTAGTTAATTTATAATTAATAAATCTCACTATTACTAGCAAACTTAACCTTTGCTAGTAAACCTGACAACCATTAATTAAACCTTACTAATAAATTCCAAGCTGCTGAAGATTCTTATCAAGTCAAATAATGTTATACCGAACCCCATTAAAATTCCTTCGCTTAGGTAAGCGAAGAACAGAAAATTCTCACTAATTAGCATTCGCTTACTTTCTTAGTCACATGTCAATTTGCTCTGGAAAGGTCTAAAGCCACCGGCCCCCCTCCCACCTGTCGCTGCTGAACAGCCCTGTGTTCACAAGCTGGTAGTTTGAAAATTCTCTGTCAAAGTTGGACTCTTAGCATAAATTTGAACTTGAGAGAAACTACAGAACTTATCACATTCCCAACTTCATACTCTGTCGATGTCTCACACAGGAGTAGTCTCCTCCCCACAGGTTCCCTTACTCTCCAAACCCACTCCCATCTAGAATCGTAGAATCTCTACAGTGCAGTAGGAGGCCATTCAGCCCATTGAGTTTGCCCCAACAACAATCCAATCTCTGAAACTCCACTACTTACACCACTCATCCCTCTAACCTACACATCCCAGGACAGTAAAGGGGCAATTTAGCATGGCCAGTTCACCTAACCTGCATATCGTTGGAGTGTGGGAGGCAACTGGAGCAGTTGGACATAACCCACATAGACATGGGGAGAACCTGCACAGAAGGTGACCTAAGCCAGGAATTGAACCCAGGTCCCTGGAGCTGTGTGCCACCCACTGTGGGATCTTGTGTACGAATTGTCTGCATCGTTTCCTACAGTACAACAGTGAGGTCACTTCAAAAGTACACAGCCAGCTGCAAAGCACTCTGGTTAACAAAAGTGCTGCAGGAATTATGGAAATGCTTGGTTTCCAAAGACTGGCAACCAAGAGTTTGTATCAAGCAATACTTCGTTCACTAGCTGAGCCGCTAGTCCGTGTTTGTACCCTGCCCGCTCTGCAGGGGGAACTTCCGCGCTGTCATCACATCACCTCTTCAGTAGCTCCATCATCATGTGACTCTTTTCCTGCTCATTGTTTCTTCATTGGTTGCAGTATTCAGGGACCCTTAACCCCATGGAAACCCCTTGGAAACCCCAGACATTTACACACCCTTACACATCCTACTCCCTGTCCCTGTGAACGTCCAAATTTCAATCCATCAGGTCACAGGGTTATGTCTGTGGTCATTTCTCTACTAACCCCGGCAAGTAAGAAGTTGCCACACTTCAAGGTGACCACAGGCTGTTCTTCTTGTGAGGTGGGGTGGGGGGGTGGGGGGGGAGGGTTGGTGATTTAACCTGAGGATCAGGCAAGGGGCAAGGTTGAGAAGGCAGGACCTTCATGAAGAACCTCATTGAGCACTCCAATGGACAGGATACATCATTCATAAGCCGAACCAAACTCCCATTGCAACTGCTCTGTTTGGAACTAGTTTGTAGCTGGAAACACTTTAGGGAAACACTTCCTCAAAGCATTCTGATTTGATTTGATTTATTATTGAGATATGTATTGGGATACAGTGAAAAGTATTGTTTCTTGCGTATTATACAGACAAGGCTTACTGTTCACAGAGTACACAGGGGAGAAGAAAAGAAGAGAAAGTCCAGAATGTAGTGTTACAGTCACAGCTAGGGCACAGAAAAAGATCATCTTTATACAAGATGGGTCCATTCAAATGTCTGATGACAGCAGGGATAAACTGTTCTTGAGTCGGTGAGTACGTGATCTCAGACTTGTGTATCTTTTTCCTGATGCATCCCTCACAACTGGGTGGCACAGTGGCACAGTGCTTGGCACTACTGCCTTTCAGCATCAGAGACCCGGGTTTGATTCACGGCTTGGGCCACTGTCTAAGTAGAGTTTGCACATTCTCCCCATGTCTGCACGAGTTTCCTCCGCGTGCTCCAGTTTCCTCCCACAGTCCGAAAGACATGATGATGGAGGTGCTACGGCCATGCTAAATTCTCCCTTGGTGTTACCCGAGCAAGCATTGGAGTGTGGCGAGTAGGGGATTTTCACAGTGACTTCATTGAAGTGTTAAGTCACGGGTAGATAAGTTTCTGATAGCCAAGGGAATTAAGGGTTATGGGAGAAAGCGGGAAAGTGCAACTGATCCACTTCAGATCAGCCATGATCTTATTGAATGGTGGGGCAGGCTCAAGGGGCTGGATGGCCTACTCCTGCTCCTATTTCTTATGTTCTTAATGTAAACCTACTTGCTAATGAAATAATAATACAAGGTCAAATATCCCCACTGACCAAGCGAGGTCCTGGCTTATGACCGACCCAAACGGAGAAGGTTTATTCAGGAAGATGGTGAACATGTAGAGAGACTTCATTGGGAATGTAACAGGGGTGAAGTTGAGGTGTCAGAGGAAGAGTTCAGATCTTTAAACTGCCCACAGGTTCTGCAGATTCCCCATTGGGACTATTTAACCATCTCAGATCCCAGTGAAGCAGAGTGGAAGCATCCTCAATCCCAAGGGATTGGCCAAGGAGAAGCAACAGACAGAGATAAACTAACTCCTAAACTCAGGGGCAAATTCAGAGCAACATTCAGGGTCACGATTCTGACACCTCCATTGCCCTTCCATATCATGGCGACAGGTCAGGATTGGGTGGGAAGGCGGTGGTCAGTTCGTATACTGGATTTTGCAAGACCCCTGCCTTCAAACAGGCCGGTGGAGTGTTGTACAATCCAGTGCTAATCATTTCCAGCAGTTTAATAAGATTCTGTCCAGGTATGAAACGAACACAACAAATGATTTTGACAAAGTGCCGATTGTTCGGTTTGATTAATGTAAACAGCGTGAGAGAGAGTGATTCGGACAGAGGGAAGAGGGAGAAGAGAGAAAATATGATGGCAAGAGAAAGGCAGAGGAAGACAGAGATGGAACATGAATTTATCTGATTCCTTGTCACGTGCTCAGGATGGTGTCAGCTCCTACTCTGTTAACAGATTACTGGTGAAATATCACTGTTGCAGAAATAATTTGTTCTATATGAGTTAAATGATCACATCGTTTATTTTTGGGTATCATTTATGAGTTAGTTCTGGTCCATTTGTCATGTCTTGTAGCAGAGCCTGGGTGAGGGCTCTCCCTGTTTGCATCATCATTGACCATATGATGGTGACACATTTTATAATCTTCAAAGGTGAGAGTTTAATGCTGGGGGGGGGCACAATGGTCATGTCAGTGGGGCCTTTGGGTCAATTACACCACAAACTAGGTTCAGATTGATGTCATTTCACACGTGTCCTTTCAACAGACCTAAAGCTAGGCCTCAGAGCTCAGAGGTCAGCGTCCAATCACCGTATCGTTAGCACCTCATCGTAGGGTCACTCTCTCTGTTTTTGTCCCTTTGAGATCCTTCTGTCTCAGGAATGGAGTCATCCCCTTTGCCCTATTATTGACCCAAACCCTAGCTTCTTAATTCCAATCGTGAAGGCCCAATCCGAACCTTGAACCTGTGACCCCAGCCAGCGACCCGAACCCAGCCCCGAACATGAATTCTGAACCCCAGCCACTGACCCAAACTCTGAACCCTGTGACCCCCCACCTGAACCCTGTGACCCCGGGCCTGGAACTCAAATCTCGCGACCCCAGCCGGACGAACTGAACCCTGAATTCCAGCCCTTGACCTGAACCTCGAATCCCACCTCCTAATTATTTTTAAAGTAAATTAAAAAATTTATCATGCCGTTAAAGCTTAACTGTATCAACCAATGAGATCATTTGGAAGAACAGGTCAGAGGGCAGGGCTTTTTATCTCCCAATGTTTATTGCGCGTGAGCTTTGCGAGATAAAGGTTTTAAATGAGTTTCTGAGCATCCCGCTTAGGGAGGCATTTGGTCTCACATTTGTCCAATGCATGTTGTAATTAAGAAGCTGCTAAAGTGTGTTCTCAATATAGCATTGATTTCCCTCCAAAGCAATCGTCAGATGCAGGCCTGACTGTTAGATTGTGAAGATTTATATTTATGAGGACTTTTATTGGTAGAGGGATTGAATTTCAGAACCGTGAGGTCATGTTGCAACTGTACAAAACTCTGGTACAGCCGCACTTGGGGTACTGCATACAGTTCTGGTTGCCGCATTATAGAAAAAATGTGGAAGCATTGGAAAGGGTGCAGAGGAGGTTTACTAGGATGTTGCCTGGTATGGTGGGAAGGTCTTATGAGGAAAGGCTGAGGGATTTGAGGTTGCCTTCATTAGAGAGAAGAAGGTTAAGAGGTGACCTAATTGAGGCGTACAAGATGATCAGAGGGTTGGATAGGGTGGACAGTGAGAGCCTTTTTCCTCAGATGGTGATGGCTAACACGAGGGGACATAGCTTTAAATTAAGGGGTGGTAGTTATAGGACAGATGTCAGAGACATGTTCTTTACTCAGAGGGTAGTAAGGGCATGCAATGCCTGCCTATAGCAGTTGTGGACTCGCCAACTTTAAGGGCGTTTAAATGGTCAGTGGATAGGCATATGGATAATATTGGAATAGTTTAGGTTAGAGGGTCATTAGACTGGCTCCACTGCTTGGTGCAACATCGAGGGCCGAAGGGCCTGTACCGCGCTGTAATGTTCTATGTTCTAGGACTGGTACAATTTGTTGTTTAAGATAAGAGGCAGCAGTGTGTGTGTGTGTGTGGTGTGTGTGTGTGTGTGTGTGTGTGTGGTGGTGTGTGTGTGTGGTGTGTGTGTTGGGGGGGGGGGGGAGGGGGGGGTGGTGTGTGAAGGGAAAGGGATGGAGGTAGGCCTGAGCAGACATTCTTGGTACCAGCCAGCATGCTCCTGATTACTGAATCCCTACAGTGAAATGGGGTCCATTTGGCCCATTGAGTCTGCATCAACTCTCCGACACAGCATCTTACCCAGGCCCTATCCCTGTAACACATGTATTTACCCTGCTAATCCTCCTGATCTATACATCTTGGGACACTGAGGGGCAATTTACCATGGCCAATCCATCTAATCTGCACATCTTAGGATTGTGGGTGGAAACCAGAGCACCAGGAGGAAACCCACGCAGACATAGGGAGAATGTGCAAACTCTGCACAGACAGTGACCCGAGTTCGAAATTGAACCAGGGTCCCTGTTGCTGTGAGGCAGCAATGCTAACTACTGTGCCACTGATTTCACATCGTTTTCTAGAAGCAGAGTCAATGCAGAAAGGTACAGCTAGCTTGTTAAATCTATTAAAAGCCCAGTTTAAGATCAGATGCAATTTTCCTGTCAGACTATAGGTCTTCCTGTGGCTTTGGGTGTGTTCCAGATGTCTGGTGATGGTGAAAGGCTGGGGAAGGTACAGAGCTGGAAGATGATTTTGAGGCTCCTCCTTGCGATAGTGTTCCAGAGATTGTGGCTGTCCCTTCCGTTTAGCTTTATAAAAATTCCCAAGAGGATGCCACAATGGAGACACCCTCTCTCTCTCTCTCTCCATTCCCTACAATGGCAGGCTGTAACTCATTGAGTCGAAGCACCTCCTATTGGCCTTTCCCAACTTGCAAAGCCTGCTCACCATCCTTAATAAGCCTTCACTCAGAAATTGATGGCTGCCAGAGAGATTGGGTCCTGAATTTCACCCCAGAATCTGGGCCCTGCCCTCAGAATGCAAAGCTGGCCAACATCAATGCTTTATGTTACTTTCTGTGACCCTCTCGAGGAGAGGGGTGGGGGAGGAGAAGCAAAGATCCCATTGCCCAATTTTGAAGAATGACAGGGAAATTATTTCCTGCGTCCCGGTCATTAAGTATCCATCAACCAAAATCAGTGTAACAGACTACCAGCCCCTCCCGCAGCTAGTTATATTAGTAACTAGATTAATACCAGCCTCTCCCCTAGATGGTTAGATTAGTCACTAGCTTAATGCCAGCCCCTGGTTAAATTAGTCACTAGCTTAATACCAGCCCCTTCACCAGCTGGTTATATTAATAACTAGATTAATACCAGCCCCTCCCCTGTTGGTTAAATTAACCACTAGCTTAATACCAGCCCCTTCACCAGCTGGTTATATCAGTAACTAGATTAATATCAACCCCTTCACCAGCTGGTTATATCAGTAACTAGATTAATATCAACCCCTTCACCAGCTGGTTATATTAGTAACTAGATTAATACCACCCCTCCCCCCGTTGGTTAGATTATTCACTGGATTATTTCCTCTTCCTGCTGCACCCATTGGCCTTCAGACAATGACTCAGATTATCATCATTCAACTGTCAGAATACTGTCTGAGATACAGATCTCCAAACAAACATTTCCTCCCTGACAGATTTGCCTTCATGTAGCACCTTTCACATCCTTGCACCATCCCACAACATCCCTGGGAGCCAATGGAATACTTATGGATTGTCATCACTTTCATAACATCAGAATGGGGGCAGTAACGTTAGGTCAGGTGAATTGAGCCAAACAGGTTCCAGACTGTGGCAACTAGGGGAATTTCACAGTAACTTCATTGCAGTGTTAATGTCAGCCTTAGTTGTGGCTAATAAATAAATAAACTTTAGTAACCTTTCCTGCAATGAGCTGGCAACATTTGTGACCTGATCCATGACCTGATCCATGACCTGATCCATGACCTGATCCATGATCTCATTCATGACCTGACCCATCACCTGATCCATGACCTGATCCATGATCTAATCCACAATCTAATCCACAATCTAATCCACAATCTAATCCATGACCTCAGCCATGACCTGATCCATGACCTGATCCATGACCTGATCCATCACCCAATCCATGACCTGATCCATCACCCAATCCATGACCTGATCCATGACCTGATCCATAAACTGATCCATGACCTGACCCATCACCTGATCCATGACCTGATCCATGACCTGATTCATGACCTGATCCATGACCTGACCCATGACCTCATTCATCACCTGATCCATGATCTAATCCACAATCTAATCCATGACTTGATCCATGAACTGACCCATGAACTGATCCATCACCTGATCCATCACCTGATCCATGACCTAATCCATGACCTGATCCATGACCTGATCCATGACCTGACCCATCACCTGATCCATGACCTGATCCATGACCTGATCCATGACCTGATCCATGACCTGACCCATCACCTGATCCATGACCTGACCCATCACCTGATCCATGACCTGACCCATCACCTGATCCATGACCTGATCCATGACCTGATCCATGACCTGATCCATGACCTGATCCATGACCTGACCCATCACCTGATCCATGACCTGACCCATCACCTGATCCATGACCTGACCCATCACCTGATCCATGACCTGATCCATGACCTGACCCATGACCTGACCCATCACCTGATCCATGACCTGATCCATGACCTGATCCATGACATGATCCATCACCTGACCCATCACCTGATCCATGACCTGACCCATCACCTGATCCATGACCTGACCCATCACCTGATCCATGACCTCATCCATGACCTGATCCATGACCTGACCCATCACCTGATCCATGACCTGATCCATGACATGATCCATCACCTGACCCATCACCTGATCCATGACCTGATCCATGACCTGATCCATCACTGACCCATCACCTGATCCATGACCTCATCCATGACCTGATCCATGACCTGACCCATCACCTGATCCATGAACTGATCCATCACCTGATCCATGAACTGATCCATCACCTGACCCATCACCTGATCCATGACCTCATCCATGACCTGATCCATGACCTGACCCATCACCTGATCCATGACCTCATCCATGACCTGATCCATGACCTGACCCATCACCTGATCCATGACCTGACCCATCACCTGATCCATGACCTGATTCATCACCTGATCCATGAACTGATTCATGACCTGATCCATCACCTGATCCATGATCTAATCCATGATCTAATCCATGACCTCAGCCATGACCTGATCCATGATCTAATCCTTGACCCCAGCCATGACCTGATCCATGAATTGATCCATGATCTGATCTATGATTTGATCTATGATCTAATCCATGATCTAATCCATGATCTGATCCATGATTTGATCCATGATCTGATCTATGATTTGATCTATGATCTAATCCATGATCTAATCCATGATCTGATCCATGACTTGATCCATGATCTGATCCATGAGCAGCTCTCTAGTGTTGTCTGAGGAATCAATATTGTCCAGGTCAAAGGGACACACCTACCATGGAACACATGAATCTGTGAATCACACATTGCCGTCCTGAAAGACCTCATACAATAAAATGAAAAATGGCAAAGTGGTTTTGGTGGCTTTTCAAATCCTCAGAAGAAGTGAACAAGTGGTGTGTTGTATGGTGAATAGACAGAAGCACAACACTGTTCATTCAAAATGCAAGCAATTGGCAAGTAGCAGAGTCTGTATAAATAATGATCGAGATTCAGTCCAGTGGGTCTCAAACTGAGATGAATCCTACAATAAACATGGAAAGTTGTCGAAAATGGACAAACATTCTCGGGGAATGTTGAAGCTTTAAAATGTTGGGGCCATTTTGGCCAACCTTGGAGTTCTGTGTACTCTACAGAATCATAGAAAAACTACAGCACAAACAGGCCCTTCAGCTCACAAGTTGCACCGATCATATCTCTACCTACTAGGCTTACCTATAACCATCAATCTTATTAAGTCCCATGTACTCATCCAGAAGTCCCTTAAAAGACCCTATTGAATTTGCCTCCACCACCACCGATGGCAGCCGATTCCACTCACCCACCACCCTCTGAGTGAAAAACGTACCCTTGACACTTCCTCTGTACCTGCTCCCCAGCACCTTAAACCTGTGTCCTCTTGTAGTGACCATTTCAGCCCTGGGAAATAGCCTCTGAGAATCTACCTGATCTATACCTCTCAGCATCTTATAAACCTCTTTCAGGTCACCTCTCATCCTTCGTCTCTTACTCCGTGGATCTCTCACTTTAATCTGCATGTGCTGCTGAACTCCCTCATTGCTGGAACCATTCCAGTAAATCTCTTTTGCATTTTCTCTAATACCTCAGCAACCTTGGTAAAATATTGCGCCCAGAACTGGATACAATTCCAATTGAGGCTTTGTTAAACTGTTTATAGAACCAAGAGCCCTGGATACTTTTTCAATAGCTCTCCCAACTTGTCCGAATATCTACAGAGATTTGCAGCATGGTGGCACACTGGTTAACATTGCTGCCTGACAGTGCCAGGAACCTGGGCTCAGTTCCAGGCTTGGGTGATTGTGTGGAGTTTGCACATTCTCTACGTGTCTGCGTGGATTTTCTCCGTGTGCTCTGGTTTCCTCCCACAGTCCAAAGATGTGCAGGTTTTATGGATTGACAGGATAGGGTGAGGGAAAGAGTAAGATTCTCTATCAGAGAGAGCCAACTTACTGTAGGGATTCTATGACTATGATTTGCAGACTGTATCCTCTAGATATTTCCAAATAAAATTTTTCTCTTCTCACTTGTTTTTATTGCTCCATTGAACGTGGGTGCGCTGGCTAGGCCAGTATTTATTATCCATCCCTAATTGCCCTTGAGAAGGTGATGGTGAGTTGCCTTTTAAACTGCTGCAGTTTATGTAGTGTAGGTACACCCACAGTGCTGTTAGGGAGGGAGTTCCAGCATTTTGACCCAGTGACAGTGAAGGAATGGCTAATATATTTCCAAGACCATGACTTGGAAGGGAACTTGAAGGTGATGGTGTTCCCATGTGTCAGCTGCCCTTGTCTTTCTACGGGTAGAGGTCGCAGGTTTGAAAGGTGCTGTCAAAGGAATCTCAGTGAGTTGCTGCAGTGCGCCTTGTAGATGGCACACAAAACCGCCGCTATGTGTCAGTTAATGATGGATATGATTGGGCCGCATGGTAGCACAGTGGTTAGCACTGCTGCTTCACAGCTCCAGGGACTTGGGTTCGATTCCCGGGCCTGGGGTCACTGTCTGTGTAGAGTTTGCACATTCTCCTCGTGTCTGGGTGGGTTTCCTCTGGGTGCTCCCACAGTCCAAAGGTGTGCGGGTTAGGTTGATTGGCCACGCTAAACTTGCCCTTTAGTGTCCTGAGATGTGTAGGTTACAGGGATTAGTGGGTAAAATATGTAGGGATATGGGGGTAGGGCCTGGGTGGTCAGTGCAGATGGACCAAAAGGCCTCCTTCTGCATTGTAGGTTTCTATGATTCTGATTAAGTGAGGCAGCTTCGCCCTAGCTGAGTGTTTTTGGAGCTGAACTCACCCACACAAGTGGAGAGTTTATCACCACAGTCCTAATTGTATCTTGTAGATGTTGGACAGGCTTTGGAGATTCAGGAGGTGAGTTACCCACCGCTGGATTCCTAGCCTACGACCTGCTCTTGTAGCCACAGTTGGAGCAGTTCAGTTGCTGGTCAACGGTAACTCCCAGGATGTTGACAGCGGGGGATTCAGTGATAGTAATTCCAACAGAATGTCAATGGATGATGTTAGATTCTCTCTTGTTGCAGGTAGTCACTGCCTGGCATTGGTGTGGAAGAAAATTACTTGCCACTTGTCAGTCCAAGATTAGATATTTATCAAGTCTCAATGTGGATTGAAACAAATATTTCAGGAGCTGCGAACGTTGCTGAATATTTTGCGACCATCAGTGAACCTCCTCACTTCTGAGCTTGTAATGAATTAGCTGAATATGGTTGGACCCCAGACACCATTCTAATTCCTACGTCAATATCCTGAGACAGAGATGATTGACCTCCAACAATCACAATCATCTCCCTTTGCATGAGCTCGGACTCCAACCAGCCAGTCTGCTCCAAATTTAATCTTCCATGTGTCTTTTCATTTTGTCCATCTGTCTGTATTCTCCAGTAGTCTGTTCCTCCTCACTGTTGCCAGATTTCTGAAATTCAAGTCATCTGTAAACTTGGAAATTATACCCTGTGTATCCAAATCCAGCCATTGATATATGTCAATAAATGAGCAGTGATCCCATTGCTCACCTCCAGGGAATAACCCTGTAAAATCCCAACTCTCCGGAAAACAACTATTCAGCTGCTATTCTATTTTCGTATTCTCCTCCCCTCATTCTTTATTCCTCTGTGGGTTTATGTATTTCACTTGCTCCTCTAACTTTTTAAAATTCTTTCATAGAATGTGGAAGTCACTGGCTAGGCCAGCATTTGTCGTCCATCCCTAATTGCCCTGGAACTGAGTAGTTTGCTCAGAGTTTTCAGAAGATAGTTAAGAGTGAGTCACGATGCTGTGCGTCTGGAGTCACGCGTAGGCCTGAACAAGGTCAGGATGGCAGATTTCCTTCGCTCAAGAAGCTGAGTGGACCAGATAGGTTTTTACAAAAATCAACGGTAGTTTCATGATCACCAATACTGAGATTATGGCTGGAATTTATAGAATCATAGAATCCCCCATTTGGCCCACTGAATTTGCACAATCACAATCCCACCTGGATCTATCCCCAGTTATTTAGCCTGCTAACCTCTGACGCTAAGGGGCAAGTTAGCACGGCCAAGCAACCTAACCCGCACATCTTTGGACTGTGGGAGGAAACTGGAGCACCCGGAGGAAACCCACGCAGACACGGGGAGAACATGCAAACTGCACACAGACAGACGCCCGAGGCTGGAATTGAACCTGGGTCCCTGGTGCAGTGAGGAATTGTCCAGCTGCTGATGGGAATCTCTGCTACCGCTGATGGTGTGCCTCCTGCTGTGGGTTTCCTACTGGTGGGGAGGCACGGGGGATGTTGGCTTCACAGCGGTGGGACCAGAAGGGCCATGCCACCTCCCACCGCCGAGAAAAATGCTGAGGGGAGGCCAGAGAATTGTACCCTTGCTCTCAATTTCAGATTTGTTAATCAAATTTAAATACCGTAGTGGTAAGGGTATGGAATGCCCTGCCTGTGTCAGTTGTAGATGCGCCAAGTTTGGTGGCGTTTAAGAGGTTAGTAGATAAGCTTATGGACGAAAAGGGAATGGTTTTGGTTAGAGGGTCATTGCTTTTTCCTAATTGGTCGGCGCAACATCGAAGGCAGAAGGGCCTGTTCTGCGCTGTAATGTTCTATGTTCTATGTAGTGGGACTTGAACCAGTGACCCCTGAGCATTAGCCTGGACATCTAACGCAATGACATCACTACAACACTATCATTTCCTCTTAAACCATACCATTGGCTTCGGACTCCTTTCTGTTTAAAGGGACCTCTTGCTTTAGATATTTATGCTTTCTCTCTCATGGAAATATAGCGTACCTGAGCTACCCCTTCTCCAAATTTAATGTTCAATTAATCTCTTGCCTATCAATTTTTGATTACAATCTAGATCAACCAGATCCTTTTGTCCCTCACTGACCCTTCTCCAGCTAATTATCTTTAAATTTATTTATTCTTTGTCCAGTTCCATAACTATTTGAAACCTAATATCCTGATTACTGTTCCCCAAATGCTCCCCCTGCTGAAATATTGTTCTGGCGGACCATTAGAATTCAATTAATAAATATTCAGACACAAGATGGATCAGTTCAGTAGCAGCAGGAAAGATTGCTTCTGTATTTGGAACTGGTGCAGAGCACTGATTGATTACATTCAATGAAATGCATCCATAATTCATCTGTGGTACTTCTACCACTGAGAGTTTTGATCAATTTAGACTGGATCACCTTAATCTGAAGCTCAGACCTGAAAGAATCCGACTGCGAGTAGGGATTGACAGGCTCCTGAAAGCTTAGATTTTACAGCCACCTGAGTGGGTAGCTCATTGCCTTCCTCCTGTCCCAGATATAGCAGTAGGTTAATCTCTCACTAGCCCACCTGCTCTTCTCCCCTCTGAATCCCTTAAATGGCCAATCAATAGCCACTTAAGTCACCACACTTTTGGAAGGATGTTAATGCATTGGAAAAAGTGTAGAAGAGATTTACCAGGATGTTGCCTGGTTTGGAAGACACGGGCTATGAAGAAAGGATTGAATAAACTTGGATTGTTTTCATTGGGGGATGAAGAGGTTTACAAGGTTACGACAGGCTTGGATAGAGTGGATAGTCAGAATCTTTTTCGCAGAATCGAAGGGTCAATTATTCCAGGGAATAGATTGAAAGTGAGAGGGGGAGAGTTTACAAGAGATGTAAAGTTTTTCACACGGGGGGGGGGGTGAATGCCTGGAACGAGTTGTCGGAAGAGGTGTTGGAAGCACATTCTATAACAACGTCCAAAAGGCATCTGGATAGATACATAAATAGGCAGGGAATAGAGGGATGTGGACTACATAGAAGCAAGAAAATAGCGAGGCATCTGTGTCGGCGCAAACCTGGTGGGCCAAAGGGTCTGTTTCTGTGCTGTACTGTTCTTTCTTCTTAACCTTAATCTTGCCCTGCTATAACAGGCTGGTCAACTCAAAGTGTGCAAGTTTTGGAAGTTTTGCCAACCTTGCTGGCAGTGGAGAGGGCACGCATGAATGGCTGGAGATTTCCGGCCCAAGTTTCCATCTCACTGGGCCTCAGGCCAATTCACATCAAACAAACTGCTCTGAAAACTCTGTTCCTATTTTGACAGCTGTGACAAATTCCATCAGCCGAGACAATCTGCAACATTCAAAGTAAAAAGGTCCCCTCCCTATCACTCCCAATCTTAATAAATCGTTTAAAACAAAATCCAGCATTTGGATCTGCATCATTGCAGAAAACAAATTGTTTCTTCCTTCAGCCATGATTCATCCAAGTAGCAAATTTTGTTGAAATCAATGCATTTCCTTTAGAGATACAGGCTGGAATTTTACAGACCCGCCGGCCAAAGGAATTGGAGCGTGTTAGAGGCGGAACGTGGAAAGGTCCACCGACCTCAGGTGGGATTTTACAGTTTTGGGAGCAGCGAGGCTGTAAAATCCCGCCCATATTGGCTGTGCGTAAACGTTATAACAGGTGAAAACATTCGCCGAAATCTTGCTGCTGCTAATGTTGGTGGGATTTTACAGTCCCGCCGATGGCGCACTCCCACTTTGGCCAGGGGTGCGTTCAACAGGGAACCCGCTGAAGATGGGTGGACAATAACATCCCACCGCCAGTGAGCTGAGTGCCACCTCCTGCTGCTGCGAAACATGCCGTGGGAAAGGGAGCTCAATCCTGCCCATTCCCTCTGCCCACCTTCAGTGGGTTTGGTCACCAATGATTATAATCAAACTCCATCCCAAAATCACACAGTTTTAGAACTCTTTCAAGAAATGTCAGCTAACTCTCCTCACACGGACAGTGTTTCCCAAGGTGAAGAATTCTTGCTTAATGTACATGGGGTGGGTTTTTTTTTGGGGAGTAAATTCGATTCTCGTGTGAGCTAACCCAATAACTTGGCTCCAGCCGTTAATATTCCAACGTGCTGTCCAGGGGATGTAGGAACTCAGCACTAGAGGTTGCCTGAATGACGTTACTCATGTAGACAAGTGGAGAGCATTCCATCACATTTCTCACTTGTACCTTGTAGATGGAGAACAGGCTTTGAGGAGTTGGGCGGTGAGTTACTCTCTACAGGTTTCTGAACCTCTTGGCCTTCTCTTGTAGCCACAGTGGCTAGTCCAGCTCAACATCCTGGAAACCCCCCAAGAAGCTGATAGATGAACTGATGTGGTTCAGGAGGGCAGTTCACCACCGCTAACATAAAGGGATGGGCAAAAACACTGGCCCTAGCCATACCCCATGAAAGAATGAAAAAGTTGACCAAGTCATTGTGATTCAAAATCTCTTGTGTGATTGAAGTTCTGGGGGAGGAGTCTCTCTGAGTTTGATTGAGAGTGCGTCCGAGGTTAAAGGGGTGGTCGATATCCGCCACAGACACACAACCATTGATTTTTTCAGTGGGCAGTAGTGACCCTCAGCATTCTATTGTGGACTTCTGCTCCACTGTCATTCTCATCAGAGGTACAAGACCAGGATGGTCATGTTGCACCAGGTCAGAAGGAAGTGGCCATGTAATTTGGATGAACTGTATAACACAGATTGGTGCATCTCTGGATGGCTTCAAACTTTTGACAAACAGAATAAAATGTGCAATTACTATGAATATCCTGTTAGTTCCGGATAATACTCACTTACTGTTACACCTTACATAAATTATCTGTTCATTTATAGACTGGAATGCAGTCTACATGTGTAGGTGTCAGACATGGGCCAGCGATAGCACTCCTGCTTCGGAGTCAGAAGGTGAAGGCTTGACAATCCTGACGTTTCAGTGCGGAGGGAGTGCTGCACTGTCAGAGGCACCCATTTCAGAGCAGACATTATATAGATACCCTGTCTGCACTCTCAGTGGAGAAATTAGAGATTTGAAAGCATAGAATCTCTAACCGTGCAGAAGGAGGCCATTAGGCCCATCAAATCAGCACTCTGACAGAGCAATCCACCAGGGTCTATTCCCGTACCCCACCTATTTACTCCATTAATCCCCCTAAGCTGCACATCTTAGGGCACTAAGAGGCAATTTAGCATAGTCAATCCACCTAATCTGCATAGGAAGGAGGGAGGAAACCGGAACAGCTGGAGGAAACCCACGCAATGCACTGGAGAAGTCCCACGCAGTCACCCAAGGCCGGAATGAACCTGCGTCCCTGGCCCTCTGAGAACATAAGAATTGGAGCAGGTGTAACCATCTGGACCCTCGAGCCTGCCCCGCCATTCAATAAGATCATGGCTGACCTTTTCGTGGACCCAGCTCCACTTACCTGCCCGCTCACCCCAAGCCTTAGTTCCTTTACTGTTCAAAAATTTCTCTATCCTTGCCTTAAAAACATTCAATGAGGTAGCCTCAACTGCTTCACTGGGAATTCCACAGATTCACAACCCTTTGTGTGAAGAAGTGTCTCCTCAACTCAATCCTAAATCTGCTCCCCCTTATTTTAAGGTCATGCCCCCTACTTCTAGTTTCATCTGCTAGTGGAAACAACCTCTCTGCTTCTATCTTATCTATTCCCTTCATAATCTTATATGTTTCTATAAGATCTCCCCTCAATTCCAATGAGTATCATCCCAGTCTACTCAGTCTCTCCCTACAAGCCAACCTTCTAAAGTCCAGTGACTTTAGTCCACCTAGTGAATCTCCTCTGCACCCCCTCCAGTGCCAATACATCCTTTCTCAAGTAAGGAGACCAAAACTGTACACAGTAACTCCAGCTGCGGCCTCACCAGCACCTTATACAGCTGTAACATAACCTCGCTCTTTTCAAACTCCATCCCTCTAGCAATGAAGGACAATTCCATTTGCTGTCTTAATTATCTGCTGCACCTGAAAACCAACTTTTTTGATTCTTGCAAAAGGATCCATGTCCCAGGTCCCTCTGCACAATTGCTTGCTGCAATTTTTTTTACCATTTACATAATAGTCCATCTTGCTGTTATTCCTACCAAAATGGATCACCTCACATTTATCAAAATTGTATACCCTCGCCCACTCACTCAGACTATCCCTTTGCAGACTTTCAGCATTCTCTGCACACTTTGCTCTATCACTCATCCTTCGTATCATCTGCAAATTTTGACACACTACACTCGGTCTCCAACTCCAAATCAAGTAAATCGTAAACAATTGCAGTCTCAACACTGATCCCTGAGGCACACCACTAGTCACTGATCACCAACTAGAAAAACACCCATTTACCCCCATTCTTTGCTTTCTGTTAGTTAACCAATTCTCTACCCATGCTGATACGTTACCTGTTACATCGTACACCTTTATCTTATGTAGCAGTCTTTGGTGCAGCACCTTGTCAAATGCCTTCTGGAAATCCAGATACACCACATTCACAGGTTCCCCACTGTCCACTGCATATTAATGTCCTCAAAGAATTCCACCAAATTAGTCAAATATGATCTGCCCTTCATGCTGTGCCTTCCCAATAGGATAAGTGATATCCGGGTATCTGGCTATTTATTCCTTGATGATAGATTCAAGCATTTTCTCTACTACAGAAGTTAAACTCACCAACCTATAGTTAGAACATAGAACATAGAACATAGAACATTACAGCACAGAATAGGCCCTTCGGCCTTCGATGTTGTGCCGACCAAAATAAAAAGCAATGCCCCTCCTAACTAAACCATTCCCTTCTCATCCATATACTTATCAACTAACCTCTTAAACGCCACCAAACTTGGCGCATCCACAACAGCTGCAGGCAGGGCATTCCACTCCCTAATCACTCTTTGAGTCAAGAACCTACCTCTGATATCCGTCCTATAACTCATACCCCTTAATTTAAAGCTGTGTCCCCTCGTGCTAGCTTTCTCCATCCTAGGAAAAAGACTATCACTGTCCACCCTCTCTAAACCTCTAATCATCTTATATGCTTCGATAAGGTCTCCTCTTAGCCGCCTCCTCTCTAACGAAAACAACCTCAAATCCCTCAGCCTCTCTTCATAAGACCTGCCCTCCATACCCGGCAACATCCTGGTAAACCTCCTCTGTATCCTCTCCAATGCCTCCACATCTTTCTTATAATGTGGGGACCAGAACTGCACACCATACTCCAAGTGCGGCCGCACTAGAGTTTTGTACAGTTGCAACATGATGCTGCGGATCCTAAATTCAATCCCCCTACCAATAAAAGCTAAGACTCCATATGCCTTCTTAACAACTTTATCCACTTGACTGCTACTTTCAGGGATCTATTGACACATACACCAAGATCCTTCTGTTCCTCAACACTATTAAGAGCCCTACCATTAGCCCTATACTCTACACATTTATTGTTCCTGCCAAAGTGCATTACCTCACCTTTTTCCACATTAAACTCCATTTGCCACCTCTCGGCCCAGCTCTGCAACTTGTCCAAGTCACTCTGTAAACTAAAACACCCCTCTTCCCTATCTACCACTCCACCAACTTTAGTATCATCTGCAAATTTACTGATCCATCCCTCAATACCCTCATCCAGATCATTTATAAAAATTACAAACAGCAGGGGCCCCAAAACAGACCCCTGAGGCACACCACTCGTCACCGAAATTGTTAATTGCCTTTTGTCTACCTCCTTTCTTAAACTAACCACTGTGCCACCATACTAGCCCTGGAGAAAAACATTTTCCTAAGAAAAACAGGAAATTTTCCTCACTGACGCATATTAATTTTTAGACTAATATCACCGGGACAGACTATCTGTGATTATTTCATTGTTGTTTGTTGGATCTTACTGTGTACAAATTGGTTGCAGTGTTTCTGGCAGTGACCATACTTCAAAAGTGCTTCGCTGACTGTAAAACGCCCCAGGACACCCCAAAGAGCAAGCTATAGAAATGCAAGTTGTGTTTGTTTTAATCCAGTTTGCCTACTCAGGGTAAGGAGGATCTGTAGTGACAAGTGAGGTAGGGACATGGGGGTAGGATTCTGGTCGGTGCAGACTCAATGGGCCAAATGGCCTCTTTCTGTACTGTAGGGTCTCTAGGATTCTACCAGGTACTGTACTAAACGAGATGCGGTGAGGAGGGGACAGACTCTCTGTTTGACCCCTGGGGCGAATCTACCTTGATTATGGGCAGGATAAGATACCTCTCCCATCCGTAGCGGACAATGTGGCCCATTTTAAGGGGAGATGAACCCTGAAGATGATTTAACACAAAAAAAAACCACCCCCCTTTGTACATCTCTGAGCGATGAAGTCATACACCAGAATTCAGCCTCTCCCATTCCTTGCACCCCAAACTGGGAAAGCCGGAATGGCGACTTTGCCATTTGCTCGGGGTTATGGTGGTTCAGGCACTGCCGGAGTTATTGCTCAGAGTATCTCTAAGTTCATACACCATCCAATTCAGGAATTTGCAATCCAAATCACATCACATGAAGCTGTCACGGATATCATCCTGCACGTATTATGTGGATTTGAATATGATTTTTTTTTAAACTGCAGTAGAAATATAAAATATGCCTCACAACATAGAACATCCGTCTGGGAAACTTGACTGAATTCATACTATGCAAAGCTAACACTGGCAAGAAGGAGCGCCCGCATTAACCAGGATTAAAAATATTTGAGGCATGCAGAATAAATTCAGAATTATTGAATGAGGAAAGGTTTGAGGGAGGCAGTCTTTAGATTCTATTGCATGGATCTGTCCCTAGAATCCATTATCCTTAAAGCAGCAGCTTCGAATCAGAACATTTCACAGCCAAGAGAGGCCATTTACCCAATTCTGCTTTGAAATTTACTATTGAAGCATTTTCCTTCCGATATTGGTCTCAAAATCATAACTCACAAATTACGGGACAGAAAATGACCAAACAGATTATGTTCCACTCATGCCTACAGAGAGTAGAATTCTCAGCTTCCCTCCAATCCCTGGATGTTTTGCTAATTATCTGCAATTTGTGTTCCCGAGTTATACAAAGAACAAAGCAGCACGGGAAACAGGCCCTTCGGCCCAACGAGCCCGCGCCGCTACCCTGATGTTCCCACCTCTACCCATGATCCCTGTCCATGTTTATAGATCTATGCATTAAAAACCAAATTTAAGACAATTTAGGGAGAATTTGTTTTGCCAATCAGCCTTAGAGCACATCTTTGGGATGTGGGAGGAAACCGGAGCACCCGGAGAAAACCCACGCAAGCACGGGGAGAATGCGCCAACTCCCACAGACACATGCCCAAATCCATGTATCTGCACAGGACAGCGATAGTCACAGAGCTGTCATGTTGCCTATCAAATGGTCCAGGTCAAACGTACACTAATGACGTGAAGCACTAGGATACTCTCGAAAAAAAATCCAAGAGCAGTCCTCTCACGACCCATCGTGTGTATGCCCCTCGTTAGACAACAAGGTGGACCAAAGCACCTGTAGGATAAAAACAAGTACATCAATATCATCGTCTATTTACACACTTCCCAGAGACTCCCAAGGCTCATGATTATTCCTCCTGCTTCTGAAAGCAGTTTCTCCTGATCTACTCTGTCAAGACCCATCACTGTATTAAAAACTCTGTTGAACTCTTCCCCCTCAACTTCTTTCCTCTCAAGAAGGGTGTCTACAAAACTGAATTCCCTCAATTCCAGCACTATCCATCTGCCATTAGCCTCCTTTGTGAAAGAGTGTGGGCATCTCTCTCTCTGTTTCAGAGAGAATTGTCTCTTCACAGCAAGCAGAGACTGAGTAGAAAGTAGAAAGGGCACAAAGCCTATTTGCATCGGATTCATTACACTTAAATGTAGTTACTTGGTTTGGACCCCGCAGCGCCCTGTGGCCCCTCCCGGAGGTGGGGGGAAAGAGGGGGCAGGATCAGTGGCCATTGAAGCCAATGGGTGCACCTGGCATTGTCCACCTGGTGCCCTGGCACTGTCCAGTTGGGCACCTAAGTATGCCAGGGTAAAATATGCCGAGGAGTGGGGCCTGAATGGGGATGGGGCCATGACAGGGGTGGGTGGGGGGTGTTATGCACAATGATGATGGCGGGAGGAGGCATATGCAGGGAATGCCTATACGAGGGGGAGGGGGGGAAGCTGCGTAAAGGAAGTGGTTGTGCGAGAGGAGCGACGCAAGGGAGGAGCCACGCTGGGATGTGTTGTTGAGGGAGTTGTGACAGGGTCGGGGGTGGATGGGGGTGGAGGGAACATCAGGGGATCTACCAGAGGACTCAGTGGGAGAGTCATGATGTCCCAATGCCAGTGACCGTGTCGATGTCAGGGAGCGGGGACCGGGTTGGGGGAGGGGGGGGTTATTAACAATGCTGTCACTGATGATGGGGGGCGGCAAGGGCTCTGATGTCCATGAAGGAGATGGGTGGATGGGTGGGCAGATGTCTTCTGGTTCACTGGGAGATCAGGGTTCCCCTAGCACCCTAGTGTTCTGAAGCTGGCTTCAGTGGCGTGGTTAACCCCACCCCTCCCCACTCCCCTCCCTCCCCCCCAAATGCCCCCTCCCCCACCCCTGCCCCCACTCCCCCTGCACTAAGCTACCTGCTGTCAAAGAAATTGACAGAGTTCCGGAAGATTGCCGAGTTTGCCCAATAGGCTGGTGCGAAGGATTCCTGTCTCGTTTACACTCCGTTGCCACTTGAAATACAAATCACTCACACACGGGTAATATTATATAGAACATAGAACACTACAGCACAAACAGGCCCTTCGGCCCACGGGTTGCGCCGATCATTTCTATACCTACCAATCCACAGACCTATCTATAACCCCCTATCCCATTCGTTTCCATATACTCATCCAGAAGTCTTTTAAAAGACCCCAGAGAGTTTGCCTCTACCACCTCCGACGGCAGCCGATTCCATTCACTCACCACCCTCTGAGTGAAAAACTTACCCCTAACATCCCCTCTGTTTTTGCTTCCCTGCACCTTAAATCTGTGTCCTCTCGTAGTGACCATTTCAGCTCGGGGAAATAGCCTCTGAGAATCTACCTTATCTATTGCTCTCAACATTTTATAAACCTCTATCAGGTCACCTCTCAACCTATGTCTCTCCAGGGAGAAGAGTCCCAGCTCCCTCAACCTATATTCATAAGACCTGCCTCCCAATCCAGGCAGCATCCTTGTAAATCTCCTCTGCACTCTCTCAATAGCCTCGACATCCTTCCTACAGTGAGGCGACCGGAACTGCGCACAGTACTCCAAGTGGGTCCAATTAGGGCAAACCAAACAGGAACAGGAATTTTCATTCGAAATGGAACTTTTGGGAATGGTGACATCTCCCTCAACTGGGACACTGACATGGGGAAGGTCAATGCTGACGGCAGTGCCAATCTCAGAGGATGTGTAAGGCACTGCTTCTCCAAGTCTGATCTCTTGAGCAAGCTCATTGTTGTTGCACCATTAGTGCGGTGCTTTCCAATGTCTGCTTCTAATCTCTGGAACATCCTCCCCAAATCATTTCATCTCTCCTTAAAACCTGCCTCAGACTAATTAATTGTTTGACAAAATCCCACTATCTGAATATGGCTGAACCTTAAATATAACCTGATTTATTATTATCACATGTATTAGTATACAATAAAAAGTATGGTTTCTTGCGCACTATACAGACAAAACATACCGTTCATAGGGAAGGAAAGGGAAGAGTGCAGAGTGCAGTGTTACAGTCATAGCTAGGGTGTAGAGTAAGATTAACTTACTGCAAGATACGTCATTCAGGAGTCTGACAGCAGCAGGGAAGAAGCTGTTCTTGAGTCAATTGGTATGTGTCCTCAGAATTTTGTATCTTTTTCCCGAGGGAAGAAGGTGGAAGAGAGAAGAGAGAGGGATGCGTGGGGAGTGGCTTGGGAAATGTTACTTTCAAAGGTGCTAATCAGCGATGTCGGAGATAATCAACAATGCCGGGGGTAATTGGTGATGTCGGGGGACAATCAGCAATGTCAAGGGGTAATCAGTAATGTTCGAGGGTAATCAGTGATGTGGGATAATCGGCAATATTGGGGGATAATTGGCAGTGCTAGGGGTTAATCAGCAATGTCAGCAGATAGTTGGCAACATTGGGGGGGTAGTAAGTGGCAGTGTCTGGGGGTAATTGGCAGAGCCTGGGGGTGATTGGCAGTGTCTGAGAGTAATTAGCAGAGTCTGGGGGTAATTGGCAGAACCTGGGGGTGATTGGCAGTGTCTGAGAGTAATTAGCAGAGTCTGGGGGTAATTGGCAGATTCTGGGAGTAATTGGCAGAGTCTGGGAGTAATTGGCAGAGTCTGGGGGTAATTGGCAATGTCTGGAGGTAATTAGCAGAATCTGGAAGTAATTGGCAGAGCCTGGGGGTAATTGGCAGTCTCTGGGGGTAATTGGCAGTGTCTGGGGGTAACTGACAGTGTCTGAGGGTAATTGGCAGAGTCTGAGGGTAAATGGCAGAGTCTGGGGTAATTGGCAGAGTCTGGGGTAATTGGCAGACTCTGGGGTAATTGGCAGACTCTGGGGCTAACTGGCAGTCTCTGGGAGTAATTGGCAGAGTTTGGGGGTAATTGACAGAGTCTGGGATAATTGGCAGTGTCTGGGGGTAATTGGCAGTGTCTGGGGGTAATTGGCAGTGTCTGGGGGTAATTGGCAGTGTCTGGGGGTAATTGGCAATTTCTGGGGGTAACTGGCAGTGTCTGAGGGTAAAGGCAGAGTCTGGGGGTAATTGGCAGACTCTGGGGTAATTGGCAGACTCTGGGGCTAACTGGCAGAGTCTAGAGGTAATTGGCAGAGTTTGGGGGTAATTGACAGAGTCTGGGATAATTGGCAGTGTCTGGGGGTAATTGGCAATTTCTGGGGATAACTGGCAGAGTCTAGAGGTAATTGGCAGAGTCTGGTGTGGAATGAACAGAGTGATTAGTTTCAGCATCAGTTTGCTGACTCTAACTTGGGAAATTAAAGATCACACCAGTTTTAATAATGCAAATTCTCCACAATGTTAGCTGATGAGCTTATTTAATTAAAAGCATTCAACTGTGTCAACTACAAGTAAATGTTCCACTTGATAGAACATAACAACCCTTTTTCCCATATGTGTTGTTGCTCCGATAGCAGCTCTCTCCTGTCTGGGACAGAAAGCCACGTTTTCCCAAGGCCCGTGCCCCGGGTTTGGGCTTGTAACCCAGGCTGTGCAGTACAGAGGAGTGCTGCACTGCCAGAGGTGCTGGGTGGGCACCCTCGCTCACCCTCTAAACCCAAAATATCCCACCCAAGGTCAGCGAACCTTCGCGTGGCCTGTGTTCCAGCCACCCCATGGCGAGAGGGGTGGGAACATTTGCCCCGCTGTCTTTCAAATGAAGAATTAAAATGAGGCCCCGGCTGCCCTCTCAGGTGGCAAATAGTAAGCCCCGTGGCGTTATTCGAATTCTCCTGGGCAATTGTTATCTCAAACAACATCACAAAAACAAAGTACCTGCTCACAGTCGCATTGCTGTTTGTGGGAGATTGCTGTGTGCCAACCTGCCTCATGTGTTTTCTACATTTCAAACAGCACTTTGGAGATCCACAGGTCACAAAAGGTGCTAAATTAAAATAAGCCTTTCAGGTTAATTTGACAGGGTAGATTAAGCCCAAAATTAAGGCGATTGCTCATGGTGGGCCGAGCTTGCTGTGTCTTAGTATTTCCTTTCTCTATATTGTGAACAGTTTTGGTCCCCTTATCTAAGGATAGGTGCCCTGGCATTGGGAGCGGTTCAGAGAAGGTTCAAGAGGCTAATCCCGGGTATAGGGGATTTTCTCATGAGGTTGGGTAGGTTGGGGCTATACTCATTGAAGCTTAGAAGGCTGGGAGATAATCTTACTGAGAAGTATCGGATTTTCAGGGGGCTTGACAAGGAGATTTGATAGAGGTGTATAAGATTTTGATGGGTATAGATAGAGTGAATGCAAGCAGGCTTTTTCCACTGAGGCTTGGGGAGATAAAACCATGGGTTAAGGGTGAAAGGAGAAAAGTTTAAAGGGAATATTAGCAGGTGCTTCTTCACGGAGAGAGTGGAGGGAGTGTGGAATGAGCTACCGGATAAAGTGGTACATGCGGGGTCACTTTTAACATTTAAGAAAAACTTGGACGGGTTCATGGATGAGAGGGGTGTGGAGGGATAGTGTTCAAGTGCAAGTCAGTGGGAGTAGGCAAGAAATGGTTCGGCACAGACAAGAAGGGCCAAAAGGCCTGTTTCTGAGCTGTAATTTTCTATGGTTCTATGGACAGGGTAGATGCTTTTTCTCTATTGGTGAGTCTAGGACAGTGAAAAGTCTCACAACACCAGGTGAAAGCCCAACAGATTTATTTGGTAGCACAAGCTTTCGGAGTGTCGCTCTTTCTTCAGTTGAGTGTCGTTCCTTCTCACCTGAAGAAGGAGCGACATTCTGAAAGCTTGTGTTATCAGATAACACAAGCTTTTTTTTCTTTTGAAAAAGTGACTAAAGAGGTGGATGGGGGTAAGGCGGTTGATGTGGTATATATGGACTTTAGTAAGGCGTTTGATAAGGTGGCCCATGGAAGACTTCTGCAGAAAATGCAGATGTATGGGATAGAGGGTGAGTTAGCTAATTGGATTAGGAATTGGCTAGCTGATAGAAGACAGAGGGTGGTGGTTGATGGGAGATATTCATCGTGGAGTTCGGTGACAAGTGGTGTACCTCAGGGGTCTGTTTTGGGGCCCCTGCTGTTTGTAATTTTTATAAATGATCTTGATGAGGGTATTGAGGGATGGATCAGTAAATTTGCAGATGATACTAAAGTTGGTGGAGTGGTAGATAGTGAAGAGGGGTGTTTTAGTTTACAGAGTGACTTGGACAAGTTGCAGAGCTGGGCCGAGAGGTGGCAATGGAGTTTAATGTGGAAAAGTGTGAGGTAATGCACTTTGGCAGGAACAATAAATGTGTAGAGTATAGGGCTAATGGTAGGGCTCTTAATAGTGTTGAGGAACAGAAGGATCTTGGTGTATGTGTCAATAGATCCCTGAAAGTAGGCATTCAAGTGGATAAAGTTGTTAAGAAGGCATATGGAGTCTTAGCTTTTATTGGTAGGGGGATTGAATTTAGGAGCCGCAGCATCATGTTGCAACTGTACAAAACTCTAGTGCGGCCGCACTTGGAGTATTGTGTGCAGTTCTGGTCCCCACATTATAAGAAAGATGTGGAGGCATTGGAGAGGTACAGAGGAGGTTTACCAGGATGTTGCCTGGTATGGAGGGCAGGTCTTATGAAGAGAGGCTGAGGGATTTGAGGTTGTTTTCGTTAGAAAGGAGGCGGCTAAGAGGGACCTAATCGAAACATATAAGATGATTAGAGGTTTAGATAGGGTGGACAGTGATAGCCTTTTTCCTAGGATGGAAAAAGCTAGCACGAGGGACACAGCTTTAAATTAAGGGGTGATAGTTATAGGACGGATATCAGAGGTAGGTTCTTTACCCAAAGGGTGGTTCGGGAGTGGAATGCCCTGCCTGCAGCAGTTGTAGATGCGCCAAGTTTGGTGGCGTTTTAAGAGGTTAGTTGATAAGTATATGGAAGAGAAGGGAATGGTTTAGTTTGGAGGGCATTGCTTTTTATATTGGTCGGCGCAACATCGAAGGCCGAAGGGCCTGTTCTGTGCTGTAATGTTCTATGTTCTATAAACCTGTTGGACTTTAATTTGGTGTTATGAGACTTCTTACTGTGCTTACCCAGTCCAATGCTGGCATCTCCACATCATGGTGCATCTCAGACCAGAGGGTATGATCTCAGAATAAGGGGTTGCCCATTGAAGACAGAGATGAGGAGGAATTTCTTCTCTCAGAAGGATTTACCCTAGAATTCTCTGGGAGGCTAGAGAGGAGATTGCAGAGCCTCTGGCTCTGATCTTCAGGTCCTCGTTGGTTACGGGTGTGGTTCCGGAGGACTGGAGGATAGCGAATGTGGTCCCATTGTTTAAGAAGGGGAAGAGAGACCTTCCAGGGACTTATAGGCCAGTGAGTCTTACTTCTGTTGTGGGCAAGGTATTGGAGAGAATTATTAGGGATAGGATTTATAGTTATTTAGAGAGAAATGAATTGATTGGGGATAGTCAGCATGGGTTTGTGAAGGGTAGGTCATGCCTTACTAACCTCATTGAGTTTTTTGAGAAAGTGACCAGAGATGTGGATGGGGGTAAGGCGGTTGATGTAGTATATATGGACTTTAGTAAGGCTTTTGATAAGGTGGCCCATGGAAGACTTCTACAGAACATGCAGATGTGTGGAATAGAGGGTGATTTAGCTAATTGGATTAGAAATTGGCTGGCAGATAGAAGACAGAGGGTGGTGGTTGATGGGAGATTTTCATCGTGGAGTTCGGTGACGAGTGGTGTGCCTCAGGGGTCTGTTTTGGGGGCCCTGCTGTTTGTAATTTTTATAAATGATCTGGATGAGGGTATTGAAGGATGGATTAGTAAATTTGCAGATGACACTAAAGTCGGTGGAGTGGTAGATAGTGAAGAGGGGTGTTATAGTTTACAGAGTGACTTGGACAAGTTGCAGAGCTGGGCCGAGAGGTGGCAAATGGATTTTAATGTGGAAAAGTGTGAGGTAATGCACTTTGGCAGGAACAATAAATGTGTAGAGTATAGGGCTAATGGTAGGGCTCTTAATAGTGTTGAGGAACAAAAGGATCTTGGTGTATGTGTCAATAGATCACTGAAAGTAGGCAGTCAAGTGGATAAAGTTGTTAAGAAGGCATATGGAGTCTTAGCTTTTATTGGTAGGGGGATTGAATTTCGTAGCCGCAGCATCATGTTGCAACTGTACAAAACTCTAGTGCGGCCGCACTTGGAGTATTGTGTGCAGTTCTGGTCGCCACATTATAAGAAAGATGTGGAGGCATTTGGAGAGGGTACAGAGGAGGTTTACCAGGATGTTGCCTGGTATGGAGGGCAGGTCCTATGAGGAGAGGTTGAAGGATTTGAGGTTGTTTTCGTTAGAAAGGAGGCGGCTACGAGGGGATCTTATTGAAGCATATAAGATGATTAGAGGTTTAGATAGGGTGGACAGTGATAGCCTTTTTCCTAGGATGGAGAAAGCTAGCACGAGGGGACACAGCTTTAAATTAAGGGGTATGAGTTATAGGACGGATATCAGAGGTAGGTTCTTTACTCAAGAGTGATTAGGGAGTGGAATGCCCTGCCTGCAGCTGTTGTAGATGCGCCAAGTTTGGTGGTGTTTAAGAGGTTAATTGATAAGTATATGGAAGAGAAGGTAATGGTTTAGTTTGGAGGGGCATTGCTTTTTATTTTGGTCGGCACAACATCGAAGGCCGAAGGGCCTGTTCTGTGCTGTATTGTTCTATGTTCTATGTTCTAAGGTAGTAAATCTGCAGAATTCTTCACTGCAGGGAGACGTTGAGGCCGTATTGTTAAGTATGCCCAAGGCTGAGATGGGCAGATTTTAATCAGTAAGGGAATCAAGGGGATAAAGGAGAGTTGAGAATTGTTATATCAAATCAGTCATGTCCCATTGGATGGCGAAACAGACTTGATGGGCCAAATGGCCTGTTTCTACTCCTACATCTTTGGTCTTATTTGTTGAAAGATGACAGGCCTTTCTGATCTGAGAGCTGACCGTGAGAGGGCTGCTCTTGGATTTTTTTTGAGAGTATCCTAGTGCTTCACGTCGTTAGTGTACGCTTGACCTGGACCATTTGATGGGCAACACAACAGCTCAGTGACTATCGCTGTGCTGTGCAGATACATGGATTTGGGCCTGTGTCTGTGGGAGTTTGCACATCCTCCCCGTGCTTGCGTGGGTTTTCTCCAGGTGCTCTGGTTTCCTCCCACATCCCAAAGATGTGCTCTTAGGCTGATTGGGAAAGCAAATTCTCCCTAAATTGTCTCAAATTTGGTTTTTAATGCATAGATCTATAAACATGGATAGGGATCACGGGTAGAGGTGGGAACATCGGGGTGGCGGCGCGGGCTCATTGAGCCGAAGGGTCTGTTTCCCGTGCTGTTTTGTTCTTTGTTCTTTGAATTAAACAACCATTTCCCAACTTGGGAAAACATTGTAAAGGATGGGAGACTCATTGACAGCAGTGGATATAGGCTGTGTTTCTAACCCTCTCTCACTCTCTCCTTACCGCGTTGTTCCTTGTTGAGTTGCAAGAAATATCAGTACAGCACCCAAAAATATTCTTCACATTTAAGCCTATCAGCATAGCATTTACCATGGAGGAATATCATGACAGATCCGGATTTCTGTCCACACTTAATACTCACTTGGCCACATTACTTGGATAAGGGTTCAGGAGCAGACTTTGTGCCTCAGTTTCCTCTCCCTATCTCAAGGTGCCGCTGCCAATTTAAATGTCATTTCCACATGTGGCCAGATAACTCAGCATAGCTTGAAGAATGAGCCAAGAATCTCCTGGTTTGCTGTGGCGTAGTGTTACACTGCTGACTGATGGGTAGGGCGGGAGATCACACAATTTGAAGGGAATTATCTAGAAAAATCTGCTGATCGTGTGCTAAAAATCAGGCAGAACAATGCAAAAACAAAAGTTTTCTTCATAGATGATTCGGTTATCAATTCCATCTCTCACACAGATGGAGAAAGTCTCAGCGTCTCAGACACGGCTGACTGTTTGACAGAGTGATTTAGTGATTGGTACTGCACCAACACAGATTTAGGGACAGATTTCCATTGCTGAGGGATTTAGATTAGGAAATTTTCCGACTTAGCAGACTTGCCTCAGTTTAAAGAGACCCGTTAGACCCAATTTTTATTCCGAAGAGGTGGGGGTGAGATAGACTCCAGCCTGCTGATTCTAGAAGCAGGTCCTAGGCGGGTGGGCGAGTGCCTGCAGACCCCCGACCTATCTTTAGTTACCTGGGATTTTGTCCCAGGTATTTTAGAAGCTGTTAGGTCCTCAAAGCTTCATCTCTCATATGCTTTCATACCCCCTTGCCACCTCCCTGAGCCATCACTTATATGTTTCCCTGAAGCGTTAACGCACAGTCTACACTTGAGCAAGGATCTTGTCTGACATAATTAAAGGTCTCCAGAGTTAGCCTAACACCACAAAAATTTTACCGTGAATGTTCATCCACAGAAAGAACGACCAACCTCTCTTACACTGATGAAGATCTCCCCACCTCTTTGCTCCTCCTCCGTAAAAGACAATTTCAGTTATGTGTTTAAAAGGTTTCACTCTTTCTATAAATCTCAAAATTATTCATCAAAATGACACAGCTATCTCAGCTTTAACATAAGGCTTTCACAAATGTTATCAGCATGCTATGTTTTGAGGACATGCTCAGCTGTGTAACATTTGAGTAAAGTACTGGTGGAGTCGGGTCTGTTGCTATAACGCTGGGGTACAGTACTGGTGGGGACAGATCTGTCACTATAACATTGGGGTACAGTACTGGTGGAGACACATCTGTCACAATAATATTGGGGTACAGTACTGGTGGTGACACATCTGTCCCTATAACATTGGGGTACAGTACTGGTGGGGACACATCTGTCACAATAACACTGGGGTACAGTACTAGTACAGTACTAGTGGAGTATACAGATACTGTATAACACTGGGTTATAGTACTGGTGGGTTTGGGTCTGTCACTATAACATTGGGATATAGTACAGGTGGAGACAGATCAGTCTCTATAACACTGGGGTATTGTACTGGTGGGGACAGGCTTGTCACTGTATAACATTGGAGTATAGTACTGGTGGGGATGGGTCTGTAAGTATATAACATTGGGATACAGTACTGGTGGTGATGGATTTGTCACTATAACACTGGGGTACAGTACTGGTGGGTTTGGGTCTGTCACTGTATAACACTGGTGTACTATACTGGTGGGGACAGGTCTGTAATCGTATAACACTCAGTTACAGTACTGTGTGGACGTGTCTGTTACTGTATAACACTGGGGTACAGTACTGGTGGAGATGGGTCCGTCACTGAATAACACTGGGGTACAGTATTGGTGGGTTTGGGTCTGTCACTGCAAAACACTGGGATACAGTACTGCTGGAGATGGGTCTGTCACTATAACACTGGGGTACAGTACTGCTGGGTTTAGGTCTGTCACTGCAAAACACTGGGGTACAGTACTGCTGGGTTTAGGTCTGTCACTGCAAAACACTGGGGTACAGTACTGCTGGAGATGGGTCTGTCACTATAACACTGGGGTACAGTACTGCTGGGTTTAGGTCTGTCACTGCAAAACACTGGGGTACAGTACGGGTACAGTACTGCTGGAGATGGGTCTGTCACTATAACACTGGGGTACAGTACTGCTGGGTTTAGGTCTGTCACTGCAAAACACTGGGGTACAGTACTGGTGAGGACGCATCTGTTACTATAACACTGGTAAAACAATACTGGTAGGTTTGGGTCTGTCACTGTATGACACTGGGGTACTTTACTGGTAGGTAAGGGTCTGTCACTATATAACACTGGTGGGTTTGGGTCTGTCACTGGGGTAATTAGAACATAGAACATAGAACATTACAGCACAGAATTCGGCCTTCGATGTTGTGCCGACCAATATAAAAAGCAATGCCCCTCCAAACTAAACCATTCCCTTCTCTTCCATATACTTATCAACTAACCTCTTAAACGCCACCAAACTTGGCGCATCTACAACTGCTGCAGGCAGGGCATTCCACTCCCGAACCACCCTTTGGGTAAAGAACCTACCTCTGATATCCGTCCTATAACTATCACTATTTTACTGGTGGGACAGGTCTGTCACTGATTTTGATTTTGATTTGATTTATTATTGCCACATGTATTGGCATACAGTGAAAAGTATTGTTTCTTGTGCTCTATACATACAAAACACACCGTTCGTAGAGTAGGAAATAAAAAATTGCAGAATGTAGTGTTATAATCATAGTTAGGGTCTAGAGAAAGATCAACTTAATGTGAAGTAAGTCCATTCAAAAGTCTGACAGCAACAGGGAAGAAGCTGTTCTTAAGTCAGTTGGTACGTGACCTTAGACTTTTGTATCTTTTTCCCAATGGAAGAAGGTGGAAGAGAGAATGTCCGGGGTGCGTGGGGTCCTTAATTATGCTGGCTGCTTTGCCGAGGCAGCAGGAAGTGTAGACAGAGTCAATGCATGGCAGGCACGTTCACAATCTTTTGTAGTTCCTTGTGGTCTCAGGCAGAGCAGGAGCCATACCAAACTGTGATACAATCAGAAAGAGGGCTTTCTATTCTGCATCTGCAAATGTTAGTGACAGTCATGGATGACACGCCAAATTTTGTTGGTCTTCTGAGGAAGTAGAGGCATGGTGGGCTTTCTTAACTATAGTGTCAGCATGGGGGTCTAGGACAGGTTGTTGGTGATATGGACACCTAAAAACCTGAAGCTCTTGACACGGCTGCAGTACTGGTGAGTTTGGGTCTGTCACTGTATAACACTGGGGTGAAGTACTGGTGGGTTTGGGTCGGTCACTGTATAACACTGGGGTACAGTACTGGTGGGGATGGGTCTGTCACTGTATAACATTGGGTACAGTACTGGTGGGGATGGATCTGTCGCTGTATAACACTGGGGTACAATACTGGTGGGTTTGGGTCTGTCACCGTATCACACTGGGGTACAGTACTGGTCGGTATAGGTCTGTCACTGTAACACACTGGGGTACAGTACTGGTCGGTATAGGTCTGTCACTGTATCACACTGGGGTACAGTACTAGTGGGGATGGATCTGTCGCTATATAACACTGGAATACAGTACAGATGGGGATTGGGTCTGTCACTGTTTAACATTGGGTACAGTACTGGTGGGGATGGATCTGTCGCTGTATAACATTGGGTACAGTACTGGTGGGGATGGATCTGTCGCTGTATAACACTGGGGTACAGTACTGGTGGGTTTGGGTCTGTCACCGTATCACACTGGGGTACAGTACTAGTCGGTATAGGTCTGTCACCGTATCACACTGGGGTACAGTACTGGTCGGTATAGGTCTGTCACTGTATCACACTGGGGTACAGTACTAGTGGGGATGGATCTGTCGCTATATAACACTGGAATACAGTACAGATGGGGATTGGGTCTGTCACTGTTTAACACAGATAAAGTATTGGTGTGGACGGTTCTGTCACTGTATAACACTGGGGTACAGTACTGTTGGGTATGGATCTGGCATTGCATAACAAAGCACAAAAAACAAAGAACAATACAGCACAGAAACAGGCCCTTTGGCCCTCCAAGCCTACGCTGATCAAATGTTCCTAACTAGACCATCCGTTTGTATCCTTTCATTCCCAGTCTTTCACGTGGCTATCTGGATAAGCCTTAAATGATCCTAGCATGTCTGCCTCAACCACCTTGCTTGGTAGTGCATTCCAGGCCCCCACCACCCTCTGTGTAAAAAACGTTCCTCACATATTCACATTGAACCTTGCCTTCCTTACCTTGAACTTGTGACCCTTTGTCATTTCTGACCTGGGAAAAAGCTTCCAACTGTTCACTCTATCTACGCCCTTCATAATTTTATAAATTTCTATTAGGTTGCCCCCTCAACCTCCATCTTTCCAGTGAGAACAACCCTAGTTTACTCAATCTTACTTCATAGCTAATACCCTCCATACCAGGCAACATCCTGTAAACCTTTGCTACACTCTCTCCTAAGCCTCGATGTCCTTTTGGGAGTGTGATGACCAGAACTGGACACACTATTCCAAATGTGGCCTAACCAACATTCTATTTAACTACAACATCGTATGCCAACTTTTATACTCTATGCCCTGTCCAATAAAGGCAAGTATGCCATATGCTTCTTCACCATCCTCTCCACCTGTGCTGCCACCTCTAAGAATCTGTGGACTTGCACACCCAGATCCCTCTGTATGTCTATACTCCTGATGGTTCTGCCATTTATTGTATAGCTCCCCCCTGCCATTGGATAACACTGGGGTCTGTCACTGTGTAACACTGGGATAGAGTACTGGTGGGGGCAGGTCTGTCACTGTTTTACATTGGGATACAGTGCTGATGGGAACAGATCTGTCACTGTGTAACACTGAAGTACAGTACTGGTAGGTTGGGTCTGTCACTGTGTAACTCTGGGGTACAGTACTGATGGGGACGGGTCTGTCACTGTATAACAGTGGGATATAGTACTGGTGGGGACTGGTCTGTCACTGTATAATACTGGGTACAGCACTGTTGGGGATGAGTCTGTCTTTGTATCACACTGGGCTACAGTACCGGTGGGCATGGGCTTGTCACTGTATAACACTGGGGTACGGTACTGGTGGAGACAGGTCTGTCTGTATAACACTGGGGTACAGTATTGGTGAGGACGGGTCTGTCACTGTATAAACTGGGGTACAGTACTGATGGGGACAGCTCTGTCACTGTATAACACTGGGGTACAGTACTGGTGGGGACAGGTCTGTCACTGTATAACACAGGGGTACAGTACTGGTGGGGACAGGTCTGTCACTGTGTAATACTGGGGTACAGTAATGGCAGGTATTGGGCCTGTCACTGTATAACACTGGGGTACAGTACTGGTGGGGACAGGTCTGTCACTGTATAACACTGGGGTACAGTACTGGTGGGGACAGGTCTGTCACTGTATAACACTGGGGTAGAGTACTGATGGGGATGGGTCTGTTACTGAATAACACTGCGGTAGAGTATGGTGGGGACGGGTCTGTTACTGTATAACACTAGGGTACAGCACTGATAGGGATTGGGTTTGTCGCTGTATAACACTGGGGTACAGTACTGGTGGGGACGGGTCTGTCGCTGTATAACACTGGGATACAGTACTGCTAGGGATGGGTTTGTCAGTGTATAATACTGGGATACAGTACTGGTGGGGACGGGTCTGTCGCTGTATAGCACTGGGGTACAGTACTAGTGGGGACAGGTCTGTCAGTGTATAACACTGGGATACAGTACTGGTGGGGACGGGTCTGTCGCTGTATAGCACTGGGGTACAGTACTGGTGGGGACGGGACTGTCAGTGTATAACACTGGGGCATAATACAGGTAGGAATGGGTCTGTGTCTGTATAGCATTTGGGTACATACTTGTGGGTATGGATCTGTCACTATATGACACTGGGGTACAATATTGGTGGGTAATTGTCTATTGGTGTGTGCAATTTGAGGTGATTAAGCATTTGTTTTAGAAAATATTATTAAGTACAATTCTCCCCAGAGCCTCTTTTGAGTAACATTAAACAACAGGCAGATTTCAAGTCAACAGAAAATATTGAATTGAAACTCTATTGTCAGTGTAGGAGTATTCATTGTTTAAGTCTCCTAAATTTCCCCCACTCCCTCTTCCTTTTAGTTTAGACTCCTCTACCGCCGGGTTTGCTGAATTGGCCTCACTAAATTGCCCCTTAGTGATCTGAGATGTGTAGGCTAGATGGATTAGCCATGGGAAATGTGTTGGGTTACAGGGATGGGGCAGTGGAGAGGTTCTAGATAAGACATACTGTCAGAGTTGGCACAGACTCAAGGGGTCAACGGCCTCCCTCAGCACTGTAGGGATTCTACGATCTACATATAGGATGAGGATTAATGATCAGGGTATCATGTTCCCAGTCCAGAGTCTAATCTTTGATGACTGTCTAGCCTCACATGTGCTGATTGGCAGTTTGGACAATATTCTAAAGGCAGCTCCTCGAACTATGATCCAGGGTGTATCAGTTTGGGACAAAACTGGGTGAGATTTTGACACACTGCTCTCTCCTTCCATCATCAGATATTGAGGTTCTGGGCCATTCCCCAGCTCCTGCCCCCTACAGGAGGAGGTCTTGCCATGCAGCCTGCCTATGTCTCTCAGCTCAATAGTGAGTCAGGAAGAAATAAAGAGGGGACATTTCAGTTGATGGGACCAGTGCCCCAAGCACTTGAATGCATTAGAAGAGCTCACACTTGCTATACTCTTTACCAGAAACCTTTCCTAACAGAAAACCAAGCTATCTTCTCAACGGAGACATGGTTGATGGGCTGTCACAGTGGTAGCCATCCACAATGATAGATTCCCTGTTTCTGAGGCTGAACGTTGCAAGTTCAAGTTTAAGTTTTTTAAAGTGTATTTGTTGGTGAAACAAGTAGGCTTACATTAACACTGCAATGAAGTTACTGTGAAAATCCCCCAGTCGCCACACTCCGCCACCTGTTCGGGTAGATTGAGGGGGAATTTAACATGACCAATGCACATAACCAGAACATCTTTCAGACTGTGGGAAGAAACCTGAGCACCCAGAGGAAACCCATGCAAACATGTGGAGAATGTACAGACTCTGCACAGACAGTAAGCTGAGCCAGGAATCGAACCTGGGTTCCTGGCACAGAGAAGCAGCAGTGCTAACTATTGTGTCACCTTAATGAGGCATAAACACGCAATGTAGGAAGGAACTTTGGTTGAATGCTGTTTGTCTTTCGGAGGAGTGTTAATCTGAGATCTTGCTTGCATGCATAAGGTCCCATGAAGGTATTCAAACAAAAGCTGATGGTCTCTGGGGCACTGGCCAATATTTATCCCACGTCACTAAAACTAATTATCGGTTATAATCATATTGCTGTTAGTAGGAGCTCAAACTAGCTGCCACATATCTTACATTCTCACAGTGACTACACTCCAAAACTACTTCATTAGCAGTAAAGTGCTTTTGAGATTAACCAAAGTCACAAAGCACGATTTAAAAGCAATTTTTTTCTTTGATAACCTAAACATCACTGACAATACACTCTTGCTGTGACCAGGGGAGGGTCACAGAAGAGTATTTCCATCTTGCTGCCAAGATGCTGCATAAAATCATTGCAAAACTATATACATTCTATTGTGAAATTCTCTGATTGTCAGTCCATGAATAGTATTCCTGCTGTCCCTGACTGGGGGAAGTAGCAGGAGAGAGAGATTGATTCCCCAATTAAAGCACAGCACATTTAACAGGAGCAGAACAATAGGCAATAGCAGCTGAGTGAACATGTGTGTGTGTGTGTGTGTGTGTGTGTGCATTTCTTTGTGTCTATGTCTGCATGTGTGAGAATTTGTATATGTGAGAATATATATATATATATAGATATTTGGTGTGTGCATGTTAATGTGTGTGAATATATACATGTGCTGTGTGTGAATGTGTATGTATGAATGTCAGTGAGAGTTTGTATGTGTGTGGTACACATACACATACATTCTATATGGCGTGTGTGTGAATGTGTGAGTATATATATTTTTATCCACATACCTGATGTGGGTGTGAATATGTGTAAGAATATATATCTCTATACATTTACAAGTGTGCATATGAATGCATTTATATATATATATAAACATGTACATGGTTTCTGTGCATGAATTTGAGAATATACATCTTTATACATGTACATGGTGTATGTGTGTGTGTGGTGTGTGAATGTGAGAATATATATTACACACGTAAATGGTGTGTGTGTGAATGTGTTCATATATACATATAAATATGTACATGGTGTGTGTGAATTTGAGAATATATATCTTATACATGTACATGGTGTGTGTATGTGTGTGTGTGGTGTGTGAATGTGAGTGAGAATATATATCTATACATGTACATGTGTGTATGTGTGTGTGTGTGAATAAGAATATATATCTATATATGTACATGGTGTGTGTGTGTGTGTGTGATATGTGAATAAGAATATATATCTATATATGTACATGGTGTGTGTGTGTGTGATATGTGAATAAGAATATATATCTATACATGTACATGGTGTGTGTGTGTGTGTGTGTGTGATATGTGAATAAGAATATATATCTATACATATACATGGTGTGTGTGTGTGTGTGGTATGTGAATGTGAATGAGAATATATATCTATACATGTACATGGTGTGTGTGTATGTGGTATGTGAATGTGAATGAGAATATATATCTATACATGTACATGGTGTGTGTGTGTGGTATGTGAATGTCAGTGAGAATATATATCTATACATGTACATGGTGTGTGTGTGTGTGACATGTGAATGAGAATATATATCTATACATGTACATGGTGTATGCATGTGTGTGTGGTATGTGAATGTGAATGAGGATATATATCTATACATGTACATGGTGTGTGTGTGTGAATGTGAGTACGCCTGCACCATCCTCACAGCCAGGAGGAACCGCACTGGCGTCAGTTTCACTGTCAGTTTCCATTAACTGAATGCTGTCTCCACTCGGAGCTCTGGGCAATAGCCGGAGCTCCACAGGGAGCTGCTGCACCCACAGGTTCTCTCTCGCCTAGCTGGGATAGTGCACACTTGTTCCGTGTCATTGTTCCTCTGCCTGCCTCCCCTGCACAGCTCCCCTGCCCTGCGCGTTTAAAAAGAGATCGCCACTTACTCTGCACCTCGAACTTGCGGATGATGGTGTCCAGGTAGGTGTTCTGAGGCGCCACATGGCCCCTGCGAACCGGCATCTTGTCGCCAGGTCTCCGATCAGCTGCTAGTGTGTCAGAGCAGGCAGCTCGCCTGCTGCTCCGTGCCCCATCCTTTCACTGCGCTGTGTGGAGAGGGAAGCACGCCCTCCAGCCAGCCGCCTGTTCACTGTTACCAAGACACCGGCCTCCAGGGAAATCCAATCTCCAGCATCCCTCTATCACCTCCCCAAAAACCTACAACGCGATGAAAGCCCTCATCTCAGGCAGGAGGGGGGAGAACAATGACACACGGAGCAGGAATCTCTTGTGCTGATTAAAGAAACAAAAGGCACGCTCCGGCTAAAAGAGATTGGAATCAATACAGAAATCCAATCTTTCCTCTCCAAACTGCAGCGTGAAGAGAGAGCCAGAATTAGTGATTTGCCAGCTAGGTGCTGCACAGCCCATATTTAGGGTTGTACACCAATTAATCATCAGTGCCGTCCAGCTCCTGTTTATTTCCCTTCTTTCTCATGCAAGCAAATTCATCAGTTCCAGGGGCAGTTCCGCAAGTGGAGATTACTTGTAAAACTCACTCCAAATTCTCAGTAGATGTTCTTCTCAATTTAAGGATGGGGGGGGGTCAAACCAAGGTCACACCAGAGTCACTTTAAAGGGGAAACAATCCGCCTGGGAAATAAAATCCCTGGTTTTTGTGTGTTTGCAAATGTGTAAACTATTTTTAAATGGTCTTCACATTGTTGTCATGGAATTCCACCGAGTGCTAATCCTGAACCAAACATACATCTGTCTATATTCTTCACAGAGGCAGTCCCCTATGATTCTTAGGATGGCCCTGTTCAAAATTTAAGGGGGGGGGGAGGGAGGAATGTATCTAAACTTACATATGTTTAAAAATAAGTCAGTCCAGTGAAATTTGAGCCCATGAGGTAAGAAATATCAATGCCAGGAAAAGAAACACTTCCCAACTCTACCATCCAGTGTCAGCTATATACACTCCCTGGAAAGGACAGGTACAGCACAGGGTTAAATATGATTAAACCTCTCTATATCATCCCCATCAAACACTCCCAGGACAGGTACAGCACGGGTTTAGATACAATTAAAGCCCCTCTATACTGTCTCCATCAAACACTCCCCGGACAGGTACAGCAGGGGATTAGATACAGAGTAAAGCTCCCTCTACACTGTCCCTATCAAACACTCCCAGGACAGGTACAGCACAGGACTAGATACAATTAAATCTCCCTCTATATTATCCCCATCAAACACTCACAGGACATGTACAGCACAGGGTTAGATATAGAGTAAAGCTCCCTCTACACTGTCCCCATCAAACACCCTCAGGACAGCTACAGCACAAGGTTAGATACAATTAAAGCCTCTCTATACTGTCCCCATCAAACGCTCCCAGGAAAGGATAAGTACACCACGGGGTAAGATACAGAGTGAAGCTCCCTCTACACTGTCCCCATCAAACACTCCCAGGACAGGTACAGCACAGGGTTAGATGTAGAGTAAAGCTTCCTCGACACTGTGGTCATCAAACACCCCCAGGATGGGGAAGATATAGAGTAAAGCTCTCTCTACACTGATTCCATTCAACTCTCGCAGAGCAGTACAGCAAGGGGTTAGATACAGAGTAAAGTTCCCTCTACATTGTTCCCCATCAAACACTCCCAGGACCAGGTACAGCACGGGGTTAGATACAGAGTAAAGATCCCTCTACACTATCCCCATCAAACACTCCCAGGACAGGTACAGCACGGGGTTAGATACAGAGTAAAGCTCCCTCTACACCGTCCCCCATCAAACACTCCAAGGACAGGTACAGCACGGGGTTAGATACAGAGTAAAGCTCCCTCTACACTGTCCCCCATCAATCACTCCCAGGACAGATACAGCACGGCGTTAGATACAGAGTAAAGTTCCCTCTACACTGTCCCCCATCAAACACTCCCAGGACAGGTACAGCACGGGGTTAGATACAGAGTAAAGCTCCCTCTACACTGTCCCCATCAAACACTCCCAGGACAGGTACAGCACGGGGTTAGATACAGAGTAAAGCTCCCTCTACACTGTCCCCATCAAACACTCCCAGGACAGGTACAGCACGGGGTTAGATACAGAGTAAAGCTCCCTCTACACTGCCCCCCCATCAAACATTCCCAGGACAGGTACAGCACGGAGTTAGATACAGAGTTTTTTATTCATTTGTGGGACATGGCCATTGCTGGCTGGC
The DNA here is from genome assembly GCA_024679065.1 of Sphyrna mokarran. Classification (NCBI taxonomy): domain Eukaryota; kingdom Metazoa; phylum Chordata; class Chondrichthyes; order Carcharhiniformes; family Carcharhinidae; genus Sphyrna; species Sphyrna mokarran. The sequence continues at coordinate 36,785,080 of JAGIQG010000027.1, forward strand.
CAGGATTTATCGTCCATTCTGAGTTCCCTGAGAGTATTTGAAAATCAACCACATTACTGTGGCTCTTCCCTATAGGACATTATTGTACTGGATTGATTCTTCCAACAATCAACAATGGTTTCATGGACTTTTAATTCCAGATATTTTTATTGAATTCCAATTCCACTATCTGCCATTGCAGGATTTGAACCCACGTCTGCAGGACATTAGCTGAGTTTCTGGATTAATAATCTAGTGATAATACCACTAGACCATTGCCTTCCCCCAAAAGCTTCTTCTATGCTGACCTCATCAAGCACTCCCAGGACAGGTACAAAAGAGGTTAGATACAGAGTAAAGCTCCCTCTACACTACCCTCATTAAACACTCCCAGGACAGGCACAACATGGGGTTAGATACACAGTAAAGCTCCCTCTACACTGTCCGCGTCAAATACTGCCAGGTATGTACGAATGACGATTAGATGCAGAGTAAATCTCCTTCTATGCTGCCTGCATCAAACACTCCCAGGTGCAAAAGAAGGTTAGATGCAGAGTAAAGCTCCCTCTACACAACATATCAAGCACTCCCAAGACAAGTACAACATGGGGTGAGATACAGAGTAAAGTTCTCTCTACACTGTCCCCATCAATATCCCCAGGACAACTACATCATTGTATTAGATACAGAATAATGTTTCCTCTGCACTGTCCCCATCAAACACTCCCAGGACAGGTGCAGCTCGGGGTGAGATACAGAGTAAAGTTCCCTCTAACTGTCCCCATCAAATGCTCCCTGGACAGGTACAGCATGGGGTTAGATGCAAAGTAAAGCTCCCTCTACACTGTCCCCATCAAACACTCCCAGGACAGGTACAGCACGGGGTTAGATACAGAGTTAAGTTCCCTCTACACTGTCCCCCATCAAACGCTCCCAAGACAGGTACAGCACGGGGTTAGATACAAAGTAAAGCTCCCTCTACACTGTCTCCATCAAACACTCCCAGGACAGGTACAGCACGGGGTTAGATACAGAGTAAAGCTCCCTCTACACTGTCCCCATCAAACACTCCCAGGACAGGTACATCACGGGGTTAGATACAAAGTAAAGCTCCCTCTACACTGTCTCCATCAAACACTCCCAGGACAGGTACATCACGGGGTTAGATACAAAGTAAAGCTCCCTCTACACTGTCTCCATCAAACACTCCCAGGACAGGTACAGCACGGGGTTAGATACAGAGTAAAGCTCCCTCTACACTGTCCCCATCAAACACTCCCAGGACAGGTACAGCATGGGGTTAGATACAGAGTGAAGCTCCCTCTACACTGTCCCCATCAAACACTCCCAGGGACAAGGACTCCTGACCTTATCTGTTGGTCCCACCTTCCTTCCTATTGATTTCATGGATTACACTGATTATAAGCCAATTCTCCTTTGCCGGCCACAGTGAATTTTTGAATGGTTCTTTTCCTAGTGTACTCTGTTTCACAGCCACACTCATCCCTCCCTTCTCAAAAAGTCCACCCTTGACAATTCTTTGTACATCAATTACTTACCCACCGTCAACCTGCTCTTCCTCGCAAGTTGTCACTGTCTTATCCACACCTATTTGTCCTAGTTCCCTACAACTCGGCGGTTGAATACAATGACTTCAGGTTCCAGTCCGTGTCACTACGCTGCAATGCTCCTCACGAATCGAATCTGTGCTCATTGTGTGCCCACTTGGCCACACCTTGCTGACCTGTGAGCTGGAGTTTGTGGGTTCAGATCCTACTCCAGAAAGCTATGTACAAGTTCTGAGGTGGTCCAGCAGTGCAGGACAGAGGGAGAGCTCTGCTAATGTAAATGTTGCCTTTGAGATGTGAAAACCTCTCAGGAGGATGTAAGAAATCCAATATCACAAAATGAAAACAGAGTGGAGCTCTCCCTGGTAAATATTTATCAATCAACGTGATGAAGACTACATTGCTGTTTCTGGGAACGCACTGTGCCCAGATTTGCTGTCTCTTTCCCATTGATTGAACTTCTTTTTCTTGTGAGATGTGGGCTTCATTTAATTACCCTTCTGAAGCTGGTGGTGTACTGACTTCTTGCTCTGCTACACTCCATGCGGTGTAGGTGCACCCACAGTGCAGTTAGGGAGTGAGCTCCAGGATTCTAAACCAGTGACAGTGAAGGGACAGTGACGTATTTCCAAGTCAGAGTGGTGAGTGACTTGGAGGGCAACTTGCGTTCCCATGTATCTGCTGTCCTCGTCCTTCTAGATAGTACAGGTTGTGGGTTTGGAAGTTACTGTCTAAGGAGCCTTGGTGAGTTGCTGCAATATGTCTTGTAGATGATACACACTGTGAATCGGTGGTGGAGGGAGCGAGTGTTTGTGGAAAGGGGTACTAGTCAAGTGGGCTTCTTAATTCCGAATGGTATCAAGCTTCGAGTGTTGCTTCTGGTGTGTGGTATGTGTCACTTTAAGACAGTACAGCAGAAGTGAGTCACCTAACTTAAGGGACTAATAGGAGCTGAGATAAGTGATCACACTAGAGGGTGGATCCTCTCTCAGGTATTTGGAACCATGTTGCAAGCACGTAGAGCTGTCCTCTCCCCCAGGGCAGTCTTGGTTCTGCATAAACCTTCTATGCCTAAGTTTCTCTTATCAGCAAATATCTTTTGTTCCTAACAAAACCTTGAATCTCTTAACACCTCCATAATACCACAATGTAACAATGTTGGAACTCCATTCATCCAAGCAAGTGGAGAATAATCCATCACACAACTTATTTGTGCCCTGTAGATAGTGGATAGGCTTTGGGGAGTCAGAGATGAGTTATATGCCACAGGATTCTTAGATGTGCTTTAGCAATCACAGCATTTAAATGGCTAGTCCTGTTCAGTTTCTGGTCAATGATAATCCCCACATTATTGATAGTAATGCCATTGAATGTCAACAGGCAATGGTTAGATCCTGTCTTGTTGGAGATGGATATTGCCTTGTGTGGTGCGAATATGACTTGCCACTTGTTAGCCCAAGCCTGGATATTGTCCAGATCTTGCTGCATTTGGACATGCTTCAATATCCGAGGAGTTACGAATAGTGCTGAACATTGTGCAGTCATCAGCGAACACCCGCACTTCTGACCTTATGACGGAGGGAAGATCATTGATGAAGATGGTTAGGCCTAGAACACGTGCCCTCAGGATAACCTCCTGCAGTGATAACCAGGAGGTGAAATGATTAACCTCTAACACCACAACCTTCCCTCATTCTGATTCCAACCAGAGTTTTGCCCGATTCCCATTGTTTTGCTAGGGTTTCTTGATGCCACACACTTTCAAATGTTGCTTTGATGTCAAGGGCAGTCATTCTCACCAATGGAGTTCAGCTGTTCTGTCCATATTTAAACCAAGGATATAAAAGGTCAGGATGAGGTCAGTGGGCAAGGATGTGGGATGCGGGCAAGGGCAGCATTTATTGCCCATCCCAAATTGCCCTTGAACTGAGTGACTTGCCATTTCAATGGGCAATTAAAAGACCCACATTGCTGTAGGTCTGGAGTCACATGTAGGCCAGACCGGGTAAGGACAGCGGATTTCCTTCCCTGAAGGACATTAGTGAACCAAGTGGATTTTTACAACAATCGGCAATGGTTTCATGGCTATCATTAGACTTTTAATTCTAGATTTTTACTGAATTCACATTTCACCATCTGCCACGGTGGGATTTGAACCCAGGCCCCATGAGTGATACTCCTGGGTTACTGGATTACTAGTCCAGTGACCCCGTACCATTGTGCCACCGCTTCCCTTGGGTGATCCTGGCAGAACCCAAACTGAGCATCAGTGAGCAGGTTATTGCCGAGTAAGTACCGCTTAATGACCTCTTCCATCACTTTACTGATGATTGAGACCAATTGGGTGGTAATTTTCTGGGTCAAATGTGTCCTGCTTTTTGTATACAGGACATACCTGGGCAATTTTCCACATCGTTGGGTAGATGCCAGTGTTGTAACTGTTCTGGAAGAGCTTGGATAGGGGAGCAGCAAGTTCTGGAACACAAGTACAATTGCCAGAATGTTATCAGGGCCTTTGCAGTATCCAGAACTTCCAACTGTTTCTTGATATCACAAGGAGTGAATCAAATTGGCTGGAGACTGGCATCTGTAATACTGGAGACCACTGCAGGAGACCGAGATGGACTCGGCACTTCTGGCTGAACGTTATGTTTCAGCCTTATCTTTTGTACTGACTGCTGAGCTCCTCTATCTATGAGGATGGGGATATTTGTGGGGCTCCTCCTGCAGTGAGTCATTTAATTGTCCACCACCATTCGTGACTAAATGTGACAGGACTGCAGAGCTTTGGTCTGATCCATTGATTGTGAGATTGCTTCGCTCTGTCTATCACTTGCTGTTTAAGATGTTTGACGTGCAAGTAGTCATGTTTGGGAGCTTCGCCAGATTGACATGAAGTTTTAGGGATGCCTGGTGCCACTCCTGGCACACTCTCCTGTACTCTCCACTGAACGAGGGTAGGTCCCCTGGCTTGGTGCTAATGGTAGAGTTGGGGGGGAATATGCTGGGCTATGAGATTACAGATTGCAGCTGAGTACAATCCTGCTGCTACAATCCGCCTCATGGATGCCCAGTTTTTGAGTTGCTAGATCTGTTTGAAGTGCATCCCATTTAGCCACACAGTATGATGGAGGGTATCCCTCATGTGAAGATGGGATTTTGTCTCCACAAGGACTGTGCGCTGGTCACAGCAAAAGTGTCATGGACAGATGCACTTGTGGCAGGAAGGGTGGTGAGAATGAGGAGTGACAACATATTTCCACGTTTGGATGGTTTGTGATTGGAAGAGAACTCTCAGGTGGTGCTGTTCACATCCATCTGCTGCCCTTATCCTTCAAGGAGGTGGAGGTGGCGGGGTTTGGAAGAAAGAAAATTGAAATAAATTTGTATCTTTGATAACATCTTTCACAGCCTCTGAATGTCCTAAAGCCAGAATCTGGGAAAGGGAAGGTAGGAGCAGGCATCAAGAAACACTGGGGCCTTGGTTTGTTGCTCTGAATGGAATTTCTTGTTTCAGCAGCCAGAGGCAGAGTTGCTGACCTGCCAGACCAACTTTAACAAATGGCAGATCCTTCAGGCTGACAGCTCTGATTTTTTTAAGAGTTGGTCTGTCATGTCAATGTCATTAGTCACTGCACAGTGTTTCTGACTTTTAGAAACTTTTTGTTGTTTTGATTTTTATTTAAAAGTCAGCCAGAAAGTTACAAAGCTGATAGAAGGTCAGCAGCAGTGACAGCTTACTTGCTTCAAGAATGGTAAATGAAATCTTGAGCCAATTGGATGATGGGGAGGAGGGTGAAAATGGTCCAGGGAGGTTGGGACTGTCAGAGGGTGGGGTAGAGAGGTCGGGCTGTTAGAGATGGGGGATTTGGGAGGTCGGGGTTGTTGGAGAGGTGGGGGTAGGGAAGTTGGGGTTGTTGGAGGGGCGGGGCTTGGGGTTTTCAGGGGGGGTGAGGGAAGGGAGGTTGGGATTGTTGGAGAGGTGAGGGTAGGGAAGTTGGGGCTGTCAGAGGGGTGGGAATCGGGAGAACGGGGTTGTTGAAGGGTTGGGGGTCAGGCGGATGGGGTTTAGGAGTCTGGGGCTGAGGGAGGGGTGAGGGTCGGGAGGCTGGGGCTGAGGGAGAGGTGGGGGGTCAGGAGACTGGGATTGTCGGAGGGGTGGGCGTTGGGAGGTTGTTGGACGGGTGGGGATTTGAGGTGTTTGAGGAGTTGGGGAGGTTACTGGGTGATGGGGTGGCAGAAGTAGTATTGTTTAATGTCACAGCGAGATCACCTTTATGGTGTACACAAACCACCATTGCACTGCACCACTGCTGCTCCTCACATTGATGTAACCATTAAAATTTGACTGCGACCTTTCTGTAATTGTTTGGTGAATTGGTTAGTGAACCTTGAAGGGGGAAGAAGATTATGCATGGCTGAGGAGGAGGTTTAAAATGCGGAGGGGGGAATGAAGGAGCTGGAATGAGGAGAGACACTGGAGCCAGGATTCCTCTCTCTTGTGCTGCCAGTGGAACACAGTTGGAGTTTAGTCGCTCTGATTTTATAGAAAACATTGCAATCAATTTGTGCCCATTCCATAAACCACAGCGTTACCATAATCAGGTGATATGCTTCCATGACATTGGTTGAGGGATAAATATTAACTAGGATATTGAAAAGAACACTCCTACATTCGTGAAATGACCCCCCTCCCCCTGACAATTTTCACCCTTCTGTCCAACAATGTCCCCCTCCCCCGACAATGTCTTTCCCTCCCCCTGACAATGTACCCCCTCCCCATGACAGCGTCTCCCCCTTCCCCTGACAATGTCCCCCCTCCCCCCAACATGTACCCTCTCCCCATGACAGCGTCTCCCCCTTCCCCTGACAATGTCCCCCCTCCCCCTGACAATGTCCCCCCTCCCCCGACAATGTACCCCCTCCCCATGACAGTGTCTCCCCTCCCTGACAATGTCCACCTCTCCAGCTGACAATGTCCTCCCTCTCCCCGATAATGACTCCCCTTCCGCCGACAATGTTCCCCCTCGCCCGACAATGCCCCCCTTCCCCCAACAATGTCCCCCCTCCCCTGACAATGTACCATCTCCCCATGACAGCGTCTCCACCCCCTCCCCGACAATGCCCCCTTTCCCCTCGACAATGTGCCCCCCCCAACACATCTTCAGAACGCTTCATTTAGAAGAATGAGAAATGATCTTATTGAACGATATGGTTGTGAGGGGATCTGATTGGGGGAGGCGGGGGGGGGAGGATAACAAAGAACAAAACAGCACGGGAAACAGGCCCTTCGGCCCAACGAGCCCGCACTGCCACACCAATGTTCCCACCTCTACCCGTGATCCCTGTCTATGTTTATAGATCTATGGATTAAAAACCAAATTTGAGACAATTTAGGGAGAATTTGTTTTGCCAATTAGCCTAAGAGCACATCTTTGGGATGTGGGAGGAAACCGGAGCGCCCAGAGAAAACCTACGCAAGCACGGAGAGAATGCGCAAACTCCCACAGACACAGGCCCAAATCCATGTATCTGCACAGCACAGTGGCAGGATGTTGCTGATCGTGGGAGAGACATTGGACACAGTTTGAGAATGAGAGGCTTACCATTTCCAATGGAGAAGAGAATCTTTTTCTCTCCCAGCATCCTTATTCTGGGAAATTCTCTGCCTCAGAGAGGAATATATTCAGAATGAGCTCCATTGATTTTTGATAGACGGAAAGTTGTGGGGCAGAGGGCAGCCAAGAATTTGGAGTTAGGACCACAGTCAGATACTGATACTGGGAAAATCAGCATTGTCTTGGGGAATGAACCTTTTTCAGGGTGAGAATGCATAGGTAAGCTGGGCGAGGTTGGGTGAGCTGGACGGGAGGGGGTGCTGAGGTGAACTGGGGACAGTTTGGGATGAGCTGGGCTTGGGGTGAGCTGGAGGTGGGCTCAGGGAGGGGTTGGGGTGAGCTGGAGGTGGGCTCAGGGAGGGGTTGGGGTGAGCTGGAGGTTAGGGTGAGCTGAGGCGGTTTGGGGTGGGCTGGTGGGGTTGGGCTGAGCTGATAGGTTTGGATGGACTGGGGGATTGAGGTGAGCTGGGGGTTGGGGTGAACTGGGAGGATTGAGTTGGGGTAGGCTGAGGGGGGGTGGGTTGGAGAGGGGTTGTTGGATGAGCTGGGGTGTTGGGTGGGGGTGGGGGTATTGGGGTGAGCTGGGGGGTTGGGTGGGGGTGTTGGGGTGAGCTGGGGGGAGTTGGGTTGGGGTGCGGGTGTTGGGGTGAGCTGGGGGAAGTTGGGTTGGGGTGGGGGTGTTGGGGTGAGCTGGGGGGTTGGGTTGAGGTGGGGTGTTGGGGTGAGCTGGGGGGTGTTGGTTGGGGTGGGGGTGTTGGGGTGAGCTGGGGGTGTTTGGGTTGGGGTGGGGGTGTTGGTGTGAGCTGGGGGGAGTTGGGTTGAGGTGGGGTGTTGGAGTGAGCTGGGGGGATTTGTGTTGAAGGGGTGTTGGGGTGAGCTGGGGGGTGTTGGGTTGAGGTGGGGTGTTGGGGTGAGCTGGGGGGTGTTGGGTTGGGGTGGGGGTGTTGGTGTGAGCTGGGGGAGTTGGGTGTTGGGGTGAGCTGGGGGGAGTTGGGTTGGGCTGGGGGTGTTAGGGTGAGCTGGGAGAAGTTGGGTTGAAGTGGGGTGTTGGGATGAACTGGGGGAGTTGGGTTGGGGTGGGGTGTTGGGGTGCTGGGGGAGTTGGGTGTTGGGTGAGCTGGGGGAGTTGGGTTGGGGTGGGGGTGTTGGGGTGAGCTGGGCGGTGTTGGGTTGGGACCAGAGTGTTGGGGTGAGCTGCGGGGGTTTGGGGCGGGTAGGGGGTGTTGGGGTGAGCTGGGTGGAGGGGGAATGAATATGTTTTCTGGGTGTGGGAGGTAATCACTGTAGGGATGTGATGGAGTAAATAAATGGGTGGCACAGTGGCACAGTGGTTTGCACGGCTGCTAGGGGCAGGCTGGGCCAGGGACCTATATTCAATTCCCGGCATGGGTCACTGTCTGTGTGGAGTTTGCACATTCTCCCCGTGTCTGCATTGGTTTCCTTCCACAATCCAAGGATGTGCGGGTTAGGTAGATCGGCCAGGGTGAATTGCCCCTTAGTGTCAGGGTGATTAGCAGGGTAGATATATGGGATTGCAGGAATAGGACCTGGGTGGGATTGTGATCAGTGCAGACTCGATGGGCTGAATGGCCTCTTTCTGCACTGTAGAGATTCTATGAATCTAAACCTTGTTTGTGGGGTGAGCATTCTCGAAGGGTGTGAGGATGAACATTCTGAGGGAGGGGGGAATAGGAGAGTGCACATTCTCGAAGTGTGACAGGTAACCATTGTTGGGCTGGGGCTGTTGTTTCAGCAACCCTGACTGCAGCATTGCTATCTTCCCCCCACCCTGACTCCTGTTCCCTGTTCTGACCCCCTTCCTGCGATCTTCCATTCCTTTCAGTGTGGGGATAGGACAGAGACTGGCTGCTAGCCCAGAAAATGTCATTGAAACCTAAGGCCTAGCTTCAGGCCTGTGTTAGGGCCCTCTATAGACCCTAGGCCCATGGTTTTGGTCAGGGAGCCCCAGTCATCTCCACCTCTGGCTCCCAATGTCATTCTGCAGCAACCTCTGGAAAAGCGTAGCCCTGTTCAGGCGCAGTGGTTAGCAACGATCAAGGTGTGGGGAGAGAGAGACACGGATGTTCCAGGGACACGGATATTCCAAGACACGAATGTTCTCGGGACGCAGATGTTCCAGGAACACTGATATTCTAGGACACGGATGTTCCAGGGACATGGATATTCCAGCCTGGGGGCTAGGGTGGCACATTGTTGCATTATATACAAAAGGAAGCCCTGATATTTTTCAAAAAAATCTGCCTTGCTTATCAATTGCAACAAGTCATTCGGACATTCCAGGGACACGGATCTGTGAGAGTAGAACCTTGAATGACCTGTTGCATTTGATAAGCAAGGCAGTTTGTTTGAAAAATATCAGGGCTTCCTTTTGTATATAATGCAACAATGTGCCACCCTAGTCCCCAAGCCCTTGGCATAAACCCTACACAGAATGTCAGGCAAAATGGCATCAATATCTCTGGGGCCAGATGAGGAAAATCAGCAAGATATTACAGCTGGCTGTTAGTGACCCCTGTTGAAAAGCGTGTTTGTCAATTCCAAGGGAGAACAGGATCAGGTTCAGCTCTGTGCGAGGCCTTCCACAGTTGCACAACCCAATGTCTGGGTTCTGTGCCTGTGGTGTTGGCAAAACTTGTATCAAGGTGGGCAGATCCTTCCGGAGAGGTGGAGAGAAACCCGGAACTTAAAATTTCTCGCTTTATAAACCAAGCAGAGGTTGGAATGAACACAATGGCAGGCAAATGGAAAAGAATTGGACAACACCTTTAATTAGTCTGAATTGATTTGCATTCTACTCAGAGCTGGGTGTGACAAGTCTCAATGTCTGACAGTGCAGAAGTGAGGCTGCGTGCTTCCTGGGCCAATTCCCAGTTAGCTGGCCGAGACTTGTTCGGAAGAGGGTGTGGGATAATCCAGAAGAGTTATTGTTCCACATTCCATACAAAGCTCAAACGCAAACTGTGATTGCTGGGAGGATCGGAGTACCAGCCAGTCTGAGCTATGAACAGCCTGGAGCTGTGTTCCCGATTGTAATTCCGTGCTGCTCACAGGTTCCAAGTGAGATAGCCACAGTGTGCCGTCTTCAAATCCTATGTTAACACAGCACGTTTGGCCCCTCAAGTTTCCGCTGGCCCTTTTCAAAGAGCAGTTCAGTATGCCCCATTCCCCCACCTTTTCCCAATATCCTGGCAATTTCTCCATCTGGTATGCAACCAATTCTCTTTCCGAAGCGTTTCCACCAACGCAACACTCAGTGCATTCCAAACCTTAAACACTTCATGTGTAAATAAATGCTCCTTGTGATATCTCTGCTTCTCTTGGCTCTTGCTTTGACAACAAAGAAAATTACAGCACAGGAACAGGCCCTTCACCCCCCAAGCCTGCACTGACCATGCTGCCCAACTGAATTAAAACCCTCTACCCTTCCGGGGACCATATCCTTCTATTCCCATTCTATTCAGATGATCAGAGGATTAGATAAGGTGGACAATGAGACCCTTTTTCCTCAGATGGTGATGGCTAACACAAGGGCTTTAAATTGAGGGGTGATAATTATAGGAGGGATGTCAGAGGTAGATTCTTTACTCAGAGGGTAGTAAGGGCATGGAATGCCCTGCCTGAAGCTGTGGCGGACTTGCCAACTTTAAGGGCATTCAAATGATTATTAGATAGACATATAGATAATATTGGAATAGTTTAGGTTAGAGGGTCATTAGATTGGTTTCACTGGTCAGCGCAACATCGAGGGCCGAAGGGCCTGTACTGCGCTGTAATGTTCTATGTTTTATGAGGAAGTGGAGGGATGAATTGGTAAGTTTTCCAATGACACGAAGGTTGGAGTATTGTGGATAGTCTGGAGGGATATCAGAAGTTGCAGTGTGACATAGATAGGATTCAAGACTGGGCAGAGAAATGGCAGATGGTCTTCAACCCGGATAAATGTGCAGTAGTCCATTTTACCAGGTCAGTTGGGATGAAGGAGTATAATATCAAGAGTAAGACTCTTAGCAGTGTAGAGGATCAGAAGGACCTTGGGGCCCGGATCCATAAGACTGTTAAATTGGCCTTGCAGGTAGAGGATGTGATTAAGAAAGCATATGGTGTACTGGCCTTCATCAATAGAGGGATTGAGTTTAGCAGTTGAGAGATAATGTTGCAGTTTTATAAGACCCTAGTCAGATTCCACTTGGAGTACTGTGTTCAGTTCTGGTTGCCTCATTACAGGAAGGATGTGGAAGCTATTGAAAGGGTGCAGAGGAGGTTGGCTGGATTGGGTGGCATGCCTTATGAGGATAGGTTGAGAGAGCTCGATCTTTTCTCTTTGGAGAGACAAAGGATGAGAGGTGACCTGAAAGAGGTTTATAAGATGTTGAGAGGAATTGATCAGGTGGATTCTCAGAGGCTTTTTCCCAGGGCTGAAATGGTCGCTACGAGAGGACACAGGTTTAAGGTGCTGGGGGGCAAGTACAGAGGAGATGCCAGCGGTAAGTTTTTCACTCAGAGGATGGTGGGTGAGTGGAATCAGCTGCCATCGGTGGTGGTGGAGGCAAATTTGATAGTCTTTCAAGAGACTTCTGGATGAGTTCATGGAACATAATAGGATTGAGGATTATAGATAAGTTTATTAGGTAGGGATACGATTGGCGCAACTTATGGGCTGAAGGGCCTGTTTGTGCTGTAGTTTTTCTGTGTTCCTTTTCTATGTTCTATTCACGTATTTGTCAAGATGCCCCTTAAAAGTCACTATCGTAGCAACTACCTCTCCTGATAATGAGTTCCAGGCATCCACTACCCTCTGTGTAAAAAAAAATGCCTCTTACATCTCTGTTAAACCTTGCCCCTCGCACCTTAAACCTATGGTCCCTAGTAACTGACTCTTCCATTTGGGAAGAGCTTCTGATTATCCACTCTGTCCATGTCTTCCAGCTTTTGAAACAGTTTCTCTTTATAACTCCATCTGAAACCTTCATAATTCTAAACATCTCCAACAAATCATTGTGCTGAGGACGTACCCAGTGATCACGGAACAGTAACAGCACAAGCAGACCATTCAGCCCGTCGTGCGTCCTTCAAAGGGGCAATTCCCCTTATGCCTTTTCCCTGCGAATGCTGCCTCATTTGAACCAGGCAATGCAGATCACTCTTTGGACTGTGTACTGTGTACTGTGGTGTGCTATAACCACGTGACTGTTGGTAAGACAAAGAATTGGAGTCATTTTCCCACCCCATGGAACAGGGTGCCAGCTGAAATTGAGTGGAATTTGATAGCTGTAAATAAAGCTTGCTACTGTAAGAAACACCAGAGAATAGTTGACACTTTAATCTGCATCTTTGTATAGGATATTGACTGCTAGGTGAATCAGTATGGTTTTGAATAGTCCAGTATCTGTTCTTTAAAGATGAAGGGAGATTAGAGAATGAGTTGAAAATTCTTCCAGTCTCGATGGCAGAACTATGAAATTGCCACAGAGTTAAACAACCGGAGCAAATAAGAATAGCAACTCTGTTATCAGTGCTGTATTGCACCATAGATCATAGATACCCTACAGTGCAGATGGAAGCCATTTGGCCCATCGAGTCTGCACAATCCCACCCGGGCTCTACCCCCATATCCCTACATATTATACCCAACTAATCCCTCTAACCTACGCATCCCTGTACACTAAGGAGCAATTTTAGTATGGCCAATCAACCTAACCCGCGTATCTTTGGACTGTGGGAGGAAACCGGATTTCCTGGAGGAAACCCACTCAGAACGTGCAAACTCCACACAGACGGTGACCCGAGCTGGGAATCGAACCCAGGTCGCTGGAGCTGCGAAGCAGCAGTGCTAACCACTGTGCTACCGTGCCGCCCTCAAGCAGGCCTCAGGCAGAGGTCAAGCAATAGACCTCAAGCAGAAAAGCCAGCCTTGTGAAATCTTGTTGCCTTACTTTGAGCACTTTACAAACATTACTTATGAACATCATGTGTTCAACTTTGGAGCTCAGGAAGAGGGGGCAAATTTTGATCAGTGTGCCTCTGCATTAGGATGCTTAGCTGACTCTTGTGAATCTGAGCAACTGAAGAATGATCTGATCAGAGATAGGATTGTCTTTGGGACAAGGGATCCTGCCCTGAGGGCATGTCCATTGAGCAAAGAGAAACTTACATTTCAGAAAACTATTGACGTGCAGAAGGTCTAATGTGGGCAATCAACAGCAGACTATTGATGGGAAGCTTTGCACTGTAGGCAGGCAGTTCAGGCATTCCAAGCACAAGACAATGGAGGAAAAGGGAGAACTATTTATATAGCAGGAAGATGAAGGCTGAAGTATGGGATGTATATATTGAGAACACCACACACAGAAAAAGAAACATGTTCAGTGTAGGGAGAGCTGTACTCTGATTGCAAAAAGCAAGTGTTCAGCTAGAAAGAAGAAAAACGAGTGAATAAAGATGTTAGCTGGAGAGATGTCATAGGGTGAACCTGATAAATCGTTCTGCACCCTAGAATGGAAAACGTAGAAGATAGGAGCAAGCCATTCAGCCCTTCTCTGCCATTCATCTTGATCAGTGCTGATGGTCCAACTCACTAACTGAATCCTGCTTTTTCCCCATAACCTTTGGTCGCGCTCGCCCAAGTGCTATATCCAGCCGCCTCTTGAATACATAGTCCTCAAGCCTCAAGGGGAAAAAAGTAGTTAGTGATGATCACAACGATGAGTATAGAAGGAGAACACAAGAACATAAGAAATAGGAGCAGGAGTAGGCCATCTAGCCCCTCGAGCCTGCCCCGCCATTCAATAAGATCATGGCTGATCTGAAGTTGATCAGTTCCACTTTCCCGCTTTCTCCTCATAACCCTTAATTTCCTTGTCTATCAGAAACCTGTCTACCCGTTTCTGATAGACAAGAATGGGTCTATCAGAATATATTTAAGTATATTCAGCAAGGTAGCCTCCACCACTTCAATGGGCAGAGAATTCCAGAGACTCACCATCCTTTGAGTGAAGAAGTTCCTCCCTAACTCCATTCTAAACTGTGCCCCTCCCTTATTTTGAGGCTGTGCCCTCTAGTTCTGCTATCCTTTCTAAGCGGGAAGAACCTCTCTACCTTTACCCAATCTCGCCCCTTCATATGTCTCTACAAGATCCCCCCCTCAGCCTTCTAAACTCCAACGATTATAGACCCAGTCTATTCAACCTTTCCTCACAGGTTAGCCCCCTCATCTCTGGCATCAGCCTAGAGAACCTTCTAAGGTTCTAAGATGAGAGCATCAAGTTAATGCGAGATGTCATACACTGATGCTGTGTGCTCTGTCACGGACATAATCTTATTGGATTTTAACATCGCAGTCCCGAGACCAGCTAATTCTCCATTTGCTGTGGTGAATCCTGTCGGCATGAAAGACTGTAAGATTCCGGCCCGTGGGTTTTACGCACTGTGTGAAATTGCTCAAGGCAGGGACCCGAAAATAAAGCTGAAGGTAAAGTTGAGGCTATAAATTGGAATGAACTCAGCTGCAAGGGGAAGAAAGAAATTTTACACTTCCAAATAATGACACTAAACAAAATCCACTCTTCTTAGTTGAAGCAAGTTAAATACTGGGACTGGGGTAATGCTCCGTGTACAGGAAGAGGTTTGCAGTGTTTCACAGAGCATTAAATTTGCTCAGCAAACCCGAAAAGAAATATTTACAATGATGTTTTCGTAGGTCCTGGACAATCTTACTGCTGAATATCATCCTGAAGTAAATGTGAGTGAGACCAGCTCGGCATCTTCCAGGGAGAGTTCCGGCTGCTACCGGAAGGACGTGGAGACTCTGGAGAGAGTGCAGAGGAGGTTTACCAGGATGCTGCCTGGTACGAGGAGAGGTTAGGCAAATTGGGACTGTTTTCCTTAGAAAGACGTAGACTTAGAGGAGATCTGATAGAGGTGTACAAGATTATGAAGGGGATAGATAGAGTAAACAGGGTTAAGCTTTTTTCTAGGATGGACTCAAATAGCACGAGGGGTCACGGGCTTAGGGTGAGGGGGGTAAGGTATAATTTGGATGCTAGAGGGAGTTTTTTCACACAGAGGGTGGTGGGGTATGGAATGCGCTGCCAAGTAAAGTGGTGGAGGCAGGTACTCTGGAGTTATTTAAGAAATACTTAGATGGGCACATGAACAGAATGGAAATGGAGGGGTATAGAAAACCGATTTAAAATAGGGATCATGAGCCTTGGGAGTCCCTAGGAAGTGTGTAAATAGATGATGATATTGATGTACTTGTTTTTATCGTACAGGTGCTTTGGTCCACCTTGTTGTCTAACAAGGGGCATACACGCGATGGGATCTTTTTCAAGGGTATCCTAGTGCTTCACATCGTTAGTGTACGCTTGACCTGGACCATTTGATGGGCAACACGACAGCTCAGAGACTATCGCTGTGCTGTGCAGATACATGGATCTGGGCCTGTGTCTGTGGGAGTTTGCGCATTCTCCCCGTGCTTGCGTGGGTTTTCTCCGGGAGCTCTGGTTTCCTCCCACATCCCAAAGATGTGCTCTTAGGCTAATTGGCAAAACAGATTCTCCCTAAATTGTCTCAAATTTGGTTTTTAATCCATAGATCTATAAACATTGACAGTGATCACGGGGGGAGGTGGGAACATCGGGTGGCGGTGCGGGCTCGTTGGGCTGAAGGGCCTGTTTCCTGCGCTGTTTTGTTCTTTGTTCTAAACAGGTACTGATTAAAATGCTGACAAGCAAACACAATAGCCGGGTGTTCTTCCTCAGTCTGTGCGTAACGTTGTTCAGTTTATGTCAACATTCTGGGTGCGAACACAACTGGTTGTCTCTGCTGCATGAAGATTCTCCAAATCCTGTCTTGTTGGAGTCACGCTGCAGGGTGACCTCATCCTTATACTGTAGGATGTCAGCATTTTCCTCACTAGATTTTTGATATGAGTGAAAGCTGCTTTTTTGTTCTGTGCCCTAATATCGTGGCAAGGTGAGAAGTCTCACATCACTAGATTAAAGTCCAACAGGTTTATTTGACAGCACGAGCTTTCAGAGTGCTGCCTCTTCATCCAACACCCTGAACATCCTTTACAGTCAGATTGTTCACACAATGAGGAATTGGCAAGGACTTTTGCTGGATAGTTCACAAACATAGAACATAGAACATTACAGCGCAGTACAGGCCCTTCGGCCCTCGATGTTGCGCCAACCAATTTTATGACCCTCTATCCTAAACTATTCCAGTGTTATCCATATGCCTATCCACTGACCATTTGAACGCCCTTAAACTTGGCCAGTCCACAACTGCTGCAGGCAGGGCATTCCACGCCCTTACTACCTCCTAAGTAAAGAACCCACCTCTAACATCTGTCCCATAACTACCACCGTTGCATTGCTTTCACATCTTTGATTGCTGCATCTCTGCTACAGTTCTGACCTTGTCAGGATCAGGGTGAAAATCTTTCACTGTCAGTAAATGATCTGACTCCAGTCATCTTTGCTTGGAGATTTTCTTATTCAGCTTCAGTAGCCGGGTTCTCTGTGATAGACGCAGTAGATTCTGACTGAGGTCTGCAATGCCTTCTTCCATCATAACTCCACATCCATCAACTAGCAGACCATCCGTGATCCATGAATCCCTAGTGTACTAAGGCAGCATGGTGGCACAGTGGTTAGCACTGCTGCCTCATAACTCCAGGAACCTGGATTCAATTCCAGGCTGGGATCACCGTCTATGTGGAGTTTGCACATTTTTCTGTGTGGCTTTCCTGAAGATGTGCGAGTTAGGTTGATTGGGTTAGGTTAGGTGCATTGGCCATGCTAAATTGCCCTTTACTGCCTCAGGATGCATAGGTGAGAGATTAGCGGAGCAAATATTTGGGGTTGCGAGGATAGGGCCTGGGTGAGATGGTTATCGTTGAAGACTTGATGGACTGAATGGCCTCCTTCTGCACTCAAGGGTTTCTATGATTGACTGAAGCTCTTCTGGAGCAGTAGAAATACTAACTGGCATCTGCAACCATCTGTACCTAACACATGGCATCCAGAATGTCGTCAGAAACCTCCAGCTTCACTCCATCCTTCACATCCAGGCCAGGAAAGACTTTTGCCTTGGAAAGTTGTGGCAACATTTCTTCAACGTTTGGCAAAGGGCAGTGAGAGCTCTACAAAGCTTCACTGAGGTCCATCGGATCTCGCCACACTGTCAACTTCCCAGCTCGTTTCATTGCTACCACGCTGCCAATCCAGTCGGTGAGGGTTGTCACTCTCTTCATTCCTCCCACCTCCTCGATCTCACCTTTCAGGCTGAACATGAGAGCAAAGAACAAAGAACAAAACAGCACGGGAAACAGGCCCTTTGGCACAACGAGCCCGCGCCGCCACCCCGATGTTCCCACCTCTACCCGCGATCCCTGTCCATGTTTATAGATCTATGGATTGAAACCAAATTTGAGACAATTTAGGGAGAATTTGTTTTGCCAGTC
Organism: Sphyrna mokarran; assembly: GCA_024679065.1. NCBI lineage: Eukaryota > Metazoa > Chordata > Chondrichthyes > Carcharhiniformes > Carcharhinidae > Sphyrna > Sphyrna mokarran. Next base: position 36,802,734 of record JAGIQG010000027.1, read on the forward strand.
AGCCCAAGAGCACATCTTTGGGATGTGGGAGGAAACCGGAGCACCCGGAGAAAACCCACGCAAGCACGGGGAGAATGTGCAAACTCCCACAGACACAGGCCCAAATCCATGTATTTGCACAGCACAGCGATAGTCACTGAGCTGTCGTGTTGCCCATCAAATGGTCCAGATCAAGCGTACACTAACGACGTGAAGCACTAGGATACTCTCGGGAAAAAAAATCCAAGAGCAGCCCTCTCACGACCCATCGCGTGTATGCCCCTCGTTAGACAACAAGGTGGACCAAAGCACCTGTAGGATAAAAACAAGTACATCAATATCATCATCTATTTACACACTTCCCAGGGACTCCCAATGCTCATGATCCCTATTTTAAATCAGTTTTCTATACCCCTCCATTCCCATTCTGTTCATGTGCCCATCTAAGTATCTCTTAAATATCTCCAGAGTACCTGCCTCCACCACTTTACTTGGCAGTGCATTCCATACCCCCACCACCCTCTGTGTGAAAAAACTCTCTCCAGTATCTAGTACCTGTTTGGGTGACAGAGTGATGACAACGCCTGACCAGTTTAAAGTATCTTTCTCAAACCACTTCTATCTGTTTCAGAATGTCTACAAATGATGTTACTTTGTTTGCAGAGATATAATTTGGAAGTGAAGTACAATCAGGGGAAGTGGGTATACATCGCAAACATGCTGCCAAGAGGTGCACTCCCTGTGAAGAAAGTGGCTGATGTTGATACAGGCTGTGAAATCTTCCAGATTCAACAAGGGGGCAACAGAACAGCACGCTCTGGAAATCATCAGCCCAGCAGAGACATTGACCTGACACACAAGCATCTCGCCAAAGTTGGAGGAGTTGTAGACAGCGAGGATGAATGTTACAGTTTGCAGAGGGACATAGATAAGTTGCAGAGCTGGGCCGAGAAGTGGCAAATGGAATTTAATGTGGAAAAGTGTGAGGTGATTCACTTTGGTAAGAGTAATATGTGTGCAGAATATAGGGCTAATGGTAGGACTCTTAGTAGTGTAGATGAGCACAGAGATCTCGGTGTACAGGTGCATAGATCTCTGAAAGTTGGTATTCAAGTTGATAAGGTTGTTAAGAAGGCGTGTAGTGTGTTAGAGCAAGAGACTGAGAATCTTGCTATGGGGCAGAGCAGCAGCTGGTGAACTGAGTTATATCCTGAATAAGATTGAATTTAAAAACAAGAACCAAAGTAAACCAATTGGGAACTGGTGCTGTTTGTCTGGAGGAAGGAGAGATATTAGTTTTGTGTACAGCTAGTCAATCATCCCTTCAACAGACACCTACTCTCTCTCTCTCTCTCTCTCCTGTACAAGAGACACCAACATAGAGACACTGCAGTTGACTATTCACTGTTGAATGCTTGCTTGCCCAGTAACACACATCAGTCAGGGCGAGTTCCTGTCTCTGAATTGCCACCATATTGAATACGGGACCTGGTTAGTTTTTACCACCCTGGTTAGAAATTTGCAGCAGTGAATGTCTCCCAGGCGTATTTTGCAGTCGATAATCTTATTCCGCTGATTTGTTTGTGGAATTCCTGCGTTGCAAGAGTGATAGTGGGGGAACGGGACAGGGGAGATGCTGTCAGGTGCTTCGACTGAAGTGTCAGCGCTCGTCCCCGAGACGTGATAAGCAGCAGCTGCAGTTTCTGCTCCTCTGAGCTCTGGAGAAAGTTGTTCCCGGCTCCCCCTTTTGTCTCCCGAAATAGCAGTCCCACTTCAGAGCTGGTCGCGCACTTTTGCTTCCGATCACCGTCACATGTCAGCTTCTCATCCAAGGCTGCATTGTCCACGACAGCTCAGTGACTATCGCTGTGCTGTGCAGATACATGGATTTGGGCCCTGTGTCTGTGGGAGTTTGCACATTCTCCCCGTGCTTGCGTGGGTTTTCTCCAGGTGCTCCGGTTTCCTCCCACATCCCAAAGATGTGCTCTTAGGCTGATTGGGAAGACAAATTCTCCCTAAACTGTCTCAAATTTGGTTTTTAATCCATAGATCTATAAACATGGACAGGCATCACAGGTAGAAGTGGGAACATCGGGGTGGCGGTGCGGGCTCGTTGGGCCGAAGGTCCTGTTTCCTGTGCTGTTTTGTTCTTTGTTCAATTCACAGTGCTGTGGGTGACAGTGCAATAAGTGTGCGCACAAGGCCCAGTGCCCCGTGACAGCTCATTGTTACTGCTGCCTGAGGCATTGGGCAAGAGTTTATCACTTGGCTTGGACAAAACTGGGAATTCCTATCAAAGGTCAATGGAAATTCCCGTTGTCAGACCCTCACCTGCGCTGACCCTGTAGAGTTTTACAGCACAGGAAGAGTCCCTTCAGTCCGTCATGACATAGTGGCACAGTGGTTAGCACTGCTGCCTCACAGCGCCAGGGACCTAGGTTCGATTCCTGGCTTGGGTCTCTGTCTGTGTGGAGTTTGCATTTGATGAGTACATGGGATTGAGAGTTATAGATAGGCCTGATAGGTATGATATGATCGCTCTGGGCTGAAGGACCTGTTTGTACTGTAGTGTTCTGTGTCTATGCCAGTCATCAAGCACCTATCTATTCCAATCCCATTTTCCAGATTTGGTCCGTAGTTTTATGTGCTGTGAGATTCCAAATGCTCATCGAAAGACGTCTTAAATGCTGTGAGGTTTGCTGCCTCTGGGTGAAAAAAACTTTTCCTCAAATCCCCTCTAAATCTCCTACCCCTTTTCCTTAAATCTCTGCCCCCTGGGTTATTGACCCTTTTGCTAAGGAGAAAAGTTTCTTCCTATCTACCCTAATTTATAGGCCAGGGTGAATTTTCCCCACCCCTCAGCCTTCTCTGCTCTAAAAACCCTAGTAGAACCAGTCTTTCTTGATAACTGCATGCCAGGCAGCATCCTGGTGAATCTCCACTGTACCCTCTCTGGCACAGTCATGTCCTTTCTATAGTGTGGTGACTGGAACTGCACACAGTATTCCAGCTGCGGCCTGAACAGTATTTTATAAAGCTCCTTTGTAAACCCCCTGTTCTTATATTCTGTATTTTGGATAAGGAAGAGAAGTATTCCACATACCTTCTTATCTACCTCTCCTGCTGCCAGCAGGGATCATTGGACATGTTATGTATGGCACGGCTGGTGGGGGTCTCAAACAGAGCTGCACTCAGTGGCGGTCTCAGAGAAAATTTCACTCAGTCAGTGCTGGGGGTCTCAGACAGGGCTACATTCAATGAGAAGAGGGCGAATGGAATGTTGGCCTTTATAGCGAGGGGGATAGAATATAAAAGCAGGCAGGACTTGCTACAACTCTACAAGGTACTGGTGAGGTTGCAGCTGGAGTACTGTGTGCAGTTTTGGTCCCCTTATTTGCAAGAGGATATATTGGCCTTGGAGGGAGTGCAGAGAAGGTTCACCAGGCTGTTACTGGAGATGAGGGGGTTAGCTTATGAGGAGAGATTGAAGAGACTGGGTCTGTACTCATTAGAGTTTAGAAGGCTGAGGAGGGATCTTATAGAGAGATATAAGATAATGAAGGGGCTAGATAGGGTAGAGGTAGAGAGATTCTTCCCGCTTAGAAAGGAAACTAGAACTAGAGGGCACAGCCTCAAAATAAAAGAGGGGGCAGTTTAGAACGGAGTTGAGGAGGAATGTCTTCACTCAAAGGGTGGTGAATCTCTGGAATTCTCCGACCATTGAAGTGGTGGAGGCTCCCTCGCTGAATATATTTAAGTTGCAAGTAGATCGATTTCTGACAGACAAGGGAATTAAGGGTTATGGGGAGAAAGCGGGAAAGTGGAACTGATCCACTTCAGATCAGCCATGATCTTATTGAATGGCGGGGCAGGCTCAAGGGGCTGGATGTCTGACTCCTGCTCCTATTTCTTATGTTCTTATGTCTCAGACAGGGCTGCATTCAGAGTGCTGGAGTGTCAGATAGGACTACATGCAATCAGCATAAGGATTGGGGAGTTCAATGTTGACAGGGAGGATGAAATGGGGGGAGTGTTCAGGATGTGGTGGAGGGGGAGATGGCAGACAGAGGAATGATTGGGGAAGGGGGGAAACTAAATCATGACATGGAAATGGCAGGCAAACATGACAGGGGCGATAAGTAGGGTTTTGATGGCACAAGTCAGTGTGGGAGCGGCTGGGGCAGTATGGGAGGGGCCTGGGGCAGTGTGGGAAGGGCCGGGGCAGTATGGGAGGGGCCTGGGGCAGTATGGGAGGGGCCTGGGGCAGTGTGGGAGGGGCATGGAGGCAGTGTGGGAGGGGCCTGGAGCAGTATGGGAGGAGCCTGGGGCAGTATAGAACATAGAACATTACAGCGCAGAACAGGCCTTTCGGCCTTCAATGTTGCGCCGACCAATTATGAAAAAGCAATGACCCTCTAACCTAAACCATTCCCTTTTCGTCCATATGGGAGGAACATGGGACAGTGTGGGCGGGACCTGGGGGCAGTGTGAGAGGGGTATGGGACAGTGTGGGAGGGGCCTGAGCATAATGTGGGAGGACATGGAACAGTGTGGGAGGGCCCTGGGGGGCAGTGTGGGAGGGGCCTAGGTCAGTGTGGGACAGTGTGGGAGAAGCCTAATGGACTCAGGGACCCTATTAGGGAGCAGCCTTAAAATTTTAAGTTGGAGATGAGGCATGGACTGAGAGAAATTGGAATATGTTACTGAGAAATTTGACTTGTGTTTTGATACAACACGACACTGGGCATTGGGGTGACATTTGAGGTGATCTCATTGAATATTTAACCGCCAATAGAATGTGAGAAGGGAAGGGGCAGGCGGCTGATGAAGGAACATGGTTGCTGGATATTTGCAAGGACATCTCAAACCCTGCAAAACTGCATTCTCCATTTGACATTTGTCAGAGGGCATGAGGCATGCAGTCATTTCAAAGGCGAGGGTAACCTCAGATCCAAACCAGGCTGTACCTTCACTGAGGGAGAAATTTGCATGGCTGTGCTAAATCTTCCTCCATCTTCTATGAGACTGAAATATCAAGTTGTTGGTGTGGCTTTTGTGGGGGGGCATAATTATATTGTGTGTTCAAAAGTGAATGTACATTCACTTTTGAGAGCATGCTGTAAACATCTTCCTTATATTGCACCAGGATCATTGGGAGTTCACTAATTATCACATCAATCTGAGGCTCAAAGAGGTGATAACAGAATTGGAATTTGGGTCACCCTCTCAATACAAGGGCACATAGATAGACATGCACATGTTCAAATCATGAGACTGTTGTCATGAAGAGGAAATATTTGTATAAAGGTGCATGATACCCGCAGTGAGTGATCACCTATCTTACCACAGTGATTTGAGTCTTTCTAACCCTGGTGCTATGTCTCGGTACATCTACAACATCTGTGGCCTGCGGACTGTTAGACCTTGTTGCCTGTGGTGACCTTGGCCTCTGAGGGCCTATAAGCTCCTGCAAACCTTGGGGTTCCTGCAGGTGCATCCTCTTCTGACTGTGGAACTGGAGCTCATAGAGTCATAGACAGAGGGGGCTTGGGAAAGACTGGAGATGCTGAGAGTCAGCTGGGTGGCAGTCTCTGAGGTACCGAACCTTCCTTTAGGAAGTTCCACCTTCCTTTAGGTACACACCTCGCTGGCAACTTGAGAGGAAGAGCATGAAGTGAGGTCGAGGTGCTGTTGCCTCGCTGCTGATAGAATCTGCCTATGCTGAGAGTGATGGTGTTCAGCACAAATCCCGCTGGAACTCCGTCTGCACAGTGACCACCACCCTTCCCTCCGAAAGCCTCAACATCAGACAGAACGAGACCAGACATTTCCATCCTTCATTGCAACCCATGGACTTCCTCTCGCAACTCGGCCTGATGTTCTGCAGCCTGTCTTCACACCTCCAGTCGGAGCAGACGGCTGTTTCCAGAAGCTATTATTAGACTCTGACTCATTGGGTGGCTTTTCTGCAGCAGAGCTCAGAGAGTTGAACTGTCACCGGCAGTGTGGAGACAGGCCTCTGAGCTCAACAACAGAACTTATTGCCGAATGGTTATTGCAGGGTGGTTAGGGAGTGGAATGCCCTGCCTGCGGCAGTTGTAGATGTGCCAAGTTTGGTGGCGTTTAAGAGGTTAGTTGATAAGTTTATGGAAGAGAAGGGAATGGTTTAGTTTGGAGGGTCATTGCTTTTTTTTCATAATTGGTCGACGCAACATCGAAGGCCGAAGGGCCTGTTCTGCGCTGTAATGTTCTATGTTCTATGAATAGACCAATCAGTGCCCACCCTGCGATTCGGAAAGTTGCTTGCTGATGCATAATTAATGAGATTCCAGCCTGTAAAATCAGACGTAATAATCCACCCAATGGGAAATGCCAACTCTTATCTCACCTGCCGCCATGGATTTAATCTCCAGAATGAAAAATTCTGCCCCTTGGATCTATAGTGCGAAATAAAATGAATGAGCTTTTTGAAATGTACGATTTAATCCAATGGAGGCAGCATGGAGTCAGTTATTTGATGTGGTCCAAATGGATTATCTAATAGTGGCCAAGAAGATGTTTCACAAGAGGTTTTCTAGAGTTTGTGATGCAAATATATCAGCACAAAATGAAGGTGAAACTAAACACTGGGGGCAAGGGGAGGGATGGTAAATGGATTTTGTTCATATCCATCCCAAAGATTGGGAGTGACAGACCCCATGGATTAGATCCACATACTCTCATGAGTTAATCTGGATTTAATTATGGGAAGCACATTGTCAGCAACCAATGAGGAAGCAAAATGTTGGCAAATAGCTCAGCCGGTAATAGAAGACTGCAGAAAGGCTCAGACAAATTAGCAGAATGGGCAGGCAGGTGGCAGATACAATTCAATCAATTCGTGGCAATAGGTTTGGAGAGAATGCAGAAGGAGTAGGTTTGGACTCTGGATAGACACGAGAGGATAAACAGAGAGATCAGGAGTTCAAATACAACATTCCCTGAAAGAATGAGTACAGGTAGGTAAAGCCCTAAAAATAAACCTGGATTGTATAAATAGGAGTATACAATTAAAAAGTAATAAATTTATACAAATCATTGATTAGGTTACAGATCCGAAACCCCAAAGTGCGATATGAAGCCTGACTGAATCCCAGCAGTGTCTCTATTTTGGCATTAGTGTGAGGATAAGGTGTTTCACTTCAGGTGTGATTCTATTGACACACTTTTATCAACTTTATTTAACAATGCAGTTTAACTATAACAAATGAATGAGCTTAACTTTTAGCAACTGAAATATTTAAACATGATGAGATACAATTCTTCATTGCTAACCTATCCCTATTAGTTGCAATTTAAGCAATGTTGCTCTTACAAATTTAAACCCTGCTTCGAAATCAGTTGGTACCAGATAGGCCTACATGTTTGTACTTGGGCTGCGAGTTCTCAAACCTCCAGAACATCTCTGGAGAGAGGGGACAGCCAAACAGCAGCCCACAGAGAGAAAGAGAGGGAGAGACATCTCTTGCTTCTTTCAGAACTCAGTAGTAACTGCCTGCTCTTCCCTGTAAGCTTAGTTCCTTTATCACACGACTGTCTCTGTCAATCAACCTAATCAAAACCTTACTCTGAAACCCTCCGGGAAAACCACATAAACAAAAATGCATTAACTCAGATTAAAACAAACACACGTCTAACTAAAACCAATCACTAGCCTGCATCCTCAGTAGATGAGCTACTTGTTGTCCAGACAAATTGGCACCATGTAAAACAGAGCTGAATTTTAAATATACCCCACAGAAAAAGCAGGACAAAATACATTTCTTAAAGGCACAGCATCATTACGTCACTGTTAGAGTCTTGTGCACAGATTTAGGTGCCATATTTCTGGGAGGATATTCAAGCGAAAAGTGGTATATATAGGCCAGAATTTGATGTTTAAGTGGACACATGTCCCACTGTGGGTATGCATCCTAACGCCATCACACACTTGTGCAATATTTTCGTCAGTGGATGTGCGGGTTGGAAACGCACGCATCGACCATCAAGCAGGAAATTTAGTCTATTAAGACCGATTTGAACTCTATTTCTACTTTTTACAATTGCCGGATGGGCTGAATGGCCAGGATGTCTTTACAGTTGAGCTTCAACCTCAATTTGGGGCAGCCTGAACTGACATACAATTAAAAAGATGTTTGGGGACTGAGGTTTGTGTTTCAATGCTGTTGCCTAGACACACTCCTTGCATAGTTTTTTTTCCGCCACGGTTTATTTCTTATCAGGTCAGCAGCTCCCTGAGAAAGCTTCATAGCGGCTGCAAGAATTTTATCTGTTTCAGCGTGAGTATAAAAATTGGCAGGTCATGTTGCAGCTGTGCAGAAACTTAGTTAGGTCTCATTTGAAATGTAGCGTTCAATTCTGGTCACCACGCTACCAGAAGGCTTTGGAGAGGGTACGGAAGAGGTTTATCAGGATGTCGTCTGCTATGGAGGGTATTAGCTCTGAGGAGAGGTTGGAGAAACTCAGTTTGTTCTCACTGAGTGACAGAGGTTGAGGGGCGACCTGATCGAGGTTTACAAGATTGTGAGCGGCGTGGACAGAGTGGATAGTCAGATGCTCTTTCCTAGGGTAGAAAAGTCAAGTATGAGGTTTAAGGTACATGGGGAAAAGTTTAGAGGAGATGTGCGAGGCAAGTTTTTACACAGAGGGTGGTGAATGTTTGAAACCCGCTGCCCAGGGAGGTGGTGGGAGCGGGTACGATAGTGACATTTAAGGGGCAACTGGACAAATATGTGAATAGGATGGGAATAGAAGGATACAGACTCCGTAAGTGCGTACAGTTTTAGTTTAGACAGACATCATGATCAGCTCAGGCTTGCTTTTTTTGCTCTTTGATCATCTCTCATGCTTCTAAACTCCAGAAAATATAGTCTACTGAATTCCATAGAACCATAGTTAGCACAGTTCAGCACAGAAACAGGCCTTTTGGCCCTTCTTGTCTGTGCCGAACCATTTTTCCGCCTAGTCCCACTGACCTGCACTTGAACCATATCCCTCCACACCCCTCTCATTTATGAACCCGTCCAAATTTTTCTTAAATATTAAAAGCGAACCCGCATTCACCACTTTATCCGGCAGCTCATTCCACACTCCCTCCACTCTCTGCGTTGAAGAAGCCGCCGCCCCCCCCCCTAATATTTCCTTTAAACTTTTCACCCTTAATCCATGTCCTCTGGTTTTTTTCTCCCTTAGCCTCAGCAGAAAAAGCCTGCTTGCATTCACTCTATCTACACCCATCAAAATCTTATACACCTCTATCAAATCTCCCCTCATTCTTCTACACTCCAGGGAATAAATTCCTAACCTATTCAATCTCTCTCTGTAACTCAGCTTCTCAAGTCCTGGCAACATCCTTGTAAACTTTCTCTGCACTCTTTCAACTTTATTAATATCCTTCCTGTAATTAGGTGACCAAAACTGCACACTAGACTCTAAATGTGGCCTCGCCAACGTCTTATACAACCTCACCATAACATTCCAACTCTTATACTCAATGCTTTGATTTATAAAGGCCAATGTTCCAGAAGCACTCTTTACGACCCTATCTACCTGTGACGCCACTTTTAGAATTCCCTCTCATAACATCCCAGTAATCAATCCTCTGTTGCCATTCCCAGTAAGGAGAGAATATCATTCCTCAAGTAAGGAGTCTAAAACTGTGCTAGATTTATCTGGACTTTGCAGTGGTAATGGAGGGTGCTTTCTGTGCCTTGTCCCAGTGAAAAACACAATTACATCCAGTGAGTGAGTTACCCGAGGTACCTGTTGTTCTCTCGTTGATAACTGTCACAATATCTGCACAAGCATTATTCACATTATACAAGCATTATTTCGGTGACAAGTGGTGTGCCTCAGGGGTCTGTTTTGGGGCCCCTGCTGTTTGTAATTTTTATAAATGATCTGGATGAGGATATTGAGGGATGGATCAGTAAATTTGCAGATGACACTAAAGTCGGTGGAGTGGTAGATAGTGAAGAGGGGTGTTATAGTTTACAGAGTGACTTGGACAAGTTGCAGAGCTGGGCCGAGAGGTGGCAAATGGAGTTTAATGTGGAAAAGTGTGAGGTAATGCACTTTGGCAGGAACAATAAATGTGTAGAGTATAGGGCTAATGGTAGGGCTCTTAATAGTGTTGAGGAACAGAAGGATCTTGGTGTATGTGTCAATAGATCCCTGAAAGTAGGCAGTCAAGTGGATAAAGTTGTTAAGAAGGCATATGGAGTCTTAGCTTTTATTGGTAGGGGGATTGAATTTAGGAGCCGCAGCATCATGTTGCAACTGTACAAAACTCTAGTGCGGCCGCACTTGGAGTATTGTGTGCAGTTCTGGTCGCCACATTATAAGAAAGATGTGGAGGCATTGGAGAGGGTACAGAGGAGGTTTACCAGGATGTTGCCTGGTATGGAGGGCAGGTCTTATGAAGAGAGGTTGAAGGATTTGAGGTTGTTTTCGTTAGAAAGGAGGCGGCTAAGAGGGGATCTTATTGAAGCATATAAGATGATTAGAGGTTAAGATAGGGTGGACAGTGATAGCCTTTTTCCTAGGATGGAGAAAGCTAGCACGAGGGGACACAGCTTTAAATTAAGGGGTATGAGTTATAGGACGGATATCAGAGGTAGGTTCTTTACTCAAAGAGTGATTAGGGAGTGGAATGCCCTGCCTGCAGCTGTTGTAGATGCGCCAAGTTTGGTGGCGTTTAAGAGGTTAATTGATAAGTATATGGAAGAGAAGGGAATGGTTTAGTTTGGAGGGGCATTGCTTTTTATTTTGGTCGGTGCAACATCGAAGGCCGAAGGGCCTGTTCTGTGCTGTAATGTTCTATGTTCTATGTTCTACACACTGTACCCCATGCAACTCCCCACCCTCACACACACACACGCACACACACACACACACACACACATACACATACATTGTACCCCATCCAACTCCCTTTCCATGGTCCACTCCCCCACTCACTATGATTCCCTTGGTCGGCGGAACGGGAAAATCCTTTGAATTGTGATTTTTTTTTCGGAGGGGCTGGCCACCCTCCCCAGCAAATTTGTGAATATCAGGGCCAGTTGTCTTTTTAAATGGCGTACCATCAATAACTCAGCTAGTGTGACTGCTGTGGTCACATTTGGTGTGGTGTTATAAGGCACAAACTGACCATACACAGAGAAAGAGGCCTATTTGCTTGTTTCTTCATTGATGACCAGAATGTTTGTATTGCCTACTAGCCCATTTGATGCTGGGTGGTAAGATGCTGAGCTCACGTGGGGGAATTTTTCTGCTGTGAACGATGCAAACACAATGGGCCGAATTTTATCAACACATCCACCCGAGATTTGTACGATCCAGCCCGAGGCCAACAGGGAATGCCGATCTCTGAGCCTCGCCTGTGCCCAGCATTGTGGGGTGTGAATGCTGGTAAAATTCCACCCTACATTTCCGATTAACATTCCTTGGGAGTTTGGCTCACTGAAAAGTGGTGAAAGAGGTTCATTTTCATTGCCCTACTCGATTGACACTTCTCCCCCCAACATCCCGCTGTGAAACTTCTTTAGGGTGCTTTTGTTTTCCCGAAATGTGTATAAGTGTTGGACCAGCGTGATGGAATTGGCGAGGAAAGAACATGCAATAGATTGAAGCGTGCGGCTTCAAACTAAGGGGTGAGGGCTCGCCATTCTGAGAGCTGGTGTCTTACCCACTCTCACCAACTCTCAGACACTCATCCCCATTCATTTAAGCTCTGACGTGCAGTGGGTGGGATCTTTGCCCATCCTTGGAAAGAAGTCCCACCTTGGACAACTGTCAATCTGATTTGCCAACAGCTCTCCAGCCCATCCAGGCACAGCGCAGCAATGGCCAGGGCACTCCGTCTGGAATTAAGTCTGGGACCGTCTGCAACATTCAAAACAGCCTGGTTCCCATTGACGTAGGGTAGGGAATACCCGGAAAGAGGCCAGGGTGGGGGGTGTTAAGGATGGGGTAGTCTGAGTAGGTTGAGGGGCTGGCGCTCCCAGATCTCTTGGAGAGGAGTGTGCCTCAAATCTAAAGGGCGTCTTCAGACAGAGGCGGAGCCCCCCCCTCCCCTTCCCACTTGAGATGGAGGTTCATCCATTTTCCAGTTTTCCACTAAACCCTCCCAGGCTAAAAATTGAGCCCTAAAGGGATAGGCCCGAATGACCATGAAGCAGCCTAAATCGGGGAGAAATTGCAATTCTGAATTTTAGCCCATTAACCCTCTCTGAAATTGCATCTGGGTTTGGGCTGGGAGATTCCTGCAGAAAATTCATCCCATGCAATCTTACGCTGGCCCCCCTCACCCTTGTCTCAGAATCTGCTTGGGGGGAAATGTAAAAATTCTGCCCATGAAGTCAAGTAGATGCCTTCCCCTCCTGGCACTGTCAGGCACTGTCAGGACATGTACAAACTGTTCTACATTCAGCAGGGGGAACGGTGACCTGAATTGTAGCTCGAGTGTACAGGAGGTTGAGAGTAGTGAGGTCATGAATAAGGTCGCAGAAGTGTAGCGGCAGGCAGGAAGGTGGTTTGACGTGTGTCTACTTCCACGCCAGGAGCATCCGGAATAAGGCGGGTGAACTTGCAGCATGAGCCCATCAAATCACAGTCCCACTTGGCCCTACCCCATGCATTTACCCTAGCTAGTCCTCCATGACACTAAGGAACAATTTAGCATGGTAAATTCAGCTAACCTGCTAGAAAGAAACCAGACCACTCGGAGGAAACCCACGTAGACACGGGGAGCATGTGCAAACTCCACACAGACAGTGATCCGAGGTCAGAATTGAACCCGGGTCCCTGGCACTGTGAGACAGCAGTGCTAATTACTGTGCCACCGTGCTACCCTGTGGGAATTATTTTCAACGGTGATGCGTGGTTGATTTATATTAATAATTTTTTTATTAGTAATTATATTGATTTCAGAGCTTTAGTTTGTGTCCTTCATTATGATTTTTACGCATGCGGTTTATCTGGTATGTAATTTTTCTAGTGCAGCCCAGTTATAGGTTGAAGCTGTGTAAAATGCACAATTCTGGAACGTTTGCAGATGTTGACTTCTTGGTTTAATAGTCTCAGCAAGTCCAATAGAATGCTTCAGCAGTGAATAAATGGCCCTTTCATCTGAGAAATAATTAACTGCTGAGGATTGCTCATCTGTTCTTCAAAAACCTGTCTAAATGGATGAGCTGATTTTAAAAAGCTTCCACTTCAAATCTTTTCTGTGCACTCTGCCGGAACAAAGAAATCATTCCACCTTTACAAAAAAAACTCTGCCAATACTTTTAAGAAAATTACTGAAAACTTTCATTTTTTTTTTCTGTGATTTGGTTCATTGATACTTGTGGAACCAAATCACGATTCATGTTCTCCCTCCACCCCAATACCCCTTTAACCCACTCTCTAATCCACCCACTCACCCCCTCTCCAATCCCCAAATACCCAAAACCTCCTCAGCACCAGCACAGCAATGCATGAAATTTAATGAACTTCGAAAAATTGATTTTTTTTTGTTAAAGCTGGTCAGTCAGGTCCTAATCTCTGGCTGCTCAGCACAGAAGACAAGAATTCTGTGTAAAGCACCAAGCCCAGGCCCTCTAACATGCAGGTCTTGGAGTTTGGAACTGTCTGCACCCCTGCCCAGTCTCTTGGGTCCTTGTTTGCTCTGGTAGAACTACATACCTGACTGAACCTGCCTCCACCACGCTGTCTGTCAGTGTATTCCAAATCCTAATTATTCACAGCCTGGTGAAGTTTCTGTTTTGTTTCTTTCCTCAATCACCATAAGTCTATGCCTCCTGATTCTAGACCCTTTCACCAATGGGAACTGTTCCACCTTATCTACTCAGTCCAGAGTCCTCATGATTTTGAACATCATAGAACCTCATTTTGGGCAGCACGGTAGCACAGTGGTTAGCACTGCTGCTTCACAGCTCCAGGGTCCTGGGCTCGATTCCCGGCTCGGGTCACTGTCTGTGTGGAGTTTGCACATTTTCTTCGTATCTGTGTGGGTTTCCTCCGGGTGCTACGGTTTCCTCCCAGATATGCGAGTTAGTTTGATTGGCTGTGCTAAGAAATTGCCCCTTAGTGTCCAGAGATGCATAGGTTAGAGGGATTAGTAGGTGTGATATGTAGGGATATGGGGTAGGGCCTAGGTGGGATTGTGTTTGGTGCAGACTCGATGGGCTGAAGAGCCTCTTTCTTCACTGTAGGGTTCTGTGAAATTAGAATCCACATAGTGCAGAAGGAGGCCACTCGGCCCAGTCGAGTCTGCACTGACTACAGTCCCACCCTGGCTCTATTCCCAGAACACCCCATGTTTACCCTGTTAATCTCCTGACACTAGGATCAATTTAGCATGGACAAAACCTAACCCACACATCTTTGGACTGTGGGAAGAAACCCGAATATCCGGAGGAAACCCTTGCAGATATGGGGAGAATGTGCAGACTCCACACAGACAGTGACCCAAGCCCAGAATTGAACACGGGTGTCTGGCGCTGTGAAGCAGCAGTGCTAAGCACTGTGCCCCTGAGCCACCTCGATCAAATCTTCTCTCAACCTTCCCTTCTCCACACAGCACAGTGCCAACTTCTCCAATCTATCCACATCACTGAAATTCCTCATCAAAGGAATGATTTTCATGAATTTTCTCCACTCTCGCTAACACCTTCACATCTTTCCTGAAGGGTAATACCCAGAACGAGACACAATACTCCAGCTGAAGCTGAACCAGTGTTCGATGTGAACGAGTTTAACATGAGGCATGATGGCTTTTATACTCTGTGCCCCTGTTGATAAATCTCAGACACGGTATATTTTATTAACGTCTCTCTCCACCTCTCCTGCCTCCTTTAATGATTGATGCACACATACAGCCTGCTGTCTCCGTTCCTTTCATTTCCGTTGAATATTGAGACTTCAGTGACTGAGCTAATACATACAGAACAACAACTCAAACAAGAGGCCGGGCCCCTTCACTAACTATTCCGAAGGATTCCCTTTGGCACTGGCCTGGGAATGTCGGAGGGACAAATTTTCCAGAGGACCTGCTATCGTCCTGAGCAGGGGATTATCTAACGCTGTCTCTCTTGCTCCCAGGATCTGATACGGTTGAAGAGTCTTTTAAAAACAAATAGATCCCAACGTCATGGAGAAATAACACTTGAACAAAGGGCATTCTGACAATACCAGACTACCAGTGGAACTACGCACTTGAATCAGCTCTTTGTCTTTTTCTATCAGGGTGGCATACAAGTTTATAGTTTCCAGTCTTGGTTACTACGCACTCTAACCTCTGAGCTCCAAGGCGTGGTAACTAACGGGTATCTGGGCTTCCCCTCCCAGAGATTCCCAGATAAGGGAGACTCTGCTCCAAACTTCCCCTAACAGTTGCCCTGCCCTTGGAATCATAGATTCCCACAGCACAGGAGGCCATTCAGCCCATCAAGTCTGCACCAACCACAACCCACCCAGCTTCTATCCTTGTGACCCCATTTAACCTAGCCAGTCCTCCAGACACAAAGGGGCAATTTATCATGGCTAATCAACCTAACCCGCGTATCTTCAGGAAACCGGAGCCCCCCGAGGAAACCCACGCAGACACAGGGAGAATGTGCAAACTCCACACAGACAGTGACCCAAGCCAGGAATTGAACCCGGGCCTCTGGTGCTGCGAGGCAGCAATGCTAACCACTGTGCCACTCTGCAACCAACTGAAAATTGCATTTAAATTGCAGACTTCACATAGTTCTTACTGGGTTAACTCAGTAGTTATCCAGGAAAGGTTAGAAGAATTAACATCATTTCCAGCTGCTGTGTAACTATTGTACATACCCCTACTAATTCCCTGTGGATCTTCCCTCACACACTCAACACTACCCCTCCCTCCATCTGCTAGGGCCCATGCTCCCCCCACCCCCACTCCCTCCAATTTCAGTCTCCTCCCCATACATGGCAGCTCCCCCACCATTTACCATGCAGGACTTCCCCCTATCGCCCATCAATTTCCTCCACTCCCATCAAGCTGTCCCACCCCCCCAGCTGTGTTGAAGAGCAGAAGGATCTTGGGGTCTGGGTCCATAGGACTCTTAAATCGGCCTCGCAGGTGGAGGATGTGGTCAAGAAGGTGTACGGTGTACTGGCCTTCATTAATCGAAGGATTGAGTTTAGGAGTCATGAGGTAATGCTGCAACTTTATAAGACCCTTGTCAGATCCCACTTGGAGTACTGTGCGCAGTTCTGGTCACCTCACTATAGGAAGGATGTGGAGGCTATTGAAAGGGTGCAGAGGAGATTTTCAAGGATGTTGCCTGGATTGGGAGGCATGCCTTATGAAGATAGGTTGAGGGAGCTGGGACTCTTCTCCCTGGAGAGACGAAAGGTTGAGAGGCGACCTGATAGAGGTTTATAAAATGTTGAGAGGAATAGATAGGGTGGATTCTCAGAGGCTATTTCCCAGGGCTGAAATGGTCGCTACGAGAGGACACAGGTTTAAGGTTCTGGGCAGCAAGTACAGAGGAGATGTTAGAGGTAAGTTTTTCACTCAGAGGCTGGTGAGTGAATGGAATCGGCTGCCGTCGGTGGTGGTAGAGGCGAACTCACTGGGGTCTTTTAAAAGTCTTCTGGATGAGTACATGGGATTTAATGGGATAAGGAGTTATAGATAGGTCTATGGCTTGGTAGGTATAGATATGATCGGTGCAACTTGTGGGCCAAAGAGCCTGTTTGTGCTGCAGTGTTCTATGTCCTATGTTCTAACTCTTCTTCCTGCTCTGCAGATTGTTTCCTGCTTCAATTTCCTTTCATTCACATGCTTTAGTTCACCCCAACATGCTTAACGATGCTACAAGCTTCATATCCATAACTGCGGCATGGTAGCACAGTGGTTAGCACTGCTGCTTCACAGCTCCAGGGTCCTGAGTTCGATTCCTGGCTCAGGTCACTGTCTGTGTGGACTTTGCACATTCTCCTCGTGTCTACTTCGGTTTCCTTCGGGTGCTCCGCTTTCCTCCCACAGTACAAAGATGTGCAGGTTGGGTTGATTGGCCATGCTAAAATTGCCACTTAGTGTCCTGAGATGTGTAGGTTAGAGGGATTAGTGGGTATAATATGTAGGGATATGGAGGTAGGGCCTGGGTGGGATTGTGTGCAGTGCAGATTCAATGGGCCGAAGAGTCTCTTTCTGCACTGTAGGGTTCTATGATCTAATTCACAGCTTGCACACATTGGTAGCTATCCAAATGTAACAGCCACATCACCCAAACACATTGGAGGACACTCGCTGAGCACACCAGCATGTTAAATCCCCCCATGGATGAGTATCTGTGGAACTGAAAGCCAAAGAGATTCCAGTATTCCTGAGTGAGATATGATTTGATTTGATTTATTATTGTCACATGTATTAGCTCACAGTGAAATGTATTGTTTCTTGCACTCCACAGACAAAGCATACCATTCATAGAGAAGGAAACAAGAGAGCGCAGAATGTAGTGTTGCAGTCATAGCTAGGGTTGTAGAGAAAGATCATCTTAATGCGACGTAGGTCCATTCAAAAGTCTGACGGCAGCAGGGACGAGGCTGTTCTTGAGCCAGTTGCTATGTGACCTCAGAACAACAAAGCACAAAGAACAACACAGCACGGGAAACAGGCCCTTCGGCCCAACGAGCCCGCGCCGCCGTCCTAATGTCTTAATGACATATAGAGACCAATATAGGGACAATTTGTTACCCAATCAGCCTAAGAGCACATTTTTGGGATGTGGGAGGAAACCGGAGCACCCGGAGAAAACCCACGCAACCACGGGGAGAACGCGCAAACTCCCGCAGACACAGGCCCAAATCCATGTGTCTGCACAGCAACAGCGATAGTCTCTGAGCTGTCATGTTGCCCATGATGGTCCAGTTTAAGCATACACTAACGACGTGAAGCACTAGGCCACTCCTGAAGTAACATCCAAGAGCAGCCCTCGCACGACCTGCCGAATGCATGCACCTTGTTGGTCAACAAGGTGGACCGAATAGCCTGTGGAAACAAATAAAGTATTTAAACAGTCCTCCTATATCCCTCTATCTGCAGACCGCTCATGTGGCTGTCCAAGAGACCCTTAAACAACCCTAGCGTGCCTGCTCCCACCACCTTACTCGGTAGTGCATTCCACACTCCCACTACCCTTTGTGTGAAAAAAATGCCCTCGAATATTCGTCTTATACATAGCCCCCCTCACCCTAAGGCCGTGACCCCTTGTTCTATCCGATTCTAATAGTGGAAAAAGCTTACCACCATTTACTCTATCTATACCCCTCATAATCTTATATACCTCTAATAGATCCCTTCTCAGCCGACGTCTTTCAAGGGAAAACAACCCCAGTGTTTCAATCTTTCCTCGTAAGACAGCCCTTCCATACCAGGCAGCATCCTGGTAAATCTCCTCTGCACTCTCTCCAGGGCCTCCACATCCTTCCGGTAGTACGGCGACCAGAACTGGACGCAGTACTCCAAGTGAGGCCTAACCAACGTTCTATACACTTGTAACATCAGACTCCTACTCTTGTATTCTATACCCCTTCCTATGAAGGCTAACATACCATACGCTTTCTTTATCACTTTCTCCACCTGTACTGACACCTTCAGAGACTTGTGAACCTGCACCCCCAGGTCTCTCTGCGTCTCTATACTCCGGATAGTTTTACCTTTTATCCTATAACTCCCCTCTACATTATTCCGGCCAAAATGCATCACCTCGCATTTATCCGGATTAAATTCCATTTGCCATCTATCTGCCCAATCTACCAGCCTATCTATGTCCTGTTGTATTGCCTGGCACTGCTCCTCAGTCCCCGCCAATCCAAGCATCTTAGTGTCATCAGCAAATTTGCTGATCACACCACCTACCCCCTCTTCCAAGTCATTTATATAAATCACAAATAGAAGAGGTCCTAGTACTGAGCCCTGTGGCACACCACTAGTGACTGACCTCCAGTTGGAAAAAGAGCCTTCCACTACTACCCGCTGTCTCCTCCTCCCAAGCCAGTTCTCAACCCATCTACATACCTGGCCCTGTATCCCATGCGCCTTCACCTTTTTTATCAGCCTACCATGGGGAACCTTGTCAAACGCCTTACTGAAATCCATGTAGATGACATCAACGGCGTGTCCTTCATCAACCGTTTTTGTCACTTTGTTTTGTCAGACTTTTGTATCTTTTTCCTGAAAGAAGAAGGTGGAAGAAAGAATGTCCGGGGTGTGTGGAGTGCTTGATTATGCTGGCTGCTTTTCCAAGGCAGTGGGAAGTGTAGACAGAGTCAATGGATGGGAGGCTGGTCTGCATTATGGACTGGGCTACATTCACAACCCTTTATCATTTCTTGTGGTCTTGGGCAAAAACAAGAGCCCATACCAAGCTGTGATACAATCAGAAAGAATGCCTTCTATGGTGCATTTGTAAAAGTCAGTGAGAGTCGTAGCTGACGTACCAAATTTCCTTAGTCTTCTGAAAAAGTAGGTTTGTTTCCTGAACTGTAGCATCAGCGTGGGGAGACCAGGACAGGTTATTGGTAATCTGGACACCTAAAACTTGAAGCTCTCACCTGCTTCAGTTCACCCTGAAATGCTTAACAATGCTGCAAACTTCATAGTCATAACTCACAGCTTGCACACACTGGTAGCTATTCAACCGTGACAGCCACATCACCCAAACTCATTAATATAGAACATAGAACATTACAGCGCAGTACAGGCCCTTCGGCCCTCGATGTTGCGCCGGTCAGTGGACCCTCTAACCTAAACTATTCCAATATCATCCATATGCCTATCCACTGAACATTTGAATGCCCCCAAAGTAGGCGAGTCCACAACTGCTGCAGGCAGGGCATTCCATGCCCTCACCACCCTCTGTGTAAAGAACCTGCCTCTGACATCCGTCCTATAACTACCACCTCTTAATTTAAAGTTATGTCCCCTCGTGTTGGTCATCACCATCCGAGGAAAAAGGCTCTCACTATCCACCCTATCCAATCCCTTGATCATCTTATACGCCTCAATTAGGTCACCGCGTAACCTTCTTCTCTCTAATGAAAATAACCTCAGGTCCCTCAGCCTTTCCTCATAAGGCCTTCCCACCATACCAGGCAACATCCTGGTAAACCTCCTCTGCACCCTTTCCAATGCTTCCACATCTTTCTTATAATGCGGCGACCAGAACTGTACGCAATACTCCAAGTGCGGCCGCACCAGAGTTTTGTACAGTTGTAACATAACCTCACGCTCCTAAATTCAATCCCTCTACCAATAAAAGCTAACACACCGTACGCCTTCTTAACAACTTTATCAACCTGGGTGCCAACTTTCAAAGAGCTATGTACTTGTACCCCAAGATCCCTCTGCTCGACAACACTATTAAGGGTCCTTCCATTAGCCCTATATTTCATATGCCTGTTATTCCTACCAAAGTGAATCACCTCACACTTATCCGTATTGAATTCCATTTGCCACCTCACGGCCCAGCTCTGCAACCTATCTATGTCCCTCTGCAAACTGTAACATCCATCCTCGCTGTCTACAACTCCCCCCACTTTGGTATCGTCAGCAAATTTACTAATCCAACCCTCTACACCCTCATCTAGGTCATTTATAAAAATGACAAACAGCAGTGGCCCTAAAACAGATCCTTGAGGTACACCACTTGTAACTGCACTCCAGGTTGAATATTTCCCATCAACCACCACCCTCTGTCTTCTATCAGCTAGCCAATTCCTAATCCAAACTGCTAAATCACCTTCAATCCCATGCATCTGCACTTTCTGCAGTAGCCTACCATGGGGAACCTTATCAAACGCTTTGCTAAAATCCATATACACTACATCAACTGCCTTACCCTTATCTACCTCTTTGGTCACCTCCTCAAAAAACTCAATAAGGTTTGTGAGGCACGACCTACCCTTCACAAAACCGTGCTGACTATCCCTAATCAATTTATTTCTCTCTAGATGCTTATAAATCCTATCCCTTATAATTCTTTCCAAGACCTTGCCCACAACAGAAGTCAGGCTCACCGGTCTATAATTTCCAGGATGGTCCCTACTCCCCTTTTTGAACAAAGGGACAACATTTGCCATCCTCCAGTCTTCCGGCACTATACCTGTAGCTAACGACGACATGAAGATCAAAGCCAAAGGCTCTGCAATCTCCTCTCTAGCCTCCCAGAGAATCCTAGGGTAAATCCCATCTGGCCCAGGGGACTTATCAATTTTCATACCCTCAAGATTCGCTAACACCTCCTCCTTATGAACCTCAATCCTGCCCAGTCTACAACCTAGTATCGCAGTATTCTCCCCGACAACATTGTCTTTCTCCTGCGTGAATACTGACGAAAAATACTCATTCAGTGTCTCTCCTATCTCCTCAGGCTCCACGCACAACTTCCCACTGCTATCTCTGACTAGCCCTAATCTTGCCCTAACCAATCTTTTATTATTTATATACCTGTAAAAAGCTTTAGGATTCTCCTTAATCCTATCCACCAAAGTCTTCTCGTGTCCTCTTCTAGCTCTTCTCAACTCCCTCTTTAGCTCCTTCCTGGCTGATTTATAGCTCTCCATTGCCCTAACTGAGCCTTCACGTCTCATCATTATATAAGCCTCCTTCTTCCTCTTCACCAGAGATTCAACTTCCCTAGTACACCATGGTTCCCTCACTCGACCACTTCCTCCCTGCCTGGCAGGTACATATTCATTAAGGACATGCAGAAGCTGTTCCTTAAATATGCTCCACATTTCAGATGTCCCCAGCCCCTGCAATTTCCTGCTCCACCCTATGCATCCTAAATCTCTCCTAATAGCCTCATAATTACCTTTCCCCCAGCTATAACTACTGTTATTCGGTACGTGCCCATCCCTTTCCATCACTAAGGTAAACGTAACCGAATTGTGGTCACTATCACCAAAGTGCTCACCCACCTCCAAGTCTAACACCTGGTCTGGTTCATTACCCAGTACCAAATCCAATATAGCCTCACCTCTTGTTGGCCTACCTACATACTGAGTCATGAAACCTTCCTGCACATATTGAACAAAAACTGACCCCTCTAACGTACTTGAACTATAGCTTTTCCAATCGATATTAGAAAAGTTAAAGCCCCCCATTACAACTACCCTGTTACTTTCACACCTATCCAGGATCAACTTTGCAATCCCTTCCTCTACTTCTCTGGAACTTTTTGGAGGCCTATAAAACACTTGGAGGACACTTGCTGAATACACTAGCATGTTAACCCCTCCCCGGACCACTGACCACCTCTTCCCATCCCCTCCACCCCCCCCACCCTCCACCCTCGTGAATGAGTCTCTGCGGAACTGAAGGCCAAAGAAATTCCAGTATTCCTGAGCCAGAGAGATAAACAAATATTCCCGTTACAAGGAAAGAGTGTGTGAAGGGAAGAATCTCTCTCTTTCTGTGTGGGGAGTTTGGCAAAATTAATTGGGTTCTTGTTGCTTGATCACAACGATTTTCCCGCACGCCCACGTAGATTGCAGATACGAGGAGGACGCTGAATGAAACGCGGGTTGACGTGTCGCCGGGCCCCTGTTCACTGCTTGTCCCAGACAACTCCAGCACACTCAGCGGACAGAGTGAACTTGTCCCAGCATAAGCAGATAGAGGCTGCATTCTCTGAATGCCATTACGCGGCCAGACTCACAGATACAGATAGAGTGCTAATTAAAAACACACAGCAATCATCAGGTATTGGAACTGAATCATCACTCGAGCTGGTGCCATTCCTGAGGTAATCATTCGTGGTTTAAAAACCGGGCATACTTTGTTGGAATATCTTGAATCGTTTATAAAATAATAGGAGGCACAGATTAGCTCGATATCTTTTCCCAAAAGCAGGGGAGTCTAAAACTAAAGGGCATAGGTTTAAGGCGAGAGGGGAGAGATACAGAAGTGTCCAGAGAAGCAATTTTTTTCACACAGAGGGTGGTGAGTGTCTGGAACAAGCTGCCAGAGATAGTAGTAGAGGCGGGTACAATTTTGTCTTTTAAAAAGACAGTTACATGGGTGATGTGGGTATAGAAGGATATGGGCCAAATGTGGGCAATTGGGATTAGCTTAGGGGTTTAAAAAAAAGGGTGGAATAGACAAGTTGGGCTGAAGGGCCTGTGTCCATGCTGTAAACCTCTATGATTCTATTTCCCAAGCCGCGGAAACATGGTTGACAGCATTCGCCCGATGACAACAGTGAGACCCTGTCACTCAATCCCCATCAAGGTCAGGGAGATTGATGCTGCAGAACGGAGCATGTTTGAAATTCAGTCACACAGCATCAACATCATTGTCATGGCCTATCCCTTTAAGGGTGGGGTGATTCCCGAGGGCCATGTGGTTGGTCCGGACCCAATGGATGCTCCCGGTGGGAAGCTGAGCCAATCGGCAGGAGGCGCGCACCACGGGACGAGGAAGGATTCACAGTTGGAGCCAGGGACTCAAGTAGAGCAGTCACATTTAGTCTGATCTCATTTTATATATCAGTCTTTATGTGGCCTTTGTTGCTTCAAGCCTCCTTTTAAAAAGCATTTAGACAGTTACATGGTTACGATGGGTATAGAGGGATATGGGCCAAATGCGGGCAATTGGGATTAGTTTAGGGGTTTTTAAAAAAAGGACAGCATGGACAAGTTGGGCTGAAGGGCCTCATTCCATGCTGTAAACCTCTATAATTCTATGGCAAAGCCATATTGAGTCACCTTCAATCTATTACATTGGTGATGAGGAAGTGGACAGCAGGGTGGCACAGTAGTTAGCATTGCTCCCTCTCAGCGCCAGGGACCCGGGTTCGACTCCGGACTTGAGTCACTGTCTGTGTGGAGTTTGCACATTCTCCCCGTGTCTGTGTGGGTTTCCTCCGGGCACTCCGGTTTCCTCTCACAGTCTGAAAGACGTGCTGGTTAGGTGCATTGGCTGTGTTAAATTCTCCCCCTGTGTTCCCGAGTGTGGCAACTAGGGGATTTTCACAGCAACTTCATTGCAGTGTTAATGTAAGTTTACTTTGTGATACTTAGAAACAAAGATTGAAATCTTTGGGGATCACAGCGTCCAGCGAGAGGGGGAAGAGGCTCCAGCGTCGAGAGTAAGAAGAAGTGAGGTTTATTCACATGCCAAAGATCGGAAAAATCCAGCCATTTGACCCTGAAGTAGACAACTGGGGACGGTTTATAAAAAGGCTGCGTTACTTCTTCATCAGGAATGAACTAACAGCTGAAGAAAAATGAAAGGTCAATTTGTTTATAGCCTGTGGTCCACATTCTTGCATTTTAGTAAGAATGTTAACACTGCCAGAGCGTGGAGTTGGTCAAACATCATTTTAACCCTCGCCATTCAATTATTACACTGAGATAGAAATTTCACATGGCAATCCCAGAGCCGGGGAGACAGTCTCCGATTTTGTGAAAAAACTTACAGAACACTGCAAATTCAGCTCTGCACGAGGGGACATGTTAAAGGACACAATGACCTGTGGTATGATCAGTCTAATAATATAAAATAAATTACTGACAGAGACTTAGATCACCTGGGAAAAAGCTGTGAAGTTAGCCCAGGTGACTAGATGCGGGGAGCAGAGTGTAACAGAGCCACAATGTTCGCAAGCCGTGCTGAATAAGGTAAATTGTAGTGGAAAACGGTTGTGATGCAAAACAGCCCAGGAGCGGGTGGAACAGTGCCTGATAGAATGAGCGTAAAAACACAAGAAATAGGAGCAGGAGTCGGCCATCGAGCCCCTCAAGCCAACCCCGCCATTCTATAAAATCATGGCTGATCTGAAGTGAATCAGTTCCACTTTCTCCCCGTAATGCTTAATTCCCTTCTCTATCAGAAAACAGGCGCAATAATGAGGGCTGGAGTCTGGTTTCAAAAGGGAGAGAACATTTCCGAGAAGCCTGTCGCTGCAAGATTTATGTGTGCTTCAGGTTCAATTGAAAAAGTCATCAAAATCTTGGTGTAGAGTGAATCAATCAGTGCAGTCAGTATATAAAAAAAATACAGTGATTATCAGTTCAACTCTCTTACAGAAACCAGATGAGGAGTCTGGCGGGGGATCTGAGCTGTTCACCCCTAAAGCAGGTTAAAGCAAATTGCCCCCTATTGAGATAACCTCGCTGGTAAATGGCAACGCGCTCAAAATGGAAGGGATATGAGGGTAGTAGCCACAGTGGAACTGGCATTAATATTAAATAAGTCAGGTGTCATGGTCTGACAAACACTGCAGATTTTAGTTGCAGTAATAGTAATGGCAACAGTCCTGGTAGTCAAGGGTCAGAGACCTTATTTAATGGGTTAAATTGGATTGGTTAAAGTGAATGTGGTTAAACTGGCTGGAAATATTAAACCTGAAGGATGGAGGTTTTCAGAATGGGTACAGCACGGGGTTAGATATAGAGTAAAGCTCCTTCTACACTGTCCCCCCCACCAAACACTCCCAGGACAGGTACAGCATGGGGTTAGATACAGAGTAAAGCTCCCTCTACACTGTCCCCCATCAAACACTCCCAGGACAGGTACAGCACAGGGTTAGATACAGAGTAAAGCTCCCTCTACACTGTCCCCCACCAAACACTCCCAGGACAGGTACAGCACGGGGTTAGATACAGAGTAAAGCTCCCTCTACACTGTCCCCCCATCAAACACTCCCAGGACAGGTACAGCACGGGGTTAGATACAGAGTAAAGCTCCCTCTACACTGTCCCTCATCAAACACTCCCAGAACAGGTACAGCACGGGGTTAGATAGAGAGTAAAGCTCCCTCTACACTGTCCCCCATCAAACACTCCCAGGACAGGTACAGCACGGGGTTAGATACAGAGTAAAGCTCCCTCTACACTGTCCCCCATCAAACACTCCCAGGACAGGTGCAGCACGGGGTTAGATACAGAGTAAAGCTCCCTCTACACTGTCCCCTCCACCAAACACTCCCAGGATGGGTACAGCACAGGGTTAGATACAGAGTAAAGCTCCCTCTACACTGTCCCTTCCACCAAACACTCCCTGGACAGGTGCAGCACGCGGTTAGATACAGAGTAAAGCTCCCTCTACACTGTCCCCACCAAACACTCCCAGGACAGGTACAGCACGGGGTTAGATACAGAGTAAATCTCCCTCTACACTGTCCCCCATCAAACACTCCCAGGACAGGTACAGCACGGGGTTAGATACAGAATAAAGCTCCCTCTACACTGTCCCCTCCATCAAACACTCCCAGGACAGGTACAGCACGTGGTTAGATACAAAGTAAAGCTCTCTCTACACTGTCCCCATCAGACACTCCCAGGACAATTACAGCATGGGGTTAAAGACAGAGTAAAGCTCCCTCTATCCTGTCCCCCCATCAGACACTCCCAGGATAGGTGCAACACATAGTTAGATACAGAGTAAAGCTCCCGCTACATTGTCCCCCCCATCAAACACTCCCAAGATAGCTACAGCACTGGGTTAGATACAGAGTAAAGCTCCGTCTACACTGTCTTCCTAGCAAACCCAGGACCAGTACGGCAAGGGATTAGATACATAATAAAGCTCCTTCTACACTAGCCTTTTTCCTAGGATGGAGAAAGCTAGCATGAGGGGACACAGCTTTAAATTAAGGGGTGATAGTTATAGGACGGATATCAGAGGTAGGTTCTTTACCCAAAGGGTGGTTTGGGAGTGGAATGCCCTGCCTGCAGCAGTTGTAGATGCGCCAAGGTTGGTGGCGTTTAAGAGGTTAGTTGATAACTAACGGGTGCAGAAGAGCAGTGTCAGGCAATACAACAGGACATAGACAGGTGGTAGACTGGGCAGATAGATGGCAAATGGAATTTAATCCGGATAAATGCGAGGTGATGCATTTTGGCCGGAAAAATGTAGAAGAGAGTTATAGGATAAAAGGTAAAACTATACGGAGCATAGAGACGCAGAGAGACTTGGGGGTGCAGGTTCACAAGTCTCTGAAGGTGTCCTCACAGGTGGAGAAGGTGATAAAGAAGGCGTATAGTATGTTAGCTTTCATAGAAAAGGGTATAGAATACAAGAGTAGGAGTTTGATGTTGCAGTTGTATAGAACTTTGGTTAGGCCTCACTTGGAATACTGCGCCCAGTTCTGGTCTCCGTACTATCGGAAGGATGTGGAGTCCTTGGAGAGAGTGCAGAGGAGGTTTACCAGGATGCTGCCTGGTATGGAAGGACTGTCTTATGAGGAACGATTAGATAGACTGGGGTTGTTTTCCCTTGAAAGACGTCGGCTTAGAGGGGATCTCATAGAGGTGTATAAGATTATAAGGGGTATAGATAGAGTAAATGGAGGTAAACTTTTTCCACCTTTAGAAATGGATAGGACGAGGGGTCATGGCCATAGGGTGAGGGGGGCTATGTATAGGACGAATATTAGAGGGCAGTTTTTCACACAAAGGGTAGTGGGGGTGTGGAATGCACTGCCGAGTAAGGTGGTGGGAGCAGGCACGCTGGGGCTGTTTAAGGGTCTCTTGGACAGCCACATGAGCGGTATGCAGATAGAGGGATATATTAGGACTGTTTAACTACGGCTTTTTTCCACAGGTAATTTGGTCCATACTTTGAGCATGCATTCGGCAGGTGGTGCGGGTACAGCTCTTGGATGTTGATTCATGGGTTGCCTGGTACCTCATGTCGTAAATGAGTGCTTTATGTGGACCATCTGAAGGGCACCATGACAGCTCAGAGACTATCGATGTGGCTGTGCAGACACTTGGAATTGGGCCGGTGTCTGCGGGAGTTTGCGCGTTCTCCCCGTGGTTGCGTGGGTTTTCTCCGGGCACTCCGGTTTCCTCCCACAACCCAAAAATTCGCTCTTAGGCTGATTGGGAAACAAATTGTCCCTATGGTGAAAATTTTCCATATTAGGAATAATATATATATTATTATATAGGAATATTAAAATAGGATAATGTATTTGCTACTATATAGTATGACGGCGGCGCGGGCTCGTTGGGCCGAAGGGCCTGTTTCCCGTGCTGTGTTGCTTTAAAAAAAAAATAAGTATATGGAAGAGAAGGGAACGGTTTAGTTTGGAGGGGCATTGCTTTTTATATCGGTCGGCGCAACATCGAAGACCGAAGGGCCTGTTCTGTGTTGTAATGTTCTATGTTGTATGTTCTACTGTGCCAATCAAACTCTCCCAGGATATGGGTTATATGGAGCACAAAATCTGTCTCTGCACTGTTCCATCTAAGAACCAAATGCACAGCCAACATTAGAAGCACGCAGCAGATGTCCCTTGTTGCTCTATTGCCTGTAATCCACAGCACAGTAATTTGCATCGTGCCATGGACTATTTAAGTGTACAGAGCATCATCAACCAAGAATCTACAGTGCCTAAGGATGATGCAGCCAAAAAATCCCACCTGTGCCCATCCAACTGCTGTTTGCTATTATATATCGCAGTGCTGATTATGAATATTATTTCTCCTAATTACACATAGAGGTAGAACACAAAGACATATTCCCATATTTCAGAGCTATTACAAAGGGAAACAGATAATAGTTAAAATTCTGATTTTCATAAGTAGCCATGAAGTGGATTATAATCCAAGTTAGGGGTTCCCTCCTTGGATGATCAGTCCCACTTAAGGCTGAGAAAGAGATGTCTACAGACACTTAAATAAGTCTGAAGTACTGATTTTTTTGATTTGATTTGTTATTGTTAGATGTATTGATATATAATGAAAAGTATTGTTTCTATACAGGCAAAGCATACTGTTCACAGAGAAGAAAACGAGAGAGTGCAGAATGCAGTGTTACAGTCACAGCGAGGATGTAGAGAAAGATCAACTTAATGCAAGGTGGGTCCATTCAAAAGTCCGAGAGCAGCAGGGAAGAAGCTGTTCTTGATTTGGTTGGTACATAACCTCAGACTTGTTTGCATCTTTTTCCTGACAGAAAAAGATGGAAAAGAGAATTTACAGGATGCTTGATAATGCAGCTCTTCACAAAGGAAGGAAACCTCCAGAGAATATTATTAACCTCCAGGCAACCTCTTTAACAGGTTTTAACCAGGTTATAACAACCTGGATATTATGAGTCCAAGTATCTCTCATCAACAATGCACCTCTCCACTGAAGTGTGTACAATGATGAGCTCTTGACTTTGAATACAGAAGAGTGTGAAATTTCTAAATTATATGAATTTATTAAAGAACTGGATGTACAATTCACATTTGATGTAATATCAATTGTAATATTGATAGTTCTAGGAAAGATAAGTACAATCTTATTTGTAATAGAGAATAATTCATGTTACAGAGAGATGCTTAAGTTACCCATTGGGAGGGAGCTCAAACGGAGAGTTAGAAGGGCAAAAAAGAGACATGAAATGATTTTGGCAGATAGAATTAAGGAAAATCCAAAGGCTTTTTACTCCTATGTTAGGAAGAAAAGGGTGGTTAGAGGAAAAATTGGACCTCTTAGGGACAGAGGAGGGGAACTGTGCTTAGAGCCCGAGGGAATGGCAGAGATCCTGAATGAATACTTTGTGTCGGTATTCACGAAGGAGAGGGGCTTGTTGACAGCTCCTGTCTCTGAGGGAGCTGTGGACCAGTTGAGGGAAATATCCAATTCGAAAGAGGAAGTGTTAGAGCTTCTAGGTAGCATTTAAACTGATAAATCTCCTGGGCCTGATGGCATTTATCCCAGACTGCTTAGGGAGGTGCGAGGTGAGATTGCTGGGCCTCTGACGCAAATCTTTGTCTCTTCCTTGGACACAGGTGAGGTCCCAGAGGACTGGAGAATAGCTAATGTTGTACCGTTGTTTAAAAAGGGTAGTAGGGATAACCCTGGAAATTATAGGCCAGTGAGTTTGACGTCAGTGGTAGGGAAGCTGTTGGAGGGGATTTTTAGAGATAGGATGTATAGGCACTTGGAGCATTGCGATCTGATTAGGGATACACAGAATAGATTTGTTAAGGGGAGGTCGTGCCTTACAAATCTGGTAGAATTTTTTGAGGAGGTGACGAAAACAGTGGATGAAGGGCGAGCCGTTGATGTCGTCTATATGGATTTTAGTAAGGCGTTTGACAAAGTCCCTCATGGGAGGTTAGTTGAGAAGGTCAAGGCTCATGGGATACAAGGACAGGTAACTAGATGGATAAGTAACTGGCTTAGTAATAGGAGACAGAGAGTAATACTGGAAGGGTGTTTTTCTAGCTGGAGGTCAGTCACTAGTGGTGTGCCGCAGGGCTCGGTACTGGGACCTCTTCTATTTGTAATATATATAAATGAGTTGGAAGAGCGAGTAATTGGAGTGATCAGCAAGTTTGCAGATGATACAGAGACGGCTGGACTTGCGGATAGTGAGGAGCATTGTCAGGCAATGCAGCAGGACATAGATAGGCTGGTAGCTTGGGCAAATAGATGGCAGATGGAATTCAATCCTGATAAATGTGAGGTGATGCATTTTGGGAGAAAGAATGTAGGGGGGAGGCATATGATAAAGGGTAGACCTATTAAGAGTATAGAAACGCAGAGGGACCTGGGGGTGCAGGTGAACAAGTCTCTGAAGGTGGCAGAGCAAGTGGAGAAGGTTGTGAAGAAAGCATATAGTATGTTAGCCTTTATAGGAAGGAGTATAGAGTACAAGAGCTGGCCTTTAATGTTGCAGTTGTATAAAACGCTGGTTAGACCTCATTTGGAATACTGCGTCCAGTTCTGGTCGCCTTACTACCGGAAGGACGTGGAGACTCTGGAGAGAGTGCAGAGGAGGTTTACCAGGATGCTGCCTGGTATGGAAGGTCTGAGTTACGAGGAGAGGTTAGGCAAATTGGGACTGTTTTCCTTAGAAAGACATAGACTTAGAGGAGATCTGATAGAGGTGTACAAGATTATGAGGGGTATAGACAGAGTAAACAGGGTTAAGCTTTTTCCTAGGATGGACTCGAATAGCACGAAGGGTCACGGGCTTAGGGTGAGGGGGGTAAGGTATAATTTGGATGCTAGAGGGAGTTTTTTCACACAGAGGGTGGTGGGGGTATGGAATGCGCTGCCAAGTAAAGTGGTGGAGGCAGGTACTCTGGAGTTATTTAAGAAATACTTAAATGGGCACATGAACGGAATGGGAATGGAGGGGTATAGAAAACTGATTTAAAATAGGGATCATGAGCCTTGGGAGTCCCTGGGAAGTGTGTAAATAGATGATGATATTGATGTACTTGTTTTTATCCTACAGGTGCTTTGGTCCACCTTGTTGTCTAACAAGGGGCATACACGCGATGGGTCGTGAGAGGGCTGCTCTTGGATTTTTTTCAAGAGTATCCTAGTGCTTCACGTCGTTAGTGTACGCTTGACCTGGACCATTTGATGGGCAACACGACAGCTCAGTGACTATCGCTGTGCTGTGCAGACACATGGATTTGGGCCTGTGTCTGTGGGAGTTTGCACATTCTCCCCGTGCTTGCGTGGGTTTTCTCTGGGCGCTCTGGTTTCCTCCCACATCCCAAAGATGTGCTCTTAGGCTAATTGGCGAAACAAATTCTCCCTAAATTGTCTCAAGTTTGGTTTTTAATCCATGGATCTATAAACATAGACAGGGATCATGGGTAGAGATGGGAACATCGGGGTGGCGGCACGAGCTCGTTGGGCTGAAGGGCCTGTTTCCCGTGCTGTTTTGTTCTTTATTCTTTGTTCTTCATTTAAGATGTGGAGATGCCAGTGTTGGACTGGGATGGACACAGTAAGAAGTCTCATAACACCAGGTTAAAGTCCAACAGGTTTATTTGGAATTATGAGCTTTTGGAGTGCTGCCCCTTCAAGGTAGATTCATTTATTTAAAGCAAAATTACCGTAGTAGTCAAATAGAAAGCAATTGGGTGGAATTTTCTTGTCCCGCTTGCCACAGGAATTGCAAACATCTGTTGACCTTGGTGGGAATTTCTGGCTTCGGAGCAAATGCAACCGAAAAATCATGCCCATTGAAACTGGCAAGAAAACTCCAAACCTATTAAAAGGGAAAAACATCATTGCTACACCTATTTGCAGTGACCTTTATCTTGAGAGATATAGGATCCTACAGATGTCACAATCCTACTAAAAAGCAGGAAACATGTTGAGCACTCATCATGGACAATCTGCTTTATTCTCACCTACATTCTTCAAACATAGAACATAGAACATAGAACATAGAACATTACAGCACAGAACAGGCCCTTCGGCCTTCGATGTTGTGCCGACCAAAATAAAAAGCAATGCCCCTCCTAACTAGAAAGGTGCAGATATCCTTGCAACACCCAAGTTCCAGGATTCAGTTAACAAGTTATTTTGGGTCGCCCTTACGTTTAATCATCGTTAGTTTGTAGCATCTTACATTTTTCAATGCTTTGCTGAAATAATATAAAGGACAGTTCCTGTTCTTTTCCCAAAACTACCTTACATTACAGGAGATATCACAGGATATTATTATACACTTAAACTCAGGTATTTGATTTTGTAGAATCCCAAAAGCACAGATTTGGCCCATCGAGCCTGTACCAATCACAATCCCACCCAGGTCCAATTCCTGCAACTCCACTAACCCCCCTGACACTTTCAGTCAAATTAGCATGGCCAATCCAAGTAACCTGCACATCTTTGGACTGTGGGAGTAAACCGGAGCACCCAGAGGAAACCCACGCAGACATGGGGAGAACGTGCAAACTCAGCACCAATAGAGGCTGGAATTGAACCCGGGTCCCTGACACTGTGAAGCAGTGTCACATGTATGTTTCCAAACATTTAAAAGCTTTTAATTTTGTCCAGCAGATTAACTCAGCTTTTACATTTTAATTCCCACCTCATGAGAGAATGATTCTTTTAATTTTCCCCTAGGGGAATTTCACAGTAACTTCAATGCAGTGTTAATGTAAGTCTTATAACTTGGTGTTTATAGCTGGATTATAACTTAATATTACAGCTCCCTTCCTACACAGCACTGTACGCACAGATTTTTAAGTGTTAAATGCTGCTTTTTGAGTCATATTTACAAGGTTTTTAGTATTTAATTACAGGTTAGATGGGGCTGTCATGTATTGTGTTCAGTATAGAAGATTAAAGAATGTTCTAAACGAGTTGCTGAAGTTGATTAAATGAGTTGATAAAATAGACAGAGAGAAAGTGTTTCCTCTGCTGGAGGATTCCAGAGCAAGAGGGCGTGAACTGTGATCTTGAACAAGAATGGTAGGAATTGGATGAGCAAGGGAGTTTAGGAAAAGAGGGGAAGGAATTTTCTCCTAAGGGAATTTCACAGTAACTTCAGTGTAGTGTTAACATATGCCTTACTTGTGGCTATTAAATAAACTTTAAAAGGAGGCTCTCCTTTGCTTTTCCTAACCTTTTCACCCTGGTGGTGGGGGTATGGAATGTGCTGCCAAGTAAAGTGGTGGAGGCAGGTACTCTGGAGTTATTTAAGAAATATTTAGATGGGCACATGAACAGAATGGGAATGGAGGGGTATAGAAAACTGATTTAAAATAGGGATCATGAGCCTTGGGAGTCCCTGGGAAGTGTGTAAATAGATGATGATATTGATGTACTTGTTTTTATCCTACAGGTGCTTTGGTCCACCTTGTTGTCTAACAAGGGGCATACACGCAATGGGTCGTGAGAGGGCTGCTCTTGGATTTTTTTTCGAGATTATCCTAGTGCTTCACGTCATTAGTGTACGCTTGACCTGGACCATTGATGGGCAACATGACAGCTCAGTGACTATCGCTGTGCTGTGCAGATACATGGATTTGGCCTGTGTCTGTGGGAGTTTGCGCATTCTCCCCGTGCTTGCGTGGGTTTTCTCTGGGTGCTCCAGTTTCCTCCCACATCCCAAAGATGTGCTCTTAGGCTAATTGGCAAAACAAATTCTCCTTAAATTGTCTCAAATTTGGTTTTTAATCCATAGTTCTATAAACATAGTCAGGGATCGCGGGTAGAGGTGGGAACATCGGGGTGGCGGCGCAGGCTCGTTGGGCCGAAGGGTCTGTTTCCTGTGCTGTTTTGTTCTTTGTAGGAATTGGTTCTTACTCCACTGGAAAAAACTCCTCTTTTTATGAGAATGTGAGAAGTATCTGGTACGTGATTAAGTTCTATTTTATTCGTAAGATTTGAAATAGTCTGCAAACTGGTGGTAAGGTTAATAAAATCCATAAAAAAAGGGAAACAATTAATTGAATGATGTAGCTAATTAAAGCATTTCAAGGATGGTATGTCATGTCTGCAGCTTGTGGAACTCCTGGATGCCACTGTGATCCAGGGCAGTGTTTGTGGCTTGAGAATCTTTGCAGCCATTGAGCTGGAGGCTGAGCTGCAGATACTACAATGCATGTGGGTGGGGAAAAGTTATCTGGATACTTTGTACCAAGAGTTGCTCACACCTCGCAGGGTAGGGTCTTCTGATTTTGTCAGTGGTAAAGGATAGGACTGTGATGGAGGCAGGTAACGGGATCCAGAAGACAGGACTGCAGAAACTTCTGCAATTGTCTGACTGATTTGAAGTTCTTTTAGCTTGTTTTTGATGAGAGATGGGCCTTAACGGGAAGCCATTCAAGTGGAGAGAAGCAAGATGAATTGCCAGTAGGGTAAAGTATTGTGAGGGAGTTTGACCCTGTTCTCTGCGAAATAGATGGTTGTGTTACCTGCCTGGTGTCAGTGTTCAGGGCATCTGCTCAGGGCTGGAGTGGAACTTGCTTTGGTAGGGGCAGGATCTAGTGGGCATGAACCATGTAGCTCCCAATGACATAGGAAGTATAAAGACAGAGGGTCTGCATTGAGAGTTTGAGGAGCTAGCCTCTAAATTAAACAACTGAATCTCCAAGGCTATAATCTCTGGAATACTACCTGAACCGTGTGCAAATTGGCATAGGACGAATAGGATTAAAGAGATAAGAACATATGAAATAGGAGCAGGAGGTAGGCCATCCAGCCCCTCGAGCCTGCCCCGCCATTCAATAAGATCATTGCTGATCTGAAGTGGATCAGTTCCACTTTCCCGCTTTCTCCCCATAACCCTTAATTCTCTTGTCTATCAGAAACCTATCAACCCGTGACTTAAATATATTCAACCAGGTAGGCTCCACCACTTCAACGAGCAGAGAATTTCAGAGATTTGAGTGAAGAAGTTCCTCCTCAACTCTGATCTAAACTGCCCCCTCCCCCTTATTTTGAGGCTATGCCCTTAGTCCTGCTTTCCTTTCTAAGCAGGAAGAATCTTTCTACTTCTACCCTATCCATCCCCTTCATTATCTTATATGTCTCTATAAGATCCCCCCTCAGCCTTCTAAATCCCAACGAATACAGACCCAGTCTATTCAATCTCTCTTCATAGGCTAACCCCCTCATCTCTTGTATCAGCCCAAGTGTTCATGGGGCAGTGGGGAAAGCAGTGACTGTGTCATTGAAGCAATTTGTACCAAAGCCCTGTTGGGACCAATGTTTTGCATAACTTGGGAAGTAGAGAGAAATTTAAGCCAAGTAGTGGGGGCAAAGATCATTTTTGGGTAGACATGGTAAATCAAGGAGTAGAACCAAGGCAAGTGAGAAAGATACTAATTTGAGAAATGGTAAATAGACCATGACAAGCAAGGGAAGAGAGTACAAATCTAACAGTAAATCAACACGTAAGGTTAGAAGATTACAACATTAATAAAATGGCAAAACTAAAAGCTCTATATCTGAATGCACTTTGCATCCAAACAATCAGATGAACTGAGAGAACAAATAGAAATGAATAAATGCAAACCAATGAACATTGCAAGGCATAGCTATAGGGTGATGTAGATTGCAACCTGAAAATTGGAGGGTATAAGACATTTAAGAAGGATAAGAAAGTCAGAAAAGGTGGAGGGCTGGCTCTGTTAATTAATGATGGTATTACACAATAGAAAGGCATGGATAGAAGATTGTCTAGCTAACAGAAAACAGAGAGTGAGCATAAATGGATCTTTTTCTGATTGGCAGAATGTGCTGAGTGGTGTGTCACTGGAATCGGTGCTGGGACCTCAGCTTTTTACAAGTTATATAAATGACATCGATGAAGGCACCAAAGGTATGTTTACTAAATTTGCTGATAATACAAATATAAATAGGAAATTAAGCTTTGAAGGGGATATAAGGAGGATACAAAGGGATAAAGGTAGGTTGAGTGAGTGGGCAAAGATCTGGAAAATGGAGTCTACAGTGTGGAAAATGTGAAATCTATAGGAATGATCAAATATTCATTTAAACGTTTGCTATTGTTTATATACCTTCGTACGTTTAAGTCTAATTTCCTAATTCACCATAGCTGGCATAATCCTCGTACCTCAGTAATTGGCTTTATTTAAATTCAATACTCTATTTAAGTAAGTCATTCTCAAAATCAATGTGGAATTACATTATATCATAATCACTCTTTCCCAGAAATACCATTGCTACTTGATTGTTAATTAACCCTGAAACATTACACAGAACAAGATCGAAAATAACCTCTTCCCTGACTGCTTTCATGGCTTGTCTCAGAAATACTTTAGAAACTCATCTTTCAAACTCCTGTTGTCAATTTGGTTTGTCTCGTCCACATGAAGGTTATTGTCTTGCCTTTCTTACAAAGCTCTTTTATTTCTTGATTGTTATTCTGTCCAGCAGCAGAACTGTTATTAGGGAGCTCATAAACCACTGGGACCAGAGGTTTCTGACCCTTGTTATTTCTCATCCTTTCCAAACTGATTCTATGTCATTGGAATATTGAAGACAAGAAGCTGCAGATGGTCATTCGCCCATTCAATGAAGTCGCAGCTAATTTACGATCCAACTTCATATACTTGGTTAGGGATGGGCCCAAAAGCTTCAAAGGGCATGAGGAAATTCACATGGTAGGACTCAATCTGTGATTCTCTCCATTTGGAGAGAATCAATAGTGACATTTCAGAGAACCAGGTTGGTGATGGACTGTGAGTGTTTTGCTGCTTTGCTCATTTATCTTTTAAGAACCTGTACAAATAATTGGTCACTGTAGATTTTATTTGTAGTAAAGTTTTACAGTAGCAGCAGTGCATCTTATCGGGAGTAGTAGGGATTATTAATAACAATTAATTAATTTCAAAAGTTATAAACTTGACACATAGAAAGATGACAGGGCTGTGTTGCTCCTGAAGAATGTGGGTGTTCCTGGGAACCAGTGTGATCCAGGGAAAACACATCAGCACTAAGTGTAGCTTGACAAGCTTTGACTTAGAATTGTTGACCTGGAGGGGCAGCTTGCAGACACTGCAATGAACCAGGGAGGGGGAAAGTTACCCAGACACTTTGTACCGAGAGACAGTCACACCCCCTAGGCTAGGCTGATCTTTAGAGTTGGTCAGTGGGAGGGTGTGATGGCAGGTAAGGGGCTCCAGCAGATCATGAGAGAAGATTCAGCCCCTGACTTTTTTCAACTGGTATGAGGTGCTTTTTCCCTCTGTGGGTGAGGAGAGGGGCTGCGGGGTGGATGAGCAAACTGGCCATGACACAGCGGTGAAGGGAGCGATCCAACTGGGGCAGCAAAGAAGAATGTGGGACACAGTATAGAGAGCGGGATGGAAAATTTTACAGCTACAGCAGGATGCTGAGAAGGCTGTGTTTCCTGCCCAGTGCTGGGATTAAGGACATCTCTTTGTGGCTGGAGAGATACTTGGAATGGGCAAGGGATGTTCCAGTTTTGATGGTCTGCACGGGAAACAGGCCCTTCAGCCCAACGAGCCCGTGCCACCACCCCAATGTTCCCACCTCTACCCGTGATCCCTGTCCATGTTTATAGACCTATGGATTAAAAACAAAATTTGAGACAATTTAGGGAGAATTTGTTTTGCCAATTAGCCTAAGAGCATATCTTTGGGATGTGGGAGGAAACTGGAGCGCCTGGAGAAAACCCACGCAAGCACGGGGAGAATGCGCAAACTCCCACAGACACAGGCCCAAATCCATGTGTCTGCACAGCACAGCGATAGTCACTTTAGTAGGTTCTTCAACTTTTAAATCAGTGGAAAATTTTCTTCAGTTTTTTTCTTTAAGTTTTCTTCTCCGGCACATATCTCTCACCCTGCTTCAGCTGCATTTAGCTCTTTATACCTCAGGATACCGTTTAAAATGCCACCTTTCATTATTACTGCTGACCCCCATCACTTGTAATGGTGTCAGGACCAGAGCTGCCAACCATATTGCATTGTGGGTTGTTTCGGTATTTCAATCTTGAAACTTGTACCTTTAAACATATTGTTATTGTTCATCTACAGATCCAAAGTTACTGACACGTATGGAGCTGCTTAATATGCAAATAGATTTTCAAAGTGTCCTCACTGGGTCACTTACCATGTGACTCTATACATCATACTTTGAGCAGTATTATTCTCCATTGCTGTGCTGAGAATCTAGACATTACTGTTGCTAAGTTTGCAGGTGATACAAAGATATGTAGAGGTTCAGGTAGTACAGAGGAAGCAGAAGGGTGGCAGAAGGATTTGGATAGGTTAAAAGAGTGGGCAAAGAAGTGGCAGATGGAATACAATGTGGAAAAGTGTGAGGTTATGCACATTGGAAGGAGGAATGGAAGCATAGACTATTTTCTAAATGGGAAAATGCTTAGGAAATCAGAAACACAATGGGATTTGGCAGTTATTGTTCAAGATTTTCTCAAGGTTAACGTGCAGGTTCAGTCGGCAGTTAGGAAGGAAAATGCAATGTTAACATTCATGCTGAGCGGGCTAGAATACAAGAGCTGGGATGTACTTCTGAGGCAGAATAAGGCTCTGATCAGACCCCATCTGGAGTATTGTGAGCAGTTTTCGACCCTGTATCTAAGGAAGGATGTGCTGATCTCAGAAAAGGTCTAGAGGAGGTTCGCAAGAACGATCCTTGGAATGAAGAGCTTGTCGTATGAGGAATAGTTGAGAACTCTGGGTCTGTATTTGTTGGAGTTTAGGAGGATGGGGGGAGGGGATCTTATTGAAACTTACAGGATACTGCGAGGCCCTGGATAGAGTGGACATGGAGAGGATGTTTCCACTAGTAAGAAAAACTAGAACCAGAGAGGGCACAACCTCAGGCTAAAGGGACAATCCTTTAAAACAGGGAAGAGGAGGAATTTCTTCAGCCAAAGAGCAGTGAACCTGTAGAAGTCTCTACCACTGGAGGACCAGGTCATTGACTGTCTTTAAGACAAAGAGAGATAGGTTCTTGTTCAATAAGGAGGGGGCAGGGGTTATTGGGGAAAAGACAGGAGAATGGGGAGAAGAAAAATATCAGCCATGATTGAATGGCAGAGCAGACTCGATGGGCTGAGTGGCCTAATTCTGCCCCTATATTTTATGGTGTTATGATATTATTACAATAGCAATCACACAATATGAACCCAACTTCATCTCCAGAAATGGGTAACAAACGCTGGACTTTCTGGAGATGTTTATAACCAAGGATAGATTTAAAATCTGTCTGTGATTAGTTCCCTCCTTCTCTCTCTGTGCCCCCTCTCATCGCGCCCCCTCCCTGTCTGATCGGTGTTCTCTCTATAACCCATTCCTCTTTCTTTCTCTGCGACTCACTCCCTCCTCACTCAGAATTCTTTCCTCTCGCCGGGTGTTGTGAGATATGAGAGTAATTATTGAATGGGGATTATGGAAGAGAAGAGGTTTGAAGGTCGCAGGATGGTTTGAGAGATCCAGGGTGGGGTCATCATGTTTGCTGCCACCACGGAAAAACAGGGTCGCCCACAAGTTCAAAGATCAGTGGAGAGATTAAATTAGCAACAAACGTCACATTCCAATCAAAGCTCCAGGGGAGTGGGAAAAATATCTTTCTTTAAACCAACAGTCCATTGACGGGGTGAGGATTTGTGTGCTGTATGGTTATGTCACACTCTATTTCCCTGCTGGGATAATACTTTGTCCCTTTCAGCCGATGGTCCCCATGATCAGCCAGCCCGCTCACTAATAGTCCTGGAGTCAGATGTGAACACAGCTTGGCCGATCTCTCGTGTAGAAGAGCAAACTCCTGAGGTGCGGCTTGCTGGCATCACCAGCTTCAGCAGAAAGTGACATTCGGATGACTGAGGAAGAGTGAAGAGCAGCAGGTTGTGGGAGGGAGGCAGGGAGCCAGGGCAAGGCAGAGGAGATGGCAATGTGGCGCTATCTGTTGGCATGACCAGGGATTGCAACACCATGTAGCACAGCAGCCTCTCAGCACAGTCACTGAGAGTTTGTACAGGAAGGTTGTATACGCGTGCTGTATGTGAAGATTGTACATGAAGGGTGTAGATGTGGCTGGCTCCCTCAGTATTGTTAGGGAGATTGTTCCAGTGGCAATAAAGGGACAGGAATGTCACAAATCACCCTCTACTCCTCAATCTCCCACCTTCATAAACCTGCACCCTCACACTCCCCACCCTCACACTCCCGACCCTCACACTCCCGACCCTCACACTCCCGACCCTCACACTCCCGACCCTCACACTCCCCCACTCAGTGTTCTCCACACTTACTGATTTTCAAACCTGCTGCATGCACACTACGTCCCTCACACTCCCCCATCTCCAGTCCATCCAGCCCCACACCCTCAGAGTTCATATCCTCACATTCTGTGTCCCGTTATGATTACCCACTCAATCCCCCCATACCCCTCATAGTTCCCATCCTCAGCCCCTGGTTTGAAATGCGTATACTTTAATGCAAGGAGTATTCGCAATAAGGGGGAGGAACTTGCAGCTTGGACCAGTACCTGGAACTTCGATGTTGTGGCCATTTCAGAGACTTGGGTAGAGCAGGGACAGGAATGGATGTTGCAGGTTCCGGGGTACAAATGCTTTAGTCGGAGTAGAGAAGGAGGTAGAAGGGGGGGAGGAGTGGCATTATTGGTCAAAGACTGTATCACGGTGATAGAAAAGAAGTTTGATGAGGACTTGTCTGTTGAGGTAGTATGGGCTGAGATTAGAAACAGGAAAGGAGAGGTCACCCTGTTGGGAGTCTTTTATAGACCTCCTAAAAGTTCTAGAGAGGTTGAGGAAAGGATTGCAAAGTCAATTCTGGTCAGGAGTGAAAGTAATAGGGTAATTGTTATGGGGGACTTTAACTTTACTAATATTGATTGGAATAGCTATAGCTCTAGCTCGTTAGAGGGGTCAGTTTTCGTACAAAGTGTGCAGGAAGGTTTTTTGACTCAGTATGTAGATAGGCCAACTAGAGGTGAGGCTACATTGGATTTGGTGCTGGGCAATGAGCCAGACCAGGTGTTAGGCTTGGAAGTTAGTGAACATTTTGGTGATAGTGACCACAATTCGGTTACGTTCACCTTAGTGATGGATAGGGATAGGCATGAAGCTGGGGGCAGTAGTTATAGCTGGGGGAAGGGTAATTATGAGGCCATCAGGAGAGAATTAGGGTGCATAGATTGGACTAGGAAACTACAGGGACTGGGAACATCTGGAATGTGGAGCTTATTCAAGGAGCAGCTGCTGCGAGTCCTTGATAAGTATGTCCCTGTCAGGCAAGGAGGAAATGGTCGAGTAAGAGAACCTTGGTGTACGAAAAGTTGATTTGCTGGTTAAAAGGAAAAAGGAGGCTTATGTCAGGATGAGGCTTGAAGGCTCGGTTAGTGCAATGGATAGCTATAGATTAGCCAGGAGGGAGCTAAAGAGTGAATTGAGGAGAGCTAAGAGGGGACACGAGAAGACTTTGGCTGATAGGATTAAGGAGAATCCTAAAGCTTTCTTTAGATATGTTAAGAATAGAAGATTGGTTAGGGCAAGATTAGGGCCAGTCATAGACAGCAGTGGGAAGTTGTGCGTGGAGCCTGAAGAGATTGGAGAGGCACTGAATAAATATTTCTCTTCGGTATTCACGCAGGGTGATGTAAATGTAGTTATGGAGAACACTGAGGTACAGGGTAGCAAACTGGAAGGATCGAAGTAGATAGGGAGGATGTGCTAGATATTCTGAGGGTTTGAAGTTGGATAAGTCCCCTGGGCCGGACGGGATTTACCCTAGGATTCTCTGGGAGGCAAGAGAGGAGATTGCAGAGCCTCTGGCTCTGATCTTCAGGTCCTCGTTGGTTACGGGTGTGTTCCGGAGGACTGGAGGATAGCGAATGTGGTCCCGTTGTTCAAGAAGGGGAAGAGAGACCTTCCAGGGAATTATAGGCCAGTGAGTCTTACTTCTGTTGTGGGCAAAGTATTGGAGAGAATAATTAGGGATAGGATTTATAGTTATTTAGAGAGTAATGAATTGATTGGAGATAGTCAGCATGGTTTTGTGAAGGGTAGGTCGTGCCTTACTAACCTCATTGAGTTTTTTGAAAAAGTGACTAAAGAGGTGGATGGGGGTAAGGCGGTTGATGTGGTATATATGGACTTTAGTAAGGCGTTTGATAAGGTGGCCCATGGAAGACTTCTGCAGAAAATGCAGATGTATGGGATAGAGGGTGATTTAGCTAATTGGGTTAGGAATTGGCTAGCAGATAGAAGACAGAGGGTGGTGGTTGATGGGAGATATATGGAGGGCAGGTTTATGAAGAGGGCTGAGGGACACATGGGTGTTTTCTCACGCGATAGGAAAGGCGGCGGCTAAGAGGAGCACCATTATTGAAAAACAAGATGATTGAGGCCCCCTATATAGGGTGTGAGCAGTGATAGGCCTGTTGCTAGGATGGGGAAAGTTAGCACGAGGGGACAACAGCTTTAACTTACGGGGTGGGATAGTTATAGTGACGGATATCAGAGGTAGGGTCTTTACCAAAGGGGGGTTCGGGAGTGGAATGCCCATGCGCTGGAGCAGGTTGTAGATGCGCAATTTTGGGCTGCGTTTAAGAGCTTAGTTGATAAGTATATGAAAGAGAAGGGAAAGGTTTAGTTGGAGAGGCATTGTTTTTATATTTTTTTTTCAGTGCGAACATCGAAGGCCGAAGGGCCTGTTCTGTGCTGTAATGTTCTATGTTCTATCCTCACTTTCACTCCCTATGTCTCTCCATTTTCACTATGTCCCTCCCCCTCACACTCTGTGTCCCTCCCCCTCACACCCTGTGTCCCTCCCCCTCACACCCTGTGTCCCTCCCCCTCACACCCTGTGTCCCTCCCCCTTACACCCTATGTCCCACCCCCCTCACACCCTGTGTCCCTCCCTCTTGCACTGTGTCCCTCCCCCCCTCACCCCTGTGTCCCTCCCCCCCTTACACCCTATGTCCCACCCCCCTCACACCCTGTGTCCCTCCCCTTGCACTGTGTCCCTCCCCCCCTCACACCCTGTGTCCCTCCCCCCCCCACACCCTGGTCCCTCCCCCCCCTCACACCCTGTGTCCCTCCCCCCCCCCCCCTCATCGTTTGAAAGCAGATGTCTGTTACTCGCGAGACGGTGTCCCTCGCGGAGTGAAATGGAGTGATGAGGAGATGGTGATGAGGTAGGGCAGGTCCTCGATACTCGGTGGGGAAGGGGAGGACGGTTATTCTCACCCACCCTCAGTGACTTGGTGAAATGCGGCAGGTTTTAGTCTGCTGGAGATGAAAATGCGATGCCACCCTCACCCGGGCACCCGTCACCCACTCGATACTGCCGAGCTGCTCCCAAAAATTTCTAAGTGTCGAATTTGCGGGAAAACTGGAGTAAATCATACCGTTTTCTTTCAGTGGGAGTTCAGACCTGAACCTCTCACACTTTGTGCACTGCTGGGAGCACTGAAATAGTCTCTCAGCATTGAGATCACTGCCCTCAAACCCCACACACATCAACTGGCCTCTCTCCTCATGCAACCCCCCCCCACCCCCCAGACATCACTGGCTTTCATCCCTATTTCCCTCCCCCCCAATACAGACATCGCTGGTGCCTCTTCCTCCACACTCCCCCCGCACCCCCTCAGACATTGCTGGCCTCTCTCCCAATTCTCCCCCACACAGACATCCCCACCCACTCGTAAATATACTGACCTCACTGCTGCCTTGCACAGAAATCGCGCTGTGCTGCCATTCACACTCCCTGCACGCGCGCGTTCCCTCTGATAAATGCGAGTCTTGAGCATCGCACACCTCCCCGGGGGGCACAGGAGATTGTTGAATGAGAGTCATTAGCACCCTGAGAGATGGCTGACCCTCAATTCAAATCAGGTTCCCTTCAAACTTCTCACAAGGAATTGCTGCATTGGCCCGTGACTATCAAAGCGATTGCACCTGCCCCTCCCTAACAATGATGTGGAGATGCTGACGTTGGACTGGGCTAATGAAGGGGAACATGACTTTCATTAGCCCATGCTGCATTTTACCAATGGGACAACTGATGAGGATCATCAGAGGTTACAGCAGGATATTGATCAGCCGGAGACTTGGGCGGAGAGATGGCAGATGGAGTTTAATCTGGACAAATGTGAGGTAATGCCTTTTGGAAGGTTTAATATAGACAGGAAAATACACAATAAATGACAGAATCCTTACGAGTAGTGACAGACAAAGGGATCTGGGTGTATAGAAACACAGGTCATTGAAAGTAGCAACACAGGTGGAGAAGGTATTCAAAAAGGCTTACTTGCTTTCGTCAGCTGAAGCATTGAGTTTAAAAATTGGCAAGTCATGTTGCAGTTTTATAGTTATAGAGTCAAAGAGTCAGAGAT
Organism: Sphyrna mokarran; assembly: GCA_024679065.1. Taxonomy (NCBI): domain Eukaryota; kingdom Metazoa; phylum Chordata; class Chondrichthyes; order Carcharhiniformes; family Carcharhinidae; genus Sphyrna; species Sphyrna mokarran. The sequence continues at coordinate 36,847,371 of JAGIQG010000027.1, forward strand.
GTTTACAGCATGGAAACAGGCCCTTTGGTCCAACTTGTCCATGCCGCACTTTTTTTTAAACCCCTTTTTTTGTTAAGAAGGCATACGGAGTCTTAGCTTTTATTGGTAGGGGGATTGAATTTCGGAGCTGCAACGTCATGTTGCAACTGTACAAAACTCTAGTGCGGCCGCACTTGGAGTATTGTGTGCAGTTCTGGTCCCCACATTATAAGAAAGATGTGGAGGCATTGAGAGGGTACAGAGGAGGTTTACCAGGATGTTGCCTGGTATGGAGGGCAGGTCTTATGAGGAGAGGCTGAGGGATTTGAGTTGTTTTCGTTAGAAAGGAGGAGGCTAAGAGGGGACCTGATCGAAACATATAAGATGATTAGAGGTTTAGATAGGGTGGACAGTGATAGCCTTTTTCCTATGATGGAGAAAGCTAGCACGAGGGGACACAGCTTTAAATTAAGGGGTGATAGTTATAGGACGGATATCAGAGGTAGGTTCTTTACCCAAAAGGTGGTTCGGGAGTGGAATGCCCTGCCTGCGGCAGTTGTAGATGCGCCAAGTTTGGTGGCGTTTAAGAGGTTAGTTGATAAGTTTATGGAAGAGAAGGGAATGGTTTAGTTTGGAGGGTCATTGCTTTTTTTCATAATTGGTCGGCGCAACATCGAAGGCCAAAGGGCCTGTTCTGCGCTGTAATGTTCTATGTTCTAAGCTAATCCCAGTGACTGCATTTGGCCCATATTCCTCTCTACCCATCTTACCCATGTAACTGTTTAAACACTTTTTAAAAGATAAAATTGTACACGCATCTACTACTACCTCTGGCAGCTTGTTCCAGACACTCAGAATGAAAAAAATTGCCCTTCTGGACACTTTTGTATCTCTCCCCTCTCACTTTAAACCAATGCCCTCTAGTTTTAGACTCCCCTACCTTTGGGAAAAGATATTGACTATCTATCTTGTCTGTGCCCCTCATTATTTTATAGACCTCTGTAAGATCATTCCTCAGTCTCCCACACCCCGGAGATAAAAGCCCCAGTCAATCCAACCTCTCCTTATAACTCAAACTATCAAGTCCCGGTAGCATCCTAACAAATCTTTTCTGCACTCTTTCTAGTTCAAAAATATCCTTTCTATAACAGGGTGACCAGAACTGTACGCAGTATTCCAAATGTGGCCTTATCAATATCTTGTACAACTTCAACAAGATGTCCCAACTCCTGTATTCAATGTTCTGACCAATGAAACCAAGTATGCTGAGTGCCTTCTTCATCACTCTGTCCACCTGTGACTCCACTTTCAAGGAGTTATGAACCTGTATGTTAAATCTGTTTGTTCTATAACTCTCCCTTATGGCCTACCATTAACTGAGTAAGTCCTGCCCTGGTTCAATCTACCAAAATGCATCACCTCACATTCCCGTGAATTAAACTCCATCTGTCATTCGTCAGCCCACTGACCCAATTGATCAAGATCCCGTTGCAATCTGAGATAACCTTTTTCACTGTCTACTATGCCACCAATCTTAGTGTTATCTTCAAACTTACTAACCATGTCTCCTATGTTCCCTCCAAATCATTAATATACATGATAAATAACAGTGGACCCAGCATTGATCCCTGAGGCACACTGCTGGTCACACGTCTCCAGTTTGGAGAACAACCCTCTACAACCATTCTCTGGCTTCTGTCATCAAGCCAGCTTTATATCCATTTAGTTACCTCACCCTGGATCTCGTGAGTTAGGCCGTATTTGGAATATAGTGTTCAATTTTAGTCGCCACACTACCAGGAAGATATGGAGGCTTTGGAGAGGATACAGAAAATATTTACTAGGATGTTGCCTGGTATGGAGGGCATTAGGAGAGGTTGGGGAAACTTGGTTTGTTCTCACTGGAACAACAGAGTTGAGGAGAGACCTGATAGAAGTTTACAAGATTATGAGGGGCATGGACAGAGTGGATAGTCAGAAGCTTTTTCCCAGGGTGGAAGAGTGTGAGGGGAGTGGGATGAGAGAGGCTGGGGAAGAGTGTGAGGGGAATGGGATGAGAGAGGCTGGGGAAGAGTGTTAAGGGGGTGGGATGAGAGGGGCTGGGGAAGGGTGTTGGGGGGTTGGGATGAGAGAGGCTGGGGAGAGTGTTAGGGGGGTGGGATGAGAGAGGCTGGGGAAGGGTGTTGGGGGGGGTGGGATGAGGGAGGCTGGGGAAGAGTCAGGTGGTTTGAGGGGCCATTTTGGGATTGAGGGGGAATGGCGACTATATTTGCTCCTGGGGTGTGTTGAAAGTGCGTTTGAAGCAGCCCCTGCACTGTGAAGCACCAGCTACGTGAAGCATCCTTCACTGCCCTGCCGGGCATCTGCTATTGGTGCCTGCCCTCCATCCTAATCATAAAGCAGGATGTCCACCTCGCCCCTTCACCACTCCTCCTCCTGCTCCAGCTGGTCTCCATTGCTGAGCGATGCTGTGCAAGACACAGCACACAATAATGATGTGCGATGCATGCTCATAGTCATACTGGAGACCCCCCACCCCTCTTGGAACCACATTATCAGCAGGCTGCTCTACTATGGCGGCAGCGTGGGCCTCATTTTATAGGCCTTGACCTTGAGCCTCCACACAGGCATCATCAGCCATGACCTCAGCAGATAACCTTTGTCCCCCACAAGACATCTTGGCTTGGTCTTCAAAGAGGCCAGGGATGATGGACTGTCTCAACACAGAGCTGTCATGGAAAGTCCCTGGGTGTTGTGTATCAACCTGCATGATTGTCCTTCGATGGTCGCAGACACTTTGCACTTCAGGAAGTGGAACCTTGATAAATGCTTGCAGCGTTCCTTGTGGGACCTGCAGGGAGATGTGTGTCCTATCCACTGCTCCCTGGACATTGGGCATCCCAGCATTGGTTGCAAAGCCTGCAGCCCAGACCTCCTGCTGTGCACGGCCTACATCAAAATGAATGTATTGTCCTGGGCCAGGCACACAGGACATCTGTGACCTGCTGCACACATCTGTTCACGAGGCCTGGGACATTGTGCAGAGGTCACCACTGGGTGGTGGAAGGAACAAGTGGCATAAAAGTTCAGGGCAGCTTCACTTCCGCAGAGACTGCCTCTCCCTCAGGTGCCGGGTATGCGAGCACCTCACACAGGTACTGCACCGTGCTCTTGGAGAGTGGCAACTGGACACATCACCTCTGACAGGGCCTTGAAGGAATGCTGAGCCGGTACCCCTCACCCTCTGCATCCTCTGTTCTTTGGGCACCTTTTTGGAGACTGTTCTACTTCCTGGCCCTCATTTGCAGTCTCCTGCCCTCCTTCCTGGGGCACTGCCAATGGCTGCTCCTGCGGTGATCTCCCCACATTCTCTACCTCCCGAGCTGTCTCCTCCCCCCCCCTCAGCCACCACCATTATCACCAGCATCTGCCAGCGAGGACACTGATCCCAGGGAGGGATTGGAGGATTGGGGTGGGTCTATGCAGCCAATGATATTAATCTATATTCTTTGCCTCTGTCTTGGATCCATTCTGCACGGCGGGGTCTGGACAGAGCAAAGAAAGACAGATTAATATCATTGGCTGCATTGACCCACCCCAGTCCTCCAGTCCCTCCCTGGGATCAGTGCCAGGTAGCGGCAACAGCTCACATCCAGGGTGCCATGCATGACTTGTTTAGGTTGTGTGAAATTGCCATTATGACAATAGCTGGCACAGAGGGTATTCAGGTTGGTGCTGAGCCATAGGCATTGCACGTCCTTGAACCATTGCTGTGTGCGCAACTGTAGCATCCGTTGCAGGTATGTGTTGCTGGTGAGGGACACGGGGTAGGGACAGGCTGCTAGCCATCGATGGATGGGTGCCCAGTGACAGCAGAGTCCACGCAGTGTGAGTGTGATCCCAGGCACTCTGCTCGGAGCACCAGTTGCCTCAGCTGATTAGCCCTTGGTCAGCACATGCTGCCACCTCCTGCCCATCACCCCCATCCACCTCCCACCTCCCGAAACCCAGCAGTCGGTGCAGTCCTGACCCCAACCTGCAGCAAGAATAGAGCAACATGCAGTAGCTGCAGAGAGGAGCCTGACTAGAGCTCCAATAGGGGCCCCTCCCCCAGACAGCATTCCAAGTTGTCGATGATATTGATTTGTTTTATCTTACAGGTACTTCGGTCCGCCTTGTTGTCTAACGAGGGGCATACACGCGATGGGTTGTGAGAGGACTGCTGTTGGATTTTTTCGAGAGTATTCTAGTGCTTCACGTCGTTAGTGTACGCTTGACCTGGACCATTTGATGGCCAATGTGACAGCTCAGTGACTATCGCTGTGCTGTGCAGATACATGGATTTGGGCCTGTGTCTGTGGGAGTTTGCGCATTCTCCCCGTGCTTGCGTGGGTTTTCTCCGGGTGCTCCGGTTTCCTCCCACATCCCAAAGATGTGCTCTTAGGCAGAACAAATTTTCCCTAAATTGTCTCAAATTTGGTTCCAATGCATAGATCTATAAACATAGACAGGGATCACGGGTAGGAATGGGAACATCGAGGTGGTGGCGCTGGCTCGTTGGGCCGAAGGGCCTGTTTCCCGTGCTGTTTTGTTCTTCGTTCAAAACTAGAACGCCCCCAAGCCCCCAATAACGTGTAGCATTCTTGGTCCGCGGGCATCCAGGTGTTAGCCCACAACAAAGCTGCACATCACCAGGTCCTGCCTCCAATATCCCCCACACTCCACCAGTTCCTGGCCCACAGCACTTACATCGTCTTGCCTGTTCGACGCTGCCACACCAGCCTTTTCAGCCCCAGAGTGACGTCACGCCAGGGAGGTGGGAGACACCAACGTGGGCGGAGATTGCTGTGCCGAGCCCACCAATCACACGCCAACATAGAGTAAGTGATGCAAATTAACCATCACGCCAGTTTTTGGCATGGTTTCAATAGAGCCAGGAATCTTGCGTTGGGGCATAGGGTGCCAACACTCGTGGGAATCCTGCGACACACAGTTCTCCTGGCCTGCTGTGCCAACAAATTAATGCAGTGGGATGGTAGAATTACCCTTGCTGTGCGTGGATAACTCTTTGTAGGTGGTTCTTGTGTTAAGTTGCAGCAAGGTAGAGGTGTTGAGGAGCATGGACAATGATTGCCAATGCCAGTATAGAATGACCAAGGGAGGGGGCAACATTTAATCTCAGTGATGGGGGTCTTGTCTGCCGGGTGAAGAGCTGGCGAATGTTATATTCTTTATTTCTTGATGTCAATATACTAATCACACACCAGGGTTAGTGACGCAGTCAGGAGGGGTCTTTGTTTGTAGGTTATATACAATGGGAAGATAATTACACCTGATCTTTGCCATGCCTCCTGTTGGCTGATACATCCTACTCTGGTGAGGTGATGATACTTGAAAGTAGTTGAAGATATGTTCCCTTAAAGGCGTGTGCACACAAATCACAATGACATGAATCCCAGTGGGAAAAACCCTCAATATCAACTGGCAAACAGTGGGATAGTCCTGGGATCAAGGAGCTCTGGGGTGAATCACACCCCTTCCCACCCCTTCACAGCCAACAGCTTTCTATTGAAGGCAGCCAAGAGGTAGTGTGGCTGATCTCAGTAGTGTACATACCAGAGGCCCAGGATCTATCAGGGACCCAGGCCGCAAGTATGGGACAAAAGGATGGGGGTCATGTGGGAGAGGGGTGGGGGGAGGTCGCTAGATCAGTAGAAGTATCAGAAAAAAAGGGCTCTTAGTGGGCTCCATCTTTCTGATATCTGGTTGCTCAATCAAGTATTGACTACCCCCCATCCTACCTCCATCCAATAGTCTGCAAGCAAAATTGACCCAGTTTGCCTTTCAATCTCCCCAACATGGCGACTGTCCCCTACACCCACTGGGTTGCATACTAGTGGAATGTGGGTGTTAATTTCCCACTTATGGCCCTGGGGAGTGGGGTGGGAAAGCCACCCATTAGCCTTTGTGTCCTGGACTGAACTGGGGCAGAGGCAGGGAGGCAACAGGGTGGTCACCCCACCTCCCCACCCCCATCTCCCCACCCTTCCAAAAGCTTGCATGTCTTTGCAACTGGCTCACTGTTGGCTGAATGCCTGTGCAAGTGGACATGGTTACACAGAGATGCCATGGCCCAGCTGAACGCTTAAAGTTTAATATTTGTTTACTTGTGTCACTGGTAGGCTTGCATTAACACTGCAAAGAAGTAACTGTGAAGAATAGAATCCCTACAGTGGTGAAGGAGATCATTTGAACCATCGACTTTGCACTGATCATAATCCCACCTAGACCCTATTCCTGCAATCCCACATTTACCCTGCTAATTTTCCCTGACACTAGGGTCAATTTACTATGGCCAATCAACCTAACCTGCACACCTTTAGACTGTGGGAGAGAAATGGGAGCACCTGCAGAAAACCTATGCAGACACGGGGAGAATGTGCAAGCTCCACACAGACAGTGACCCAAGCTAGGAATCGAACCTGAATCCCCGGCGCTGCGAGACAGCAATGCTAACCACTGTGCCGCCATGCTTGGTTGTACTATGATAAATGTGACTTGTCCATCTCCAGTGCCTGCTAATTGGCATTCCTTCATTTATCCCATTCCATTCTAACTTCAGACTGATTGAAACACAACTTAAACACAACCCCGTATACTGTCTTTAGTGCGGCACCCAAATCACTGCATGATTTCAGGGACAAATTAGATAAAGCTCCTGGGGCTAAAGGAATCTAGAGATGTGGGAGGGGAAGGGAGGATCAGAATATTGAATTTGATGATCATAATGAATAAGAACATAAGAAATAAGAGCAGGAGTAGGCCCTCGAGCCTGCCCTGCCATTCAATAAGATCATGGCTGATCTGAAGTAGATCAGTTCCACTTTCCTGCTTTCTCCCAATAACCCTTAATTCCCTTATAGAAACATAGAAAAACTACAGCACAAACAGGCCCTTTGGCCCACAAGTTGCATACTAGGCATATTTATAAGCCTCTATCTTACTAAGTTCTATGCACTTATCCAAAAGTCTCTTAAAAGACCCTATTGGACCTGCCTCCACCACAACTGCTGGCAGCTGATTCCACGCACCCACCACCCTCTGAGTGAAAAACTTACCCCTGACATCTCCTCTGTATCTACTCCCCAGCACCCTAACACTGTGCCCTCTTGTGACAACCATTTCAGCCCTGGGGAAAAGCCACTGAGAAAACACTCGATCAATACCTCTCAGCATCTTATACACCTCTTTTAGATTATCGATCAGAAATCTATCTACCCGTGACTTAAACTTATTTAACGAGGTAGCCTCCACCACTTCAATAGGCAGAGAATTCCAGAGATTCTTTGAGAGAAGAAGTTCCTCCTCAACTCTGTTCTAAACTGTTCCCCCCACCCCCACTTATTTTGAGGCTGTACCCTCTAGTTCTGCTATCCTTTCTAAGCGGGAAGAATCTCTACCCTATCCATCCCCTTCGTTATCTTGTAAGTCTCCATACAATCCTCCCTCAGCCTTCTAAACTCCAACATATACAGGCCCAAGCTACTCAATCTCTCCTCATGAGCTAATCCCTCATCTCTGGTATCAGCCTGGTGAACATTTTCCGTACTCCCTCCAGAGAAGGAATAGAGGGGAGGCCCGAATTGCCCCCTCCATCTGCTACTTGCTATGTGCGTTTCTATATGTCTAAATGTAATATAGCACTTTTCTTTGCAGGTAGCAGGTGAGGTAGAATTTAACCAGCATTGTTAAATTAACACACAGTAGTTTGATCGTATAATATAAAATCAAGTGAATGGTCAATTAGTAAAATAACAGGTAGGTCAAGGACAATTAACAAGGGTTTGTGAGGAGTGGATTATGCCTGACTAATTGAAATGAATCTTCTGACAGAAATATGTGGAATACTGTCTGCTAGGAGGAAAAGATAGGATTTGAAATGTACATTCAATGGGAAGGAAGTGAACAAGGACTTAAATTTTACAATATATAATCCCTGCTGAGTTCCAATGAACCATTGAAGAAAACTATTCGCATTATGGACTTTTAAATAAAGAAAAATAGAAATAAGATTTTGTATTTCTAAGACGCCTGTCAAAACTCCAGGCTGTCCCAACATGCCATCCAATAAAGTGCTTTCGAAGGTAGTCACAATTTGATGTGAGAAGTGCAGCAAGATCCCATAAAGAGCAGTGTGACCGTGACCAGGTTATATATAAAAATCCAACAGGTTTATTTGGTAGCACAAACTTTCGGAGTGCTGCTCCTTCATCAGGTGTCCACCAGCATTCCAAAAGCTATCCAATAAACCTGGTGGACTTTAACCTGAAGTTGTGAGACTTCTTACTGTGCCCACCCCAATCCAACACCAGCATCTCCACATCAGATTTGAGGTGTTGGATTCTCTCTCTATCGAGTTGGAATGAGCCACTTCCTGATTCTGAATTTGATATTAAAATATTAAGGATGCTATGTGGAGGCTGGTTAGAAGGGAGAAGTGCTGGATGGGACCTCAACGTTGAGAGATCCTGCGCCCAACTCTGTGGGAAGCAAGAATGGCCTGGAGTCTGTGTTAGAGTGTTCTCTAGAGGCTACTCCCAGAGCAGGGTCACCCTGCAGAGGTCAGAGTTCAGTCAACACCAAACAGTAGAGAAAATGAGAATGGGCTTGCTCACTGACTGTCACATTTTCTAAATTCTTTGACACTGAGTTCTTATTCTTATACAAAGCTGCTCACCTCACCATGTGCCAGCCGCAATCTGTTTAATTCATTTATACAAATGCATCAATCCTTCTGCTCCCATGGGTAATGGGTCAGAGCTACAGCTGCAGAAATGAAGCTTTTATTCTTGTAAAGACTGGGGGGACCAGTTTGCTGGGTTGGATCACACGTGGTTTAAATAGCGCAAAGAGCAGAGGTTCGAATCCTGTTCGAGCTTGCTAGATCTGCCCCTGAGAATGAAAGACAAATGGCAAACCACCTAAAACTGCCAAGGAAACCGCTTCAGATGGAACATGAGCAGACAATGAGCTGAGGAGCTTTGGGCAAAGTGCTCAGGACAAGAATAAGTGTCACAACACCAGATTAAAGTCCAACAGGTCTATTTGGTATCGTGAGCTTTCAGAGAAGCAGCATCCCAAAAGCTTTTGATACCAAATAACCCTGTCCAATACTGGTATCTCCGCACCAGGATTAGAAGGACCAAGCTAACTGAACTGTTTTAGGTGCAAAGGATAAGGTAGAGGGAAAATATTTCCTTTTGCGGGGAGCCCCAAAGAAGGGGATTTAACCTTAAAATGACAGCTAGATCATTCGGGGTCAGGAAGGACAAGAGTCCGTGTCTCTCTCAAAAAACTGCTGAAACTGATTTCTTTAACCAAATATTAATTTGATGGACTTTGTATACCTAATGCAATGTTTAAATGGTTAGATATGGAACAGTTGTAGATTTCCCACACACTGAAGAAAACTTAGATTAAAACAGGGAATGCTGAGGATAGTTCTTTGATTTGAAAGATTAACTCTGTTTCTCTCTCCAAAGATGCTGCCGTATTTCCAGCACTTTCTGTTTTTATTTGCCATTTCCAGCGGTATTTTTTGACTGAGGTAAGACTTCACTCCTCTTGCGAGTTATTGCTGGGCAGACAGGATTGACGCTCTCTTCTGATGGTCAATGATTCTCATCAAGTTGATGTTCTGGGGAGTGGGAACAAAAAGCTACTCCAAACCCGTTTCACAGAGGATCCCACGGCCATCAGAGAGGGAGGATGCCCAATTGCCGAATTTTGTGTTGAATGTAGACCGAGGATGGGATTCTCTGGTCGCACTCGCCTGTTAACCGAAGATTCCCGTCTGATTTCAGCAGACCTTTAGATGGTTCCCCCCCTCCCCCAGCTTAATAAACCTTAAATGTTTTAAGGTTTATTTATTAGGGCCACAAGTACGCTCACATTAACACTGCAATGAAGTCACTGTGAAAATCCCTGAGTCGCCACACTCCGATGTCTGAGGAAAGAATTTACCATGGCCAACGCACCTAACCAGCACGTCTTTGGAGTGTGGGAGGAGACCGGAGCAAACCCACACAGACACGGGGAGAACGTGCAGACTCTACGTGACCCAAACAGGGAATCGAACCCAGCTCCCTGAAGCTGTGAGCTTCCTGAGCAAGGAGGAGAAAAGGCAGAATCTAGTACACAGGAAAAGAGAGAGAAAATAAGATGTGAGCAAAGACCAAGAGTTGTGGGGTACTTCAGTCCAGAATACAGGAAGTATTGAGACTGCGGCAAATTGTCTGAGTTTATCGCTACAGTTTTCACAAAACTCGTTCTGATTTTCCCACATTAGTCCCATGATGGAGCTTTGTTCCAATCTGTTCCCACGGGTGCATGGTTTCCAGAACCTACAGTGGCATTCCAGATGGGGCCAGGTAGGTGATGAATGCTTTTATTGGGAGTAAGCCAGAGCATTGAAATAATGATCCAGGCAGTTTGCGTCTCGAGAGGGAAAACTTTTGGATAGAGTGAGGGATTGAAGACACTTTAATTCATTTGTGGGACATGGGTATTGCAGATTGGCCAGCATTTATTGCCCATCGCTAGTTACCCATGGAGGGCAGTTGAGAATCAACCACATTACTATGGCTCTGGAGTCACACGTAGGCCAGACCAGGTCCCGATGGCAGATTTCCTTCCCTAAAGGACATGAGTGAACCAGATGGGTTTTTCTGACAATCGACAATGGTTTCATGGCCATCAGTAGATTCTTAATTCCATATTTTTTTCTATTGAATTCAAATTCCACCAGCTGTCATGGTGGGATTCGAACCCGGTTCCCCAGAACATTAGCTGAGTTTCTGGATTAATAGTCTAGTGACAATACCACTGGCCCATCGCCTCCCCTACACAATAATAGATAAAAGTATATGTCATCCAAAGTTGTTGAACAGGTCTTTGAGACAAAACTCCAGAGGATGAGGTAAATCCCTGGTCTCGGCACATATTTATGTACTCAGACTGATGGCAAGATCATTAATTGGATAAATCAAAAAATGCATTAGTTGAAGCACAAGTTTTTTTTTGTTTTTATTCCAGTTCAATCTAATCAAATCCAATTCAGAGTCTCAACAAGTTGAAATATTCCCGATTCAAGCTGACAAGACAGGGTTCTCACCTCTTGTCTTAGGCTTGATCTACATAGAACATAGAACATAGAACACTACAGCAAAACAGGCCCTTCGGCCCACAGGTTGCACTGATCATACCCATACCTACCAGGCCATAGAACTATCTGTAACTCCTAATCCCATTCAATCCCATGTACTCATCTAGAAGGCTTTTAAAAGACCCCAGCGAGTTCGCCTCCACCACCACCAACGGCAGCTGATTTCATTCACCCACCATCCTCTGAGTGAAAAACGTACCCCTAACATCTCCTCTGTACTTGCTGCCCAGCACCTTAAACCTGAGTCCTCTCGTAGCAACCATTTCAGCCCTGGGAAATAGCCTCCGAGAATCCATCCTATCTATTCCTCTCAACATCTTATGAACCTCTATCAGATCGCTTCTCAACCTTTGTCTCTCCAGGGAGAAGAGACCTAGCTCTCTCAACCTATCTTCATAAGGCCTGCCTCCCAATCCAGGAAATCTCCTCTGCGTCCTCTCAATAGCTTCCACATCCTTCCTATAGTGAGGCGACTAGAACTGCACACAGTACTCCAAGTGGGGTCTGACATGGGTCTTATAAAGTTGCAGCATTACCTCCCAACTCCTAAACTCAATCCCTCGATTAATGAAGGCCAGTACACCATACGCCTCCTTGACCACATCCTCCACCTGCAAGGGTGATTTAAGAGACCTATGAACCCAGACCCCAAAATCCTTCTGCTCCTCAACACTGCCAAGACTCCTACCCTTGATATTGTACTCCTTCATCCCATTGGACCTGCCAAAATGGACCACTACACATTTATCTGCATTGAAGTCCATACATGATCCAAGCTGATTGGAATAGGAGTAGCTCCTCCTCCAAGGCTTGATCTCATTTGCATCTTAGCCAAAAGGCCGAGGTGCTGCTTTAAAAAATTGCTTCAAATGAAGTTTAAATGTGACCTAATGACTTCAACCAAGCTCAGCATGTCGATACTACACTTGATCTTAGCCAAAAGGTTGAACCATAAGTACTTTAATCAGCCAGACCATCTGATCCAGCTTACAGCTACACGTTCCTGAAGAACTCAAACACTTGACTGATTTAGAAGCCTTTTATTGTTATCTTTGCATTAGAAAAGCAATGAGCCTTCTAGATGGAGCACAAAATACAATTACAAAGAATCTTCGTACTGTACTCTGCTAGAATATTACCAGGGTCAGTCACACAGAGTCAGGAAATAATGTTCCCATTGTTTGGTTAAAATAGGTGAATTCATATTCAGACATCAGGAGATGCAGCTGTTAGAATCAAACTTATTTTACTCTTCCTGTTCTGGGACATGGGTCAAACTGACACTGGGCGGTGCTGGAATGGCTAATCCTACTATTGAAACATAGCAATTTGCAGTTTTGGTTTCAGGGATAGACTGAATCAAAATCAGAAAGTAAAATTCTGCAGTTATAGAGAGGAGAATGGAGAGTATTTCCTCACTCTCTGTGTACAGGACATTGGGGGGGGGGGGTACTGTCTCAGTTACTGAGGGGTATTGACTCTGAGGAGTCAAGAATCCTTTTGCACTTTGAAATCAAAATTTAAAAGCAACGCCAGGAGCAAACGCAATATTTGCAAAAACAAAGTTGCCTACAGTTATTAAGAAAGAGAAACTATCAGAAGTTTTTTACCCAGAGGGTGGTAAGGGTATGGAATGCCCTGCCTGCGTCAGTTGTAGATGCGCCAAGTTTGGTGGCGTTTAAGAGGTTAGTAGATAAGTTTATGGATGAAAAGGGAATGGTGTAGGTTAGAGGGTCACTGCTTGTTCCTAATTGGTCGGCGCAACATCGAGGGCCGAAGGGCCTGTTCTGCGCTGTAATGTTCTATGTAAGTCTTACTATTACGGTACAAGAGATCAAACCAAACCACCACAAGTAAAGTCAACTCCAGTATAGTTGCAAATACAGCACAGATCACTTGAAGCTTGAGTTTGTTAGATGTGTTTCTCAACGAAGCTATGTCCATTTTCACTGTCTCGATGTACCACACAATCCCAGGATTCCACTTCCTATCTCCCTTGATCTACTCCACAAATGGTTACACTAGATCTACGAGCGGGTGACTGACGTGGGTGGGGGGGCCATCTCCACGCTAAGCTGCTGCTCACTCTGCTAGGCCACAACTACCCCCTCAGGGCAGCTCCTTGCGTTCTGCACTGGACTCGTTGATTACCTGCGGACAGACGGGGAGAAAAAGAATCAGAGGATGAAATTTTTGGGTTGGATGTTGTCAAAACTTCCTCTGGATGTCTGGATTTCAATTTAATCTCGAGTAAACTGCATTTCATTAAAATCGGGATGGACCCACAGCATTGGACAGGACAGATATGACCTTCCACCCTGTGGAGTTTCCGAATCCCAGCCATGCCACGGAGGGAGTCCCTCTAGAGTGACCAACTCTTGCTTATTTTAGGGATTGTCCAGTGTTTGAGATCCAGCTTTGAGGATCTGGGTTTGATTCCAGCTTGGGTCACTGTCTGTGTGGAGTTTGCACATTCTCCTCGTGTTTGCGTGGGTTTTCTCCAGGTGCTCTGGTTTCCTCCCACAGTCCAAAGGTGTGCGGGTTAGGTTGATCGGCCATGCTAAAAATGCTCCTTAGTGTCCTGAGATGCGTAGGTTAGAGGAATTAACAGGTAAATACGTAGGGATATGGGGTTAGGGCCTGGATGGGATTGTAGTCGATGCAGACTTGATGGGCTGAAGGGCCTCTAATCTGCACTGTATGATTTCTATGATAAGTAGTCTCTATCCCAAGAAACTCTTTATTCTGTAATTCAATTGCTTAAACATTGCATATGTGCAGTACCCAATCTCCAAGTGTTTGTGTGCTCCTAAAGCCCTGAGCAAACCCCAACATCCCCCTTCACCCTCAAAACCCTGGAAAAAACACCCATATCACCTCCATGCTCCCCCACTTGCTCCATCGCTCTCACAACCTTTGCAATCACCCTCCCCTCTCCCATATCCAAAGACGTCAGGTTAGGTGGATTGACCATGATAAATAAGTCCCTTAATTTCAGGGGGAGGTTAGTAGGGTAAATATGTAGGGTCACAGGGATAGGGCCTGGGTGGGATTGTTGTCAGTGCAGGCTCGATGGGCTGAGTGGCCTATTTCTGCACTGTAGGGATTCTATGATTCTATCCCCCATTGCTCTCACAGCCCCTAGCAAGCCCCCTGCCACCCTCCCCCAGTCCCTACCCTTCCACAGCCCCTGGTAACCCACCCCTCCCATCCCCCACTGGTCTCACCAGTTCCGTCTCTCACTCTAATGGACCTTCATGTTAGACTGTCCATTTCTGTTCTCTGGGACAGTTGGTCACCCTGGGTATCCCTATCGTGGCCAGGGATGGGGATAGTCTGAGGGCCATCGCTATCTTTGTGAAGTCGTGTGGCTGTGGAGGCATTGGGTGGAATTTTGTGGCGCTCCCGGAAGTTGGAATTGTGCAGGAGGCCAAAGATCAGCTTCCCTTCAGCAAGGAGACACTATGAGTTGGAGTTAGTTGGCAGAGTATTGAGGGTGGATTAAGCTTCACAATGGCAGCGGGAGCCTCTTTCTAATAAAGTTGCATATCGGACATAGTCACTAACCTCTTCAGAGTGAAGTCATCAGCAATAAGGTACACCTTTCCCAGATTCACCACTGACCAAGGGTGATATGCAGGTCATCTTCCTGAGGGATTTGGTGCCACTATAGGGAACTGTTTAACCACAGGATGGGAGCACTGATGCATTGAGATTGGGGAGTGGCTGGGAAAGCAACATTCCTGACTGAGGGAAGGAGGAAGCTTGTGAAAGACAGAAGGAGGAAACTGGACAATACAGGGAAGGTTGAAATCCTTACAGTTGAGGGTAACAGAGAGAGGGTAAAGGATCAAAGAATTGTAGAATCCTTTCAGTGCATTTGGCCCATCGAGTCTACCCCAACCCAAGCCCCCCTCCCCAAAACCCCATGTATTTATCCTGCTAATCCCCCCGACACTAAGGGGCAATTTAACGTGGCCAATCAACCTAACGTCGTTGGATTGTGAGAGGAAACCAGAGCAGCCGGAGGAAACCCATGCAGATACAGAGAGAATGCGCAAACTCCACACAGTTATTTGAGGCAGGAATCGAATCTGGGTCCTTGGGTGCTATGAGGCAGCAGCGTTAACCACTGTGCCACCGCGAGAGGGTGACGCACACCACACCATGCTTATTGAAGGGTAGTTTCAGAATATTGGGGGAGGCTCAGTGGTGATGGGGTGGGTCACACCAGGCACCTATTGAGGTTGGTTGTTGGCAACAACAGGTTCAGAGTTAGTTTTGGCTAATATTGGATCCAGCACTGAACATGGTTGAGAGCTTTGGGTTAGAATACTGACCAGGCAGGATAGGTACAGATTCCATCTTCCCTATCAGGCAGAAAGGAACGTCATTCCCTTCAAATTCCAAAGGCAGAGTAAAAGTGATGGATTGAGGGTCGAGGGTGATGACTCTTAGTCCAGAATCACTGATTGTCCATTCATCACCATAGATACTTTTCTGTGGTGAACTCCAGGATGACATTGACCATGGTGGGATGGGAGGAGACCAGCCTCAAGGAGACAGGTCAAAACTGCTCGGACAGGAGGGAGGGAGGGGGAGAGTTTCCTGTTGCTGTCCTGGGAAATGGGACCTCCCACTGCCCCTGGACAGCACGGAGCAGAACCTGAAGGGGCAGAACCTGCATCCTGTCTGCACTCAGATATTTGCCACTTTAGTTAAGGGTCTCAGTAGATCCAGGGATCCAGTTGGCAGGAGGGGCAGCGATAGCAGCAATTCCCAAAACCTTCTTTTGGACAGTATAAATAATGCTTACAGGGAGTGAGTGGCTGTTTGATGACCTTTAAACTTGGTGCCTAGACCTTTGACCTCATGAGGTAACAGCATAGACTTCTTGTCTATTGCTGTTGCGTGATTGGCCTGGCTCCTCGCTCATGAGTACCTAATTGGCCGGTCACCATGTGACTACGCGTGGTCAGTTGTCCAGCTTGACAAATAGGCATGTCCCACTGTCGACAACTTCACTGCTACCGGAAGGTTCTATCCCTTATTTTTTAGATGAGAGACTAATCTGAGACCTTGTCTTCAGGTCGGTGTGCAGGATCCCACAGACACTGTTGGAAGAGCCGAGGAGTTTTCTTGGGAGGTATCCCAACAAATATCCCTTAACCAACCTCGCTGAAGGAGACTATTCAGTCTATCTCACATTGCCGGTTGTGGGATCTTGCTGTGCATAATTTGGAAACAGCGTTCCCTACATGAAATCAGTGACTCCAAAATTACTTCATTAGCCGAACACGGTATTGGGATGTCCGGAGTTTGTGAAAGGTGCTATCAATATCTTTAATCTTTATCTTACTCTATGGGATATTCTGTTCTGAACGAGGTTGTTCCTGGGTTTAACGGGAAGTTCAGAAGTCTGTCTCCGCTTGGCTTTCTGGGCTCAGAATTAGCCCAGTGCATGAGGAAGTGTGTACCAGTGTCGGAGCTCATGCCAGTCAGTGCCAGGCTCACACTGTACGCTGCTGAGACTGGTGTCCGGCAGCAACTGGTTAAAGCTTGGTTCTGTTCACTACCGGGGCCAGCACTGGACACAGATGAAAAGCAAAGTGTTAGGTTACCAACCAGTACCGGCTGTACCAGGCAGAGATGTAGAGATTCCATCACCCCCCTAACAGAATGGAAGGAGTGTTGTCACCTGTCCATCCCTGGTCTCCACTGTTTTGATCAGAATGTTCCTTCTTGCTTGAATATCTGTGGAGCCTTTCGATTCCAGGCTTGTCTCTACAGAAACAATACGACAGTTCATTCAATCATGGGGCATTGATGTACACAAGAAACAAGAACCAGGCACGTTCTCCATGGGGGTGTAGACGGTTGGATCTATCACTGTGATCAGGGCCAAGGGGAGGAGATAGAGAGCTCATTGGGGGTGGGCGTTGGGAGCTGGTGGGGAGCGATAAGGGATGGTTACTGAGTTCCTTCACTGCTTAGTTACACCATTGGTATTTCAGCCACGGTAAAGAACGGTTGAGAGATGATACCATCTTTCCCTTGCCATTTACCTCAACCAGGCAACCCCACTGCTGATGTAACCTGTCACTAAACCAAACCAGAGTCTGTCTTCCTAGTCCAGTGGCAAACTCCCCTCTGAGTATCTCATCTTGTTTTACTCTTCACATCTCTAAATGAAACCACTTTTCTCACAAATATCTCTTTGCATTTCACACAGAGATGTCTTCTTCGCTCTCTTCTCTCTGCCTCTTCACTGAATTCTTACCTTTGGTAATTCCTCTATCACAGCTCCACTTGATCCTTCTCCACTGCCCCTCTTTCCTCCCGAAATCTCACGCTTTAAACTCTCCACCCAGACAGACACAGTCTCAGCAGCATCATCTTACTAATCACTTCATCATGCCTTATAAATTTCAGAGAGTTTTTTTGAAAGGTGATAAAAAAATAGATGACAGTAATATGGCAGATGTTTTACTATCAAATAAATCGATTGGATTTAAACCTGATGTTGTCAGACTTCTTACTGTGTCTACATATAGAAGGCATGGTTATTGAATTTGTGGATGACACCAAAATTGGTGGTGTAGTGGATAGTGAAGGTTATCTAAAACTATAATCTGATCTTGAAAACCTGGGCCAGTGGGCTGAGGAATGACAGATGAAGTTTAATTCAGATAAATGCGAGGTATTGCATTTTGGTAAGACAGACCAGAACAGGACTTACACAGTTAATGGTAGGGCCCTGGGCAGTATTGCCTAATAGAGAGACCTAGGGGTAGAGATACATAGTTCCTTGAAATTAGCAATCACAGGTTAAGTGGTGAAGAAGGCATTTGGCACACTTGCCTTCATCAATCAGAGCATTGAGTACAGCAGTTGGGAAGTTATGTTACAACTGTACAATTCATTAGTAAGGCCACATTTGGAGTACTGCGTACAATTCTGGTCACCCTGCTTTAGGAAGGATGTTATTAAACTGGAAAGGGTGCAAAAAGAGATTTACAAGGATGTTACCGAGACTGGAAGGTTTGAACTATAAGGAGAGACAGGATAGACTGGAACATCTGCCCCTGGAGTGTAGGAGGATGAAGGGTAACCTTATAGAGGTTTATAAAATCATGAGGGGCAAAGATAAGGTGAAGAGCCAAGATCTTTTCCCCAGGGAAGGGGAGTCCAAAACCAGACAGTATATGTTTAAGTTGAGGGGAAAGATTTAAAAGGGACCTGAGGAGCAGCTTTTTCCACAGAGAGTGGTGTGTGCGTGGAATGAGCTGCCAGAGATGGTAGAGGTGGATACAATTCCAACATTGAAAAGACATTTGGACAGGTTTAGAGGAATATGGCCAGAGGCAAATGGGACTAATTTTTGATTGGCATGGACAAGTTGGGCCGAAGGGCCTGTTTCCATGCTGTATATTTCTGTAACTCTGATCATTTCCTTGTAGCTCTTTCTGTCCATGTTCTGCTCCCCCCACCATTTTTATTCTGTTCCGAACACGGAAAAATCTCAAATCCCAACCTCCCAACTATCTTAGTCTCTGGCCATTCATTCCAAATAACATCTTGGCTGTTATCGATTTTTTTTTTAAATCAAATCCTATCCAAGAGCACTGTTTTCCCAGTAAAACCATTGCCATGTGATGTCTTCCCTCTGTCCCCAGAGAATACTGTGTGCCATTGGCATTGCTGTTTGCCTCAGAGGGATGTAATATCCCACTGGGTGGGAATAGTCTGACTCACTCCCCTGCTAATCCACCCTCCCCCTGCCTTATCCCCTTCATTATCAGAAATCCAAGCCACAGCCTTGCATGTCTTTGATAACAACTGGTTTGAGCCTTTCCTTTCCAGATTTAACTGGATTAAAGTGCAAAAATTTCCTTTACTGAAACTGCCTACTTTTCATAGACCCTCCAAGAGGTAAAGGTTACATTCACTTCTCTTTGTATGGACAGTTTGATATTTTATATTTTCCTGTTATATTGTCAAACATTTTCAATATGTTGTGTATTTTTGCTTGAGAGTAATATATAACCAGTTGTGTGGACCAGTGTCGATGATGAAATTTAGCACTGCCTTCAGTTGCCTGAGGGAGAGGGTGTTTGTGGATTAGGATCTCAGACCCAGCACCAATCTCATGATCTACAGAGTAGTAATGACACTCATTCTCCCATATTACTTCGAGGCAAGGCCCCTGCAAAACTCTAGTGTCTCCGCAAGATCCCGCAAATTCATTGTCTGGATAAGTGCTCCAAAATCAGTATTGTCACTCAGACCAGCATTGACCACACTTGACCAGTTCTGTGGGGTGGGGGCACATTGTTCAAACACTTGACATGAGACAACAGAAACAAGAGCTGTGCTCGGACTTAAGGGAATCTCAGGAGGACAAGGAGCATTATTCAAAGCTTCCTTGAATAAGCTAAAAGAAGCACGTGGCAACCCAGACACCTGCTCCTCCACCCACTGTCTGCCCAACCTGGCACACAGACTGCCATTCACACTGAACTCCTCACTCACCTTGAGAGCTCATTTTTAACATGGAAGCACATCATCCTCCACATCTCACACACACACAGCCCATCTTGTCCGATGACACCCAGGTGCCCTTCCTAAACTCACCTTCCTGCACCCGGCCCATTGCCCTGCAGCTTAAACTGTAGAACCAGGTATTTTTTAAAATCATCATGTGCTTAGGCACTGGTTCAGCACCAGACACTTTGTTTAAGATGCTCATGTACACAACAGCCTCTGTGTGAAGAACCTCTTTCTGTGCCATAAAACTTGGTAGGCGAAAATTCTGCCTACACTCGCCCAAAAGCTTGAGGTCATGGTCCACCCCCTTACCTGCTACCATTCCCGTGGTTGGTGGGATGAGAAAATTCTGTCTCTATAACTCTCTCTCCCTACAAACACTTGGCCATTTCTCTGACTCTGAGCTGTTATTTGACCTCCAATATCAGAAGGGTAAAAAATGTACCTCCATTAAACATTGACAAGACAGAACTCATGGATCCCCATCATGAACTCCACTTCATAGCAACTGACTCCATCCCTCTGCCTGACAACATTCTGATTCGGCACCAAACTCTTCAGAAATATGGCAAGGAATTTTTCCGGACATGGTAGCTCCCTACCACCACTCCCCCTGCGACCCTCCCGCCTCCCCCCACGCAACTGAAAAGAATAAAGAACAAAGAACAGCACAGCACACAGGCCCTTTGGCCCTACAAGACCATGCAACCCATTTTAACAATCAGTGAGTGCCTTATTCAAGATTTTCTTCAACCTGCTCTTGTCTGCCTCTAGTAGGCTCCACAATAAAGGGGGTCTAATTTAGGGAATTATATGTCCGCCAGACTAAGGGAGATCCAATTCAGGGACAATTGGGATGAGTTGGGATGACCCCACCTCTGTTGGCCTGGGAAGCCACGGCCAGATTTTACATTTGAGATGGCTATCCAGTCCCAATAGAGCCCCCCCCCCTCCCCCCAGAGTGGTGGCTACTGCTTGAAATGCAGTCAGTCCCTGACGATGGACAGTGATGGAGACCAGATAGTGAGATTAGTGGGGTGGTCTAATCAGGGCCATGGAGGTAGGCTCTTGTAGAGGGTTGGTGCGCAGCCAGGAGCTTGGGGCCAAGGGCAACTTGCAGGGATGACCATTTCCTTTGCATCTTCATTGGGCAAAGGCTGCCTGAACCAGAGGAACATCCCTCCTCCCTGAGCCTGACGGCTTCACCACGTGGCATAGTCCACCCAACCCCTCCTCTACCCCAAATCCCACCATGCAGCCCCAGTACACCCGCCTCTGGCAAAGTGCTCAATTGAACCAGATTGGAGGAGTTTGATATCCCTAGCCCTGGTGAAATAATGGGAGTCGTGGGTAAGGGGAGGCAAAGGTATACTGGGTTTTGACACTAGAATAGTAATCCAGAGTAATTCTCTGGGGACCAAGGTTCGAAACCCACCACGGAGAATGATGAAATTTGAATCCAGTAAGAATTTGGAATTAAAAGTCTAATGATGACCATGAAACCATTATTGTATGGTTCGTGTATTTTTTTTTGGGAAGGAAATTCAAGGTTTTGACCACAGTAT
This sequence comes from Sphyrna mokarran, assembly GCA_024679065.1. Lineage (NCBI taxonomy): Eukaryota > Metazoa > Chordata > Chondrichthyes > Carcharhiniformes > Carcharhinidae > Sphyrna > Sphyrna mokarran. The sequence goes on from JAGIQG010000027.1 coordinate 36,868,686, forward strand.
GAACTTTTAACCGCACATCCACACGTATACCCCCCTTGTATACCTCCCATTGTAACATAGACTGAGGTCTGGTCAATTTCAGACAAACTGCCATGTGTTACCCCTAGGCTTGACTATTCCAAACCTTGCCTGGCTACCTCTCCCATCTTCTAATCTCTGTAAACCCAAGATTATCAGAAGCTCTGCTGCCCGTGTCCTCACTCCCATCAGGTCCTGCTAACTAATTTCTCCTCCCCTCGCAAGGTATCCTGGTTAGCAGCCTTGGTTTTAGAACTTGTATCTTCATGTTCATGGCCACTCTCCTCTCTTTCTCTGTGAACCTCACAATCCCACAGACACTCTGCTAACACTGGCCTGTACAGCATTCCTAATTCCAATCACACGATTGGCTGTGCCTGGAAGCCCTAAACTCTGGAATTCCCGCTTTATATATTCCCAACTCTCCTACTTAAGTCATTTCTTAAAACGTACCTTTCGGATCAAGGTTTTCAGCATCTAACGAAAGGGAAAAGGTCTTCTTTCTCCACTCTGGGGATGAAGAACTTGAAGATTTTTGAGACATTCTTGAGCAAAATTCAGCCAACAAGGAATTCATGACCCAATCCACAACCAAGAAAATACAACATCTGAAACAATTGTCTTCCAATGAGCTAATCAAGAAGCAAGTGAGACAATTGGCCAGTAATTGAGGCAACTAGCAACCAAATGTCACTTTGGTGGTGTTGAATTTAGAACTGTAGAATCCTTACAGTGCAGAAGGAGGCCATTCAGCCCATCAAATCTGCACCGATTCTCTGAAAGGGCATCTTACCCTAGCCCATCCCTCCACCCTTTTTCTGCAGTCTCTTGCATTTATCATGACTAATCTCCCTATCCTACACAGCTTTGGATAATAAGAGGCAATTTAGCATGGCTAAGCCACATAACCTGTATATTTTTGACACTAGTGGGCAATTTAGCATGGCCAATCCATTTAACCTGTACATCTTTGGACACTGGTGGGCAATTTAGCATGGCCAATCCATCTAACCTGTACATCTTTGGACACTGGTGGGCAATTTAGCATGGCCAATCCACCTAACCTGTATAATGTTGGACACTGGTGGCCAATTTAGCATGGCCAATCCACCTAACCTGTATATCTTGGGACACTAGTGGGCAATTTAGCATGGCCAATCCACCTAACCTGTATATCTTGGGACACTAGTGGGCAATTTAGCATGGTCAATCCACCTAACCTGCGCATCTTTGGACAACAGGAGGAAACTGGAGCCTCTGGAGGCAGCTCACACAGACATGGGAGAATGTGCAGACTCCACAGTCACCCAAGGCCAGAATTCTACCCAGGTCCCTGGTGCTGTGAGACAGCAATGCCAATCACTATGCCACCATGTCACTTGATATCAAAATGGAAATCAAAACCAACAAATAATCAAAACAAAAACACAAAATGCTGGAAAATCTCAGCAGGTCTGACAGCATTTATGGAGACAGAATAGAGCTAAAGTTGTGAGTCTTGGATGACCCTTCATCAGTGCACAAGTAATTGAAGTTTGATTCAAGTCAACAATACCAAGAACCAGGAGTCAGCCATCTGGCCCCTCGAGCCTGCTCCACCGTTCAATAAAATCATGGGTGATCTTTTTGTGGACTCAGCTCCACTTACCCACCCACTCATCATAAACAAGAAGCATTGAGAAAAGAGAAAGTTTGTGGAATTGCGGGATTAGTAAGATCATTGAGCACAGATCCACTGAAGCGGAGGCTGACAACAGTAACCACCTTATTCCTGTGAACACTGTTTATCATCAGGTGGCAAAAAATCACTTACAAAACAGCAACAACACTCTCTGTGCTGCAATCTGTCCAAAGAACGCTGTCCCCCGCCGTGAAGGTGATTACTTAGGCTGGACAGAAACCTCTGCTTCTGGTAAACAGCATAAAGCCAATGGCAAACTCATCCAATTGGCCCATGCCCGTCCCTCAAAAGACAAATGAACTATTGACACCAAGACCAGCAGGAAGATGCCAACAGAAAAGGGCAAAAGAATGTTGCTAATGCAGGAACAGATAACTCCAAATGTACTTTTGTGCTGCCTTTCAGAAACATAGGAGCGTCTGTCAATATTAAGGGAAAAGAAATGGTTAGTAGATTTCAGAACTGCTCCACTCTCGACAAACCAGGGAGTGGGAAAAGTTTCCTGTACAACAATGACAGAGCACCGAAAGACCAATCTCTTCCCAAGACAGCTATGTCATATCTGGAATGTGACTTGCTTATCAGCGGATCTGCACAGGATCGCAGTTACACATCTGATTGCTACACGCGCCAAGAACATTCTCCAATTGTGCTGACTGTTTGATTGCTGCGGGTGAACAATGTGCCTCGCTGGCAATAAATACAATGTCTTGTTTGCTGGTTCAGCAATTTCAGCCTGACCTTTGACGTGACTGCGAAAGTTGCCGATGAGCCTTTGCCTCGGGTCTCATCTCTATGTGTTGACAAGAAGGCCAGAAGTGAGACAGATTAGAATTTGATATAAGAACATAAGAAATAGGAGCAGGAGTCGGCCATCCAGCCCCTTGAGCCTGCCCCACCATTCAATAAGATCATGGTTGATCTGAAATGGATCCACTTTCCCACCTGCTCCCCATATCTATCAGAAATCTATCTACCTGTGACTTAAATATATTCAATGAAGTAGCCTCCACCACTTCAATGGAAAGAGAATTCTAGAGGTTGACTATCCTGAGAGAAGAAGTTCCTCCTCAACTCTGTTCTAAACTGCCTCTCCCCTCTTATTTTTGAGGCTGTGCCCTCTAGTTCTGGTTTCCTTTCTAAGCGGGAAGAATCTCTCTCTCTACCCTATCCATCTCCTTCATTATCTTATACGTCTCTATAAGATGCCCCCTCAGCCTTCTAAACTCTGAAGAGTACAAGTCCACTCTATTTAATCTCTCCTCATAAGCTAACCCCCTCATCTCCAGTATCAGCCTAGTGAACTTTCTAGAGTCATAGAAGTTTCTATAGAGATATGGAGTCATAGAAGCTCTTTGGCTCATTGTGCCTGCACTGGAAGTCACCAAACAAAGCTATACAACAAAACAGACACCTGATACTGACAATGAAATGACATCAGAGATCAAATGAATGAAGCTGGACACTCCACTAAACTTAGGTTAAAGTTCACTTATTAATATCACAAGTAGGCTTACGTTAACACTGCAATGAAGTTATTGTAAAAATCCCCTAGTCGCCACACTCTGATGCCTGTCACTGAGGGGGACTTTAGCATGGCCAACGCACCTAACCAGCAAGTCTTTTGGACTGTGGGAGGAAACCCACGCAGACTTGAGGAGAATGTGCAGACTCCGCACAGACAGCAACCTAAGGCTGGAATTGAACTCGGCTCCCGGGCGCTGTGAAGCAGCAGTGCTCATCACTGTGCCACCACGCTGCCGTTTTGACCATCTTGCAGTGATCAGCACTGCTGCCTCGCAGCACCAGGAGCCTGGGTTCGATTCCTGGCTTGGGTCACTGTCTGTGTGGAGTCTGCATGTTCTTCCCGTGTCTGTGTGGGTTTCCCCCGGGTGCTCCGGTTTCCTATCACAGTCCAAAGATGTACGGGTTGGGTTGATTGGCCATGCTAAAATTGCCCCTTAGTGTCCAGGGGGACTAGCAAGGGTTAATGTGTGGAGTTACAGAGATAGAGCTTGAGTGGGATTGTTGTTGGTGCAGACTTGATGGGCCAAATGGCCTACTTCTGCACTGTAGGATTCTATGAGTCTATTTTAGTACATGGTTCTCTCTGTTCCTCTAACACTTGAAGCTATGCTAAACATCTGTGATGACATTTCATTTATGGTCACACGGCAAATCAACTCCCTACCCACAACATCTGAGAGAACATAATCTCAACTTGAACAAAGACAGGTGCCTGCTAAATGGAAATCTTCAGCTACAGAGTAGAGTATTGTCTGACCCATGTGAGTTGAAACTACTGCAAACACGGTGGATAGCAGCAGGTGCAGGAAGTCTTGAGCCTGCTAAGACTCATCAAGTAATCTAACAACATCATTCCTGACCTGAGATCTAATTTGACTCTTGTATAATCTGACAAAATTGCCCCAACAAAGGGTGGTGTACACCACACATTAACCCACCACTAACACCCAGACAGCAAACTTATTCACAGAGAGGGAAGCACTCTCAATCACATTGGCTATCTCACACTTTCATCACAATTTGTATGAAAGCAAGTTTGAAGTATTAGGCAATCAAAGACCATTTGTAAGGTTGTTCAACAATCCACAAGCCAGCAACTCGAATACAGTCAAATAGCAAGAGTACAATTTCCGTGTTGGGCATCAGTCAGGCATGATCAAGCCATTGAATTAACATTCCATGAGCTGTGAAGAACATCTTAACTCCATAAAACTAAATGTTGTAGTCTTTAAAACTAGCGGATACCAAAGCAGCAGCAAAATGGAATGATGTATGGCAGCGATGGAATCACAAGAAAAACGCTTCGAGAGACAGCATTAAAAACAAAACAGCTCACACACGCTGCAAGGTCTTCACAGTGTTCAAAATAAATTCAACATCTGGTCTGCTGTTACGCAACATCTGCACTTTTATTCCACAATCATTCAAGAAATCTGTTCAGAAAATGCATGAGATCACCAGGGAATTGTCAAAATCAAATAACTCTCCAGGGGAAAGGGATGGTTTCCAGGAATTGATGGCAAGGTAGGAGACAGAATCTTCACGTCAGGCAATCACAATGCCGAACTCTCAAGATCCTCTCAATACGTCTGAGGATCAGGAGCACGGACTGAGATTAGTCTCGATTCCACAGTCTTTCACGCTGCTGAACTCCTGCTTGTTATCAGATGACCACTGCAGATTTCCCAGTCAAGAGAATTGTACCGCAAACTTCAAGAAAAGCAGTTATCTCAAAAGATTTTCACCTTGTTTGGAATCCTGGAACAGTGAGAAGTAACAATAGACCAGCATTCAATGGCAAAGAGTTCAGGAAATTCATGAACTATCATAGAAAAATCACACCCTGTTGGCCAAGAGCTAATCAAGAATTTGAGAGATTTATGCACACCTTGATGAAGTGATACATTCATCTGACAAAAAATCATGGACGAAAGAGCTTTATGACCTTCTATACAATTAGACTGATCCCTCACTTGATTACTGGAAAGCCTCCAGCTAGTCTCAGCTTTGCACACCCTATGAGCTTTCTGACATATTCCTTGGAGCTGATGGTCAACATACTTGTTGACGTAATCAAGAAGCGAAAAGTCAAATGGGAAACGAGGCATGAAATTTGGAACTACAACACTAAAGTGTTTGTGAAGTGTGATGGCCGGCACAACAAGCCTTTGTGACATCCAGCCATTCCTTCGCAGCACCAGAAATAAAAGCAATGATTACTGCTGAACCCGGTTCGCAATTCATCACGGGAAATGTCTCATTGTTCAAAGCAGTGAAGAGCCGCTTTCGGAAATGAGACGGGACTTCCCCAATCCTGTCGGCCACAGGATCAGAAAACCCTGCCCAAAGTCAGTGGGTTTTATGTTGCTCCATCAAATCCTCACCCATGACTGTTCCTGTGATGGATGGGGCAGAGTAATCCCACCTAATGAATCTGGCCCTCACCCCAGGCCCTCACCCCGGGCCCTCACAGGAAGAACGCGTGTTAAATGACACCAGACCTGTTCTTGAAAGAAAATGTCTCCCAATTAAATGACTGTTATAAAATGAACTCTTTCTAGTTAATGATTATAAAATGAACACAAGGGTTTAATATATTGTAGTGTTATTGATAAAGTGAACTGTTTTAATTATTACATGAATTTATTGCTTACTGTTTTAGAGACAAACCATTCTTGTCACTAAACCTCACGGCCTCTCGACCTCACTTTCCTCCTTTAAGATGGTCCTTGAAACCCACCATCTTTGGCCAATTGTCACCTGTCTTGATTGCACCTTGGATCTGTGTCAGATGTTGCCTGTGAAGCATGTTGAGATATTAAAAGGCGCTATATTGATGCGGTTTGTTGTTGCCCGCACTTACCTCGGATGTGCAGTGATGAGAAGCTCTGGACAGGCATCGAGATTCTATAAAGAAGAAGACATCATTATCAGGGTGTTGGAGAAACTCTTTCCAGCAGCACTGAGATCATTTGACACAGGCAGGTGTCTCAGAGCACTTTACCATGGTTACTGAGTGGGCACTGACTCAGTCAGGGATGGGGGATCGGTGGGGGAGGTTTGAGTAATTGTAGGGGAGAGGTGTTGAAATGTGTCTCAGAGGCTTTAATTCAGGAGTGGGAAGTATACTTCCTGGAATGAGGGTGAGAAGGAGGATTCTCCGGCTCCCACGGAGCCAGGGCTCCTGTACGGTAGCGCAGTGGTTGTGCCATTAGTCCACAACCACAAGATGGGAGAATTCAATCAAAGCATCTAGAAATATATCAGTAAGAGTGACCATGACACTGTTGATTCTGGTTAAAAACCCAACTGCCTTCCTTTAAGGCAGCAAACCTGTTACAGGAGAATGGTTTTGGCTTTGTAAAGGATATTTTTCATAGAATCCCTAAAGTGCAGAAAGAGGCCATTTAGCCCATCAAGCCTGCACTGATAACAGTTCCAACCAGGTCCTGTCCCCGTAACCCTATGCATTTACCCTGCTAATCCTCCTAACACTAACGGGAAATTTAGCTTGGTCAATCAACCTATCCCACACATCTTTGGACAGTCATCTATTCATTGTGAATGGATCGTCAGTAGGATGCGTTCATCTGGTTGCTATTGGTGACGTACTGCCAGGCACCATTAAGCAAAACATTGAAAGTGACAGGAAGAGGGTAACCTACTCTGGAATTTTTCTGGATATTCTCCCAGCCTTCACTGTCTTAGACCATTCTTTAGGATGGAAAGACAAAGGCCTGGCCGCAATGGACGGAGACCTAGCTGGACAGACAGAAGCCTGATGTCTTATAACTAGTTAAACTTCTTTGGAAAGGGGGAGATGTATCGTTGAAAAGAAAGAGGGATGTTGGAACATGCCTTCAAGGGATTGCAACATGACATCACTAGAATGAGTGGTGTCACGTGATTCACCCTCAGTTTTACCTTCACTTGGAGCAGAGCACAGACGCACAGCTCTGCAGCCCTTTCTATCCAATTATATCTGTTCAATTAATAAACGAGCCCACAATACGACTGTCTAATCCCTCATCAGTGACTGATGCCCCCCCATCACCCTGACACAATACTCACCTGCTCTCCTCTCCCTCCAGCAGTTTCCTGTAGGTGGCGATCTCAATGTCGAGAGCCAGCTTGACGTTGAGCAAGTCCTGATAGGCTTGTAGGTGACGAGCCATCTCTTCCTTCAGGTTCTGGATGTCACTCTCTAATTGGCTAATGGTGTCCTGGTAGTTATTTGTTTCAAAATTGAAACGATCCTCCATCTCACGCAGTTGACGCTCCAGGGACTCATTCTGAGAGTGAAGAGAGGAGATCAGATATCATACCTGAGATCACAATTACCTGCACAGCGTATCACACATCCCAATATTTGGGCTTTTTTTTTTGCAAAACAGATTTTACCAATCTAATCCCCACGGCTCTCCCTCTCTTTCCGGAAGGTGAACCACCTGATGGAGCAGTGCTCCAAAAGCTAGTGGCTTGTGCTACCAAATAAATCTGTTGGATTTCAAACGTGGAGTTGTGAGACTCCTCACTGTGTTTACCCCAGTCCAATACTGGCATCTCCACATCATAGCAAAAATCAGACACTTCCAGGACAGGTACAGCACAGGGTTAGATACAGAGTAAAGCTCCCTCTACACTGTCCCCCCATCAAACACTCCCAGGACAGGTACAGCACGGGGTTAAATACAGAGTAAAGCTCCCTCTACACTGTCCCATCAAACATTCCAGGACAGGTATAGCACAGGGTTAGATACAGAGTAAAGCTCCCTCTACACTGTCCCCATCAAACACTCCTAGGACAGGTACAGCACGGGGTTAGATACAGAGTAAAGCTCCCTCTACACTGTCCCCCCTCAAACACTCCCAGAACAGGTACAGCACGGTGTTAGATACAGAGTAAAGCTCCCTCTACACTGTCCCCCCATCAAACACTCCCAGGACAGGTAGAGCACGGGGTTGGATACAGAGTAAAGCTCCCTCTACACTGTCCCCACATCAAACACTCCCAGGACAGGTACAGCACAGGGTTAGATACAGAGTAAAGCTCCCTCTACACTGTGCCCATGGCAGTTGAAAATTTATACCATATCTTTTCTGTGCATTCCATGGGGACTTAAAGTATGTTTCCATCCTTAGTTATAATTGTGATCCCTCTAAGAATAACACAATATTCCTCTTTTGAATAAATGCACTTCCTAACAGTTTTGAGCTTTCTCTGAATTCTGCTCCTGATTCCAGTGAGGTTTTCCCTGTCCGGCTGGCTCTGTATATTCTGTGGTTGACTCACCGTTCCTTTCAGCCCCTCCAGATCACAGGTGAGGGATTGGATCTGTCTTCGGTAATCATTCACTTCCTGCTTTGCCTGGCGCAGGGCATCAGCCTGCCGAGTGGCAGCGTCAGTCAGATCTAAGAACTGTGCACAAAGGCTCAATGTTAGGAGTCACTCATCAGCACCGGAGAGTGAGAGATGATGGTCTGGGTTCACTTCATCCATTGAATGTCAGAGAAATCCCACAGCAATGTAACACTTAGTACGCACCGACGCTCCCAGACAGTGTCGAGTACGCACCGACGCTCCCAGACACATTTTCTGGTATTATGGAAGTTTGGAGGCCTCATTGGAATACTTTATAATATCATTAGTGGATTTCCTTGCTCTCAAATCTCCCCACATTAAATAATTCCTCCCGCTGATGTGATACCACCTCAGCAGGATTTACTGTAGCCTTTGGCATATGGGAACCTTGTAGAAAGAACCTGCCAGGGGAACAGAATTAATTACAGTCACTGGTCTGAGAGGTCTTTCCCAGGCGGTACCATGGTTTTGCCAAAAGGTTGTGTGGTATTCTGTGGGTGTGGACACCATGTCCATGGCAGGAGATGTCAGGAGGGATGGGGGGAGGGGATAGGGGACTGTGTACATGTGAAGAGAGTTCACCATGTCCAGGGGTGGTTCTGTGGAGTGTGGTGCGAGAGTGTGTGTGTGTGTGTGTGTGTGCGCGAGAGAGCATGTGAGAAGGTGTGGGAGCATGTGTGTGAATCCATGTGTGTGTGGGGATTGGTGGGAAGTCCCTTTTCCTTTTAGTTTAGTTCAAGATGATCAGGGTGGGCACCCTGATCTCTGGAAGGCTGGTGATATTGGCATGATAGGCTGTGAATGAGCTCACTCTGCCAGCGTGATTGTGGGGCCCGCCTCCAGAATTCTTTTGGATTAAGTGTCAAAAATTATGGTGGGAAAGTTGGCAATGGAGCCATTGGAATGTACACTTCCCATCGGAGTTAACACTTAAACTTCCATTCACTATCCAGTGCACGGATACTCCCAAACACATCATTAACCAATTCAACATTTAGTTTAGATTTTTGATTGTTATTTTCTACATGTTTCCCTTCAAAGGGTTCAAAGGAATTACCATTAAATTATGATCTGGTTTCCTGTTACTTGACAGATATGTTGTGTGACAGGTGGATAGATTTGGAGACGGACAGTAACAGTGAAGCAATGATGCATATTTTTAGAACGCAACACCCCAAATGGACAGATGGAGTTTAAATTTGGATAAATGCGAGGTGATGCATTTTGGTAGATTGAACCAGGACAGGACTTAATCAGTTAATGGTAGGGCACTGGGGAGAGTTCCAGAACAAAGAGATCTAGGGGTGCATGTTCATAACTCCTTGAGAATGGAGTCACAGGTAGGCGCGGTGGTGAAGAAGGCATTCGGCTTGCTTAGTTTGATTGGTAAGATCACTGAATGCAGGATTGGGATATCTTGTTGAAGTTGTGCAAGACATTGGTAAGGCCACACTGTGTGCATTTCTGGTCACCCTATTATAGAAAGGATATTATTAAACTAGAAAGAGTGCAGAAAAGATTTACTAGGATGCTACTGGGACTTGAAGGATTGTGTTATAAGGATTGTGTTACAAGGAGAGGCTGGATAGACTGGGACTTTTTTTCTCTGGCGCATAAGAAGCTGAGGGGTGATCTTGTAGAGATTGATAAAATAATGAAGTGTGCAGATCAGCTCGATAGTCAATATCTTTTCCCAAAGATGGGGGAGTCTAAAAGTAGAGGCCCATAGGTTTAAGGTATAGGGGAGAGATACAAAAGTGTCCAGAGGGGCAATTTTTTCACACAGAGGTTGGTAAGTGTCTGGAACAAGCTGCCAGAGGTAGTGGTAGAGGCGGGTACAATTTTGTATTTTAAAAGATATTTAGATAGTTACGTGGGTAAGATGGTTTAGAGGGATATAGCCAAATGCGAGCAATTGGAATTAGCTTAGGGGTTTTAAGAAAAAAATGGGTGGCATGGACAAGTTGGGCCAAAGGACCTGTTTCCAAGCTGTAAACCTCTATGATTCTAGTTTGGTAATTATCCAGCAAAGCAGTAGAAATGGTTGGTGAATTATGCTCCAGCCATGGAAGCATGTGTAGCCTTTGAGGTTAGAATAGAATCCTACAGTGCAGAAAGAGGCCATTTGAGCCATCGAGTCTGCACTGACCAGAAACCCACCAAGGCCCTATCCCAATAACTTCATGCATTTATCCTAGCAAATCCCCCTAACACGAAGGGGCAATTTAGCATGGCCAGTCCACCTAACCAGCAAGTCTTTTGGACTGTTGGAGGAAGCCCACGCAGACACGGGGAGAATGTGCAAACTTTGCACAGACAGTGACCTAAATGGGAATTGAACCCGGGTCCTTGGGGCTGTGAGGCAGCAGCATTAACTACTGTACAGTGTTTGAGAGTTTCATTCGAGGGACTGACAGACACAACATGGGCTGATTTCTGGTGTAGTACTGAGGTGGTGCTGCATTGTCTGATGTACTATCTTTCTGATGAGATGCTAAGTTAAGGCCCCATTTGTCCTTGCTGGTTCACTGCCTCATGGTTGTCTCTTAAAGAGCAGGGGAGTTGTCCTCCGTGGCCTGGCCAAGATCTATTCGGAAAAGACATTCTCTGGATATTCACCTCACTTGTGCTTCTGAAATCATGTTGTTCATGAGGGTTGTTATATCACAATGGGAATTACACAGAATGCTCTGAGTTGCCGGAGGCTGTGAAAGTCTCTTTCTAAACTCAACGCTTTCTCCTATTCAGAGAGGCGGAACTGTTAATCAAGGTCGGGACTTGCTTACCTTGGATTTGTACCATTCCTCAGCCTCCTGCAGGTTCTTGCTGGCGACAGACTCATACTGAACCCGAATATCCTTGAGGGCAGCAGTGAGGTCTGGTTTGGACATGTCCACCTCAACATGGACCTGCTGCGTCTGCAACTGTTCCTGCAGCTCCCGAATTTCCTAATGGAGCAAGAGGTGAAAGCATCAGTCAGGCAGTTCCACGATCAGGGAGTCTGCTTCTTGAGGAAGTTCTGTGCTCCGAGACCTTGTCCCCATGAGGGTGCTCCACAGTCATTCCTTGTCAGACCCCATTTGAAGTACTGTGTGCAGTTCTGGTCTACAGGAAGGATGTGGAAGCTATTGAGAGGATGCAGAGGAGAATTAAAAGGATATTGCCTGGATTGGGAGGCATACCTTATGAGGATAGGTTGAGGGAGCTAAGTGTTTTCTCCCTGGAGAGACAAAGGTTGAGAGGCGACCTAATAGAGGTTTATAAGATGTTGAGAGGTGTAGCTCAGGTAGATTCTCGGAGGCTATTTCCCAGGGCTGAAATAGTCGCTACGAGACGACACAGGTTTAAGGTGCTGGGGGGCAAGTACAGAGGAGATGTTAGAGGTAAGTTTTTCACTCAGAGGGTGATGAGTGAGTGGAATCGGCTGCCATCGGTGGTGGTAGAGGCAAACTCGCTGGGGTCTTTTAAGAGACTTCTGGATGAGTACATGGGATTTACTGGGATCGAGAGTTATAGACAGGCCTGGTAGGTAGGGATATGATCGATGCAACTTGAGGGCCGAAGGGCCTGTTTGTGCTGTGGTGTTCTATGTTCTATGTTCACATTCAGAGACCCTGCTCTACTCAAACCCCTTCTCCACCCTCAACGCCTCCTCCATCATAAGGGTAGCAGTAGAAATAGAAAAGAGGTCAATGATATAGAGCTAACATAGCAGGAATAGGAAGAGAAATCATTGCAAATGATTCAGTGACTATGATTAGATAGACTTCTGACAAAGTGTCAGCAAAAGCTGAAACATTTACTCTGTTTCTCTCTCCACAGCTGCTGCCAGACCTGTTGAGTATTTCCAGTACTTTGTTTTTATTTTGGATTTCCAGCATCCACAGAGTTTTATTCCTGTAACAGTTGTTTTTGACCATCCCAGTCCGTTGCTGAATCCTGGCAATGGGAAGCTTTCATCAGCGCCTTGTTTATTCTCCAATCAGATCTGGCAGCAAGCAGCCTAAAGGAGGATGGAGCTGGATCGTTGTAGCCAGAATCCAATTGAATCCCAGTCACTCCCCGCTCATTCCCAACCACACGGGGTGCCGAGTCCTTACCTCATCATGGACTTTCTTCAGGAAGTCAATCTCATCCTGCAGGGATTCAATTTTCCGCTCCAGGTCAACCCGAACCAAAGCAGCATCATCAACATCCTTGACAAGGGGAGTGGAGAGCAAGGTTAGATACAGAACAGAGCAGCCATTCACCAGCAAAGCACTACACCCACCCCCTCACTCTGCCTCCCCTGATGGGCTTCCTCAACCCGACCAGCTTCAGGAACAACGTAATGAGAGAGGGGATTCAGGGATGGAGGATTCAGGGGGAAGAGGGGGACCCAGAGACAGGGGGACCCAGAGAGGCTTCCACTGGGGGAGAGACATTTCAGAAGAGAAGGAGCTGGGGATGGGCTTCAGAGGGGAGCGACAATGAAAGCTCAGAGGTGGCTTCTGTTGAATGTTACCTGAGGGGACTTTGCCAATCTTGAGATCTGCGGTTTCTGAGAACTTCACTGTTCCCCACAGTTTGTCACAGGGTCAGACTCCTAGTGAAAACCCAGTGTTTATCCCTCCACACACACTGCCCAGATTTCAAAACAGATCTTGAGCCACCCCGACAAAATCAATTGGGATTGGGAGGGTGTGGGAGGTGGAGGGAGGAGGGTGTGGGGGTAGGGTTAACACTGTCAGTTTGGCAGAATGGGGTCTGATAGAGGCAGCAAGACCAGTTTCGTAGAGATTGGCGCGCCATTTTTAAAAAGTGTCCCTGATTAGCACCGAAGTTAAACTCCCTCCAACCCCCACCCCCATGACAAGGAGGACCCCCCCCCATCTCTTGCAATCACAGACATCAGGATGATTCCTGACCCCTTTTCCATAAAGGTATTTGAGGCACTAATCAAACCTTCCTCCACCGTGAAGGTATTTGGTGCACTTAGCAAACCATGAAGGTATCAGGTCTATAACCCAGCCCATCATGCCAGTATCACAGACACGTCCCTCCTCATTGGCAAATTCTCTTTTCAGAGGCATCACCCTTTTCTTGCCCCCACCCACCCCCCCCAACTCAAATAACAGGGACTCTCTACAAAGGTCCTACCCCTGACACTGACCTGGCACAGGTTGGCACCAATAAATTGGCACTGCTAATCTGTACAAGAACAATGCCAACCTGTGATGCACACAGTGTCAGTGATAGTGCCCCCAACCATGTCCCTCTTCCCCCAGTGACTGTACTAACCTAGATGCTCCAGGGTGGGACCCTGCCAACTCAAACCTACTCTTCTGAAACTGTTGTAAACCTCGCTGAGGTGACAACATGTTGGCAAAGTTTGAGTGCTTAGTGAGGGGGGAGAATTAGGGAGGTCTGTTAATACTATTCAAATATATTAAAATGTTTTTAAATCAAGCTTCCTGCCCTTTGTGGGTAGGAACTTCATTACATTAATGAGAGGGACAGGGAAAAGTCAGGAAATGAGATCTCACCAGCAAGAATCTCTTTCCAAACTCTCGTGGGATTTCACTCACTGCAAATTGGGTGCAAAATTGCCCCTTATCTATAAACAAATATTTCCCAGCACTAGATGCTGCATTGTGGTCAGGAACTATAATCATTATTGATTAGCTTCCCTTTTCTTTCTCACCTGGGGGACAGTCAGCCATTCTGGAGTTTTACCTTTGTGCTAGTTGGGATTAGATACCTCAGCACAGAACTTGCTGTTTAATTTCAATCTTCTATTATGAACAAATTTCCCAATTGGCCTTGATTATTTCTTCTGTCTCTGCCTCCAAGAGACCATGTTCACTTTAGCTACTCTCCTCCTTTTCATTTACTTGTAAAAGTCCTTACAATCTTTTCTTTAATGATTCTGGATAGTTTGCTCAAATAAAAACATATTTTTCCTCTTTTATCAACTTTTTGGTCATCCTTTACTGTTTTTTAAAACACTTCCAATAACTATTCCCTGAAGTAACCGTCAGAACCATTCTGTGACCAGGCTGAGTTTGGGCTCTGTTGTTTTCACTGACTGAAGGTTCTGAAATTCTGGCAGTTACCAGATTGCAGTGTTGAGACTGGAGAATTTGGCATCCCAGCCAAAACTCTGTTCACTTTCAACAGTGCCGGAGAATCTCAGGCATGAAAGAGGACAGAGATTTTTGGCATCAGTCTTTAATGGTTCCTTACCTGTCTGAACGTTGCTAAGTTGTTCTCAGTCTCCGTCCGCAGATTGATCTCATCCTGTAATCTGAAAAACACACAGTTTGAGTGAGGGCTGGGATGTGAGTTTGTTCACTAAGTTGAAGATCTATAACCCTAACAGTTCCTGATTCTGAACCAGATCCCTCTGTTATTCAATGCCAGTGAAGTGTTTCTCAATGGGCAGATCCCATCAATTGCCAAAGCTCTTCTTTAATTGCTTTCTGCAGGTGTCCCAATCACCTGGATTTAACAGTTAGTAAATATCTCCTCAAAATCCATGTACTTCCTTCCTGTCCACTGATCTTCGCTGAGCTCCACTGACTCCATTAGGATCGTTAGATAAGGATCTCTGATCATACCAACATGCTGACTGGAATTAGCTCACACCATTCCAAGTGTTAACTTACTCTGTTCCCCGGTACTTCCACACTGTGGTTGTGAAGCTAAGAGCCACATCAATACAGGATTGCTCTATCCCCCTCTCTTTGAATAAAGGAGCAAAGTGTGGGATCATGTTGATCTCTGATGATTTACCTGATTCCAATGAACTTTATAACATGTTGTGGAGACCCTCTTCCTTTTCTTTGTGGAAACATCTAATTCAGTCTTACCCTTTAGATCATTCTCTTCCTATTACCTCAGTTTGCATCTTCCCTTTAACTTAAAGCACTTGGAATTGCAGGTAATGTCTTGTGGTGGACAGAGAGCTGGTTGGCAGATAGGAAGCAAAGAGTTGGCATAAATGGATCTTTTTCTGACTGGCAGTCAGTGACTAGTGGATTTCCGCGGGGATCTGTGCTAGGATCCCAACTGCTCACATTATATATTAATGATTTGGAAGAGGGAACTGAATGTATTATCTCCAAATTTGCAGATGATACAAAGTCGGGTGGGAAGGTGAGCTGTGAGGAGGATACAGAGATGCTTCAGTGTGATTTGGACGGGCTGAGTGTGTGGGCATCTGCATGGCAGATGCAGTATAATGGGGATAAATGTGAGGTTATCCACTTTGATAGCAATAATAGGAAAACAGATTATTACTTGATTGGGTGTAAATTGAGAGAGGCGGATACTCAGCGAGACCTTTGAATCCTCATGAATCAGTTGCTGAAAGTAAGCGCGTGGGTACAGCAGGCAGTAAAGAAGGCAAATGGTATGTTGGCCTTCATAGCGAGAGGATTTGAGTATAGGGATAGGGATGTTTTGCTGCAATTGTATCGGACGTTGGTGAGGCCACACCCGGAGTACTGTGTGCAGTTTTGGTCTCCATATCTGAGGAAGGATGTCCTTGCTATAGAGCAAGTGCAGTGAAGGTTTACTAGGCTGATTCCTGGGATGGCAGGTCTGTCATGAGGTGAGACTAAGTCAGTTAGGATTATATTCCCTGGAGTTCAGAAGAATGAGAAGGGATCTTATAAAATTCTAGCAGGTTAATCAGAGTAGATTCAGAAAGAATGTTTCCGATGGTGGGGGGAGTCCAGAACTAGGGGTCAGAGTTTGAGGATAAGGGATAAAGCTTTTAGAATTGAGATGAGGAGAAATTTCTTCACCCAGAGGATGGTGAATGTGTGGAATTCACTCCCACAGAAAGTAGTCGAGGCCAAAGCGTTGTCTGATTTCGAGAAGAAATTAGATATAGCTCTTGGGACTAACATGATCAAGAGATATTGGGGAGGGAGGGAGAAGGGGGGATCACAATATTGAATTTGATGACCAGACATGATCCAAGTGAATGGCAGAGCAGACTCAAAGGGCTGAATGGTCCCCTGTCTCTCTCTTTCTCTCTGGGCTGATATGGACAGACAGTAACACATTTGGGCAGTTTAGCCGGATGAGTGAGTCTCTGTGATGTCTCTTTAGTGTTTGGCAATTGGACATTGAGTTGTTACACACTCTTCTCAATAACAACAGTTACGCACTGGAACAATTTAAGCATTTGTAAGTCTGCATCTACCTTTCTGTGGGTTTTACAGCTGAGGTCACAATTGACCGTGAGCTTTGTAGAAGATGCTGGATTAAAATAAGTATCATTCATTGATACAGAGATTTATCGCATTGTGTACAAGATGGACAGAGTGGATAAGGAGCAGCCGTTCCCCTTAGTTGAAGGGTCAGTCACGAGGGGACATGGGTTCAAGGTGAGGGACAGGAGGTTTAGGAGGAAAAGTTTTTTTACCCAGAGAGTGGTGATGGTCTGGAATGTGTTATCTGGGAGGGTGGAGGAGGCAGGTTGCCTCACATCCTTTCATAAGTACTTGGATGAGCAGTTGACACGCAATAACATTCAGGGCTATGGGCCAAGCGCTGGCGGGCAGGATTTAGAATAGAATAGAATAGAACATTACAACACAGAACAGGCCCTTTGGCCTTCAATGTTGCACCGACCAATATAAAAAGCAATGCCCCTCCATACTAAACCATTCCCTTCTCTTCCATATACTTATCAACTAACCTCTTAAACGCCACCAACTTGGCGCATCTACAACTGCTGCAGGCAGGGCATTCCACTCCCGAACCACCCTTTGGGTAAAGAACCTACCTCTGATATCCGTCCTATAACTATCACCCCTTAAGTTAAAGCTGTGTCCCCTCGTGCTAGCTTTCTCCATCCTAGGAAAAAGGCTATCACTGTCCACCCTATCTAAACCTCTAATCATCTTATATGCTTCGATTAGGTCCCCTCTTAGCCACCTCCTTTCTAACGAAAACAACCTCAAATCCCTCAGCATCTCTTCATAAGACCTGCCCTCCATACCAGGCAACATCCTGGTAAACCTCCTCTGTACCCTCTCCAAAGCCTCCACATCTTTCTTATAATGCGGGAACCAGAACTGCACACAATACTCCAAGTGCGGCCGCACTAGAGTTTTGTACAGTTGCAACATGACGTTGCGGCTCCGAAATTCAATCCCCCTACCAATAAAAGCTAAGACTCCATATGCCAATTTGGTGGGAAGTCGGGTTTTTCGCATGTGCCGGTGCAGACTCGATGGGCTGAATGGTCTCTTCTGCACTGCCTGATTCTAAGATTTGTCCAAAACAAGATTGCAATGAGAATTGCATTTTTTTTTTGCCCTTCCCCTCATGCTTAATCTCAGGTGGGCAGACTGTTTAAATTACGTTAACATAAAGAGTTTAATTGGAATTGTTCTGTGAAGGGACACAGTCTTTATGCTTCCTTGCTTTCCTTCTGGGAGTTAGTGAATTCAGTGGATCAGATTGACTGTCGGATTAGGTACAATGTGACTCCTGATGGGTCACCTAGACCTTCTGTCCAGGGAGTACACAATACACACAGCTTGTTAAAAAGACACTCCTTCTCTCTGGAGAAGCAAGCCTTTCTATTTATAATAATGAGCCATTGCAGCAGAAGTGAGGAAACAGACTGTTTGTCCATCACACACCCTTCAAACACTGTTCCCAACGCATTCCTGCCACATCAGTCTCGATGTTTGAGCCACTGCTGCAGGCTGGATGATGTGGGACTCATACTGATCGGGCTGAGCCCAGGGTTTGCTCAGGGCTGCCCTCTGTTGGTAGGCCAGTCAAGGAGCTGCTTCCTCCTCTGGGATTTGGAATAGGGAATCAGAGAATCCCTATGTGCAGAAGGAGGCCATTCAGCCCATCGAGTCTGCACAGACTACAATCCCACGTAGGCCATATTCTTGTAACATCGCATTTATCCTGCTAATCCCCTTGAGACGATGGGGCAATTTAGCATGGCCAATCAACCTAACCTGTGGGAGGAAACTGGAGCAAAGAACAAAGAACAACACAGCGCAGGAAACAGGCCCTTCGGCCCAACAAGCCCACGCCGCCATTTTCGCATTCAGCGAATGCCTCATTCCAATCCTTCTTCTACCTACGACTTTTGCTTACACCTCTTGGACTCCATAATAAAGGGGGGCAAATTTAGAGAATTATAAGTATGCCAGATTAAGGGAGATCTAATTTAGGGACGATTTGTTAACACCAATCAGCCTAAAAGCACGTTTTTGGGGTGTGGGAGGAAACCGGAGCACCTGGAGAAAACCCACACAGACATGAGGAGAACGTGCAAACTCCACACAAACCCTAGGCTGGAATTGAACTCAGGCTCTGTGAGGCAGCAGTGCTAACCTGTTGTACCACCGTGCTGCCGTGTGGGGCGATGGAACAGAATTTTGCAAGTTGTAAAGCTTTGAGTTATATCACTTATTTTTATACTCAAAATGAAAGATGTGACTGAAAACAGAAGGTGCTGGAATACCCAGCAGCACCTGTGAGGAGAGAAACTGAGTGAGTGGAGCTGAATACGATACTTCACGGCGGAAGGAGTGTGATTGGCTGATGAAAGGAGGAAGAGGGAGGATCAAAACCAGAATCAAATCCAGAAGACAGAGTTCATGGTCTGAAATTGTTGAGCTCAATGTTCAGTCCCGAGGGCTGTACAGTATTCAGTCACTTTAGGGAAGGAAATCTGCTGTCCTTATTTGGTCTGGCCTACGTGATCCATAGTAACGTGATTGACTCTCAACTGCCCTCCAAGGGCAACTGGGGATGGGAAATAAAAGCTAGCCAGCCAGTGACACCCCTGACCCTCGAATGAATAAACAAAACCAATCGGAACTTGAAGTGCTGCTCCTCCAGTTAACACTGGGCTTCACTGGATCAGCAGGCAAGGAGAGACATGAGGGCACGAGAGCAACGTGCTGCACTGAAATGGCACACACAAAAGGAAGGTTTGGGTCATGGGTGCCCCACGCTAGCACAGTGGGTTAGCACTGCTGCTTCACAGCCCCAGGGTCCTTGGTTCGATTCCCGGCTTGGGTCACTGTCTGTGTGGAGTTTGCACATTCTCCTCGTGTCTGCGTCTCCCATGGTAAGATGCGCAGGTTTATGGTGATTGGCCATGCTAAAGAAATTGCCCCTTAATGTCCTCAGATGCTTAAGTTAGAGGGATTAGTGGGTAAAATCAGTAGGGATATGGGGGGTAGGGCCTGGGTGGGATTGTGGTCAGTGCAGACTCCATGGGCCAAAGGGTTTCTTTCTGCACTGTAGGGTTCTATGATTCCCTATGCTTGCGGACTGAGTGAAGGTGTTCCGCAAAGCGAACACTCAGGCTGTGTTTAGTCTTCTTGACATAGAGGAGCAGCAAAATGTGCAAATTTGACACTGCTTTATCAGGAGGGAGTGTCTGAGCCCTTAGGCAGTGAGGAGGTAAAGACTAACACTTCCTGCTATTGGGTGGGAAGGGGGATAAGTGATTGGGGGTGATGGAGGAGTGGAGCAGAGTGTTGGGGGGAGGGGAGTAATCCCTCTGGAATGCTGACTGGGGGAGTGAGGGGAAGATGTGTTTGGTGGTGATATCAGGCTGGGGTTGGAGGGAATGGTGGAAATGATCTGGTGAATGTGGATAATACAGGTGGGGTGAAGAGTGAAGACAAATGGGGAGTTCACACAGCTCTGGGAGGAAGGGAGTGCAAAAAGATGGGAAATTTTAAACAATTCATTCTTGGGATGTGGATGTCGCTGGCTAATCACCCTTGAGAAGGGGTTGAATGTGGCTGGGGATGGGCGGGGAGTATATCCATAGTTAACAAGAAAGGAAGCTATCTCAGAAGCTCGAATTTGGAAGGTAGCATCATCAGAACAGATCCAATCAAAGTGAAGAAGACTGCTGTCCTTAGGGTACAAGCAGGACCAGTTCAGGGAACCCTGGGAGTGATGGGATTACAGTGAATATTAGCACATTGTTGTCAGAGAGGTCGAGAGAAATCTGAGATGGACAAGGTCAAAGTGAGAGAAATGTGATAATTAGAAGCAAAATTGATTTTTCCAATTCTGACCAAGAGCATTGATTGATATATTTATCGATGTACTGGAAAAACAGATGTGGGAGGGGCCTGAGTAGGACCTGAACAAAGAATGTTCCACATACCTCATAAAAGACAGGCATTACTAACACCTAACATGTACCTATGGCAACTCTTTTTAATTTGAGGAAGACAAAGGAATTAAAGGATATTCATGCTGTGGAATAGAATTTTATTCTGGGGTTAGACAGAGAGTAAAGCACCCCCTATACTCTCCCCATCAAACACTTCCAGGACAGGTACAGCACGGGGTTAGATACAGAGTAAAGCTCCCTCTACACTGTCCCCCCATCAAACACTCCCAGGACAGGTACAGCACGGGGTTAGATACAGAGTAAAGCTCCCTCTACACTGTCCCCCATCAAACACTCCCAGGACAGGTACAGCACGGGGTTAGATACAGAGTAAAGCTCCCTCTACACTGTCCCCATCAAACACCCCAGGACAGGTACAGCACAGGGTCAGATACAGAGTAAACTCCCTCTACACTGTCCCCCATCAAACACTCCCAGGACAAGTACAGCATGGGGTTAGATACAGAGTAAAGCTCCCTCTACACTGTCCCCCATCAAACACTCCCAGGACAGGTACTACACAGATTGGGTTGAATATGGTCTCATTGGAGCTCAGCCTGTACTCATCCAGAAGTCTCTAAAAGACCCTATCGAATTTGCCTCCACTACACCGACAACAGCCGATTCCACTCACCCACCACCCTCTGAGTGAAAAACGTACATCTCCTCTGTACCTGCTCCCCAGCACCTTAAACCAGTGTCCTCTTGTGGCAGCCATTTCAGCCCTGGGAAAAAGCCTCAGAATCTACTCGATCAATACCTCTCAACTTCTTATAAACCTCTAACAGGTCACCTCTCATCCTTTGTCTCTCCAAGGAGAAAAGATCGAGCTCTCAACCTAGCTTTGTAAGGCATACCACCCAATCCAGATAACATCCCTGTAAATCTCCTCTGCACCCTTTCAATGACTTCCACATCCTTCCTGTAGTGAGGCGACCAGAACTGAGCACAGTACTCCGAGTGGGGTCTGACTAGGATCTTACCTGACTTGGGCAGATGGAGTGAGAAACAGCAATTGCAGTTAGCTGTTCTCAAAGGTTATTTTTTGCATCCATGTATCTGGGTGATGAACCTCTCTCCGTGTTGATCACAAGTGTGAATTCCAAACTGCCCCAGATCAGGTACAGCTGTAGAAGAAATCTCCCTCGAAATGGCCCCAGCAACATGCTACCAGTCTAACACAAAAAGCAGCCCTGACTGCACCAATGTGACACAACCAGTCAGAATGAAATGAACAAATGGCAAGAAATTCAGGATTGTTTTGATGTGTAATTATGGGTCCAGTGGGAACCAGATTGGCACTAACTGGTCCATCTCATATCGAATCTATAGAGCAGGTTCCAGAGATGGAAGATCAGTCTCTAACCCACTGCAAAACTCATGCCCCTAACCAAGTTGTTTTAAACTGTGTCCCAAATCCTTAGCCAAAGTGGAGAGGAACAGGAAGTCTGCAGTTTCCAGAGCGCTGTCCTCCAAGTGTTCTAGTTAAACCCAGCAGACAGCCAGTGAAACACATTCAAAGCACCAAATTGATATTCTGAGGGTGGCACAGTGGTTAGCGCTGCTGCCTCACAGCACCAGGGACCTGGGTTCAATTCCTGGTTGAGAGCACTATCTGTATGGAGTTTGCATATCCTCCTTGTGTCTGCCTTAATTTTTCTCCAGTTTCAAAGACGTGCCAGTTAGGTACATTGACACGTTAAATTCTCCCTCAGTGTACCCGAACAGGTGCCGGAGTGTAGCAACTAGAGGATTTTCACAGTAACTTTATTGCAGTGTTAATGGGAGCCTACTTGTGATAATAAATAAACTTAACTTTGAGGAAAGAGTGCAATGATTCCACATCTCACATTCCAGCCCATCTCCAAGTAGGACGGGGTAGGTAAGGTGTGAGTAAATTTTCTGATAGAGGACAGAGTTGGTAACAGGATTCAAAAAGCAAAATGGTTACTTGTTTGGAGGGACTGAGTGGAATTGGCAGGAAGCTTGTGATGGAGGAGGCTGAATTAGTTCGCTATTTCAAAGAGATGCTACAGGCTCAACAGGCCCAATGATCTCATCCTTTGTCTGATCGTATGATTTGAAGCTTTTCCATTCTCACCTTTTGGGGATTAATCTGTTGGGATGGAGCACATGCCAATCATGGACCCTGTCAATTCTCAACTCCTTGGGAAGCCTTAGAGCTAGTGCGTGATCTTCGTGAGCAGGTTAAAATCTGGGGAGTGCTGGTGGGGATTGAGAAATCTGGGCATGCCATACCTCTGCTTCATGTTGTTCCGATCCTCCAGCAGGTTGTCCCTCTCGATCTCCAGTCGGGCCCTGGTGCTGTTCAGCTGGTCCATCTGGTGCCGCAGCTCCCGGATCTCATCAAGGTACATGTCCCCCAGCCGACTGGGCTCTTTCCCCTTGATCTGGTTGAGCTCCGTGGCCAGGACTTTGTTCTGGTTTTCCAGGAAGCGCACCTTCTCGATGTAACTGGCAAAGCGGTCGTTCAGCTCCATCATCTCAAACTTCTCGTTGGTCCGAGTCTCCTTGAACTCAGCATTGAGGGCGTCCGAGACGGTGAAGTCGAGCCTGTCCTGGAACATTCCGGAGCTTTTTGTTGGGTAGTTGACATGCTTCAGTCGAATCATGGAGCTTCTGGAGGTACTTGGCAGAACAGACCTGTGCAATGAGATGCAATTAGTGGGAGCAAGGTTTTGATTCATTCCCGCCTCCCCCCACCCCTGATCTACCCCAACGCAAGCACCTTTATTCCCATTCAATGCCAGAGTTCTATCGTGCAGCCAATAATTTTGCCCAAGTGGAGTCTCTTCTTGCAATGAGCTTTGGCAGACTATTCACAGGCAACAATAGCAACTCCAATCCCACTCACCTCTTTTCAATGGGGGTGATATATCCCTGCAGCCAGGCTTCTGTCTAATTTCAATCCTCTTGCAAACTGATACAAGGAGGGCAGTTAAATAACTGTCCCAGCTATTGCAAACAATCCCAGGTGACAGCAGGGGCTGAGGGTGGCTAAATTCTATCATTGCACCAGAATCCCATTGGAATACAGACTCTGTGCTGTAGTCAGTATCACAGTGGAATATAGACTGTCAGTCAGAGAATCATAGAGCTCACAAAGAGGCCTTTCAGCCCATCGTGTCTGCGCTAGTCAAAGTACCTAGCCATTTTAATCCCATTTTCCAGCACTAGCTGTGGTGTTTCAAATCCTCACCTAAATGCCTCTTAAACACTACAGGGTTCCTGCCTCTCTCACTCTTTCAGGCAGCAAGTTCCAGATCCCCACCACCCTCTGGGTGGAAAAGCTTTTCCTCAAATTCCCTCGAAATCCTCTTAAATCTCTGGCCCCTGGGTATTGATCCCTCAGGCTTCTCCCTCTCTATGTCCCTCACAATGTCATACACCTTAATCAGATTCCTTCTAAGTCTATACTGCTCTAATGAAAACAGCCCAGGCCTAAACAGTCCCTGAGAAACCCCAGCCCAGGCAGTATCCTGGTAAATTTCTCTGCACCCTCTCTAGTGTAATCACATCCTTCTATATGGGACCAGAACTGCTCACAGTATTCCAGTTGTGACCTAATGAGAGTTTTATACAGTTCCATCATAACCTCTCTGCTCTTATGTTTAATGGCTTGGTTACTGAAGATAAATATCCCATATGCCTTCTTAATCTCCTTATCCCCCTTTCCTGCTGATTTAAGAATATTTGGACCCCAAGATCCCTCTGGTCCTCTATATTCCATCCATTATGTATTCCCTTGCCTTGTTAGTCCTCCCAAAATGTATCACCTCACACTTTTTAGGGTTCAATTCCATTTGCTGCTGTTTTGCCTGTCTGACCAGCCCGTCTGTATCACCCCGTCAACTAATTCTTTCCTCCTCACTGTTTACCACACCACCAGTTTTCGTAATATTTGTGAACTTACTGATCATACCTCCCACATTCACATCTAGATCACTAATGTACTCTACAAGCAACAAGGGGCCCAGCACCAATTCCTGTGGTATACCACTGGACACAGGCTTCCAGTCACAAAAACAACCTTCAACCATCACTCTCTGCCTCCTGCTACTCAGGATCGTATTTGCCAATTTGCTCTGGATCCCATCGCTCTTACTTTCTTGAACACTCACCCATGTGAGACTTTGTCAAGAGTTTTACTGAAGTCCATGTAGACTATTATCAACTGCACTGCCTCGTCTACACATTTAATTACCTTTTCATAAACTCAATTTAATTTGTCAAACACAATTGCCTCCGGACCAAGACATGCTGGTTATCCTTGCTTAATCATTGTCTTCCCAAGTGAAAATTAATTCTGTCCCTCAGAAATATTTCCTATAATTTCCCTATAATTGATGTAGGATGTAGAACAGTCCAAAGATGTGCAGGTTAGGTTGATTGGCCATGCTAAGAAATTGCCCCTTAGTGTCCAGGGATGCGTAGGTTAGAGGGATCAGTGGGTATAATAGGTAGGGAAGTGGGGATAGGGCCTGGGTGGGATTGTGTTCAGTGCAGACTCGATGGGCTGAAGGGCCTCTTTCTGCACTGTAGGGTTCTATGATTCATTGTAAATACCTGGTTTATACATTTTTCCTTTCTTGCAATAATCATACCACATTAGCTATTCTACAGTCCCTGGCACCTCAATCGCAATGCAGTTAATACTCCAAATTACACAATCAGTATCACAATAGAATACAGACTTTGTATTACAGTCAAAGAACAAAGAACAAAACAGCACGGGAAACAGTCTTCAGCCCGACGAGCCCGTGCTGCCACCCCGAAGTTCCCACCACTACCCGTGATCCCTGTCTATGTTTATAGATCTATGGATTAAAAACCAAATTTGAGACAATTTAGGGAGAATTTGTTTTCCCAATTAGCCTAAGAGCACACCTATGGGATGTGGGAGGAAACCTGAGCATCCAGAGTCAGTGCCACATTGGAATACAGACTCTGCAATACAGACAATATCATAGTGGAATACATACTAATGTTATTTTCAATCTGTAGAGTTGGCCTGGAGACTGAGGATAATACAGCCAAGGTTGCTAATGATACAAAACTGCAATGGGATGTAAGCTGTGTTGGGGACACACACAGGCTGTGAAGGGATAGAGACAGGGTGAATGAGAAAGAAGGTGTCAGATTGGTTATAATGTCAAGTATGAAATCATTCTCTTTGGCAGGAAGAATCGAAAATAAGATTATTTAAGAGGTGAGAGACATTTCAATGTTTTTGCTTTGAGGGATTTGGATATCCTCATGCATAAATAATAGAAATTGAGCATGCAGGCTTAGCGAACACATCATGTTAGCCTTCATTGTAAGGGAATTAGTAGAAAAGAGTATGGAGGTCTTACTGCAATCAGTGTTTTTGTTAGACAATCTCTAGAATATTTTATAGTGTGTTGGATTCTTAACCATTAGAAAAATACTTGGCTCAGACAAAGTCCAATAAAGGCTCACTCTCCCTTTTCAGTCATGACATGCTAAACACAATCATTCTCAATCTTTCTGCCCCAAAAGTACATGTTTTAATAGAAGGGATTGATTGAGCAGGCAAGATGCATCAGAGTTCAAGACAAACCACAAAGAGAAAACTCCATTGGTGAATGGTGAAGAGGAATCAGTCTTTCAGCAAAACCAATAAAGCTGGCTTCAATATAGAAGTTGTAACATTTGCTAACTTACCAAATAACGTGTGCTGCAGTTTGGGGATTCAGTGTTGGCGAAGCACTGGTGCGAGAATGAAAGAAGGAAGCTGCCTTAGGAAGATGCCCAGGGCTAAATGTGTCATGAGAATTGGGACCAATCATCGGCTGATCTTGAGAAGGGTGGGAATGGGATCTTCCAATCGTCAGAACTGTTTCATTGTCATCAAAATGCAACGCGAATTTAAATGGACCAAATCAAACTGTGGGCCCACCAAAGATTTCCGAGCAATAATGGTTAATGGTGTGAAAAAGATGCAGCAAAAGACAAAAATTGCTTTGAGAGTACCAAAAGGGCTTGATGCCAAAATGACCAGCTTCCAGTGATACAGCAGCAAAAGTACCGATTCTGCCACATCAGCAATCTGGGTGAAACACTATTAATGGAATTTTTCTGCCCTGCTCTCCACGGAAATTGTAGGAGATGGGAGCTGGCAGGGAACACGGATCATGCGAAGGTCCATTGACCTCGGGCGAGATTTTCTGGTTTTGGGGCGAGTGCAGCCAGATATTCCTTTCCCATGAATTGCAATGGGCTTGGTAACCAAACCGTGGAGGGGAAAAGTTTGAAAACTACTCGAGTGAAAAAAACAGTGAAGTAGGGAAAAGGATAAATGCATTTTGTACCGGAAGGGAAAGAGTTAATGGATTTTGTACCTAGAATATGGCACAAACATAACCCTTCCTCTCCTTAAGCTTGTACTGCTCCTGGCAGTAATATTTGTTCATGTTAAAGTATGTGAAACTTTTATAACAGCTGATAGTTAAATATGACTGTTATTTTATAGACTTTGCAAATCTTACCTGTTTGGGAATATTATACAGATGGTAGTTTATGATACCGGCTTTTATCAGCTGCTGATGGCAGATCATGAAACCGGCTTTTACCAGGGAGTGTCCTGCTGGGATATCCGTGATCGCACAAGTAACTTCAAAGAAGGGATGCTGGTAATGCTGCAGAAGGGAGTTCCTCCGTCCTGCCTGCAGGACTGTAATTCCTGATTAACTCTGGGGTTGCAACACGACCCAGGAAGGGAGAACTGGAGGTTTGGCAGGAATTGGGAACTTTGAATCGTGATTCCTGTTGGAGCTCATAATGTATAAATGTCGACTTGTGTTTGTGTTCTATGAGAAGTCTGGTAAGCTTTAATCGGAACCAGTTTCTCCCCAGAGCTTTGGAATAAAAACTGCTGTATTTTGACTCACTGTCTCAGGTATTATTTTAACCTAGAACAACAGGACACAAAGAGACAAACTTTGTGGCTGTACTAATCCGCACCTGTTTCCAAACTTAAAACCACGCTGAGGTTGGAGGTTTTATGCCTGACCATGGCAACAGTTAGATGGCTGGGATGGATCGATGGTTCAGTGTGTGATATAGGTTCCCCCAGTGCCCTATGTAAAGAATGCAGCTTATTTGTGTGGGACATATTCAGAATCCATATGGGCAATAAAATCAAGGAGGTACCTGTGATAAATAACAGCCATGTCACAGTTATGGGAGGCTAATGTCCTTTGATCAACATTTAGATGTTTGTACCAACAACCACTCAAGAATCAGGTTTGTACCAATTCAAACAAATGGATGGTTGGGAAGGCACTTCACAAAGACTAGCCTCTCTGCTTGATGCTTTGTGTAGTTTTTAATCATTAAATTATTGGATGCTACTTAAGCACCAACTGTCTCAGATTGGTCAAAAATGCAGAATATCCAATTCAATGGATGGAAAGGAAGATGATTTGTTATGGGGCAAAGATTCTGAAAGCATCACATCAGTGCACAGTAGGTGGATGGGCCATGCTAAATTACCCTTTAGTGTCCCAAGGTGTGTAGGTTAGGTGGATTAGCCATGGTAAATCCGCAGGGCAATGCGGATAGGGCCTGGGTAAGATACTCTATTAGTGCAGACTTGATGGGCTGAATGGCCTCCTTCTGCACTGCAGGGATTCTATGATCTGATCCAGAGTGGGATTCATAGCACAGTGACTCAGGTTGATTTTGATCAATTATTTGTATAATTTGTACAACTAATTTCATCACCAAATTGTGCCACAACAATTTCATATAAAATAAAGAATAAGACTTTCTTTCACATTTCAAAGTGGTAACCCACCCACATCTACACTGACAGATCACATTTCGTACTTAGCATATATAAATCTATCCTCATTTCTGGAACAATGTTTGGAGGCTTCAACTATATGTCATCATTTATAGTACCTTCCAGAATGGGCATGTGGCAAGTGAAAAACATTCAGGAAAACATTTGGCCTCACCAACCTCACTACCGCAGATACATTTACTTATAACAGCATTAGTAGAAGTGGCCCAATCCTTGTAGAGACAAAGTCCTATCTTCACAATGAGGATACTGTCCATTGTAGTGTATGGCAATACCACTGTGCTAAAAGGGTTAGGTCCAAATCCGATCTAGAAGCTCAACACTGGACATCCATGAGGCACGGGCTGTCATCAGATGCAGAATTGCACCCAACCACAACTTGTAACCGCATAGCCCGGCAAAATCCCCCACTCTACCATTACCACCAAACCAGGGGATCGACCCTGGTGCAGGATGACATACACCAGGCACACCTAAAAATGAGATACCAACTTGGTGAAGCTACAACACAGGACTGCGTGTATACTTAACAGTGGAAGCAACATACAATAGCACTAAGCACTTCCCCAGTCAAGCAATCAGACCAAAGCTCTGCAGACCTGCTACACCTAATCAGGACTGGTAGTGGACAATTAAACAGCTAAGAGGAAGAGAAGGAGGCAGCATGAACATTCAATTCCCGATGATGATAGAGTCCATCAGTGCAAAAACAAGACTCAAATGTCTGCAATCATCATTATCCAATTGGATGATCCATTTCAGTCTTCTCCTCAGAGTCATCATTTGAAACCACAATCTAGTGGTAACATAGAAACTATTTCTTATGGTACAGTATTAGCTCTGCTGCCTCTTAGTGCCAAGGACCCAAGTTCAATTCCAGCCTTGGGTCACTGGAGTTGACTGGTCGGAATGGACGAAGATGCTAACTGGACCTAAGGAGTGGGCCAGTTGGACAGAGGGTTGTAGCTAACTAATTGATGAACATATTAGAGATGGAAATTGAACACTATGGGAATGAAAGAAGTTGGGGATTGTGAATCTGAGAATAATCAGTTGCAATGGTATTGAATATCGTAGCAGGCTCAAATGGCTGTATAGCCCATTTCTGATCCTTGTTCCTATAGGATCATGGAATGGTTGCAATGCAGGAGATCATTTGGTGTTCCATATCGAATGGTCCATTCCTCATAACCCCCCACATGACCTCTTCAGAAGCTTATCCAATTCCCTTTGGAAAGCCTTGATTGAATCTGCCTCAGGCCCACAGCACTCACTGTTTTAACCTTGTGTAAGGTTTGATTTATTGCCATTTACCTTAACTTGTTGCCCTTTGATTCTTATTTCTTGTACCACATGTGCTGAAATAGCCTACGTTCATTACACTGATCTTAAGCATCAACCTGTAAATCCTTCCAACACACACCAATAGGAGGTGGTAAGAGAAGGAGAGAATCCATGTGATGGAAAGAAATTCTAACATCAATATTCATAGCTCCAGCTTACAACATGCATGTAAAAGGCATATGTTGCCGTGGGAACTTGGATTCCCTGAGTGACCTATAAGCTATTCCTCAAATACCAGTCTAGAAGGTGAGGATTGTCAGCCTCGATCTTCATGGCAGGCACCATGTCTACACTTATTGCCATGGACAATGATGAGAGATCATGAACTTTGAACCTGGTGGAATCTGATCCTCCCTAGAACAGAGTTTAGGAGGAACTTCTTCTCTCAGAGGGTAGTGAATCTCTGGAATTCTTTGCCCATTGTAGCAATGCAGGCTTCCTCGTTGAGTATGTTTAAGTCACGGGTAGATAGATTTCTGATCGATAAGGAAATTAAGGGTTATAGGGAGCAGATGGGTAACTGGAACTGATCCACTTCAGATCAGCCATGATCTTATTGAATGGCAAGGCAGGCTCGAGGGGCTACTGCTGCTCCTATTTCTTATGTTCTAGCTCAGAGGTGCTGAGGTTACAGTTTCTGGATGGGATTTTCCAGCCTCTATGTGGTGTGTTTTCCAGTGGCTGGAGGTGGGACTTTCCAGTCCTCTGATGTCTGTGCAGGGCTCGACCACCCCTGCAGCTGGGAAACCTGCCATGGGGGTGATGGAAGGGGGTGCACAGGAGTGGGGAGGTCATGGGAGAGTTGCCTTTGGCGGGACTAGAAGATCCTGCTAGCCAAAAGGGATGGCAAATTCCATCTCATGTCTTCAGCACACTTGGCGAAGATTAGCCAACTCCAAGAGTCAACCTTGGAAACTTCTAACTGTTGGTGTGACTGCCTCTTTTCAGTGGCATTATTGAACCCGTGAGTCAGAAAGTTGGGGATTGAAGCATCCATAAGATAGGTTAATAATGACACGTCTTTCATTTCTTTAGCAAATTAATCCATCATGGAACTTTCCAGACTCACTCAACTATGAAAGAAATAATTTATTCCTCTCTTTCTAATTTGGTCATTAACTATAAGGAGGATTAATCGGGGAGGCTCAGAGAGGGTGCTTAGCCCAGGGAGCTTCATGTTGTCCGCATGATAACTTCCTGACTAATGAGCCCCAGGCAACCTGCTCAAATCCAGATACCCAATTCTCCAATAAATACCAGTGTGCTGAGGGGAGGAAGATAAAGAGAGAAGAGTTACGTTAATACGTGCCCTTCACAACTTCTAAACATTCAATGAAGTAAGTTTGAGGTCTGTCCATTGTTACAATGTAAGAAACATGGCAGCCAATTTGCACAGCAAGATCCCACAAACAATACCCACGATAGTGGTGCTGATAGAGGAGTGAAATTTTGGCCAGGACACTGGGGAGAACTCCTTTGATTCTCTTTGTGGTAACGTCCACTTGATTTCCAATCTTATTCAGTTAATTTTCCGCTTGAGAATTGCTAGCGGTCCCCAAAGAGTTAATCCAGATTCCAGGAGAAATATCCAGGGTCACTGTGCAGTGCCGAAACCACTCCATCCTCCCCCTCCCCCCCCATCATCCCTGCATCTCCACATCTCTCCCCAATACTCCTGCACTCACTACACATTGGGCCCTTTCTTGCCTTCTCTCCTATCACCCTATCCCTTCTCTCATCTTGCCTTCCTCGCTCCATCTCGGTCCCTCCTCAATCCCTCGCTACCTCTTTGCTTGGTCTTTCTTAGTTGTTTCCCACCCTTTTGCTTCTCTCTGTCCAAGTCCTGCTCCTTCTGTTAACTCTCCTCTGAGGGCTCTCTCCATATGACCTTTCATCCATCCCCCTTTCTCTTATCTCACCCCACCTTTCCCTCCTTCCAGCACTCTGTCCATTCAGTGAGTGTTAAATGTTGCTGACATTTGCAGTGATATTTCCAGCGCACACTGTTTTGCAAACACTCAGCAGTTTTTGACAGCACAGCAATACATTCAGAATTCACTAGGGGATGCCATTTCCTTCCTATTCTCTCCTATCAGTTGGAGTAGACAGGATCGGGGCTGGGTGGGGAGGGTGAGTTATGGGGAGGGGTGTGGGCATGTCTGTGCTTGTATGCTTCAAAAGAGTGACTGAAAGATCAAATTAAAAAATTAATGAATCCTCCCATCTATGAAATGCAGCAACTCTCTATCTACCCCACCTGATATCTATCTCCCCGTCTTCCTCCTGGACAGAGACACTGCTCTTTCTCTCTCCCCTTGCGTTGACTCCCTCGAACCCCTATCTGAGACCCCTCTTTCCCCTCCTGCACCGTGATTACCCTCTCTCCCCTCAGCCCAGTGGCACAGTGTTGCGGCCTCAAAGTCAGGGATCCAGGTTCGATTCAGGCCTCGGGTCACTATGTGAGTGTGGAGTTTGCACATTCTCTCCGTGTCTGCGTGGATTTCCTCCGGGTGCTCCGGTTTCCTCCCGCATGCCGAAGATGTGTGAGCTACCGTGAATGGCCATGGTAAATTGCCCCTTAGTGTCAGGCGGAGTGATGAGGTAAATACCTGGGGTTACAGGGATAGGGCCTGGGTGGGCTCGATGGGCCAAACGGCCTCCTTCTGCACTGTAGGGATTCCATGATCCTACGCTGTGACTCCCTCCTCCCCATTGATACCCAGCCTATCTCCTCTACCCCCTTTCCCACACACATTTTGAACTCCTCCTAATTCTCTGCCACTCCTGTGACACCCCTCTCTCCCCTGCCAAACTGACACCTCCTTTTTCCTCCCCATCCCCTCACTCCATCCTCTACACTGTGACACTCCTCTCCCTCATTCTCCTCCTGCTCTGACATCCTTCACTCTTTGACAGAACCATGGTGCAGAGATGCTGGTGTTGGATTAGGGTGGACGAGATTGGGGGTCACACAACACCAAGTTAAAGTCCAACAGGTTTATTTGAAATCACAAGCACTCGGAGTGGGGTTCCTTCGTTAGGTGAAGACAGTTGTGATTACCTGCCCTGTATGAAGAGCTGGATTAATAAGGACACTGTTAAAATGAAAAACATATTTACCAACATTTAAACAGCAGATCTGAGCAGAACCTTGAACCAACACAGGCAGTTGGAAGAGAATTTTGTGGATTATAATCATAGACCAGACCAAAGTCTGAGCCAGTTTTTAACCATTGCAGTACACTGAACATAAAGCATGTGTAGAGTAATTAAAATATTGTACATTGTAAATCCAAAGCAGTTCTAGTCTATCTAAGATCAGAACTGACAATATTTTAAAACTAGTTCACAGAAACTCCGAGTTCCCTCAGCTCCTACCAGGTATCTGAAACTCCAGATGTCTCTGCTTCTGAAGGTGTAACTCTCACCACTCCCCCCCCCCCGCTACTGCACTTTCTGACTGTAATTGAGTTTTGCTTCAAGCAAGGCTGCGGGAGGAATGCTGCATTATTTGGTACCTCTTTGTGAAGCTGTATCTGCTGGAAGGGATTGTGGTGAGACCCCCAAAGCGCTTCCTGTAGGATGAGGTCTGCACCGTCTCAAAACTCACGCTCATCTTTGTCCACTTTGTACGTCTGCGCCTTGTTTGCTGCAAGCTAAAAGTTCCAGGATTGTACACTCTCCCCGCTGCCAGCCTCTTTATATATCCCATGGATTGAGGCTGGCTGGCAGGGAATTCCACAGGGTCCTAGCACCCGCCCCGTCCAAACACACCCCTTTGTGAAGTCTGGGAATCAGTGCATAGCCAATCATGTTTAACATAGAAATTATAGAAAGTTACAGCTCAGAAACAGGCCTTTTGGCCTTTCTTCTCTGTGCTGAACCATTTTTTTGCCTAGTCCCACTGACCTGCACCTGGACCATATCCCTCCACATCCCTCTCATCCATGAACCTGTCCAAGTTTTTCTTAAATGTTAAAAGTGACCCCGCATTTATCCGGCAGCTCATTCCACACTCCCACCACTCTCTGCGTGAAGATGCCCCCCCTTTAAACTTTTCCCCTTTCACCCTTAACCCATGCCCTCTGGTTCTTTTTTTTCTCCCTTAGCCTCAGTGGAAAAAGCATTCACTCTATCTATACCCATCAAAATCTTATACACCTCTATCAAATCTCCCCTCATTCTTCTACGCTACAGGGAATAAAGTCCTAACCTATTCAATCTCTCTCTGTAACTCAGCTTCTCAAGTCCCGGCAACATCTTTGTGAACCTTCTTTGCTCTCTTTCAACCTTATTTACATCCTTCCTGTAACTAGGTAACCAAAACTGTACACAATACTCTAAATTCAGCCTCACCGATGCCTTATATAACTTACCATAACACTCCAACTTTTATACTCGATACTCCGATTTATAAAGGTCAATGTACCAAAAGCACTCTTTACGACCCTATCCACCTGTGAAGTCACTTTTAGGGAATTCTGTACCTGTATTCCCAGATCCCTCTGTTCAACTGCATTCTTCAGAGTCCTACCATAT
Organism: Sphyrna mokarran; assembly: GCA_024679065.1. Lineage (NCBI taxonomy): Eukaryota > Metazoa > Chordata > Chondrichthyes > Carcharhiniformes > Carcharhinidae > Sphyrna > Sphyrna mokarran. The sequence goes on from JAGIQG010000027.1 coordinate 36,903,175, forward strand.
CGCTGTTTAAAATGTGTAGCAGCCCCACAAAAACTCTAAAGAATAAATTAGGATGAAAGTTGAATATTGCCTCTTGTCTGAATAGGTCGCTATCGGCCAGATTTTCAGCGAGTGATTAGGTAGGTGGGTGAACTGTTATAGAAAGAACCCAGTAAGAAATCTCACAACACCAGGTTAAAGTCCAATCAGTTTATTTGATAGTAATCCCACAAGCTTTCGGAAACGGTGTTCCTTCGTCAGGTGTGTGAGAGGTTCTGATCAGAGAAAGGCATATAAAGACACAGTTTAGAGACTATTGATTAAAATGCAAGTCTGATCAGAACCTTCCACTCATCTGAGGAAGGGACACTGTTTCCGAAAACCTGTGGGATTACTATCAGATAAACTGGTTGGACTTTAACCTGTGAGACTTCTTACTGTGTTTACCCCATTCCAACGTCGGCATAGAAGGAACATGTCAGAGAAGGTGGGCACAAACTGTATTTTTTTCTTCAGAACTATTTATAAAATATCTATAAAAACATTACAAACATTTTAAAATGGCCACCGCACAAAGTACAATAATATTCAGGTACTCTGAGATAGTTCAATACAGCCAAATGAATGGGCGGCATGGTGGCACAATGGTTAGCACTGCTGCCTCACAGCACCAGGGAGTGGGGTTCGATTCCGGTCTCAGGTCACTGGAGTCTGTACATGCTTCCCATGGCTGAGTGGGTTTCCTTTGGTTGCTCCAGTTTCCTCCCACAATCCAAAGATCTGCAGATTAGGTTAATTAGCCATGATAAATTGACACTAATGTCAGGGGATTAGCAGGGTAAATATATGGGATTACGGGAATAGAACTTGGGTGGGATTGCAGTTGGTGCAGACTCAATGGGCCAAATGGCCTCCTTCTACACTGTAGGGATTCTATGAAACATTACAGACGTTTAACAATGGTCCTTACAAATGATGCAAAAGTATTTAAAGGTTACCTCTGTAGAACAAGTTGCACTTTGCGATCCTTCAGTACAACTAAGATACATGTAATATCCAATGTACGCACTCAGTGAGTTATTCAGACCAAGAACCTCTTGGTTCACTGTGGTTGAAAGGTTTTAGACAGCGACCTTCCCCCATTGTGCCTCTGTATCAGCTGACCCAGGGCATATTGTGTCCCTCAGCATATAGTCCTGGGCTTTGGAATGTGCCAATCTGCAACACTCAATTGGGGGCAACTCCTTGTACTGGGAGATCAACAAGTTTGGGCAGTGTTTCAGGACTAACATGTTTCGGGTGTGAGCTGTCTTCTCGAGGTGGCCTTGTTAGGGCTATTTCAGAGGAAATTTAAAAGTCTGGAGGCCAGACCAGGGAACGATGGCTGATTTCCTTCCCTAAAGGAGATTAGTGAAACGGTTGTGTTTTTACAATCTGAAAGTTTCATGATTAACATGGCAGATGGAATTTATTCTAGATAAATACGAAGTGATGCGTTTTGGTAAATCTAATGCAGGGGGGAGCTATACAATAAATGGCAGAACCATCAGAAGTGTAGGCATACAGAGGGATCTGGGTGTACAAGTCCACAGATCCTTAAAGGTGGCAGCACAGGTGGAGAGGGTGGCGAAGAAGGCATATGGCATTCTTGCCTTTATCGGATGGGGCATAAAGTATAAAAGTTGGCATATGATGTTGTAGTTATATGGAACGTTGGTTAGGCCACATTTGGAATACTGTGTCCAGTTCTGGTCGCCACACCACCAGAAGGATGTGGAGGCTTAGGAGAGAGTGCAGAAAAGGTTTACCAGGATGTTGCCTGGTATGGAGGGTATTAGCTATGAAGTGAGAATGAGTAAACTAGGGTTGTTCTCGTTGGAAAAACGGAGGTTAAGGGGGCGACCTAGTAGAAGTTTATAAAATTATGATGGGCGTAGATAGGGTGAATAGTTGGGAGCTTTCTCCAAGGTCAGAAATGACAAACACAAAGGGTTGCAAGTTCAAGATAAGGGGGCAAGGTTCAATACGGATATGGAGGGGGACATTTTTTACAGAGGTTGGTGGGGGGGCCTGGAATGCACTACCAAGCAAGGTCGTTGAAGCAGACATGCTAGGATTCATTTAAGACTTATCTAGATAGCCACATGAACAGACTGGGAATAGAGGGATACAAACAGATGGTCGACATAGAACATCGAATATTATAGCACAGCACAGGCCCTTTGGCCTTCAATGTTGTGCCGAGCTATGTCCAATCCCAAGATCAAGCTATACCCTCTCTATAATTTTGGAACACATGATCGGTGCAGGTTGGAGTGCCGAAGGGCCTGTTCCTGTGCTGTATTGTTCTTTGTTCTTTGACTGAGACAAGCTTTCAGTTCCAGATTTAACTTAATAAATTGATTTTAAGTTCTCCCACCTGCAATTGTTGGATTTGAATTTGTAACTTGGGATCATTAGGCCAGGTCTCTGAATGATTGGTCCGGGGAGATGACCATCATAGAAACTGCCCAATAGAGGACCCTGGACACAGACTGATTTGAAAATCCCCCCTGCCCGTTACACTCACTTCCGAATATAGAAAGCAGTCAGCATTGAAACCAGCCAGAAGACTTGTGAAATAAAACAGAAAATGTTGGAAAAACTCAGCGGCTCTGGCGGAGGGACGGGGTTAATGTTTCGAATCTGTGTGAACTTTCTACAGAATTGTGAAGTTTGGGCTTTTCGTGAAATGCCAGAAAGAAAGGTCATTGAGGGCTGGTAGAATTGAGGGTGTGATACTCATAATCACTACATAACCATGATGTGGAGATGTCAACATTGGGTGTTGGGTAGGCTCAGTAAGAAGTCTCACAACACCAGGTTAAATTCCGACAGGTTTACTTAGCAGCACAAACTTTTGGAATATCTCTCCTTTTTCAGGTGAGTGAGGAGTTGTGTTCACAAACAGGGCCTATACAGACACAAACTCAATTTACAAGATAATGGTTGGAATGTGAGTCTTTACAGGTAATCAAGTCTTAAAGGTACAGACAATGCGAGTGGGGAGAGGGTTAAGCACAGGTTAAAGAATGTATATTGAGGAATAGATAGGGTGGATTCTCAGAGGCTATTTCCCTGGGCTGAAATGGTCGCTACGAGAAGACGCAGATTTAAAGTGCAGGGAAGCAAATACAGTGGAGGTGTTAGGGTTAAGTTTTTCACTCAGAGGGTGGGGAGTGAATGGAATCGGCTGCCATCGGTGGTGGTAGAGGCAAACTCGCTGGGGTCTTTTAAAAGACTTCTGGATGAGTACATGGGAACTAATGGGATAGGGGGTTATAGATAGGTCTGTGGCTTGGTAGGTATAGATGTGATCGGCGCAACTCGTGGCCGAAGGGCCTGTTTGTGCTGTAGTGTTCTATGTTCTATGTCTCCAGCCAGGACTGTTAGAGAGATTTTGCAAACCCAGGCATGTTGTGGGGTTACAGATAGTGTGACATGAACCCAAGATCCCCGGTTGAGGCCGTTCTCATGCGTGCGGAATTTGGCTATCAGTCTCTGCTCAGTGACTCTGCTGTGTACCATGGAGACCACCTTGGAGAACGCTCACCCGAGGATCAGAGATCGAATGCCCATGAACGCTGAAGTGTTCGCCAACACTTTGCCTGGTGATTGTTGAATGGTGTTCATTCATCTCTTATCATAGTGTCTGCTTGGTCTCCCCAATGTCCCAAGCAGCTTATCAGGTAGACAACGTTGGCTGAGTTGCAAGAGTATGTACTGTGTACCTGGTGAATGATGTTCACACGTGAGATGATGGCATCCATGTCAATGATTCGGCATATCTTACAGAGGTTGGTAGGGTTGTGTGATGTTGTGGTTACTGTTTTCTTGAAGGCTGGGTGCTGTGCTGCTGACAATAGTCTCTTTGAGGGCATGCAGTTGTTTGAGGGCAAGAAGTGGGGGTGTGGGGATGGCTTTGGCGAGACGTTCGGTTTCATTGATGACATGTATATAACAACAGACTGTGTTACAGAGTCTCAGCATTCAGGAATACACTTTGTGGCAGTCTAACCTGACCTTATACATGATGGGAATGGCAGCCAGTCTGGCATTGGAGATGATAGTCAGGATCACCATCTGCAAGTTACCCTTTCAGTCTCCCACCAGCCAAATTTGGAAAGATGTTGGCATCTCTTTAGTGTCACTGGGTCAAAATCCTGGAACTCCCCCTCACTGACAGTACTGTGGATGTTCTTATGGCACAGGGACAGCAGCAGTTCAATAAGGAAATCTGTGCATCGAGGGCAATTAGGAATGGGCAATAAATGTTGGTCTAGCCAGCAACAACTTGTGAAAAGAATTGAAAAACGGGTTGGGCACAGGAGTGGGGGCGGGATGAGGGTTAAAGGCTTTAGCTCTTTCATCATACCCAGGTCAAATTCCACAAATGAGATGGGCTTTTCAAATGGCTCACTAGAAGCTCCTGTAACTCCCTCCAAATTCTTCCCTGTGCTGGCTGGTATGCATATAACCACTTCCCCCCCCACAACTTTCCTCCTGGCCCTTTCCCCCCGCCCCCTTTCCCCTCACCCCCACCCAACATGAAAATCCTATCCTTCTGTGGCGTTTCCTCCTGCAGCGGGCGGGCTGGCCAAGTCAGGAATTTTCCTGAATCCTGCTACTTGCTCCTTGAAGAAGAAAGTCCAGCCCACAGTGTCCAGAATGGTGGGGGTATCGGCTCAGGGTCAGTTCCAGCTTGCAACCTAACGTCCTATCCCCTCTCTGAGCTCTGGTAGCCTTTGGAATTGCTCCTTGTACCCGTCCCTGTGGCTGGAAACAAGGAAGGGGGAGGTATCGGGGATCCGAGAAGATGGTTTCAACAGCAGGGTTCGAACTCACGGCGGATTTGATGGGCCAAATGACCCCTGAGTGCCCCACAAGTTGTGCAACGTACAACTTGAACTTGGAGAGCTCTTTATGAAAAAATATTGTCATCAGGACCTGGGAGAACTCCCTCGCAGCCAAACACTCACTTCATTTACACAATGCACAAAGCCCTGTGAAAGATGCGGCTATTCGACTCTAAGCCAAATTGTATCAATTTCAATAGCATTAACAAGAAGATAAAAGAGCGAGCTGTTGGTTCCCTCCACAACTTTTTAACTTTAGGTTTTATTTTTTATTATTGGTGGGACAGAGCCAGGGAGTGCCTATTAAGTTTGATTATTTATACCCCAGGAGCTCCTAGATGTTGCCGCCTCACACTAACTGTAAATGGTTTAGAATGTGGAACTTTTCTAAATTCTCAGGGGAATTTGCTGTCTATTTAATTGGACCGGCCCAAGTTTGCTAAATGAAAGGTGATACAAAGAACAAAGATCAACACAACACGGGAATCAGGCCCAACGAGCCCGCGCCACCATTTTAACATTTTGATTGCCCTCCTCTACCTATAACCTTTGTCTACACCTATCGGGGAAGATTGAGGGAAGACTAATTTGGGGACAATTTGTTACACCAATCAACCTAAGAATCATCTCTACGCACCAGGGATCAGTCACCAGGATTTTGTCTACCACAAAGACCATTGAACCTAGATTGGATTTGGATTCTGGCAGGACCGGATTCTGGGATTCTCACCCTCATTCCCCCAATTTTCACTGGCAGGGGGTAACAGGTAAGGGTACAGTTAGTTAGCCCACACCCTGGCCAGCTCATTATAGGGGCAGCCATTTCCCCACTCCCTGCAGCTTTTGTGGTATAACTCAGCTCCTCAATGACTCGACATCTCAGAGAAATCGTGAACCAGAGGTTGTTTTGTCATGCTTTGAAAGGTAAGTTCGAAAGGTAAGTGGCCCTTTCATGCTTCCCATTCCAAATCAGTGCCAACTCATGTCTTGCAATCAACACTAGAGTCCTTATACTCTCTATGCCAACTCATGGTCCTTCCATACTCATCCATCTAGTGTTTAAGGATGGCACAGCGGTTAGCACAGCTGCCTCACAGCGCCAAGGACCCGGATTTGACTCCGGGTTTTGGTCATTGTCTGTGTTTCGTTTGCACATTCTCCCGTGTGGGTTTCCTTCAGATGCTCCGATTTCTTCCCACAATCCAAACTGTACAAATTAAGAGGATGCCATAATACAAATTGCCCCTCAGTGTCCCAAAATGTGTAAGTTAGATGGATTAGCCATGGGAAATGTGTGGGGGCTTCAGGGGCTGCATGGCCTACTCCTGCTCCTATTTCTTACATTCTTATGTTTATCTGTGGAGAGGGAGCAACTCTGTTGAAGGGTCACCCAGATTTGAAATGCTGGCGCTATTCTCTCGTCACAGAACTGTTGAGATTTTCTAGCATTTTCTGCTTTTGTGTCATGTAAAGATTATCCCAACAGGCGGCCTATTTTGACACATGGAGAGAATGTTGACTTTGATTGACATTTTTAAGTGGTTTTAATAAATGTTATCTCTTTTGCCAAGGTCTCAATGTTTATTTGTGCAAGATTGAGGTATGAAGGATTACAAATCTTTGTTATTGATACTTTACTGCATTAGCTGGTCCTCTCCCACCAATAATTAAAAAATAAAACCTAAAGTTAGAATGTTGCGGAGGGAACTGACAGTTCAGTCTTTAACCTCGCCTTGTTAATGTTGCTGAAATTGATTCAATTTAGCTTAGAGTCGAATAGCTGCATCTTTCACAGGGCTTTGTACATTGTGTAAATGAAGTGAGTGTTTGGCTGCGAGGGAGTTCTCCCAGGTCCTGATGACGATATTTTTTATAAGTAGCTCTCCAAGTTCAACTTGTACGTTACACAACTTGCAGGGCACTCAAGGGTCATTTGGCCCATCAAATCTGCCATCCATTCAAATCTTGCTATTGGGCCTTCTCCTCGGATCCCCAATACCTTCTCCTTCCTTGTTTGCAGCGAAGGGACGGGTACAATTGACATTTTGGTAGGGATGTCTTTCATTTCAAAAGAAGATTTGTAAATAGGTGTTATTTTTTCCTCTGAGCAGTTCCAGACATGCTATTATTACTATGTGGTTCATTGGTTCTGTACATAGTACAATTCTTGGTTAATGGATATGTAAGGACCACTTGTGGACAGAAGTTGGTACAGAGGGTATGAGAGGCCATGGAGGCATGTGGTTGGCCTGGGAAAAGGGTTAGGGTAAGTGGGTGTGAAGGTTGAGGGCTAGAGAATCAAATAGCTTTTCAGACAACAGAGTTGAAGTTTCAGAGAATTGGGTGCATGTCCTAATCAATTAGCGTTGGTACAGAGCTGTCCCTGTTGTCATTTACATTGAATTGAGATTGAATAGACTGGTTCTGTACTCGTTGGTGAGATTGAATAGACTGGGTCTGTACTCGTTGGAGTTTAGAAGGCTGAGGGGGGATCTTATAGAGACATATAAGACAATGAATGGGATGGATAGAGTAGAGGTAGAGAGATTCTTCCCGCTTAGAAAGGATAGCAGGACTAGAGGGCACAGCCTCAAAATAAGGTGGGGTGGGGGTGGGGGGGGGCGCAGTCTAGACTGGAGTTGAGGAGGAACTTCTTCACTCAAAGGGTAGTGAATCTCTGGAATTTTCTGCCCATTGAAGTAGTGGAGGCTCCCTCGCTGAATATATTTAAATCACTGGTAGATAGATTTCTGATAGACAAGGGAATTAAGGGTTATGGGGAGAAAGCAGGAAAGTGGAACTGATCCACTTCAGATCAGCCATGATCTTATTGAATGGTGGGACAGGCTCGAGGGGCTGGATGGCCTACTCCTGCTCCTATTTCTTATGTTCTTATGTACCTTGTTTGCAGCCACAGGGGTGGGTACAATTGACATTTTGGCAGGGATGTTTTTTTTCAAAAGAAATTTTGTAAATAGATATTTTTTTCTGAGCAGTTCCAGACATGCCATTATTACTATGTCACTCATTGGTTCTGTACATAGTATAATTCTTGGTTAATGGATATGGAAGGACCATTTGTGGGCAGAAGTTGGTACAGAGGGTATGAGAGGCCAAGGAAGCATGTGGATGGCCTGGGAAAAGGGTTAGGGTAAGTGGGTATGAAGGTTGAGGGTAGAGGATCGAACAGTCTTTCGGACAACTGGGTTGAAGTTTCAGAGAATTGGGTGCATGTCCTAATCAGTTAGTATTGGTACAGGGCTATCCCTGTGACCACTTACATTCTGCTTGTGGGATTAGTGGGGCTGACTCTATACCACATCCACAAGGCCCCAAACCGCCCCCCCCCGACCTCTCCAAACCCTGGAGTGAAGGTTGTGGAATCTGGGATGCCTTTCTACTCTGGCAAGTTAGATGAATCAGAGACTATCTGCCTTAATAGCGGAAATGATGTAGAGATGCCGGTGTTGGACTGGGGTAAACTCAGTAAGAGGTCTGACAACACCAATTTTAAATCCAACCGATTTATTTGATAGTAAATTTGCAAGCTTTCGGCCTTTGTAGCCTTCGTCAGGCGAATGAGGTGTTCTGGTCTCCAAAAGCACACATACCAGCACAGACAGTTTACAGATTGCTAATTAGAATGCAAATCTTTACACTGAACGTGCTATTCAAGTCTTAAAGTGGCTAACAATGTGAGTGGAAGGAGCACTGAGCACAAGTTAGAGAGATGTGTATTCTCTCCAGACAGCACAGTAAGTGAGGTTTTTTGCTAACCCAGGCAAGTAATGGGGGTTACAGCTAGTGTGACATGAAGACTTGTCTGGAGACAATACACATCTCTCTAACCTGTGCTCAGTGCTCCTTCCACACACATTGTTAGCCACTTTAAGACTTGAATAGCAGGTTAGGTGTAAGGATTCGCATTCTAATCAGTAATCTATAAACTGTCTGTGCTGGTATGTGCGCTACTGCAGACCAGAACACTTCATTCGCCTGACGAAGGCTACAAAGGCCGAAAGCTTGCAAGTTTACTATCAAATAAATTGGTTGGATTTAAAATTGGTGTTGTCAGACCTCTTACTCAATAGCAGAAATCCAGCCTTGGGTTTTTCCAGACATTAACAAAATTTAGTTGGCTTAAAACTGTAAAGTGCAGTTTGGGATTGAGGTGTGAGCTGCTGAAGGAGGCCATTCAGCCTTTTGAGTTAGATACACAGGAAGAGGAGGATGCCATTCAATTCCATGAGCCTTTTCTGCTTATCCAGCTTGACTATGGCTGATTTGTACCCTAACTCCACCTATTTGGCCTGGCCTGTATTCCTTGATTCCTACAGCTGGTATTAAATCAATCTCTATCATGGAAATAACACACACAAACTTTTGAGGGAGAGAGTTCCAGAATCAGTGATAAAAATGAAATACTGCAAATGCTGGAAACCTGGAATTAAAAACAGAAAACTCTGGAAATAGTCTGGCAGCGTCAGGGGAGAGAGAGAAACAGAGTTAATTTTACATGTCGATGACCTTTCGGCTGATCACTGTTCTAGTGAAGCTGCTCTGTAAGCTCTCCAATTTTTGTTCTGCGTACAAATTGAACATTTTACTCCAGATGAGGTCTAACTAAAATGCTACATAAGCTGCTTTATATCTCAACCCCTTTTGAGAGAAAGGCTGAAACTCCGTTACCTTTCAAATGGTTTTATTCTACCTGAGAACTGTTTTTATTGATTTATGAATTTGTGCCTCAAAATCTTTCTGCTCCTCCACAAGTCCTAGACTGTGTGCTAAGAGCTCTGTTATGGTTGCTCCTAATGGCATTAAATCTTGTAATGCAGCCAAAAGCAGGAATATCTGTGGTGAGATGTCAGTTTGAGAGCTTTCCCACATCCCGCCAGCGATCTAATCTCGTCCAGACAAGGTGTGAATCTGATTTCCATACATTTTAATATATTAATATACAATTACTGGGCTTGAAGTGCTACTGTTGGCCCACGGCGTATCTTCCCCCCTCCCCCAACAGTGGGGAGTTGCGCTGGCGTTACTGCTTTTCAAAGGCGGAGACCAGTTGTGATGACCATGCTGAGGTTGCTCATCAATGTTGACCTCCCCAGATGGTGAGGGGCATGGCACTACCCCTGGTACTCTGGTAGGCCAACCTAGTAGTACCAGGGTGGCAATGCCAAGGACAACCTTTCTGGGGAACTGCACGGGGAGGGGGGGCGGTTCTGTTTATGTGTAGGGAAGAGGAGTGGGGAGCAATGCATGTTTGATGGGGGGCATGGTTGTGCCTGCACTGGGGTGGGTAGAACCAGCGATAGAACTTGCGGGGTAGTGGTGGGGCTCCCCTTCCGTGTGCTAACCATAGAATCATAGAACCCTATAGTGCAGAAGGAGGCCCTTTGGCCCATCGAATCTGCACCGAACACAATCCCACCTAGGCCCTACCCCCCCTATCCCTACATACTATACCCACTAATCCCACTAACCTACACATCCCTGGATACTAAGGGACAATTTCTTAGCACGACCAATCAACCTAACCCGCATATCTTTGGACTGTGAGAGGAAACCGGAGCACCCGGAGGAAACCCACGCTCAAACCTAGCGTTGGTTTGATTTTTTTCCCCCTGTCCACCAGGGATCCCGGCCTTGGTGAAGAGGGGGAGAGGCCGTGATGGAGGGGCGGGGGGAATCTTAAATTTAATTCTGAGGTCAGATCTCAGAATCCCGGTGAGTTTAGGTCCCAGCCCTCCAGCTGGATAATGTGATTCTCGCCGGCATTCTGAAATTGTTAAATCAGATGGGAAAAGGTAGCTGTGGAGCCAGCGAGTTTCACACAGCTTTTCACACACAGTCAGATCTTGACTGATGTGTGACATTGGCTACAGTCTAATGGCCACATTAGTTACAGGCGCAATTCCTGTAATGACCATTGTATCTTGACAGCGAGACTGGAGTTTGCGACTTTCCCAGTCTCTCTCCAATGACGCAATCAGGTTCATGCCCAGGCTTGGGGGGGAGGGGGACAGAACATACAACATTACAGCGCATTACAGGCCCTTTGGCCCTCAATGTTGTGCCGACCAATGGAACCAATTTTATGACCCTCTAACCTAAACTATTCCAATGCTGTCCATATGCCTATCCACTGACCATTTGAACGCCCTCAAACTTGACGAGTCCACAACTGCTGCAGGCAGGGCATTCCACGCCCTTACTACCCTCTGAGTAAAGAAAGGGAGGAACCTGATTTGCATGCGTTACCATCTCATTATCCCGCTTCACAAGGTGCCCCTGCCCTCTCGATGTACCTTGTCAGCTGGCGTGACGTCACGCTGGCACAAATCGTGACTGCCCCTTTGAAAACGGTAACCTGGTGCCACGACCTCTGAGAGGCAGGTCAGAGGTGAGCTTGCATGTCACCACAATCCATCAGAGAGTCTCAGGGGAGAGGAGGGCACCAAACAGCTGTGGGAATAGGGTCGTGGGGGGGGAGAGGTGGGGAGTTGGGGGGCAAGGTGTGTGTGTGTATGTGTGTGTGTGTGTGTGTGGGGCCAAGAACAAGGTAGCTATCAGGGAATCATCCTATCAGGGATGATTGACCTTGGGAGGGACTAAAGGTCCATTTGTGGGGGTCTGTGGGGGTCCGCTGTAAGGTTGGGCAGGATGGGGGGGTGCTCTGTGCCACGCAACCTGCCCAGACAATACTTCATGGAGCCCCCTCCCTGGGAATGGAGTGCAGGAGTATGGAGGGAGAGGAAGGGGGGAGGGCAGTAGCTGAGGAATTGTTATCCAGTGGGTTTTATTATAGAGAGATGTTAGCAATGAGCTCCCTGTTGGCTGCTACTTGAGTTATCAGGATGCCTATTAGCACAGCTTAGCACTGACAGAGTAACCAGTTATGACCACTTAGAAGGCTGAGATTCCTGATTGTGACACTGATGGGGGCTCTCGGGAGACTCTTTGCATCATTGGCTTCCCACAGCAGCTACAGCCAAGGCTGAGACTCAGCTTTCGATCAGGGAGTTAAGCCTAGTGCCTCAGAGGTTAATCTCTCCCCAGGGCCCCCAGCTCCTGCGTTAGTGCTCTCTTGAATTTCAGCCTGAGCTTCCCACATTATGTTCCAAATGTCAGCATCCAAGATCAGAAAACAATCTCTCCCGGCAGAGCTTTCAGTGGTCCCATGCGCAGCAAGGCGACGTGCTTCCAGCAGGCCCCAGATTAGGGCGGACACTTTGGGATCTTCAGGATATAGCCTCTCCTAAGCACCCAGGGGATCCGTGAAGGTTAGCCTCAGGGAGCAGCTGTTGTGGAGACCCCGGATGCTAGCTACCCACTCAATGCAGGAGGGTGAGGATAACAGGCACTGGGGAAAGGGCTGGGAAAAGTTTCCTCAGAGACACTGAGAATGACTGACCCCTCTCTGGGTGTCAGCAGCTCGCCGGCTGCCTGTGATTGGCTCATTTCAAAGCAGTGATGCCTGGAGTCACTCGCCCCTCCTGAGGCTGACTTGGAGGGGGGCTGGGAGCTCAGCAGGGTTGGGGTTCAGGGGGTGCTGGGGCTGAGGGGAGGGGTTGAGGGCTCAGGGGAACTGGGGGCTCAGGAGGGTTGAGGGTTCAGGGGAACTGGGGGCTCAGGAGGGTTGTGGTTCGGGGGGGCTGGGGGTTCAGAAGAGTTGGGGGTTCAGGGGTGTTTGGGGAGTTCGGAGGGTTGGGGATTTGAGGGGGCTGGATGTTTGAGGGTTCAGGGGGGCTGGGGGATTTGGGAGTTTGGGGATTCGGGAGTTCAGGGGGCCTGGGCGTTTGGGGGTTCAGGGGGCGGGGATTTGGGAGGGCTGGAGGGTTTGTGGGGAGCTGGGGAATTTGGGGAGTTCAGGGGGTTGGGGGTTCGGGGGGGCGAGGGTTTGAGGGGAGCGGGGGATTTGGGAGTTTGAGGGGTGGGATTTTGGGGGTTCAGGGGGTGGGGGAGTTTGGGGGGGGTTGAGGTTTGAGGGTTCGGGGGGGCTGTTAGAGAGTTCTCTGTATCATTGCTGAATTCTGTCAGTACAAAGGTAATGTGTGCACTGAACTGACATTATCACAGGGAGGGGATGGGGGAGCGCTGTGATGCATCCCTAATGTTAGACACGTCATTGCTGTGATCAATCAGTGCAGATCGGACAGCTTAAAAAGTGCTTTATAACAAACACAGAGTGAGATCAAATATACACAAAGATCAATGTTCTACATCCCTGAGTACCAACATCGCCTGTGCCCATGCTGTGCGACTCTCTCGTAACCCTCCCAATCCTCCCGCTGCCTCTCAGTGTTTCACATCTGAGATGGAGACAGCCTGTTCTCCGTCACACCCAACTGCCTGAGATGACCCTGGTGGGCATCCTCTGGGGGGCCCCAGCCTCCTCGTGGGTATATTCCGTCTGCTGGTCTGGAGGCACCTCGGTCTTTGGAAGGGGTGGATCAGATGGACTGGTCAGTCCCAGGGTCTCCTGCCCACCTGTGGATAAATAGTTGCCCTCCTCCCCTCCACGGCAGACAACACCCACACATGGCAGTCTCCGTGAAGCTTTCTTGCTGCCATCCCCCTGGCTGGACTATGAGTAAATGTAACGTAACTGCAGTGTCCCCTTGACCCTGGAGAGACACTGGGACGGCTGATTCTGATAAATTGCACCGAGTGTGATATTATTTCTTGCTTTTTCCCAAGTGTGTAACAATCCTGACCTGGATAGTACTAATGGGACCAGTGAGATTCACTCTGGTTTCCATGCCAAGTATAACACTTAGCCAAATTGGGGGATGATTCTGCCCATTATATCTGCGGTTGTCTCATAGTCCTTCATAGCCATCGCTTACATAAACCCATCAATCCTCTCTGCAGTATGCACTAGAGAGGATTTCCCCCATGATCACAGCTTGCCCTTCACTGACTTAGAACATAGAACATTACAGCGCAGAACAGGCCCTTCGGCCTTCGATGTTGCGCCGACCAATTATGAAAAAACAATGACCCTCCAAACTAAACCATTCCCTTCTCTTCCATAAACTTATCAACTAACCTCTTAAACGCCACCAAACTTGGCGCATCTACAACTGCCGCAGGCAGGGCATTCCACTCCCTAACCACCCTCTGGGTAAAGAACCTACCTCTGATATCCGTCCTATAACTATCACCCCTTAATTTAAAGCTGTGTCCCCTCGTGCTAGCTTTCTCCATCCTAGGAAAAAGGCTATCACTGTCCACCCTATCTAAACCTCTAATCATCTTATATGTTTCGATAAGGTCTCCTCTTAGCCGCCTCCTTTCTAACGAAAACAACCTCAAATCCCTCAGCCTCTCTTCATAAGACCTGCCCTCCATACCAGGCAACATCCTGGTAAACCTCCTCTGTACCCTCTCCAATGCCTCCACATCTTTCTTATAATGTGGGGACCAGAACTGCACACAATACTCCAAGTGCGGCCGCACTAGAGTTTTGTACAGTTGCAACATGACGTTGCGGCTCCGAAATTCAATCCCCCTACCAATAAAAGCTAAGACTCCATATGCCTTCTTAACAACCTTATCGACTTGACTGCCTACTTTCAGGGATCTATGCACATATACACCAAGATCCCTCTGTTCATCAACACTATTAAGAATCCTACCATTAGCCCTATACTCTACACATTTATTATTCCTGCCAAAGTGCATTACCTCACACTTTTCCACATTAAACTCCATTTGCCACCTCTCGGCCCAGCTCTGCAACTTGTCCAAGTCTCTCTGCAAACTATAACACCCCTCTTCACTATCTACCACTCCACCGACTTTAGTGTCATCTGCAAATTTACTAATCCATCCTTCAATACCCTCATCCAGATCATTTATAAAAATTACAAACAGCAGGGGCCCCAAAACAGACCCCTGAGGTACACCACTTGTCACCGAACTCCACGATGAATATCTCCCATCAACCACCACCCTCTGTCTTCTATCTGCTAGCCAATTCCTAATCTAATTAGCTCAATCACCCTCTATCCCATACATCTGCATTTTCTGCAGAAGCCTTCCATGGGATACCTTATCGAACGCCTTACTAAAGTCCATTTAGTAAGACTTTGTAAAGATGTGAGCCCCTTCCGGACAGCCCAGAGGATAGAGAGTGAGCAACATGACAGCTGGGATGGTGGTGATGTGAAAGTGTTGGGGAGAATGTGTCCCCTGCTAATGAATGTGTGAGATCTATGAAGAGAATTGTTGGATGAATACTTGATGCCATGATGAGAATTTGATAGTGGAGGGAACAGAGAGAAGAATTACCCTGATGGAGTGGCTAAGATCACTCATTCACTTCCTGCACTGGGATGCTCCTGGCATGGTTGCCAGCCATGCTGGGCAACAGCCTCCCAGGTCAGGGAGATGAGAGTGGTGCGTGCTTTCTGGAATCTTCTGTTGAGTACAGACATGTCTCTGCCCCCAGACTCAAGACCTTGAGAGCATGGCAGTTGAGTTGGAGTACAGACATCTTGATGTTACTAATCATTTGCCTCTGGGTTCTGGACATCCTGCATGGTCCCATAAAGAAGGTGCACTGAAGAGATTGATAGGAGTGTGCTGGATTGATGTTTACATATGGCTCCTGGACCTGCGAACATGCCAGCTGATGGTGACTGGATGAATCAGCTTCTGCCAGGAGATCTGGAGAGATGCTCACTCGCACATAATCACTGAGACTGCAAATGCAAATTGGGCACGAGTTCACTCTATCTCAGCTGACAGAAATGGTGCCACCAGATCTGTCACTTAGAAAAAAAAAGGAGATTTTTTGCCTTATATTTTAGACTATGCCTCAAGTCTTAGACTCCTTCAAGTAGGGAAAATGGTTCCCATCAATATCTTGATAATTTCAATAAAATGACTCCTTCATCTCATCATTTTCAGAAAATACAACACAGTTTGTGGTGTTCTGGCTAATGAATTAACCCTTGAAATATCATGCTGGTAAATCTACAGCTACTTCCTCCAAAGCCAATACATTCTTCACAAGTGTGGCATCCAGGCTGACACATAAAGGGTGAAATTTTCCTGTCCCATCCTCCACAGGAATCGTGGCGGGTGGGGATGGATGATGCAAAGTTCCTCTGACCTCATTTTCTGGTCTTGGAGTGAGCGTGGCTGGAAATCCTGCCCAGTAACTCCAGGCACTGGTCTAACTTTGCACAGTTCAAGTACACCTTCGATTCACTTGTATATTACTCATCTAGATATAAAGACCAGCTTTCCGTTAGCTTTTCTGATTATTTACTGTATAGGACATGTTAAAGCTCCATATGCCCGACTCCCAAATGTCTTTGAACCTCCACTGTTTCCAACTTTTCGCCATTTAGAAAATAGCCCATTTTAACATTTTTGCATACAAAGTGGATGACCTCACATTTGTCAATATAAAAATCCATTTTCCACAGTTCAGACCTTTCAGTATTTTTCTTCACAATTTTATGCTTCCATCTACACTGTTTACAAGGTCATCAATCCTGTGATAATGATAAATATGGGTATGGAGCTTGCTATCCCATCAATTATTATGATTATTGACTATCTGTCTCTCAAGGAGGATAATTGTCTCCCACAAGATGGCTACTAAGGCTGATTCAGAATCTACAGACTTTATGGTATGTCGGGTGTTTGTGGGAAATCTGGTTGTATATTGTCAGTTTGTGTCTTAGAACATAGAACATAGAAAAACTACAAAATGAAGTTTGGCCCACAAGTTGCACCGATCATATCCCTACCTACCAGGCCTATCTATAACTCTCAATCCCATTAAATTCCATGTATTCATCCAGAAGTCTGTTAAAAGACCCTATTGAATTCACCTCCACCACCACCAACGGCAGCCGATTCCACTCGCCCACCACCTTCTGAGTGAAAAAATCACCCCTAACATCTCCTCTGTACCTGCTCCCCAGCACCTTAAACCTGTGTCCTCTCGTAGTGACCATTTCAGCTCGGGGAAATAGCCTCTGAGAATCCACCCTATCTATTCCTCTCAACATCTTATAAACCTTTATCAGGTCGCCTCGTCTCTCTAGGGGAACTCTTTCTGACATTCTTGCTTTTCCTCTTCATTTTGTCATCAGGTCCCAAAATTCTGGAATCCTTTCCAAAAACTCTATCACCAGCTGGCTCAGTCCGGAGTGAAGGTTGCCCAGGAGTTAATGTCAATGTTGCATTTCATCATATTGGCTTTCAACATATGGGTAACACATTGGCACAGTGGTTAGCACTGCTGCCTCATAGCTCCAGGGACCTGGGTAAGATGTTCAGTCAGAGAGTTGGTGTAGACTTGGTGGGTCAAATGGCTTCTTTCTGCGCTGAAGAATTATTTGGGGTCAGCTACTTGGAACTGAGATGAGAGCGAGCATCCAGAAGACTTTTGAACAAGTCCCTGATAAAAGACAGTTTGCTGATGTTGAAGCTCACGGTATTAAAGGCACATCCGTAATCATAGAATCTACAATGCAGAAAGAGGCCATTCAGCCCATCGAATCTGCGCCAGTTCTCCAAAAGAGCATCTTACTCAGGCCCAGCCAACTCCTACCCACCCTATCCCCATAACCCTATTTACTTGGCTAATTCCCCTAACCTGCACATCTAAGGAACAATTTGGCATGGGCAGTTCTAAATGGCTGACCCTTTAACCTCAGACAATGACCCCTAAGTCTCTTGAAGTGGGGGAACTTTTAACATTGGTCTTGTTGAACTTCCCAAGAATAAGGAAGTTGTTTATCATTCTGATCATCATAGAGAACATTGGCCAATTCTATTCAATCTCTTGTCAGTAAACTGTCCTCTCATCCCAGGAGTCAAGCAAATGAACCTTTATTGTAAGAGGTAGGAACTAGAGGAGAGCAGGGATCCGAGAGGGTTGTAGCACTGAAGGAGGTTGCAGAGATTGGGAGGAGAGAAGAGGGCTTTGAAAACAGAACTTAAAATTTGACAACCTTAATCAGGAGCAAATGAGTCACTGGCACTAACAGCTGGACCTTCCTTCACTCTCCCAGACAAACTGAGCAGTGGAAGGGCAAGTGAAACAGAGCACAGCAGCAGGTTCCCTCTCTGACGGAGATAGCGCTGCCGCACAGTATCAGGAGTAGCAACTAACTCATGGCTGAGCTGTACAGGAGGAGAGGGAGAAGATGGGTAGAGTGATAGTGTATCAGTTGTAGAATATGTAGAATTCACAACCCCGCAGTAAGTAATTGAGGCCAAAACCTTGTCAGATTTTAAGAGTAAATTAGATATAGCTCTTGGGGATCAAGGGATATGGGGAGAGGAGGAATCAGGATATTGAATTTGATGATCAACTATGACCAAAATGAATGGCAGAACAGACTCAAAGGGCAAATGGCTGACTACTGCTCCTTGTTTCTATGTTGCTATAGGGATAGGGGATTCATTAGTCAGGGAAGAGAACAGGCGATTCTGTGGTTGTAGATGTGACTTCAGGTTGGTAAGTTGCCTCCCTGGTGCCAGCGTCAAGAATGGCACAGAGCAACTGCGGGACAATCTTCTAGGGGAAGGTGAGCAGCCAGAGATCATGGTCCACATTTGTACCTATGGTAGTAAGGACGGTGGGGTACTGCAGTGAGAATTTAGGTTGTGGAAAATTAGTAAGCAGGATCTTAAATGTGCTAATCTCCGTATTACTCCCAGAGTCACATGAAAGTGAGGCAGAAATAGGAGGATGAGGCAGATGAATGTGTGGCTGGAAAGATGGCACAGGAAGGAAGGGTTTAGATTCCTGGGACACAGGCACTGGCTCTGGGGGAGATGGCACCTGTACAAGTGTCGGATGGGTTGCACCTGAACACAACTGGGACTGAGTTCCCTGTGGGGTGTTTTGCTGTTGGTATGCCTTTAAACTAACTCAGCAGGGATGTGGGAACCACGAGAGAATATTAATGAGGAATATCAGGATGCACAAAATACTGGGAGAGACAGAGAGAGAGTTAGTTAATAAGTTAATAAGTGAAGTCGGAGTAAGGAGGAACATAATGAGGTCTAGAACAGGATTATTGTTCATTGGGTGTGAATGCATGGAGTATAGTGAATAAGATTGGAAAGTTACAAATACAGATTACATTGTGGAAATATGACGTTACAGCAACAGTTAAAGTCAATTTATTAGTCTGCCTTACATTAACACTGCAATTAAGTTATTGCGAGATTCTCCACAGCCTGGCGTCTGTTTGGGTCAATGCACCTAACCAGTATGTCTTTCAGAATGTGGGAGGAAATCAGAGCATCTGGAGGAAACTCATACAGGTAGGGGCAGAATGTGCAAACTCCACACAGACAGTCACCCAAATCAGGACTTGAACCCAGGTCCCTGACACGTGAGAAAGCAGTGCTAACCATTGTGCTACCCTGACTGAAGGAATTTTCCTGGTTGCACAAGGAAGAAACCGTACAATCTCTCCAGTGCAAGCCCATTGAGAATGCAATGACTCTCAGGAATAACATTTTACCATGATGAGAGGTTCAGTGAATTGGGTTTATATTCTCTGGAGCTTAGAAGAATGAGAGACAACTGAAACCTGCAAAACTCTGAATGGGTTTGATAGCTTGGACACAGAGATTGTTTATGCTGGGCGAGAATTTAAAATGCGGGGGCACAGTCTTAAGATAAGGAACTGATCCTTTAGGATTGAGACGAATAAAAATTACTTCACTCAAAGGCTTGTGAATCTTTCGAATTCTCCTTCCCTGAAGATTGTGAATGATCCATCATTGAATACATGTGAGGCTGAGATAGGCAGATTTTTGGTTTCTCGGGAAATTAAGGGAATGGGGAACAGGCAGGAAAATTAATTGAAGCTCAGGATCGGCTCCTGGATTGTACTGAATGGTGAAGTGAGCTCAGTGTCCTGCATTTCCTGTGCCCTGTGTCTTATTCATGGTAAATGCAACCTTGTTTTTAGAAGAATATATTTACTCTCAACTCTGTTGATCATCTTTTTAAAACATTGTAAACATTTCCCATTCTTTCTCTTCGATTGTTCCATTCTCAGCCTCTAAAAATGATGGGTGGAATTTTACTGGCACATCCATCTGAGGTTCATACAATCCCACCTGAGGCCTCCATGTTAAATGAGCAACCTCTTATTTTTAAAGAGTGACCCTGAACATAGAACATAGAACATAGAACATTACAGCACAGAACAGGCCCTTTGGCCTTCGATGTTGCGCCGACCAATATAAAAAGCAATGACCCTCCAAACTAAACCATTCCCTTCTCTTCCATATACTTATCAACTAACCTCTTAAACGCCACCAAACTTGGCGCATCTACAACTGCTGCAGGCAGGGCATTCCACTCCCGAACCACCCTTTGGGTAAAGAACCTACCTCTGATATCCGTCCTATAACTATCACCCCTTAATTTAAAGCTGTGGCCCCTGGTGCTAGCTTTCTCCATCCTAGGAAAAAGGCTATCACTGTCCACCCTATCTAAACCTCTAATCATCTTATGTTTCTAATATATAATTATATATATATATATATATATATAATATATAATATATATATAATATATATATATATAATATATATTTTCTGAGTTCTAGATTTTCCCACAAGAGGAAATGTCCTCTCCACATCCACCCTACAAAGACCTCTTGGGAACTTATATGTTTCAATCAAGTTGTTCCTTACTCTTCAGAACTTCAGTGGACACAAACCTAACCTGTCCCAACCTATCCTCATAACACAACCCACCTATTCCTGCAATTAGCCTAGTAAACTTTCTCTGAACTGCTTCAAATGCAATTACATCTTCTCTTAAATAAGGAGATCAGTGCTACACAGTGCTCCAGGTATGGTCTCACTTGTGCTCTGTATAACTGAAGCATAGCCTCCCTCCTCTTGCATTCAATTTCTCCCTCGATAAATGATCACAATCTATTGGCATTCCTAATTACTCACTGAACCTGCACACTGGCCTTTACTGATTGATGCACTAAGACATCCGGATCCCTCTGCACCTCGGAGCTCTGCAATCCATTTAGAAAATAAGCTTTTCTTCTTTTTGTCTTGCTGAAATGGTCAATTTTATGGTTTCCTACATTTGCCTGATTTTTGCTCACACTTAACCCATTTATATCCTTTTGTACCTCCTGATGTTCTCTTCATAACACACTTTCTTTCTTAACTTTGTGTTGCCTACAAATTTGGCATATAATCCATTCTATCCCTTCATCCAAGTCCTTTATATAAACTGCAAATGGTTGAGATCCCAGCATTGATCCTGTGGCACACCATTCATTACATACTGCCAACCAGAAAGAAACCCATTTATGTCTACTCTCGGCTTCATGTTAGCCGGCCAATCTTCTATCCATGGCAATATGGTACTCCATAACATCAGCTTTTATTTTCTATAATAAGCTTTGATGTGGCACTTTATCAAATATCTTCTGGAAACTGTTCACTGTCATAGGATTAACATTTTCTTAGGAAGATTGTTGAAAGCTCCAGGGACCTTGACTCGATTCCCAGCTTGGGGTCCCGAGTTGTGTGGAGTCTGCATATTCTCCCTGTGCCTGTATAAGTTTCCTCCAGATACTCCAGATTCCCGGCACAGTTCGAAAGACACACTGATTAAGTGCATTGGCCAGGATAAACTCCTCCTCAGCGTACCCGAACAGGTGCCGGAGTGTGGTGATTGGGGAATTTTCACAGTAGCTGTATTGCAGTGTTAACGTAAACCTACTTGTGACACTAATAAGTTTAAAAATAAAATAGCATCAAATCCTACACTGCCTTATTTCCAACCCACCATATTTCAAGGCCCTAAAAGCCTGACTCCCAGTCTTGAACTCTGTTCTAGAACATAGAACAGTGCAGCACAGTACAGGCCCTTCAGCCCTCAATGTTGTGCCGAACTTTGTTCAAAACCAAGATCAAGCTATCCTACCCCCTATCATTCTGGTAAAATTCAGTTTTAATCCTGACAATAATACTTTTTCCAACTCGCTAGTAACCATCCATCAAAAGCTGTCAACATCCATCATAAAGATGCCTCAGAGTTTCCTGCCATTACTAAAACGAGACAGGATTTGCTTTCAGACAGAGTCCAACTTTAACAAAACGGACCTAATTGAAAAGTACAATAGTCTGGAGGCATAGTTCACATTTTTAAAGATATCCTTCTCTATCTGGCAGATCCTGAGGAAGCGAAAGAAACATTTTCCTCTGGAACAGAAATGTGGTCTGATTTTACCATCGAGTTGTGCCCGTTTTCGGCAAACTCGGTAAAGTCAGACATGAGGTGAGTAGCGTAATCCACGCCCGCCTTCGTGCCCTTTACCAAGGCCTGAAAATGGCCGTGATGGGGACTGTGCTCGAAATGGCGTGAAAGCAATTTAAATGCATTTGCATGCATTTAATTTCACTTAAGGGACTGCACGCCAACTTTACCGGCACTTCCCTTTATCAACGCATTCGCCCACCCAGAATTGGTGCCAAACAGACATGTTCCATAAAAGCCCGATTAGGCCGCTCCAGTTAGTGAGGGGCTAAGTGCTTAGTGTCCGACGGCTCTCTGCCCGGGGGACGAAGGGGGTTCGCTGCCACTCTGCCTGCAATCGGTGGAGGGAAAAGGGGGATAGGGGCCTGCGATCGGTTTGGGTGGCGGAGGGCTAGGGGAATAAGGTGGTCAGTAATGTTGTGGGGGTGGAGCAATGTCTGTGGGGGCCAGGATGAGGCATTATCTACCCCAGGAGGAATGTGGAAGGAGAGCAGCAGTCTATCAGGGTTTTCTGCGCATGTTCAGTTGGAGGTGCCGATTGGAGCTGCAGCGTATTGGGTGTATTAAACCTCACCCACAGGTTTCTGCAGCTCGATTCAGAATCGCTGACATTTTTTCAGGCAGAGTATTTGGGGGGGGGAACAAAAATATTCATCTAACGCTCTCTTGAATACCTCATTGAACCAGCCTCTACCACACTACCAGGCAGCGCATTCCAGACTCCAACCACTGGCTGTGTGAATCTTTATTCACACATCATCTTTGCTCCTTTTGAGGTCATTTGTAAACTCGGAATTATCTAATTCTGCTGCTTGTGTTCTAACCTGCAGCAGGTCCTATTCGCCTACCATCTCCGTGCCCATGAACCTAAACTGCCTTTTGTTAAGCAGAAACTGATTTTAAAAAGTTCATCTTTGGCCTCCCTTCCTCTGTCATCTCCTCTAACTTCACAGCACGGTGGCACAGTGGTTAGCACTGCTGCCTCACAGTGCCAGGGACCTGGGTTCGATTCCCGGCTTGGGTCACTGTCTGCGTGGAGTCTGCACATTCTCCCTGTGTCTGCGTGAGTTTCCTCTGGGTGTTCCAGTTTCCTCCTACCATCCAAATGTGTGGGCGGGGACGCAGATCACTTGGCCATGCTAAATTCTCTCTTCGTGTCCCAAAATCTTAGATTAAATGGATTAGCGGTAAATGTGTGGGGTCACTGGGACGGGGCAGGAGGAGAGCCCGGGTAAGATGCTTTGTTGGAGAGTTGGTGTAGACCCAATGCCTCTTCTGCACTGTATGGATTCTATGATCCACAGTTCTCTGTCCTCCTCAAATTCCAACCTCCTGCGTATTGTCAATTTTAGCCACTCTGGCATTGGTGGCCGTTCTTTAGCTGCTGGGGCTTCAGATATTGGAATTGCCTCTCTCTCTCTCTGCCTCACTACTTAACTTTAATCCTTTAAAACCATCTTTAAAACTGACCTTCATGACCAAGACCTTGGTCCCCAGACCTGATATCGCCTTGGTGTCATAGTTTGCTTTCTCCAACTCCTGTGAAGCACGTTGTTTTATTATGTTAAAGATGCTGGATAAATATCAACAGTTGTTTCCATTGTTAGATATGAAGTAAACCCCCCAATTTGCCCTCTCATAAATAACTTTGAAGAAAAAGTGTTTTCTTTCCTTAAAATCCAAGTTCTTTCCTTAAAGTCCAAAGATGTGCGGGTTAGGTTGATTGGCTATGCTAAGAAATTGCCCCTTAGTGTCCAGGGATGCGTAGGTTAGAGAGATTAGTGGGTATAATATGTTGGAATATAGTGCAGACTTGCAGGGCCGAAGGGCCTCTTTCTGCACTGTAAGGTTCTACGATTCTAAAAAGAATCTCTGCTGGAAGTCATTCATGCACAAATTAAGGTTATTTAATGGTAACTTTAGTGCAGTTAATTAAACACAGGGAGAATTTAGTATGGCCAACGCACCTAACTGGCCTGTCTTTCAGACTTTGGGAGGAAACCAGAGCACCTGGAGGAAACCCATGCAGACACTAGGAGAATGTGTATAGTCCACCCAGGCAGTGACCCCATGCCAGGAATTGAACCCGGATCCCTGGTGCTGTGAGGCGGCAGTGCTAACCATTGTGCTGTCCCTGGTGAGACAAATTTCTCACTGAACCAACATAGACAAAAAAAAAGTATTGCTAATGGGAGCTTGCTGTTTGCAAATTGTCCAAATTACCACAGCGACTGCTTGAAATCAATTGTTTATAAAGTGGCTGAGGTCATAAAAGGCGCTAAATAAATGCAAGTCTCTTTCATGTTATTACTTGGATCGCATCCGTGTGTTTCTTTTGAAAGCTGTGTCATTTGTTGGTGAGGAGATGGTCCAAAATAATTCCTGAAAATTGCCAAGTTCTCCCACAATGTCCCCAGATTGGTTTGCTCTGTTGACACTTAAATGAAATTCTTTCTCTGTCACATAGGACGGCATGGTTACCTTTTATCTCCTGATGTTGCTAAAGTTAGCAATGAACTGACTCTGCTTAATTTGGCTTTGCTAATCTATCTATCACTTCTTTCTCATCTGAAAGGCTATTTTGCGAGTCCCAGAAAAGCTCTGCCTATTTGTGTGAGCCAAGGCAGGCATTAGTCAATGCTTCCTCAGTGAAGGTGACTGGAACTCCACAGGGTTTGGAGAACTGGCTATGATTCCGATGCAACGGGCCCACTATTCTAGAGCTTTAGTGTGCTCATTTCCAATAATCTCTGTCTTCAGCTTTCCAGGAAAAGGGATAAGGATTTATGGGGGAGTTCTCATCCAACTGGAGATGTGAGGACCGGAGAGGGGATTTCTATTCTGTGGCAGGCAGCGCAGATCGCAAGAGCTGGTAGGCCAAACAAGAGGAAGGCATGGGTGGCACAGCGGGTTAACACTGCTGCTTCACAGCTCCAGGGTCCTGGGTTCGATTTCCAGCTCGAGTCACTGTCTGTGTGGAGTTTGCACATTCGCCTCATGTCTGCGTGTGTTTCTTCCGGGTACTCTGGTTTCCTCCCACAGTCCAAAGATGTGCAGGTTGGGTTGATTGACCATGCTAAGAAATTGCCCCTTGGTGTCCAGGGATGTGTAGATTAGAGGGATTAGTGGGTATGATATTTAGGGATATGGGGGTAGGGCCTGGGTGGGATTGTGTTTGGTGTATCCTCAATGGGCCGAAGGGCCTCTTTCTGCACTGTACGGTTCTATGATTATTTTAGGCTGTTCTGGGAGAATTGGAATTCTAGGCTAGTCAGGGTGGGGAAGTGAGGAGCACGGGTTTGGCAATATCAGTAATCCAGGCCATTTGGTGTTGGTTGGGTTAAGGGGGGATGGCTTTGGTAGACTCTGACTGTTCCGCGGGATGGTACACCTAGACTGTTCCTGGTGGGAGTGCAATTCAAAGAAGGTTAAAGCTAAATGTTGTTTCCAATAGGTGATGAATTTGTGAGCATGCTGTGATTGGAATGAATGGATGGGGGGATTGAACAGGGATTATCAGAGAGACAGTATCACTGGATTATTGAGAAATGCAAAGATCACTCAATGGGTGTGAAAAAGCTTTTGGGCCCAGTGCCAACCTCCAAATTGGGACTGAGAAAAACTTCCACCTCTGTGGAGTTTTCTGCTTTATGCGATGGTGGATGCAAATCCTCTTTCAGAACTCAGCCCACTTACTGTAATTTTGCAGAGGGGATAAAACTCACCGTGTAAGCTACGGCAGAACAGGACTCATTCACTCACACAGACACATTCATCAACAGTCAGCGAAATGGGGCTGGCGTAGAAACAATTAATAATTCCATTGTCGAACTGTCCTTCGAACTGAGAATTTTACAGCCTAGTGTGGAAACAAGCTTACGTCCAAGAGTTCAAGTCTGCAAACGCACACAGGTCTTTCGGGTGCACAACAAAGGGAACGCAGTGTTTGTCACGGTGAAATGGAGAGCAAAGCCTGGGAATAAAAAAAGGTCTAAGGCAAAGTCAGTAGGGTTGTTGTTCAAGACGCACAGAGATAAGCACGCACACGCATTGGAAACAAAACAGAATGTTCAGGAATATCAGTCACCCCCTCCAGTGCTGACCCTCGCCCATTACGGGGGTGACACAGTAGCACAGTGGTTAGCACTGCTGCTTCACAGCTCCAGGGACCTGGATTTGATTCCCGGCTCGGGTCACTGTCTGTGTGGAGACTGCACATTCTCCTCGTGTCTGCGTGGGTTTCCTCCAGGTGCTCTGGTTTCCTCCCACAGTCCAAAGATTTACAGGTTAGGTTGATTGGCCATGCTAAAATTGTCTCTTAGTGTCCTGAGATGTGTAGGTTAGAGGGATTAGTGGGTAAAATATGTAGCAATATGGGGGTAGGGCTTGGATGGGATTCTGGTTGGTGCAGACTCGATGGGCCAAATGGCCTCTTTCTGCACTGTAGGGTTTCTGTGACTTGACCATCGTCACAGATGCTGCCGATCTGCTGTGTTCTCACTTATTCTCTGCATTTATTTCCGATTTCTAGGAATTAGCTGTGAGTTGCTTTTAATCTTTTTCAATTCATTGACACTTCTCATCCCAAAATGCATACTTTATCTGAGGTGATCAGTGTCGATATTCTCCAATCTGTTTACTGAAGCCAAGGGAACACACAGAGATAGGTAGAGGATGGGTTGTTATGGTTATTGCTGATTTGGATCGACTGGGCATGTGACTGAGTTACCAATTGACTCCAGTCTGAGCTCAAAGTATAACACTCTCAGTGAAAGAGGGGGTAGCCACAAATGAGTCTTTTTCTGGTTGATGGAATGTGATAAGTGATATGCCATAGAGATCCCTGCCTGGGCCTCAAGCTTTTACAATTTCTCTCAATGATTTGGATGAAGAGACTGAAGATATTGTTGCTAAATTTGTTGATAGGCAGGAAAATAAATTGTGAAGAGGAACCTACTAAGAGATAGGTTTAATTTAAATGTGTTGGCAAGGATCAGGCAAATGGGTCAAAATCCTGGGATATCCCTCCCTAATGGTGTAGTTCAAGAAGGCAGCTCACCACTACCTTCTCAAGGGCAGCTAAGGATGGTCAATAATTGCTGGTTGGCCACTGACACTGAAATCTCACAAATGAATAAAAAAAACTAGATGTTTTTTGACATATCTGACCTTAGCAACACAGAAACTCTCCACTGAATGGTCCATTGGATAATAAATTATGGTTTATTAAGGTATGAAAGGGGATTGATAGGGCGAGCTGGGATGTCCAGCCCCTCTAAGCGGAGATTCAGATGAGGGAAGAGATCAATGCATCAGCGAGACGCTCTCAGAAGAAGTGACGTCAATTAAACATCCACTGATACAAAATCTCATAGACAGCATTGGGCAAGACTCTATTGCTTTATGTAAAACTGAGCCATTTCTCAAAAGAACTTCACAACTCTGAGTGTTTAATGTCTGGTGAGGAGGGAAGACCATTACACTGAACGGGGTCTCTGTATCTGTGGTGTCTGTGACTGGTGAGCACAGTTCTATTTGAATAGTATACTGTTACAATGGCAGCACCTCTGTATCCCTGGGGCAAACTCATCCGTGAGTGTGGATTTAGGACAGCAAGGGGTGGATTTGCTCTTGTTGTGCAGCACTCTCTCTCTGCAACCTGAGGTCCACATCCCTGCCTGTGTCAACTCTAACCTCCCAGGTGGGGGCTTCTTTCATAGCCTTCTAAATTCAGTCTTTCCCCAGGATCCAGATAATGTGATGCCTCAAGTCAAAGAAGGACAATTGGAGTTTGTCACTGTTAAGTTGCCTGAACTCTCTGCGGATGGTTTTGTCCCTCACCTTTATGTATTTTACATGGGCACAGACAGTGACCAACTCCCACGGAAAATCTCAGTCTAATTTTCAAACTATGCCCAAGGGGGATGGATCCTAGCCCCGAGAAGCCATTCAGCTCAGTCCCAGAATCTCCCCGAGTTTCTCATGTAATGTGACCAGGAAAGACCCCATCACGGTTTGTTAGTGGCCTAGTAATCCATAAGCCCAGACCTGGAGTTATGAGTTCTCTACGAGAAGACACAGGTTTAAGGTGCTGGGGAGCAGGTACAGAGGAGATATCAGGGGTAAGTTTTTCACTTAGATGGTAGTGGGTGTGTGGAATCAGCTGCTGTCGGTGGTAGTGGAGGCAAACTCGTTGGAATCTTTTAAGAGACTTCTGGATGAGTACGTGGAATTTAATAGGATTGAGGGTTATAGATTGGCCTGGTAGGTGAGGATATGATCGATGCAACTTGTGGGCCGAAGGGCCTGTTTGTTCTATGTTCTAGGTAAATTCCACCACAGTGTCTGGGGAATTTAAATTGAGTGAATTAAATAAATACTGAATATAAAGCTAGCATCAATAGTGACCATGAAACTGCCACGTTATTGTTAAACTCCCATCTGGTTCTTTTCGGGGAGGAAATCTGCTGAATTGAATTTTTTGGCCGGGAAAATTTGGCCCTCAGCAAAATCTCTGTTTACTGTAGCAGGACCAGGGAATCCCACCGGAGTGGATGGCCGGATAATTCGAGGTTACTGAGGGAAGTCAGGTATATGGGGATAATGGGGGAGGAGGAGTCAGTGGAAAGTTAACCATGGTCTTATTGAAGGGCAGGATTAAGTTCAAAGGGCTGTGTTACATATCACTGTGTTATTTATCAAAACCTAGAAACTACTTAGCTTGGAACAATGCGTTATGTGTTCGTTTTCCAGAAAGCCACAAGCTGAGGATGATGTGAAGTATAACAGAACCAGCTTAATTTAGTTCATAGAATCATACAGCGCAGAAAGAGATTGATTATTATCATATGTATTAGCATGCAGTGAAAAGTATTTGTTTCCTGCGTGCTATACAGACAAAACATACTGTTCATAGAGAAAGAAATGAGAGAGTGCAGAATGTAATGTTACAGTCATAGCTAGGGTGTCGAGAAAGATCAACTTAAAGCAAGGTAAGTCTGTCCAAAAGTCTGACAGCGACAGGGAAGAAGCCGATCTTGAATCGGTCAGTACGTGACCTCAGACTTTAGTATCTTTTCCCTGACGGAAGTAGGTGAAAAAGAGAGTGTCCGGGGTGTGTGGGATCCTTAATTGTACTGGCTGCTTTGCTGAGGCAGCGGGAAGTGTAGACAGAATCAATGGATGGGAGGCTAGTTTGCGTGATGGATTGGGCTATATTGGGCTTTTGTAGTTCCTTGCGGTCTTGGGCAGAGCAGGAGCCAGACCAAGCTGTGATACAAGCAGAAAGAACACTTTCCAATGGAGCATCTGTAAAAATTGGTGAGAGTCGTAGCTGACATGCCAAATTTCCTTAGTTTTCTAAGAAAGCAGAGGCATTGGTAGGAGGTGGAAAGAAAGTGGGTGTAGGTGGAGGGCAGGAGAGATTACATCAGGAAAGGTTTAATGTTTTTAAAAAAAGCCAAAGGGAGTGACAATACTGTAAAGAAACAAGAGATGTGTTTCAATGAGACGGGAATGGCTGGATCACAACATGAAAAAAAATATAAAAAATGAGACAAAAAGCACTACCAACATTTTGGGGGTTACCTCTCGGGCAGGATTTTCTGGCTTTGGAGAACACTGCCAAAACATCCCACCCACAGTGGCAGCACTGGAAAGACGTCGGCTGAGAGGGGATCTATTAGAGGTATATAAGATTATGAGGGGTATAGATAGAGTAAATGGTGGTAAGCTTTTTCCACCATTAGAATCGGATAGAACGAGGGGTCACGGCCTTAGGGTGAGGGGGGCTATGTATAAGACGAATATTAGAGGGCATTTTTTCACACAAAGGGTAGTGGGGGTGTGGAATGCACTACCGAGTAAGGTGGTGGGAGCAGGCACGCTAGGGTTGTTTAAGGGTCTCTTGGACAGCCACATGAGCGGTCTGCAGATAGAGGGATATAGCAGGACTGTTTAAATACTTTAATTGTTTCCACAGGCTGTTCGGTCCACCTTGTTGACCAACAAGGTGCATGCATTCGGCAGGTCGTGCGAGGGCTGCTCCTGGATGTTACTTCAGGAGTGGCCTAGTGCTTCATGTCGTTAGTGTATGCTTAAACTGGACCATCAGATGGGCAACATGACAGCTCAGAGACTATTGCTGTTGCTGTGCAGACACATGGATTTGGGCCTGTGTCTGCGGGAGTTTGCGCGTTCTCCCCATGGTTGCGTGGGTTTTCTCCGGGTGCTCCGGTTTCCTCCCACATCCCAAAAATGTGCTGTTAAGCCATTTCAGAGACTTGGGTAGAGCAGGGACAAGAATGGATGTTGCAGGTTCCGGGGTTCAAATGCTTTAGTCAGAGTAGAGAAGGAGGTAGAGGAGGGGGGGAGTGGCATTATTAGTCAAAGACTGTATCACAGTGACAGAAAAGAAGTTTGATAAGGACTTGTCTGTTGAGGTAGTATGGGCTGAGATTAGAAACAGGAGAGGAGAGGTCACCCTGTTGGGAGTCTTTTATAGACCTCCTAAAAGTTCTAGAGAGGTTGAGGAAAGGATTGCAAAGTCAATTCTGGTCAGGAGTGAAAGTAATAGGGTAATTGTTATGGGGGACTTTAACTTTACTAATATTGATTGGAATAGCTATAGCTCTAGCTCGTTAGAGGGGTCAGTTTTCGTACAAAGTGTGCAGGAAGGTTTTTTGACTCAGTATGTAGATAGGCCAACTAGAGGTGAGGCTACATTGGATTTGGTGCTGGCAATGAGCCAGACCAGGTGTTAGGCTTGGAAGTTAGTGAACATTTTGGTGATAGTGACCACAATTCGGTTACGTTCACCTTAGTGATGGATAGGGATAGGCATGAAGCTGGGGGCAGTAGTTATAGCTGGGGGAAGGGTAATTATGAGGCCATTAGGAGAGAATTAGGGTGCATAGATTGGACTAGGAAACTACAGGGACTGGGAACATCTGGAATGTGGAGCTTATTCAAGGAGCAGCTGCTGCGAGTCCTTGATAAGTATGTCCCTGTCAGGCAAGGAGGAAATGGTCGAGTAAGAGAACCTTGGTGTACGAAAAAAGTTGATTTGCTGGTTAAAAGGAAAAAGGAGGCTTATGTCAGGATGAGGCTTGAAGGCTCGGTTAGTGCAATGGATAGCTATAGATTAGCCAGGAGGGAGCTAAACAGTGAATTGAGGAGAGCTAAGAGGGGACACGAGAAGACTTTGGCTGATAGGATTAAGGAGAATCCTAAAGCTTTCTTTAGATATGTTAAGAATAGAAGATTGGTTAGGACAAGATTAGGGCCAGTCATAGACAGCAGTGGGAAGTTGTGCGTGGAGCCTGAAGAGATTGGAGAGGCACTGAATAAATATTTCTCTTCGGTATTCACGCAGGGAGATGTAAATGTAGTTATGGAGAACACTGAGGTACAGGTTGCAAACTGGAAAGTATTGAAGTAGATAGGGAGGATGTGCTAGATATTCTCGAGGGTTTGAAGTTGGATAAGTCCCCTGGGCCGGACGGGATTTACCCTAGGATTCTCTGGGAGGCAAGAGAGGAGATTGCAGAGCCTCTGGCTCTGATCTTCAGGTCGTCGTTGGTTACGGGTGTGGTTCCGGAGGACTGGAGGATAGCGAATGTGGTCCCATTGTTCAAGAAGGGGAAGAGAGACCTTCCAGGGAATTATAGGCCAGTGAGTCTTACTTCTGTTGTGGGCAAAGTATTGGAGAGAATTATTAGGGATAGGATTTATAGTTATTTAGAGAGAAATGAATTGATTGGGGATAGTCAGCATGGTTTTGTGAAGGGTAGGTCGTGCCTTACTAACCTCATTGAGTTTTTTGAAAAAGTGACTAAAGAGGTGGATGGGGGTAAGGCGGTTGATGTGGTATATATGGACTTTAGTAAGGCGTTTGATAAGGTGGCCCATGGAAGACTTCTGCAGAAAATGCAGATGTATGGGATAGAGGGTGATTTAGCTAATTGGGTTAGGAATTGGCTAGCAGATAGAAGACAGAGGGTGGTGGTTGATGGGAGATATTCATCTTGGAGTTCGGTGACAAGTGGTGTACCTCAGGGGTCTGTTTTGGGGCCCCTGCTGTTTGTAATTTTTATAAATGATCTGGATGAGGGTATTGAAGGATGGATTAGTAAATTTGCAGATGACACTAAAGTCGGTGGAGTGGTAGATAGTGAAGAGGGGTGTTATAGTTTGCAGAGAGACTTGGACAAGTTGCAGAGCTGGCCGAGAGGTGGCAAATGGAGTTTAATGTGGAAAAGTGTGAGGTAATGCACTTTGGCAGGAATAATAAATGTGTAGAGTATAGGGCTAATGGTAGGATTCTTAATAGTGTTGATGAACAGAGGGATCTTGGTGTATATGTGCATAGATCCCTGAAAGTAGGCAGTCAAGTCGATAAGGTTGTTAAGAAGGCATATGGAGTCTTAGCTTTTATTGGTAGTGGGATTGAATTTCGGAGCCGCAACGTCATGTTGCAACTGTACAAAACTCTAGTGCGGCCGCACTTGGAGTATTGTGTGCAGTTCTGGTCCCCACATTATAAGAAAGATGTGGAGGCATTGGAGAGGGTACAGAGGAGGTTTACCAGGATGTTGCCTGGTATGGAGGGCAGGTCTTATGAAGAGAGGCTGAGGGATTTGAGGTTGTTTTCGTTAGAAAGGAGGCGGCTAAGAGGGGACCTTATCGAAACATATAAGATGATTAGAGGTTTAGATAGGGTGGACAGTGATAGCCTTTTTCCTAGGATGGAGAAAGCTAGCACGAGGGGACACAGCTTTAAATTAAGGGGTGATAGTTATAGGACGGATATCAGAGGTAGGTTCTTTACCCAAAGGGTGGTTCGGGAGTGGAATGCCCTGCCTGCAGCAGTTGTAGATGCGCCAAGTTTGGTGGCGTTTAAGAGGTTAGTTGATAAGTATATGGAAGAGAAGGGAATGGTTTAGTTTGGAGGGTCATTGCTTTTCATATTGGTCGGCGCAACATCGAAGGCCGAAGGGCCTGTTTTGTGCTGTAATGTTCTATGTTCTATATTGGTCTCTATATGTCATTAAGACATTAGGACGGCGGCGGGGGCTCGTTGGGCTGAAGGGCCTGTTTCCTGTGCTGTGTTGTTCTTTGTTCTTTGTTCAGTGTGTACAATAGTTTCACATGGTGAGTGTCTGGAACAAGTTGCTAGAGGTAATAATAGAAGCGGGTACAATTTTGTCTTTTAAAAAAACATTTAGATAGTTACATGGGTACAACGGGTATAGAAGGATATGGGACAAATGCGGGTAACTGAGATTAGCTTAATGGTTTAAAAATAAGGGCGGCACGGACAAGTTGGGCCAAAGGCCTGTTTCCATGCTGTAAACCTCTATGACTCTATGACTCCAAGAGGACAGAAATAGGAATGAAATTAAAACAGAGAAGAGTGAAATGATTTATTTTGGTAGGCAGAATGAGAAGAGGCAATATAAATGGAAGATATAATCCTAAAGTAAGTGTAGAGGCAGAAGGACCGGGCTGTATATGTGCATAAATCATTAAAGGTGATGGGACAGGTTGAGAGCATCCTAGGCTTTACCAATAGGGTCACAGCGTATGAAAACAAAGAAGCTATGATAAGCTCATTTAAAACTGATTCAACCTCAACGAGAGCATTGTGACTCGTTCTGAACATCTGAAAGATGAAACTCTTTTTGAAAGATATGATGGTATTAGGGAGTACAAGGAAGATTTATGAGAATGGTGACTGGGAAGGAATGGTGATATATTCCAAGTCAGGATGGTGAGAGCCTTGGAGGGGAACTCACAGGTGGTGGTGTTCCCATGTATCTAATCCTCATCTCCTTCAAGATGTAAGTGGCTGTAGTTTGGAAGGTGCTGTCTCAGGATCTTTGGTGAATTGCTGCAGTGCATCTTGTAGATAATACACACTGCTTCTACTGAGCATCGATGATGGACGGACATTGACGAAAGAGATCACAGGAAAATATTAACTTAATGTGTATAACCTCATCAAGATCCCAATCAAATAAAGTCAATACTTTTCTGTACCGGTACCAACAAACTTACATAATGCTTTGATAAGAGTCTAGGCTCTCAGTTAAGCATACATAATAAGGCTCTGTTGTGAACCCAGAGAGGGTCTTCCTCCGTCAGTAGCAAACTTCCAGCCTTATATGCCTGTATATCACTCTTAATAAAATCAAAATATTTTGAATGATGGAATTCTGAAATTAAAACAAAAAGTGCTGGAAATACACAACAGATCTGACAGCATCTGTGAAGGGAAAAACATATTTAATATTGAGTTAAATGTGACTCTTCTTCAGAACTAAGGAACGCAAAAATATGATGGGCTTTATGTCATTGAAAGGGGAAGGGGGAGGAAGAAAAGGAAAGGCCTGGGATAGTGTAAAGATGGGAGATGTTTAATAACAAAGATGTCATGGAACAAAAGATACTCTTAGGGATCATTTCTACAGTGTTTTCCTAGAGAAATGTGACCTTTCAGCTTCATTTGAAACAATTTTTTAAAGCAGCATCTCGGCCTTTTGGCTAAGATGCAGATGAGATCAAGCCTTGGAGAAGGAGCTACAGTTACTCCGATCAGCTTGGATCATGTAGACCAAGCCCAAGACAGGAGGTGAGAGGCCTGTCTTGTCAGCTTGGATTGGGAATGTCCCAACTTGTTGGGACTCTGAATTGGCTTTAATTGGATTGGAATAAAGATTAAAAAAAAGGCAAAGTGAGTGGTAATATTAACACTCCATTAACAAATTGTATCATTTATATTCTTTATAAGAATCTGTCCACGACAGTAACAACATTTCAAGGGGTATTGATAGAAAAGATTCTGTTGGAATGTAAGCAGATACAATATCCTGGAGAACAAATTCAAACAAACACTTGCATTCATACAACACCCTTAATGTAAAATACATACAGCTAGCAGTTATCAAATAGTAATTGACAGGGAAGGAAAGCAGTTCAAAGGGCTGAATGGCTGACTCCTGCTCCAATTTTGTCTGTTTCTACGAATGTGAGCCATGGAGGGAGAAATTAATGGGGGAATAATCAAAGCCTGACTGAAAATATGTGTTTCTGGAAGATTAGGCTGTCCGGAAGGGGGTTGAGGATGACTTGTTCCCACTCAGGCTCAGTGCCTTCTGAGGGGAGATGTAAATCCAATGCACAACCTGCAGAATCCGCCACGTGTGGAGCTGGTGGTGTTTGGAGAGTTGTTTTGGAGGTTGTCCACTCCCTCCTCAACTTCATCTCCTCAGGTTCCTGTTCAAATCTCTCACTGTGTCTGTACCAGCTCCATTTTGGTTGTTCATAAGCCTCGGACTCCCATGAGCCAGTGAGGGTGTTTAATCTCTTCAGGGATGCTTTGAGGATATCCCTAAAGCCTTTCCCCTGTCTCCTACTGAGACAGAATTCCAAGTAGAACATTGGTTTGTGAGTCTAGCATAAGGATCATGAGCCTTGGGAGTTCTCTGGGAAATGTGTAAATTGTCGATGATATTGATGTGTTTGTTTTATCCTACAGGTACTTTGGTCCGCTTTATTATGTAACAAGGGGCATACACGTAATGGGTTATGTGAGGGCTGCTCTTGAATTTTTCAAGAGTATCCTAGTGCTTCACGTCGTTAGTGTACGCTTGACCTGGACCATTTGATGGGCGACAAGACAGCTCAGTGACTATCGCTGTGCTGTGCAGATACATGGATTCGGGCCCTGTGTCTGTGGGAGTTTGCGCATTCTCCCCGTGCTTGTGTGGGTTTTCTCCCACATCCCAAAGATGTGCTCTTAGGCTGATTGGTGTAACAAATTGTCCCTAAATTAGTCTCCGCCTCAATCTGGTTTCCAATGTGGAGTGCCGTTAGCGTAGACGAGGGTCATGGGTGGAAGAGGGAACTCACACTGTTAAAATGGCAGTGTGGGCTCGTTGGGCCGAAGGCCCTGTTTCCCGTGCTGTCTTGTTTTTGTAAAACATCCTAAAGTCCTTCGTGGGAGTGTTATAAAACAAAATGTGACAGCGACCACAGAAAAAGACGTCGGCGGAATTTTGCCGACCTACCTGGAATTGGAATGGGCAAGGGGCGGGCAATGGATATGTCTGTTGACCTCGGCGGGATTTCCAGTCTCGGGATGAGTGAGGCCATTAGAATCCCACCCATTAGGTCAGATGACCAAAAGCTTGGTCAAAGAGGTCAGTTTTAAGCAGGAGAGTGAGGTGAAGAGGTGTAGGGAGGCAATTCCCAAACATGTGGCCCACATAGCTGAAGGCAAGGCAGGCAATGGTGGAGCGATTAATACCAGGAATGGGCAAGAGGCCAGAATTAGAGAAACGCCAGTGTCCCAGCGGATTGTGGAGTGGAGAAAGTTACAGAGGTAGGAAAGGACGGAGGGAACTGATTTCAAGGATGCGAATTTTAAAACCAAGGCATTGTTTGACCAATATAGATTAGCGAGCCCAGGGGGGGCTGGGGAAACAGGAATTGCGTTAAGACAAGACATAAGCAGCGGAATTTTGGGTGACCTGAAGTTTAGGAGGCTAGAATTTGGCAGAGCAACAGGAAAGCTCTGGGATAATCAAGTCTAAAGATAATGCAGGCGTGCCTGAGTTTTTGAACAGCAAATGAGTTAAAATAGGGGCAAAATCCCGTCATGTATGGAAGTGGAATTTATTTAAACTCTATTTGTTCAGAATCTCATATCGGACAACATTCTCATTCCTTGTCTGTACCATTTCCAAAGCAAATATATCCTGGAGGGAATTCTCTGGCCTCCCAGCCACATGTCTCGGTGGAGGGAGATGGTGTGCTATTTACTGCTGGCTGGATTCTCTACTCTCACTGCCATCAATGGGATCACCCACTGATGTCACCCCAGACTGCCAGGAAACCTGTGGGAGCTGGACCAGAGAACCCCGTAGGCATGAAGAGCTGGAGAATTCTCCCCCAACTGTTGTAAATGTGGAGACTATATGCAGCGTTGTAGGTGGAGCTTTGCAAAGCCCTGTAATATTGGAGCGAAACTTCCTTATTCTCATTCAAAATCTCCTTGCAATTGATACCAACACCACATATGCTTTCTTTGCAAATGAACATTTTGTTTGACACTTCCCCCAATGTCTTTTGGAAATCCAAGCATCCTACCTCTACTGGTTCCCCTTTATCCACACTGCCAGTTTCAAATATGATCCCTTTTGAAGATAAACCATCAGATTCTGGGTATTTCTCAGAGTTTAATTCCTTAAGTCTTTCAAATGTCTTTTTCTTTTCTGATATTAATGATATTGAGCTGAGTTCCAGGATGATATGTTTCCTGTAGGGGTGGGCATTAAAATTGGGTGGGCTCTCATCCCACAACTTTCCCACTCACCCAGTAGCTCTCAACCATAATATGGGGGGAGGTGGGGGAGGTTGCATGGCTGCCGACACTGGCAGCGCACTCACCGACACTGGCACCCCACCCACCGACACTGGCAGCCCACCCACCGACACTGGCAACACACTCACCGACACTGGCACCCCACCCACCGACACTGGCACCCCACCCAACCACCGACACTGGCAACACACTCACCGACACTGGCACCTCACCCACCGACACTGGCACCCCACCCACTGACACTGGCAGCCTACCCACCAACACTGGCAGCCCACCTACAGACACTGGCAGCCCACCCACCGACACTGGCACACCACCCACCGACACTGGCAACCCACTCACCGACACTGGCAACCCACCCATCGACACTGGCAACCCACCCACCGACACTGGCACCCCATCACCGACACTGGCAACCCACCCACTGACACTGGCAACCCACCCACCGACACTGGCAACCCACCTGCATATTGAAATGAAAAATTCAGGATTAATCAGGCTTGTTCTCAGGCCTATTGACTCTAAAAACTTGCTTCCCATTTGACATGGGTAGCAGGATAAGAGCAGAAGCCTGAGTCCTAAACTGAGATATTCAATGGGTGGGGAGGATGGGGATGATCACCCCTTAGGCTGTTCAACCCCTTTGCTGATTGTGGGAAGTTTCCCCATTAGACTGAACCCCCCCCCCGCCCCCCACACAGCTTCCTCCCTTAAACTCACCTCACCAACCCCCACCCCTCTCACTACCCTTCCCAAAGCCTCCTGGCCCAAGACCTCAGACTTAACTGCACCAGAGATCAAACGCTCGGGGTCCGATCATCACCAACAATCCCAACAGCAGCCACTGAGGACCTCCTGGAACTACTGGGACTTAGGAGGCTACCAGCCAATCCGATTGCGGCATCTCCAGAGGGTAGAACTTCTGCCCCAAGAGGGGCATAGGTCCCACTTGTCTTATTAAGCAGAGCTTTATGGCTGTGGGGCTGGAATTCTCAGCTCCAAGCTAACATGGTTTGCAGAGATCATGCCCCATATTGTTCCACCCAATAAGTCCCTCACTCTTTCGTTATTCTCTGTTTCTGGGATGTAATTTGTGTTTTCTACCCTAAAGACCCATACAAAATATTTGTTTAATGCGCCTTCCATTTCACCATTCTTCATTCATGTATTTGCCTCCAAGGGAACCAGCATTTACTTTAGCTACTCTCCTCCTTTTTATGTTCTTATTAAAACTTTTACAATCTGTTTTTATATTCTTGGGCTAGTTTACTCTCGTGTTCTATCTTTTCCTCTTTTATTGACTCTTTGCTGGTTTCTAAACCAATCCCAATCCTCAGGCTTTACTGCTATTCTTTGCAATATTATAAGACTCTTCCTTCAATCTAACACTACCCTCATTATCTACCATGATTTGATCTTTTTCACTGAGATTTTGTTTTTTAATGGAATACATTATTGTTGACATTTCTGAATTGTTCTTTGAAGCAAGTTGCGGACTTGCAGAGGAGTTGAGGTAAAGGGTGTAGCCAATATGTAGAAAACAATTTATGACCCAAATCAACATTTACCCCACATAAACTTCACATGCCTGTGTGTTTGAACAAGTTATTTCATCCTCCCATTGATGGCAAGGACACAGTGGTTAGTGCTGCTGCCTCACAGCACTAGAGTTCAATTCTGGCCTCAGGTCACTGTCTGTATGGAGTTTGCACATTCTTCCTGTGTCTGCATGGGTTTTCCTCCCACAGTTCAAAGATGTGCGGGTTAGATGGATTACCCCATAGTAAATGCATGGGATTATGGGCATAATCCATGGGCAGGGAGACGAGCAGGGGAAGGGCGAGCTTGGGCAAAATGTTCTTTTGGAGATATCGGTGCAGACTCAATGGGCTGAATGGCCCCCATCTGCACTGTAGTGATTCTATGACCGGAACTCAACCACCTACCCAGAATTGGAACGGGTCTGACAATGGAAATCTCTGTTGACCTGGGGCAGAAATTTCTAGTCTCGCTCGAGCGAGTCTGTAATATCCTGCCCAATGATTATTAAGTCACTGATTAAAGTGCACACGTGTGGCGGTTTGTATATCATCAACAATGTTTGAGCACTAAAGGGGTTAAAATGTTAAAGCTACAAGCCTGCTTCCTGGTGGAGGATCTGGAAAGGTGTACACTGTGGGATTTTCACAGCAACTTTGCAGTGTTACATGTGACAATAATTAATAAACTTAGACTTAAAATTTAAACTTTAGACATGGTTTGTGAACCTCTGGTTTAGATAACATGGCTCCACTTAGTGGCTGGGTTGTGTAATGACTGGGTAACAATGGATACTTTCAATTATTCATCTCAATGTAGGAATTTGATTAAAAAATTTGAAACCCTCAACCCATCTTGAGGTCAGCGGACCTTTCCATGGTCTGCTCCTCACCTGCTCTGATTCCCATTGTGCGTGTGTGTGGGGGGGCGGTGGATGGTAAAATTGGTCCAAATGCTTCTGTCCTTGGTTCTCCTGTAAAGCAATTCTAAACACCTACCTTCAGATCAAAGTCTTGATCACTTATCTTAACATTTCTGTTTGAATTACGTGTCACATTCTGTCCTGTAACACGCCTGCGGAGATGTTTGGAAGGTTTTGCCATGTTAAGTGTGCTACAGAAAGGTGAATTATTGTTGAGGAAATGCCACATTCTGGATGTTATTGCAGTGTATGACTATAAGCTGTGACTGAGGTTTGGCCTATAGTTCTAAAGCTCTGTGATGGCAAAGAACAAAGAAATGTACAGCACTAGGGCCCTTTTGGCCCTCCACGCCCACATTAATCATGATACCAACTTAAAGTAAAACCATATGCACTTACAGAGTCCATATCCTTCCATTCCCATCCTATTCATATATTTGTCTAATTGCCCCTTAAATGCCGCTATCATATCTGCTCCCACCACCTTCCTGGGCAGCGCGTTTCAGAATTCACCACCCTCTGTGTAAAAAAATGCGTACATTTCCTCTAAATTTTTCCCCACGCACCTTAAACCTACATCCCCTACTACTTGACTTTTTTACCCTAGAAAAGAACATCTGTCTATCCACTCTGATCGTGTGACTCATGATCTTGTAAACCTCTATCAGGACAACCCCTCAACCTCTGTCATTCCAGTGAGAACAAACCAAGTTTCTCCAACCTTTCCTCGTAGCTAATACCCTCCAGACCAGGCAACATCCTGGTGAACCTCTTCTGTACTCTCTCCAAAGTGTCCATATCCTTCTGGTAGTGTGGTGGCCAAAATTGTACACAATATTCTAAATGAGGCCCAACTAAGGTTCTGTACAGCTTAGCATGACCCACCAACTTTTAATACAATGTCCTGATTGATGAAGACAAAAGTGCCTTCTGCGTTGCCACTTTCAGTAACTGGTGGACATGTATGCCCAGATCCCCCTGCCTGTCAATATTCCTCATAAATCAAATTCAGGAGGCCTGCATACAATTGGCAGAAATTGAAGTGATTCCCTCAGTTGTTAAGTCTCTGAGGCCAGCCAGTCACCAAGCATTCCAGAACTTGGAAGCAAAATGGTACACTGTGTAAAAGACTGCACAGGTTTCTCGCCAGGATGGTCAGGTGCCAGTTTCTTCCCTGTTACTGGCAAAGCACATCCCTCCTGCCCTCTCCGCGTGAGTCTGAATTTACCAGAAGTGCCAATTTTCAGAGTATAAAGCATCAAAACAACGTTAATGTGAACACTTTAGGAGGTGAAGGAGATGCAGTTTAATGCATTCAGAGCTGTTCACTTAGCAAATACAACTTTTTATTTGGATTCCCCAGATGGAATTAAAGACTTTGTAACTTGGCTTTGTCTAACCATCCAAGAGTGTATCCTTGCTGATAGCCAGTGATTTCTGCTCATTTCAGAATTCCCAAATCACCAGGAAATAAAGTGATTATGATTAACTAGGAAAGCATTGGGAGGGCTATACTGTTCTTTAGAGAGAAAGATTCGGAATACAAATCTGGAATTGAGCTTTTTGATAAGAAGGAATCATTATATTATATTCCATGTATAATTCACCATCAGAAAAACATTTATAACCTAAATGAATGGATACTATATAACATGCCCCCTCCCAACCTACCCTACCCCCACCTGCACCCCCAACCCTGATTTGAGCCAAATGCAAATTAGTTATAACAAAATTACTTATTTAATATTCATTTTCACCTAATTTGATTCACTCCCTGTGAACTCTTGAAAGGTGATGGGCCCTGATAATATCTTGGCTTCAGTGTCGAGGACTTTGTTTTACTTGTTCATGGGATGTGGGTCCCTCTGGCTAGACCTGCAGTTATTGCCCATCCCTAATTGCCCTTTGAGAAGATGGTGCCTTCAAACACCCTCACTCTATGTGGTGTAGGTACAACCACAGTGCTGTTAGGGAGGGAATTCCAAGATCTTGACCCGATGACATTGAAGGAACGGCTGATATATTTCCAAGGGTGATACAGGTGTGCGATTTGAAGGGGAAACTGCAGGTTAGGTGTTCCCATGCACATGCTGCTTTTGTCATAGAGGTCACGGATTGAGATGGTGCTTCAAAGGAGGCTTGGAAAATGATTGCTATGTATTTTGTCAATGGTACAAACAACTAGGACTGCCCCCCTCCTTTGTCCTATTCTTGAAATCCTGTGCCTTTACCATGGCTAACTTACATATCTTTGGACACTAAAGGGAAATTTAGCATGGCCAATCCATTTAACCTGCATATTCCTGGACTATTATTGGAGCTGAACTCATCCAGGCAAGTGGAGAATATTGCATCACACTATTGGCCTGTTACATTACTACATTGTTCCAAACTAACTTAGGAGTACTTTTGTTCCTGTGTGTTCACACGTACATCAAGTCTCCCAGATCATTCACTGCTGCTCTATAGTTAATGCACCAAAGTACCAATCTATCATTCTGTAACTCACAGAAATCTGGAAATTGATGAAATCTCTGCTGTTCATGTCTAGAAATGTGATTATTTTGAATTTCAGGAAACTACAAGACACAACATGGTGGCAGCCAGTTTAATGACTTGGGTATGTTGGGTATAATGGCTGTGTTGCTCTTTGTTCTTTGGTAAAGACACAATTAGATGGGAAGAGACAGTGAGTTTAACATTGGTAGTACATCAGTAAACAACATCAGAAAGAATGATGAAAAATTAAATTAAACGCTTGTTACCTGACTGAGGAAAGCATTAGTAAAAGTTACATGAACTCTAGCACAAATACAGATAAGGATAATTAGGGATGGGCAACAAATGATGTCCTTGTCAGTGATACCCACATCCCATGGAAGAACAAAAAAGGTTTAGAGCTAATCAGCATCACAGAGACAGAATGGATAAAGGTGGATAAAGTTTGAAGAATACAGTTTGTAATAATTTTCTGGAGCAATATGTTGTCAAACCAACTAGGGATAAAGCTACTTTAGATCTGATGTTGTGCAACAAAACAGGGTTAATTAATAATCTCATCATAAAAGATCCACTTGGAAATAGCAAACATACTTCAATCAAATTCTATATCAGGTTTGAGATTGACATGCTCCATCCCAAACAAGTGTCTTAAACAAAGTCAACTGCAGCGGTGGGAAGAGGGAACAGGCTACATTTGAAGTGTAAATAGGCTAAATACAAAAAATAAACAGCAAAAAACAGTTAAAGAATCAATTCAAAATTTTCAACAATGGTATATTTCGTTAAGTCACAAAATCTCAGCAAGAAATATCCACCCATGGTTTACTGGAGAATCTAAGGTTAGTATTAGAATAAAACTAGAACTAATAATGTTGCCAAGAGTGATAGTTAGCTAAAGGGATTGGGAGAGTTTTAGAAACCAGCAAATTGTATCCAAATAGCTGATGAAAAGGGAAAATGGAATATGTGGAGAAGCTAGCTGGAAAGATAAAAGCAGATTGTAAAAACTTTTAATGGATTAAATTAATGAGAATAAATGTTTAAATAAAGTTTATCTACTAGTGTTGCAACTGGGCTTACATTGCAATGAAGTTACTGTGAAAATCCCCTAGTCACCTTTTTCCTCTTCACCCTGATGAAGAGGATAACCTTGAAAGCTTGTGAGTTTACTATCAAATAAATCGGTTGAACTTAAACCTGGAGTTGTCAGACTTCTTACTGTGTTTACCCCAGTCCAACGCCGACATCTCTACATCATGACTACACGGACTTTAGCAAGGCCTTTGACAAGATACTGCGTGGTAGGTTGTTGCATAAGATTAAATCTCATGGGATCCAGGGTGAGGTATCTAAATGGATATAAAATTGGCTCTTGACAGAAGCCAGAGGGTGGTTGTAAAGGTTTTTTTTTTCAAACCGGAGGCCTGTGACCAGTGGTGTGCCTCAGGGATTGGTGATGGGCCCACTGTTATTTGTCATTCATGTTAATAATTTGGATGAGAATGTAGGAGGCATGGTTAGTAAGTTTGCAGATGACATCAATTTTGATTCCATAATGGATAGTGAAGAAAGTTATCTTGGATTGCAACAGGATCAGTTGGGCAGTGGGCTGACAACCGGCAGATGGAGTTTAATTTAGATAAATGCGAGGTAATGCATTTTGGTAGATTGAACCAGGGCAGGATTTAGATAGTTAATAGCAGACCACTGGGGAGAGTTACAGAACAAAGAGATCTAGGAGTACAGGTTCATAGCTCCTTGAAAGTGGAGTCACAGGTGCAAAGAGTGGT
Organism: Sphyrna mokarran; assembly: GCA_024679065.1. NCBI lineage: Eukaryota > Metazoa > Chordata > Chondrichthyes > Carcharhiniformes > Carcharhinidae > Sphyrna > Sphyrna mokarran. The sequence goes on from JAGIQG010000027.1 coordinate 36,947,480, forward strand.
GAAGAAGGCATTTGGCATGCTTGGTTTCATCGGTCAGAACACTGAATACAGGAATTGGTCTGCCTTATTGAAGTTGTACAAGACATTGATAAGGCCACACTTGGAATACCGTGTACAGTTCTGATCACCCTATTATAGAAAGGGTATTATTAAACTAGAAAGAGTGAAGAGATTTGCTAGGATGCTACTGGAACTTGATGGTTTGAGTTACAACAAGAAGCTGGATACATTGGGACATTATTCTCTGGAGCGTAGAAGGCTGATTTTATAGAGTTAATAAAATAATGAGGGGCACAGATCAGCTAGATAGTCAATATCTTTTCTCAAAGATAAGGGAATCTAAAACTAGAGGACATAGGTTTAAGATGAGAGGGGAGGGATACAAAAATGTCCAGAGGAGTAATTTGTTCACACAGAGGATGGTGAGTGTCTGGAACAAGCTGCCAGAGGTAGTAGTAGAGGTGGGTACAATTTTGTCTTTTAAAAAGCATTTAGATAGTTACATCGGTAAAATGGGTATCGCAGGATATGGGCCAAATGTGGGCAGTTGGGATTAGAACATAGAACATAGAACATAGAACATTACAGCACAGAACAGGCCCTTCGGCCTTCGATGTTGCGCCGACCAATATAAAAAGCAATGCCCCTCCAAACTAAACCATTCCCTTCTCTTCCATATACTTATCAACTAACCGCTTAAACGTCACCAAACTTGGCGCATCTACAACTGCTGTAGGCAGGGCATTTCACTCTCTAACCACCCTTTGGGTAAAGAACCTGCCTCTGATATCCGTCCTATAACTATCACCCCTTAATTTAAAGCTGTGTCCCCTTGTGCTAGCTTTTTCCATCCTAGGAAAAAGGCTATCACTATCCACCCTATCTAAACCTCTAATCATCTTATATGTTTCGATTAGGTCCCCTCTTAGCCGCCTCCTTTCTAACGAATACAACCTCAAATCCCTCAGCCTCTCCTCATAAGACCTGCCCTCCATACCAGGCAACATCCTGGTAAACCTCCTCTGTACCCTCTCCAAAGCCTCCACATCTTTCTTATAATGCGGGACCAGAACTGCACACAATACTCCAAGTGCGGCCGCACTAGAGTTTTGTACAGTTGCAACATGACGTTGCGGCTCCGAAATTCAATCCCTCTACCAATAAAAGCCAAGACTCCATATGCCTTCCTAACAACCTTCTCGACCTGACTGCCTACTTTCAGGGATCTATGCACATACACACCAAGATCACTCTGTTCATCTAGACTACTAAGAATCCTACCATTTGCCCTATACTCTACACATTTATTATTTCTGCCATAGTGCATTACCTCACTTTTCCACATTAAACTCCATTTGCCACCTCTCGGCCCAGCTCTGCAACTTGTCTAAGTCCCTCTGCAAACTATAACATCCCTCTTCACTATCTACCACTCCACCGACTTTAGTGTCATCTGCAAATTTACTAATCCATCCTTCAATACCCTCATCCAGATCATTTATAAAAATTACAAACAGCAGGGGCCCCAAAACAGACCCCTGAGGTACACCACTTGTTACCGAACTCCACGATGAATATCTCCCATCAACCACCACCCTCTGTCTTCTATCTGCTAGCCAATTCCTAACCCAATTAGCTAAATCACCCTCTATCCCATACATCTGCATTTTCTGCAGAAGTCTTCCATGGGCCACCTTATCAAACGCCTTACTAAAGTCCATATATACCACATCAAACGCCTTACCCCCATCCACCTCCTTAGTCACTTTTTCAAAAAAATTAGTTTAGTGGTTAATAAAAAAAGAAGGATGGCATGAACAAATTGGGCCACAGGGTCTGTGTCCATGCTGTAAACTTCTATGACTCAATGATTCTATCCCTGGCACTGTGAGACAGCAGTGCTAACCAACGTGCTGAGTAGCTAAAATAGTCATTGTTCTTTTGAAGCAGAGACAGGAAAAACTATGATAGTAAATTAAAAAGACTTTGAAAAACATTACATTCTGTCTTTAGAGTAGAGACACACCAGAAATAGAGGCTGATCAAGCAGGTAATAAGAGCAAGGAAATTTAGATAATTAATATAAGCAGAGAAAAGGTTTTGGAATCTTAAGGGACTAAAATCCAATGAAGGCCTTCACCCTCGGGTTCCAAAGGAGATGATGGATACACCAACTCTGATTTTCCACAATTTCCTGGATTCTAGAAATTTTCCAGTGGATTGAAAATGAGCAACTACAACATTGCTATTCAAGAAAGGAGCGAGAGGAGAGAAGGGGAACTACAGGCCAATTAGCTTGGCATCAGTCATCAGGGAAATACTGTTATCTATTATTAAGGAAGTCATAACAATACACTTGAAAATCATCACATTATCAGACAGAGTCAGTATGGATTTATAGACAGGGAATGGTGTTTGACAAATTTATTAGAATTTCTTCAGAATGTAGCTGTAGGGTAGATAAAGGGGAACCAGTAGATATAGTAGACTTGGATTTCCAAAAAAACAATTCGGGGAGGTATCAAACAACATGTTATTATGCAAAAAAAAAGGGCTTGTGGAGTTGGGAGTAATATATTAACATGGTTAGAAGATTTGTTAATGGAAAGAAAGCAGAGAGTAGGGATAAATGGGGTATACTCAAGTTGACAGGTTGTGACATGTGAATGTCACAGAGTTTTGTACAGTTGTAACATAACCTCACGGCTCCTAAATTCAATCCCTCTACTAATAAAAGCTAACACACCGTACGCCTTTTTAACAACTTTATCAACCTGGGTGCCAACTTTCAAAGAGCTATGTACTTGTACCCCAAGATCCCTCTGCTCAACAACGCTATTAAGGGTCCTTCCATTAACCCTGTCCACCCTATCTAAACCTCTAATCATCTTATATGTTTCAATAAGGTCTCCTCTTAGCCGCCTTCTTTCTAATGAAAACAACCTCAAATCTCTCAGTCTCTCTTCATAAGACCTGCCCTCCATACCAGGTAACATCCTGGTAAACCTCCTCTGTACCCTCTCCAATGCCTCCACATCTTTCTTATAATGTGGGGACCAGAACTGTACATAATACTCCAAGTGCGGCCGCACTAGAGTTTTGTACAGTTGCAACATGACGTTGCGGCTCCGAAATTCAATCCCCTACCAATAACAGCTAAGACTCCATATGCCTTCTTAACAACCTTATCGACTTGATTGCCAACTTTCAGGGATCTATGCACATATACACCTAGATCCCTCTGTTCGTCAACACTATTAAGAGTCCTACCATTAGCCCTATACTGTACACATTTGTTATTCCTGCCAAAGTGAATTACCTCACACTTTTCCGCATTGAACTCCATTTGCCACCTCTCGGCCCAGCTCTGCAACTTGTCCAAGTCTCTCTGCAAACTATAACACCCCTCTTCGCTATCTACCACATGGACAGGGATCACGGGTAGAGGTGGGAACATCAGGATGGCGGTGCGGGCTCGTTGGGCCGAAGGGCCTGTTTCCCGTGCTGTTTTGTTCTTGGTTCTTTGTTCTATCCTCAATATGATACAATTTACAATCTGAACCAATCATAGAGGGAGCTTTACTCTGTATCTAACAGTGCTGTACCTGTCCTGGGAGTGTTTGATGGGGGGACAGTGCAGAGGAAGCTTTACTCTGTATCTAACCCTGTGCTGTACCTGTCCTGGGAGTGTTTGATGGGGGGACAGTGTAGAGAAAGCTTTACTCTGTATCTAACCCCATGCTGTACCTGTCCTGGGAGTGTTAGATGGGGGGACAGTGTAGAGGGAGCTTTACTCTGTTTCTAACCCCATGCTGTACTTGTCCTGGGAGTGTTTAATGGGGAACAGTGTAGAGGGAGCTTTACTCTGTATCTAACCCTGTGTTATACCTGTCCTGGGAGTGTTTGATGGGGACAGTGAAGAGGGAGCTTTACTCTGTATCTAACCCTGTGCTGTACCTGTCCTGGGAGTGTTTGATGGGGGGACAGTGTAGAGGGAGCTTTAGTCTGTATCTAACCCTGTGCTGTATCTGTCCTGGGAGTGTTTGATGGGGGGACAGTATAGACGGAGCTTTATTCTGTATCTAATCCCATGCTGGTAGAGCTGAAAAAGGAAATTAGGAGAGCCAGAAGGGGTCATGAGAAGGCCTTGGCGGGTAAAATTAAGGAGAATCCCAAGGCCTTCCACAAATATGTGAAAAGTAAAAGGATGAGAAGAGAAGGGATAGGGCCTATAAAAGGTGAAGGGAGAAAAGTCTGTGTGGAACCGGAAGAAATGGCAGAGGTGCTTAATGAGTACTTTGCCTCGGTATTCACAGTGGAAAGTGATCTGGAAGGTTGTACTGCAGGTTTGCGGCAGACTGAAAAGATTGAGTATGTGGATGTTAAGAAAGAGGAGGTGTTAGAACTTTTAGATTCTATCAAGATAGACAAGTAGCCATGACCGAATGGGATGTACCCCAGGTTATTGTGGGAGGTGAGGGAAGTGGTTGCAGAACCCCTGGCGATGATCTTTGCGTCGTCCATGGAAACAGGAGAGGTTCCGGAGGATTGGAGGATTGCGGATGTGGTTCCTATTTTCAAGAAAGGGAACAGGGATAGTCCAGGAAATTACCGACCGGTGAGTCTGACCTCAGTGGTTGATAAGCTGATGGAGAGGCTTCTGAGGGACAAGATTTATGAGCATTTGGAGAAGTTTAGACTGATCAGAAATAATCAGCATGGTTTTGTCAAGGGCAGGTCATGCCTTACGAGCCTAGTTGAGTTCTTCGAAAATGTGACTGAACACGTTGACGAAGGAAGAGTGCTGGACGTAGTGTACATGGACTTTATTAAGGCGTTTGATAAGGTCCCCCATGCAAGGCTTCTGGAGAAAGTGAGAGGGCATGGGATCCAAGGGGTTTTGGCCTTGTGGATCCAGAACTGGCTTGCCGGCAGAAGACAGAGAGTAGTTGTGGATGGGTCTTTTTCTGCATGGAGGTCAGTCACCAGTGGAGTGCCCCAGGGATCTGTTCTGGGACCCCTGCTGTTTGTCATTTTCATAAATGACCTGGATGAGGAAATGGAGGGATGGGTTAGTAAGTTTGCCGACGATATGAAGGTTGGTGGTGTTGTGGATGGTCTGAAGGGATGTCAGAAGTTGCAGCGAGACATAGATAAGATGCAAAACTGGGCGGAGAAGTGGCAGATGGACTTCAACGCAGATAAATGTGTAGTGGTCCATTTTGGCAGGAATAATGGGATGAAGGAGTATAATATAAGGGGTAGGAGTCTTAGCTGTGTTGAAGAGCAGAAGGATCTTGTGTTCCTGGTCCATAGGACTCTTAAATCAGCCTCGCAGGTGGAGGATGTGGTCAAGAAGACGTACGGTGTACTGGCCTTCATTAATCGTGGGATTGAGTTTAGGAGTCGGGAGGTAATGCTGCAACTTTATAAGACCCTTGTCAGACCCCACTTGGAGTACTGTGCGCAGTTCTGGTCGCCTCACTATAGGAAGGATGTGGAAGCTATTGAAAGGAGTGCAGAGCAGATTTACAAGGATATTGCCTGGATTGGGGGGCATGCCTTATGAAGATAGGTTGAGGGAGCTGGGACTCTTCTCCCTGGAGAGACGAAGGCTGAGAGGCGACCTGATAGAGATTTATAAAATGTTGACAGGAATAGATAGGGTGGATTCTCAGAGGATATTTCCCAGAGCTGAAATGGTCACTACGAGAGGACACAGATTTAAGGTGCAGGGAAGCAAGTACAGAAGAGATGTTAGAGATAAGTTTTTCACTCAGAGGGTGGTGAGTGAATGGAATCAGCTGCCATCGGTGGTGGTGGTGGAGGCGAACTCGCTGGGGTCTTTTAAAAGACTTCTGGATGAGTATATGGGATCTAATGGGATTGGGGGTTATAGATAGGTTTATGGCTTGGTAGGTATAGATGTGATCGGTGCAACTGGTGGGCCGAAGGGCCTGTTTGTGCTGTAATGTTCTATGTTCTATGTTATGACCTTCTACCTCTAACCCAATTTCCTGTCTGTTTCTCATAGCCCCCAATTCCCAAATGATCAAAAATCTGTCTAATTTTGTCCTGAGTATATTCAAAGCTGGAATATCTACAGCCCTGTGAAGTAGAGAATCCCAGTCCTAGATGGTCAGCTTCTTACTTTGTCTGGGTTTACCTGATTCCTCAACCAAGGGAAAAGGCCTTTCAGTGCCCAGCACGTTAAAGCCTCGTCACAGTGCTGCATGTTTCAATGGGATCACCTCATTCTTCTAAACTTCATACTGTATAGGCCCAATCTGTTCAGACTCCTCAAATTTGGACAACCCTGTCAGCCCAAAATCTATTCAGATGAAACTTTGCAGTACCAACGCTAGTGCAAATATACAGTTCCTTCAATATGAAAACCAGAACTATGCAGTTTTCCAGTGTGGTTTCAGGGGACACACAGTGGTTAGCACTGCTGCCTTACAACACCAGGGACCTGGATTTGATTCCCAGCTTGGGCCACTGTCTGCGTGGAGCTTGCACATCCTCCCACGTCTGTGTGGGTTTCCTTCCACAGACCAAAGATGTGCGGGTTAGGTGAATTGGCCATGCTAAATGGCTCCTTAGTGTCAGGGGACTAGCTAGGGTAAATGTATGGGGTTACGGGAATAGGGCATGCATGGATTGTGGTCGGTGCAGACTCGATGAGCTGAATGGCCTCCTTCTGCACGGTAGGATTCTATGATTCTATTCTATGATTCTTTAACTACAGTAAGAAATTTTTCTTCCTACATTTGTATCTCCTTTTCTTAAAGGCCGACAAGATATTTGCTTTTCTATTTGTTTGCTAATTTTCTGGCCCCCTTGTACAAACTTAGATTTCTGTTAGACAAGGAAATTAAGGGTTCTGGGAAGAAAGCGGGAAAGTGGAATTGTTCCATTTCAGATCAGCCATGATCTTATTGAATGGCAGGGCAGGCTCGAGGGGCTGGATGGCCTACTCCTGCTCCTATTTCTTATATTCTTATGTTTTTACTCTGAACTTCAGCATTGAGAATTTTGTTTTTCAAAAGCTTTTCTTATAACCAAAATTAATAAGCTCACGCTTCCCCCACATTCTCAATGTCCCCACTCCACTTGCCACTTTGTTGCCATTCACATAACCTCACTATATCCCTGTGCAGTTATTTTCGGCTGGATCTTCCAGCTGCACCCACCCGGAAACCGGAAAATCCTATCCGAGGTCAGCGGATCTTTCTATGGCCCCTTGCCCACTACAAATTTAGGTGGGAATGCAAGCTCTCAGGAGGGATAAATCTTTCCATTTCTCCTGCCACCGGAATGGAAGCGGATGAGAGATGGACCATGGGAATATTCACGCCTCATCTGCTAGTATTCCGGTGGTGGGCAGAACGAGATAATTTACCTCTTTGTGTCCTCCTGAGGGCTTACATTCCCACCTAATGTTGTATCATTAGCAATCGTCAAAATATTACTCTCGCTCTGGCATCACTATAAGGATCGTGGTGGGAGATATAGGACGGATGTCTGAGGTAGATTCTTCACTCAGAGAGTGGTTGGGGTGTGAAATGCACTGCCTGCTGTGATAGTGGAATCGGACACTTTAGGAACTTTCAAGTGGTTATTGGATAGGCACACGGAGCACTCCAGAATGATAGGGCGTGGGATAGCTTGATCTTGAGTTCAGACATAGCTCAGTACAACATTGGGGGCCAAAGGGCCTGTATTGTATTGTACTGTAGATTAACAAGCCCAGGAGGGGACTGGGAAATCACAATTGTTGTGAGTTAAGACATAAGCAGTGGAATTTTGGGTGACCTCAAGTTTAGGAGGATAGAATTTGGGAGACCAGCAGGAATACTTAGGGATAATCAAGTCTAAAGGTAATGCAAGCATCCATGAGGATTTGAGCAGCAAATAAGCTAAAACAGGGGCAAAGCCCTTGGCTTTTATTGGTAGGGGGATTGAATTTCGGAGCCGCAACGTCATGTTGCAACTGTACAAACTCTAGTGCAGCCGCACTTGGAGTATTGCATACAGTTCTGGTCGCCGCATTATAAGAAAGATGTGGAAGCATTGGAAAGGGTGCAGAGGAGGTTTACCAGGATGTTGCCTGGTATGGTGGGAAGGCCTTATGAGGAAAGGCTGAGGGACCTGAGGTTATTTTCATTAGAGAGAAGAAGGTTACACGGTGACCTAATTGAGGCGTATAAGATGATCAAGGGATTGGATAGGGTGGATAGTGGGAGCCTTTTTCCTCGGATGGTGATGACCAACACGAGGGGACATAACTTTAAATTAAGAGGTGGTAGTTATAGGACGGATGTCAGAGGCAGGTTCTTTACACAGAGGGTGGTGAGAACGTGGAATGCCCTGCCTGCAGCAGTTGTGGACTCGCCTACTTTGGGGGCATTCAAATGTTTGGTGGATAGGCATATGGATGATATTGGAATAGTTTAGGTTAGAGGGTCCACTGGCCGGTACAACATCGAGGGCCGAAGGGCCTGTACTGCGCTGTAATGTTCTATATCCTATGTTCTATGACAGTGATAGCCTTTTTCCTAGGATGGAGAAAGCTAGCACGAGGGGACATAGCTTTAAATTAAGGGGTGGTAGTTATAGGACGGATGTCAGAGGTAGGTTCTTTACCCAGAGGGTGGTAAAGGTATGGAATGCCCTGCCTGCTGCAGTTGTAGATGCGCCAAGTTTAGTGGCGTTTAAGAGGTTAGTAGATAAGTTTATGGACGAAAAGGGAATGGTTTAGGTTAGAGGGTCATTGCTTTTTCCTAATTGGTCGGCGCAACATCGAAGGCCGAAGGGCCTGTTCTGCTCTGTAATGTAGTATGTTTATAGATCTATCGATTAAAAACCAAATTTGAGATAATTTAGGGAGAATTTGTTTTGCCAATTAGCCTAAGAGCACATCTTTGGGATGTGGGAGGAAACCGGAGCGCCCGGAGAAAACCCACGTAAGCACAGGTTTATTCTTTGCCTCTTCTGGAAAGAGATGGACAAACTTACCCTGAGGGAGAATTCGATTACTATGGTGATCTGGACTGGAAATGAACCTTAATATTGAAGATCAAGCGAACTGATTAACTCGCTTCCTTTCTGCTTTCTCCTCTTTCTTTCCCCCATCCAAGTTATTGCTTTGGATTGCCTGGCTGTCATCTCGTGTTTACACTCATTTTGAGTGATAATCCATGGATTATAGGAGTTATTTAACCAGTGTTGGCAGTAACCTGAAATATAGCATTGCCTCAAAAAGTTTGTGCAAACCAGGCTCTGATGATCACACAGCAGGAGTTCATAGAATCCTTACATTGAAGAAGGAGGCCATTTGGCCCATCAAATCTGCACCGACCACAATCCCACAGAGGACTTATTCCCGTAACCCCACATATTTACGCTACTAATCCCCCTGACACTAAGGAACAACGTAGCATGGCCAATTGATCAAACCCACGCATCTTGGGATTGTGGGAGGAAACTGGAGCAGCCTGAGGAAACCCACGCAGACACGGGGAGAATGTGCAGACTCCACACAGACCCGAGACCAGAATCGAACCCGGGTCCCCGGCTCCGTGAGGCAGCATCGCTAGCCACTGTCCCACCGTGCCTTCCCGAGTGTTCGGTCAGAACAGATGGGACGTGACTGGTTGAATGTAAGGAGAATGGACATTCGTTTGGCTAGTTTTGACCATTCAAACCATTCCCTTCCCTCTCTGCTCCTCACTGTGTTCCAGTGACAGTGAACAGGATTAGCCACTCAGCATGTGTGTTGTATTCTGCGTGAAGGTACGAGGTGCTGTAAATAGCAGGATTTAAAGAGGTAATTCTGCTGAGCCTCGCACGATTTTGCAAATGAATACACGAGTTAGGAATGTGATTGAAACTGGGGATTACAGACCAGTGGCACCTTCAGCCAGTCTGTGGCTGTTGATTCAGACTGGGAGCCGCTGACATTGCTATATGCATAAAGCCTGGCTTTCATGTGATAAAACGGCATTGTCTCTGAACTCGCAATGGCAGCCAATAATTAATGTCCTGTCTGCTGTGAGTTATTCAGCTGAATGACAGTGTGGAACCTTGTCTCCAAGTGTTGGTTGAAAAAAACATCCCACGCACAAGCCACTGCTTTATTAGTTCCCCACTTCACATCCAAATCCCCCCCTGTGAAAAGCAGAGTCGGACTGGGCTGTGTGGGACCTCAGCCTTTCAAACAGGCTGGGCTGGTTGTGGATTGGAACAAGCTGTCCCCTCGTGTCTCACACTCTCACCTCCCTCCTAGTCAGGCAATGTCCTTTCTCACAGATCAGTTCCACATGCTCGAACAATGCTTTGGAAGCACTTTGCTTCTTTCCAAAATTAGGAATCTTCCAGGGCAGTCACAAGGAAAGGCTGAAATGTCTAGAAGTTTGTACAATATAGAAACCCTGCAGTGCAGAAACAGGCCCTTTGGCCCATCGAGTCTGCGCTGACCACAATCCCACCCAGGCCCTATCCCCGTATCCCTACATTTACCCACTAATCCCTCTAACCTACACATCCCAGGACACTAAGGGGCAATTATAGCATGGCCAATCAATCTAACCTGCACATCTTTGGGCTGTGGGAGGAAATCGGAGCACCATATTCACCTTGCGTGCCAATGTGTGTATAAACGTTTAAAAATAAATGGCTTATGGACTAATTACTTTGACCCAAGATGGCCGCCAAAGGTCAGGTGACCTTTTGTGCTTCTTGCACAGACAATTAAGCCAAGGAATGTTCTTAAAATCTAAATGTGGGCAGAGTTCCCGTATTTGAATAGGCATGCCAGATATAAAACCTCCTTTCATTGTCTTGGGAATTAATTGAACCTCAAATTCAATGGGCCTACCCAATCGGCCTATCCAGTGAGAACAAACCAAGTTTCTCCAACCTCTTCTCATAGCTAATGCCCTCCAGACTCAGATCTCTGACCCAGTTCGCAAACCCCACAGGCGAGGGACTCTCACCAAAGGTGTCAAGGTGGGATTTGCGATGGGGAGATCTCATTTTGAGATGCTCCTCACCCTCAATCGGTGATGTAATCTGGGTCACGCCCTTGTATACATAAATAATAAGTAAAATATTCAAAATCGGCGCTTGAAGCTGCATTCTCTCAATAGCTGGCGTGGCGGGAATCACTCCTGGTCCCAGAAATAGAGACCAGGCACAGGATTTTCCAGCCACGCTCGTCCCAGATCTGGAAAATCCCACCTGAGATCAACGGACTTTCCATGGTCCGCCTCCTGGAAAATTCACCTTCCCAGATGTGATGACCATGTAGTTGGGGGGGGTGGGGGTGGGGGGGCGGTGTGGATTGGAGGTCATTGAAGTCCCTGAGTGATTAGGAAGATGAATAGACAGTGCCCTGGCTGTGTCCAGTTGCACCCAGGAAGTGCCAATCTGGAAGTGCCAATCTGGAAGTGCCAGGGTGCTATGGGGAGCTGCCAGGTTGGCACTGCCAGAAGTGAGGTCTGAAGCGGGTGAGGGCTGAAGGGGATGGGTCAATAGCGGAAGTTTGTACACATGTGGGAGAGAGGGTCCGATGCTGCCGGCAATGGAAGGGTCAATCTGAGATTACGCTGCCCTTTAAAAGAAGGTGCCCTGATCTAATTTTTAATTTAATTTAACTTTTCACTGTTCTCTATCTTATACTGTTTCTTTATTGTCTCTCTGCATTTTTACCCCCCACTCTTTACCCCTATTTTATTCCTCTTCCCTTACCTCTTCTCCGCCCCGCTTCCCCTTTTCTACATTTTACCTCTGTTCTATCTCAACCCCCTCTCCCCCCCAACATCTCCAACCATCACACCTCACAGTATCTCTGCCATTTGGCTATTCACACATTCACACATTCATTGGATTAGTAAATTTGCAGATGACACTAAAGTCGGTGGAGTGGTAGATAGTGAAGAGGGGTGTTATAGTTTGCAGAGAGACTTGGACAAGTTGCAGAGCTAGGCCGAGAGGTGGCAAATGGACTTTAATGTGGAAAAGTGTGAGGTAATTCACTTTGGCAGGAATAACAAATGTGTAGAGTACAGGGCTAATGGTAGGACTCTTAATAGTGTTGATGAACAGAGGGATCTTGGTGTATTTGTGCATAGATCCCTGAAAGTAGGCAGTCAAGTCGATAACGTTGTTAAGAAGGCATACGGAGTCTTAGCTTTTATTGGTAGGGGGATTGAATTTCGGAGCCGCAACGTCATGTTGCAACTGTACAAAACTCTAGAGCGGCCGCACTTGGAGTATTGTGTGCAGTTCTGGTCCCCGCATTATAAGAAAGATGTGGAGGCATTGGAGAGAGTACAGAGGAGGTTTACCAGGATGTTGCCTGGTATGGAAGGCAGGTCTTATAAAGAGAGGCTGAGGATTTGAGGTTGTTTTCGTTAGAAAGAAGGCGGCTAAGAGGAGACCTTATTGAAACATATAAGATGATTAGAGGTTTAGATAGGGTGGACAGTGATAGCCTCTTCCCTAGGATGGAGAAAGCTAGCACGAGGGGACACAGCTTTAAATTAAGGGGTGATAGTTATAGGACGGATATCAGAGGTAGGTTCTTTACCCAAAGGGTGGTTCGGGAGTGGAATGCACTGCCTGCAGCAGTTGTAGATGCGCCAAGTTTGGTGGCGTTTAAGAGGTTAGTTGATAAGTATATGGAAGAGAAGGGAATGGTTTAGTATGGAGGGGCATTGCTTTTTATATTGGTCAGCACAACATCGAAGGCCGAAGGGCCTGTTCTGTGCTGTAATGTTCTATGTTCTATGTTGTATTCTCTGTGCGGACAGCCAATAGCAGTCTTTTCCCCTGTGGCTATGATTCATTTATCATTCCCTCATCCTGCAGTATAAATATCTCCCACTTTCTTAGTTTTGACAAAGGGTCATCTGGGCTCGAAACATCAGCTCTTTTCTCTCCTTACAGATGCTGCCGGACCTGCTGAGATTTTCCAGCATTTTCTCCTGTTTTTCAGCCTGGTCCTTATTACTGACAGAGCAAATCACCCCCCCGTCCAAAATAATGACTAAATCGGGGAGGATTGCGACTTGGATCACACCAACTAACCCAATCAGAATCACACCAATCCAGTGGGTTTCACACGGGAGATGACACCTAGTCATTTTTTTGAGGAGAATTGCATCCAGTGTCTGAGAGATTAAAACTGATGTGGAGATGTCGGCGTTGGACTGGGGTAAACACAGTAAGAAGTCTCAATACACTAGGTTAAAGTCCAACAGGTTTATTTGGTAGCAAAATCCACTAGCTTTTGGACCACAAGCCACTAGCTTTCTAGCCCAATCCAACGCCAGCATCTCCACATCATGACTACCATCGACACCGCAAACCATCAGCTCCAAGTGGAGGGGTTCTCCGAGAAGATTATGCATATCGACAAAAACATCAAGTTTCTACAAAGATGCAAGAAAGCAGACGAGATAGTCCTTTAAGATTTGGTTACCTGTAAAGACTCGCATTCCAACCATTATTTTGTAAATTGAGTTTGTGTGTTTATATGACCAGTCTGTGAACTGAAATCCTACTCATCTGATGAAGGAACAGTGCTCCGAAAGCTGTGGTATTTGCTACCAAATAAACCTGTTTGGACTTTAACCTGGTGTTGCGAGACTTCTTACGATCAAGATTGCAGAGAAACCAATTGATCAGAAGCAGGTGTGAACAGCTGCCATTGTGTGGCAATGCTTCAAACTTTAAATCATTTATTTGGACAACAGGAGTATCATCAGCACTGACTTCAGACTGGAAATCTTACTACTCCAGGCACAGATAGCTCAGTCTGGAGACCAAAAGGATACAAGGGGAAACATTCCTCCAACAAGTGGCATAATTGTTAGCCCTGCTGCCTCATAACTCCAGGATCCCGACACTGCAATCTGCCAGCTCCAAGTGGAGAGGACCTTCAAGAAAAATCATGCGCGTTGACACAGATATCAAGCAAGTCTTTGCAGGTAATCAAGCCTTAAAGGGCTATCTTGTCTGCTTTGTTGCATCTTTGTAGAAACTTGATATCTGTGTCAATATAGAAACCCTACAGCACAAAAAGAGGCCATTCGACCCATCAAGTCTGCACTGACCATAATCCCACCCAGGCCCTACCTCCCGATATCCCTACATACTTACTTACTAATCCCTCTAATCTACACATCTCAGGACGCTAAGGGGCGCATGGCCAATCAATCTAACCTGCACATCTCTGGACTGTGGGAGGAAGCCGGAGCACCTGGAGGAAACCCACACCGACACCAGGAGAATGTGCAAACTTCACACAGACAGTAACCTGAGCTGGGAATCGAACCCATGTTCCTGGAGTCATGAAGCAGCAGTGCTAACACTGTTTTACCACCGTGCCGCCCCACGTGTGATCTTCTTGGAGGTCCTCTCTACTTGGAGCCAGCAGTTTGCGGTGTCGGGTTCAATTCCCGGCTTGGGTCACTGTCTGTGTGGAGTTTGCACATTCTCCCCGTGTCTGCGTGGGTTTCCTCCGGATACTCCGGTTTCCTCCCACAGTCCAAAGAACATAGAACATAGAACATTACAGCGCAGAACAGGCCCTTCGGCCTTCGATGTTGCGCCGACCAATTATGAAAAAAGCAATGACCCTCCAAACTAAACCATTCCCTTCTCTTCCATAAACTTATCAACTAACCTCTTAACCGCCACCAAACTTGGCGCATCTACAACTGCCGCAGGCAGGGCATTCCACTCCCTAACCACCCTCTGGGTAAAGAACCTACCTCTGATATCCGTCCTATAACTATCACCCCTTAATTTAAAGCTGTGTCCCCTGTGCTAGCTTTCTCCATCCTAGGAAAAAGGCTATCACTGTCCACCCTATCTAAACCTTTAATCATCTTATATGTTTCGATTAGGTCCCCTCTTAGCCGCCTCCTTTCTAACGAAAACAACCTCAAATCCCTCAGCCTCTCTTCATAAGACCTGCCCTCCCTACCAGGCAACATCCTGGTAAACCTCCTCTGTACCCTCTCCAATGCCTCCCCATCTTTCTTATAATGTGGGGACCAGAATTGCACACAATACTCCAAGTGCGGCCGCACTAGAGTTTTGTACAGTTGCAACATGACGTTGCGGCTCCGAAATTCAATCCCCCTACCAATAAAAGCTAAGACTCCATATGCCTGCTTAACAACCTTATCGACTTGACTGCCTACTTTCAGGGATCTATGCACAAATACACCAAGATCCCTCTGTTCATCAACACTATTAAGAATCCTACCATTAGCCCTATACTCTACACATTTATTATTTCTGCCATAGTGCATTACCTCACACTTTTCCACATTAAACGCCATTTGCCACCTCTCGGCCCAGCTCTGCAACTTGTCTAAGTCCCTCTGCAATCTATAACACCCCTCTTCACTATCTACCACTCCACCGACTTTAGTGTCATCTGCAAATTTACTAATCCATCCTTCAATACCCTCATCCAGATCATTTATAAAATTACAAACAGCAGGGGCCCCAAAACAGACCCCTGAGGTACACCACTTGTAACCAAACTCCACGATGAATATCTCCCATCAACCACCACCCTCTGTCTTCTATCTGCTAGCCAATTCCTAATCCAATTAGCTAAATCACCCTCAATCCCATACATCTGCATTTTCTGCAGAAGCCTTCCATGGGCCAACTTATCAAACGCCTTACTAAAGTCCATATATACCACATCAACCGCCTTACCCCCATCCACCTCTTTGGTCACTTTCTCAAAAAACTCAATGAGGTTAGTAAGGCATGACCTACCCTTCACGAAACCATGCTGACTAGCCCCAATCAATTCATTTCTCTCTAAATAACTATAAATCCTATCCCTAATAATTCTCTCCAATACCTTGCCCACAACAGAAGTAAGACTCACTGGCCTATAATTCCCTGGAAGGTCTCTCTTCCCCTTCTTGAACAACGGGACCACATTCTCTATCCTCCAGTCCTCCGGAACCACACCCGTAACCAATGACGACCTGAAGATCAGAGCCAGAGGCTCTGCAATCTCCTCTCTTGCCTCCCAGAGAATCCTAGGGTAAATCCCGTCCGGCCCAGGGGACTTATCCAACTTCAAACCCTCGAGAATATCTAGCACACCCTCCCTATCTACTTCGATACCTTCCAGTTTGCTACCCTGTACCTCAGTGTTCTCCATAACTACATTTACATCTCCCTGTGTGAATACCGAAGAGAAATATTTATTCAGTACCTCTCCAATCTCCTCAGGCTCCACGCACAACTTCCCACTGCTGTCTATGACTGGCCCTAATCTTGCCCTAACCAATCTTCTATTCTTAACATATCTAAAGAAATGTTAATAGATGTGTGGGTTAGGTTGATTGGCCATGCTAAATTGCCCCTTACTGTCCCGGGACGTGTAGGTGAGATGGATTAATGGGGTAAATATGTGAGGATAGAGCATGGGGTGGGACTGTGAATGCCACAGGACATGATATGAATTGGACATGAATTTGGTTGGGGCGTGAGGGAACAGGGCAAAATGATCCCTTCACCATCTCCCCCCATGAATGTAACACCTTCCATTTCCAACCACCCCAACCAGTCAAACATCTTTAGAATTCATGCCCAATGTTTTTATAACAATAAATATAGTCAATTAATACGGAGCAAAACACATCTTTTCCCTTTTTAGTTGTGGACTCGCCTACTTTGGGGGCATTCAAATGTTTGGTGGATAGGCATATGGATGATATTGGAATAGTTTAGGTTAGAGGGTCCACTGGCCGGCGCAACATCAAGGGCCGAAGGGCCTGTACTGCGCTGTAATGTTCTATGTTCTTTTGATGTTGCTTGCAACAATATCCAGGACGTTAACTAACAGCAGCAACAACTTAACTTTCTTTTTAATGCTCATTTTGTTAAAGGTGCATAAAGGTGACAGGAAAGTGTTTAATTGACCAACAGCCTAGGGTTGTGGAAAATTAACCCCTCACTCTTTGTCAGGAAGGCTTTTATTGATTATGAATTTTCATAATTATGACAATCCAATGCCTTATGAATTGGTTGACAGGAAGCAAACTACAACAAAGCCAAGGAGTTGCAAACTGTGAGTGATAACAAGGCATGGAACGAGGATAAAGTAATGCAGAAAAGTAACAGAATTAGGGAAAATAATGGGCGAGTATGCTAGGTGAGGCCTGTAAACCTCGAGTTCGAGATTGGTAGTGCGGCCAAGTGGCCAAGCCTGAGCAACTAGGCCAGAGACAGAACTGGATAAACTAAAACAGCTGCTACAAGCAGGCCTGATGGGAATTCAGACACAAGCTGAAACATAAACACAAATCATAGGCAAGTAGGGGCAAGTCCGTACATGCTCAGGAGCTGGAAACAGAGGTACTCAGCCCTGGCCAAATAACAACACTGTGTATTCCCCAGTTTTGGCCAGACTTTCTGGAACCTTCGATTCCCGCTGTTACCTCAAAGTTAAAATTTATTTATTACATAGAACATAGAACATAGAACAATACAGCACAAACAGGCCCTTCGGCCCACGAGTTGCGCCGATCACATCTACCAATCCACAGACCTATCTATAACCCCTATCCTATTCTTTTCCATATACTCATCCAGAAGTCTCTTAAAAGACCCCAGTGAGTTTGCCTCAGCAACCTCCGACGGCAGTCGGTTCCATTCACTCACCACCCTCTGAGTGAAAAACCTACCCCTGACATCTCCTTTGTATTTGCTTCCCTGCACCTTAAATCTGTGTCCTCTCGTAGTGACCATTTCTGCTTGGGGAAATAGTCTCTGAGAGTCCACCCTATCTATTCCTCTCAACATTTTATAAACCTCTATCAGGTCGCTTCTCAACCTACATCTCTCCAGTGAGAAGAGTCCCAGTTCCCTCAACCTATCTTCATAAGGCCTGTCTCCCAATCCAGGCAATATCCTCGTAAATCTCCTCTGAACCCTCTCAATAGCCTCTACATCCTTCCTATAATGAGGTGACTAGAACTGCGCACAATACTCCAAGTGGGGTCTGACAAGAGTCTTATAGAGCTGCATCATTACCTCCTGACTCCTAAACTCTATTCCTCAATCAATGAAGGCCAGTACACTGTACGCCTTCTTGACCACTTCCTCCACCTGCGAGGCTGATTTAAGAGTTCTATGGACCCGGACCCCGAGATCCTTCTGCTCTACAACACAGCTAAGACTCCTACCACTTATATTGTACTCCTTCATCCCATTATTCCTGCCAAAATGGACCACTACACATTTATCTGTGTTGAATTCCATCTGCCACTTCTCCGCCCAGTCTTGTATCCTGTCTATGTCCTGCTACAAATTTTGGCATCCCTCCAGACCATCCACAACACCACCGATATTTGTATCGTCGGCAAACTTGCTAACCCATCCCTCCACTTCCTCATCCAGGTCATTTATGAAAATGACAAACAGCAGGGGTCCCAGAACAGATCCCTGGGGCACTCCACTGGTTACCGACCTCCCTGCAGAACAAGACCCATCCACAACCACTCTCTGCCTTCTGCCGGCAAGCCAGTTCTGGATCCACGAGGCCAAAGCCCCTTGGATCCCATGCCCTCTCATCTCCTTGCATATGAGACCTTACATGTGGGACCTTATCAAACGCCTTACTAAAGTCCATGTATTAGCCACAAATAAGGCTTACATTCACACCTCAATGAAGTTACTGTGAAATTCCCCTAGTCGTCACATTCCAGCACCTGTTTGGGTCAATGCACCGCAACAGAATGTGGGAGGAAACCCACACAGACACGGGGGGAATGTGCAAACTCCACACAGACAGTGCCCCAAGCCGGGAATTGAACCCGGGTCCCTGGTGCCGTGAAGCAGAATGCTCACCACTGTACCACCTCAGAAAAGGGCGAGGTGTATGCTGTGCACCTTAGAATGGCAACCTGGCATCTTCCAAATATGGAATCAGCAGTTCCATTGGGTACGGCAATCCCCACCCAATAATCTAATTGGCTGGAAGACAGAGATCCCTCTAGAAGGGTGTGAAGAGGGGATAAGAAGAGATTCATGAAGTGAGATAAGAAGAGACTCAGTGAAGAGCCAAGACCAAGATCGATAGCTGATGGAGCGAACCTGGCCAGTTCATGAATAGTATTTAGGTCTCAGGTAAATTAAAATAGAATTGCTTATTTGAGTTAAAAGAGTGGTATAAGAAGTTTGGTGCCATGAGTATTGGAATAAAGACCAAAGCTAAATTTAAGCAATTTGAATCTTATATTTTGTTTATTGGAGGAGAAAGAGCATTGGATAAATGGGTTTTCGTGCAAACTGGTCAAAGTGTCTAATTTCCAGACAACAGTAGCATATAAATTCTCCAATGAACTTGCAAAGTTTTGTTACAAGTGTACTTGTTTAATGATTGTCAATAATTATTATTCCCTCGTGCTTAATGTTTCCCTATAATGTTGTGGAACCCCTTCCAAGAAAATGCCAAGTGTATCTGCTCTCCCCACTCTGAGTCAACGGGCAGCAACCAAGCTCAGGGTCTGTGTACCAGGGAATTCTTTCCTCTCCAGAGTGTCCAGAGACACAATTGTAATGCCCCAGATTGCCAGACTGATTGAGACCAGTGTGCTACTGGGAGACTGCGGGAGGCTTCACGTAGCTTATAATGCTGCCAGTCACTGGGAAGAGGGGACAGCAGAGGCCCAGATATCCCGCAGGAACACTCCTGCTCAATCCTATCCCTGCAAAGGACAGCGACTGATTTTCCTCCCATACATCCTTCTGTCCCCCAAAGAAGTTTGTACTGAGCAAGTCTACCCCTGGTCTAAGATGCATCTTAGACCAGGAAAACAGCATTTGGTATCCCTAGCTCCTAGTTAGCATATATTAATACTTCTCCTGCCTGATTCAAACTGGCATCTTGGATACTTACAGTAACATTCAGGAAAGACAATGGATTGAGAGCAGAGTGTTTAAGCCGTGTGTTGACAATTCCCACTGGGTTAACATTGCAAATTGTTTTGCAGTTTTTTTGAATCAGACTGGTTAGCCTGCACTGTCCGAGAGACAGAATCACCATTTGGTTTTAAAAGCTCCACTCCAATAACTTCATTCACTCTCTCATTATTATACCGGGGCGCAGTTAACACCATTCAAGAACAAACACTAGGACATGAACATACAAATTCACATTTCAGATCTTCAATACTTCATGGGGAGCATTGTGAAGAAAGAATTCATCAATGCGGAAGTCAGTGGGTCACCCAGAATTATCATTCTTACCAGGGGGAGGGAGATGATATTGGGGCTGAATGCCAAACCACCCTCCTGACTGACTGATCCCCAACACCCCTCACCCCCCACTGCCTCCCAGCACTGGCACAAAGCGCGTAAGAGACGAGCTCTCAATCTGCTTTCCACTGGCCAATATTGGGCACCCATCCAGGTCTAGTGAGGCGGGAGGGACAATCACAATCCTGCTCTCGCTGTCCCACTGTTACTTTCAAACTCACCTTGGCCCAATCTGTTCCCTCCTATCACTGTGGAACTGACTGGGAATTCACGCAGTGCGTTCCCCAATCAGCACTCCGCTAAACTGGCAGTCTGGACCTGCTTCAAGATGATGATTTGCATAATAAATGTTGGTTGTTCTTGTAGCCCTGGTTTTCATCAGAGTTTTCTGTTGCAGAAACCTAATATTTCCATTGAAACCCATCCCTTTATTGTCTGAAATCCATTATTGAAACTGTTCTGGAAGTACTCAGCAAGTCTGGCAGCCTCCATGGTGAGAGAAAGAGAGCTAACCTTAATTTTAAGGTTGATCCCCTCCCATCAGAACGGGATGTGCTTCTCTGAGCAGTCCCAGTTCTGGCAAAGGGTCACCAAGCTAAAATAGCTTTACCATAAAGGATAGTTTAGAATTAGAAAGACAAAAGTCAAATGGGAGTCAGAAAGTAGAAAGGGTTGAGACCTTCAAGTTTTTAGATGTTCAAATCACCAACAACCTATTCTGGACACCCCCCCCCCATGTTGACACTACAATTAAGAAAGCCCACCAATGCCTCTACTTTCTCAGAAGACTAAGGAAATTTGGAATGTCAGCTGGGACTCTCACCACCTTTTACAGATGCACCATAGAAAGCATTATTTCTGGTTATATAACAACTTGGTATGGGCTCCTGCTCTGCCAAAAACTGCAAGAAACTACAAAAGGTCATGAATGTAGCCCAATCCATCACGCAAACCAGTCTCCCATCCATTGATTCTGTCTACACTTCCCACTGCCTTGGCAAAGCAATCAACATAAGGATCCCATGCACTCCAAACATTCTCCCTTCCACTTTCTTCCATTGGGGAAAAGATACAGAAGCCTGAGGTCAAGTACCAACCAACTCAAGAACGGCTTCTTTCCTGCTGCCATTAGACTTTTGAATGGACCTATCTCGCATTAAGTTGATCTTTCTCTATACCCTAGCTATGACTGTAACACTACGTTCTGCACTCTCTCCTTTCCCTTCCTATAAACAGTATGCTTTGTCTGTATAGCACGCAAGAAACAATACTTTTCACTGTATACTAATTTATAAAAATAATAAATCAAATAAAATCAAAAAGCAAAGCTAATATTGAGTGTAAGAATGTGAATCCGCTCAGTATTTTAAATAAAGCTGTGAACTGCAGGTATAAGTTGTTATAAACCACCTTGATGGCAATAATAAAGAACTGGAGGTGGCACAGTGGCATAATGGTTAGCACCGCTATCTCACAGCCTCAGGGACCCGGTTCAATTCCAGCCTCAGGTCTCTGCATGGAGTTTTGATTTGCCCAGTGTCTGCGTGGGTTTCCTCTGGTACTCTAGTTTCCTCCCACAGTTCAAAAATGTACAGGTTATTAAGATTTGCCGTCATAAATGTGTGGTTTATGGGGTTAGGGCAGGGGATTGGGTTAAGGTAGGTGCTTTTTCGGTCGGTCGAATGGGGCAAATAGCCTCCCCTGCACTGCAGGGATTCTATATCTATAAACTGGGTCAGAGGGGCAGGGGATTAGAGATGAATAGTCCTGGATACAAGATATTCAGGAGCAATGGGAAACAGGAGAAATGCGGTAGGGTGACTACTTTGTATATTCCCTGGTTTGGATGATCAGCAATGATCATAATGAGAGGTCACACAACACCAGGTTATTGTCTGACAGGTTTATTTGTTTTGTCAGGTGAAGTTTTCAGGTACTCACTCTGCTGTGTTGCCCTCAAAAGGACAATCAACCCAATGTTGAAGTTGGGGAGCATTTGGGTAACAGCAATCTTAGTTTTAGTGTAATAAGGTAAAAGGATAAAGATAAAGCACACATAAAAATACTTAACTGGAGAAGAACTAATTTCATTGAATTAAGAAGTGATTTGGCCATGTGCTTCAGAATCAAAAATTGAAAAAGCAAAACAGAATTAGTGTCACACGTACGCTTAAAGTAATTGTAAAAATCCTCTAGTTGCCACATTCCGGCGCCTGTTCATGTATACTGATGGAGAATTTAGCATGCACAATGCGCCTAACTACCATGTCTTTCAGACTGTGGGAGGAAATCTGAGCTCCCAAAGGAAACCCCCCAATGCAGATATGGGGAGAACATGCAATCTCCACACAGACAATGACCCAAGCCAGGAACCGAACCCAGTGCTATGAGGGAACAGCGCTAATCACAGTGCCATCCTGCAGAGGCTTTGAAAGAAGAGATTGGTTAAGTAAAAAGTAAGCATATACTTCATGGAGAAATGAAAGAAACTTCAAATCTAGAGTTTCCCAGAAAACTAAAGATATTGAGATTAAACCAAAGAATATAATGGAGGCTTATGTCAAACGTAAGGTTTATTATAAAATCAAGATTTGAAATTAATACAGAAAGCAGAGAATATCTAAAAAAAATGCAATGAGAGGAATAAAAAGCGTATGAGTTTTGATTAACTTAACCTAGAAATATCACCTGGTTAGGGTGGGATGTGCCTTCGGTTGCTAGGGGAATGTGAGCGTGGAAGTATCTAAATATTCCTTAGACTTGGAAACAGTGCTAGTGGATTGGAGAATTGAGAATCTTACACAATTGTTTTTTAAAAAGGGAGAGGGGTAAATGTGGCCATGGCAGGTTAGTTACTGTGGTGGGGCTGCTTATTGAGATGGTCATGTGGGTCAAGTTAATTGGCACTTGTAAAAGTGTCAGCAAATATCTGAAAGTCAGCATGGAGTTGTTAATGGAAAATCGTTTCAGTAATTGAGTTCTTTGATGCAGTAGTGGAGAGGGTTAATTGATATTGTTTACATGGATTTTCAAAATGCATTTCTAAAGTACTACATAGTTAGTTAGCAAGAATAAAGTCCACGGGATTAAAGAGACAACGACAGTGTGGATATGAGTTTGGCTAAGAGAAGTTTGGTTTTCTATCTGGAGGGATTCATACAACGTTCCCCAGAGACAGGTATTAGGAGTGTCGCATTTTTTTCATGTTTATTAATGACTGGAATGGGTATAAAAGGTGACACAAAACTCGGAAGTGTGGCGAACAATATGGAAGATAATAAGACTACCAAAAGATCAAATAGACTGGTGAAACAGGCAGATACGTAGCAGATGAAATTTAATACAGAGATACGTGAGGGGATACATTGAATGAGAAGGGACAATGGTTCAGTTTGTGAACTTTGAGGATTGCCCTATGCAGTAATTTTAAAGTTTATTTATGTATTAAGTCACAAGTAAGGCTTACATTAACACTGCAATGAAGTTACTGTGAAATTCCCCTAGTCGCCACATTCTGTTCGGGTCAACGCACCGAACCAGCACTTCTTTCAGAATGTGAGGGGAAACCGGAGCATCCAGAGGAAACCCAGGCAGACATGGGGAGAACATGCAAACTGCACACAGACGCTGAGCCAAACCAGGAATTGAACCCAGGCCCCTGGCACTGTGAGGCAGCAATGCTAACCATTGTGCCAATTTAGATAGTAAAGCATCAGAATGAATTATTCACACAGGGTTGGAGCTTTAAATGGCTGTGGGGGGTGTGAATGAGAATTGGAAGGATTTGAAAATTGTGTTCCCAGCAGGTGGCACTGGATTGGGGTCGACCAAGAATTTGGCGAACAGATGAGTGACAACTTAGGGAGTTGAGATTTTTATGCATCTAGATTTTGGGGAAATCAGCTGAGAATCAAGGCAGCATCTCACAACCAACAGTTCACCATGCCAAGAGTCAGCTGCCTGATGTCTTGTACCAGAGAGTGAGAGGCTCCATTTATTTTGAACTGGTTGGACTAACGCAAGCAGAGAGTGCATTGGGAATCTCACCTATTGACAGGTTCTCACAGGTCTGGGAAGCATCATCAATTATACCAACATAGCACAGACAGGGCAGCCAACCAGATTCCTGAACAGAAGAAACTCCTGAATGTCCAGCTGATATGTCTCTTGTTGGGTTACTTTGAGAGACTTTGCTTTTCTTATGCTGGATGGGAAATTGATGGAAGGAATGGTCTTTTCTTCAAAACACATTACTTATGTTACCAATTATTTACAAAGTTATAGAACATCAGCACATAGCTACAACTTGTCTTCTAGGGGTGTACACAGGTGCTTAGTAGTAGTTGTCAACCCTGTAGCCAGCAGTGTGACAAAAGGAGGCACATTGAGGAGGTTAGCACCAGTTTCCTGGACAACTGTCCTGATTCCTTCATCTGGGGAGAATCCCCAGTGCAACATGGATTAGGCCATCATTCAGATTCTGTGACAAGCTGCTGGGAGATCAGGACTATCTTTTAAGAAAGGGACTCTTAACACCATTCCCCACCCCTTCCAGTACCCAGATATACATGCAGAGAGGCACTTCCAACACTAGCCTTCATGGCACAGACCATTGACAGCCTGAAGATGCGCTTCTGTTGACTTGACTGTTCAGTTCGTTCCCACCAGTCCGAGCCATCCAGAGTGTTTCACACTACGTTCTGTTTTGAGTTCTGCACATCGCACAAGGTGACAACACAGAGAGAACTGGAGCTGGGTGAAGACAAGGATCTCAAAAGCTGGCACTGTTCCTACTGCTTCACGTCGTTAGTGTACGCTTGACCTGGACCATCTGATGGGCAACACGACAGCTCAGTGACTATCGCTGTGCTGTGCAGATACATGGATTTGGGCCTGTGTCTGTGGGAGTTTGCGCATTCTCCCCGTGCTCGCGTGGGTTTTCTCCGGGAGCTCCGGTTTCCTCCCACATCCCAAAGATGTGCTCTTAGGCTAATTGGCAAAACAAATTCTCCCTAAATTGTCTCAAATTTGTTTTTTAATCCATAGATCTATAAACATGGACAGGGATCGCGAGTAGAGATGGGAACATAGGGGTGGCGGCGCGGGCTCGTTGGGCCGAAGGGCCTGTTTCCCGTGCTGTTTTGTTCTTTGTTCTTTGATCACCCTGAGTGAGTCAACAGCGCTGCATCTCTGGTATCAGCAGGACTTTGAATAATATTTTTCTTTATTTATTCTTCCTGGGATGTGGGTATCATTGGCATTAGCAGCACTTATTGCCCATCCCTAATTGCCCTTTAACTTGAACATTTCAGAGGACAGTTAGGAGTCAACCACATTCTTGGGAGCCACATGTAGGCCAGACCGGGTAAGCGTGCAGATTTCCTTCCCTGAAGGGTGAACCAGATGGTTTTTTACAACACGTGATGGTTTACAATCAAGATGTGGAAGCATTGGAAAGGGAGCAGAGGAAGTTTAACAGGATGTTGCCTGGTATGGTGGGAAGGTCTTATGAGGAAAGACTGAAGGACTTGAGGTTGTTTCCGTTAGAGAGAAGAAGGTTAAGAGGTGACCTATTTGAGGCATACAAGTTGATCAGAGGGTTAGATAAGGTGGATAGTGAGAGCCTTTTTCCTCAGATGGTGAAGGCTAACACGAGGGGACATAGCTTTAAATTGAGGGGTGATAATTATAGGACAGAGGTAGGGTCTTTACTCAGACAGTAGTAAGGGCGTGGAATGCCCTGCCTGCAGCAGTTGTGGACTCGCCAACTTTAGGAGTGTTCAAATGGTCAGTGGATAGGCATATGGATAACATTGGAATAGTTTAGGTTAGAGGGTCATTAGATTGGTTCCACCGGTCGGCGCAACATCGAGGGCCGAAAGGCCTGTACTGCGCTGTAATGTTCTATGTTCTCTATGAGTGGATTAGCTTAGCAAACATCGAAGTTATTCTTGCTTTGAACTCTTTCTTTCAATGCCTATTTTTCTTTGTTAATTTGGTTAAGATTAAGAAGTGTGAAGTGAGGTGACATATTGTGTCATAGATGCGATAATAGCTCTGAATGATTGACGTTTTGAGAGAGTTGTAACAACAGTGTTTTCACAGATCACAGAATGGGTGTTCCTTTAAAATGCATTTCAAATCTTGATTTTGCAATGATATGGTTCCTTGGATCATTAGCACATATTGGATGAGGGGGCATGGAGATTCAGGGGAGCTGTGAAGGGATATGGGGACATAAAGGAAGAAAATTGCCTTTTAAAAGTTTCCAAATCCAGAATCATAGAACCCTACAGTACAGAAAGAGGCCCTTTGGCCCATCAAGTCTGCACCAAACACAATCCCATCTAGGCCCTACCCCCATATCTCTACATATTATACCCACTAATCCCTCTGCACTACGCACCCCTGAATCCTAAGGGGCAATTTCTTAGCATGGCCAATCAACCTAATCTGCACATCTTTGGACTGTGGGTAGAAACCGGTGGAAACCCATGCAGACACAAGGAGAATGTGCAAACTCCACACAGACAGTGACCAAAGCCGGGAATCGAACGCAAGACCCTGGAGCTGTGAAGCAGCAGTGCTAACCACTGTGCTATCATGCTACCCATTATTCCTGATCATGACCAAGCTTTGCATAATTATTTTCTCTTCATTTATGGGGTGTGAGTGTCATTGACTTGGCCAATATTTTATTGCCTGTACCTGAGGGCATTTAAGAACCAACCACTTTGCTGTGGTTCTGGAGCCACACTTTGACCGGACTGGGTAAGGATTTCCTTCCCTAAATGACATTAGTGACCCCGATGGGATTTAACAGCAATTGACAAAGGTTTCATGATCATCATTTGGCTTCTTTAATTCCAGATTTTTTATTGAATTCAAATTTCACCATCTGCTACGGTGGGATTAGAACCCGGGTCCCCAAAGCATTACCCTCGGTCTCTGGATTACTACTCCAGTGACAATACCGCTACGTGTCTGCCTCCCTTAAATTGCAGGGGTGGTTACGAAATGCCTACCCCCACAATGGAACTGATCAGGTCAGGTATACAATTATCCACATTTCTATGCCATGTCTGTAAGAATCGGGATGGTGGGCAAGGTGGGTGTGAAGGGGAATCAGATCCATGCACAGTATCAAAGATCTCTGGCCTTGGCTCGATTCCACAAAGATCTGGCTTCAGGAATGGAGCTGTGACCAGGATTGAAGTTAGGTCTGCCCAGTGCAAGTCCCAGAGGCCTCATATTCAATATGCTGTTAGCTTTTCAGAAATTGCTCACTGGGTATGTTTTAAGCTTATTTATTAGTGTCATAAGTAGACTTACACGAAGTTACTTTCCCTGGGAAGTATGTAAGTTGTCGATGATATTGATGTATTTCTGTTTTTATCCCGCAGGTACTTCGCTCTGCCTTGTTGTCTAACAAGGGGCATACATGCGATGAGTCATGGGAGGGCTGCTCTTGGATTTTTCGAGAGTATCCTAGTGCTTCACATCGTTAGTGTACGCTTAAACTGGACCATTTGATGGGCAATACGACAGCTCAGTGACTATTGCTGTGCTGTGCAAATACATGGATTTGGGCCTGTGTCTGTGGGAGTTTGCGCATTCTCCCCGTGCTTGCGTGGGTTTTCTCTGGTTTCCTCCCACATCCCAAAGATGTGCTCTTAGGCTGATTGGCAGAACAAATTCTCCCTAAATTGTCTCACAAATTTGGTTCCAATGCATAGATCTATAAACATAGACAGGGATCACGGGTAGAGGTGGCAACATCGAGGTGGCGGCGTGGGCTCGTTGGGCCGAAGGGCCTGTTTCCCATGCTGTTTTGTTCTTTGTTCTTTTCTTTGTCACAGTCCGGTGCCTGTTCAGGTACACTGAGGGAGAACTTAGCATGGCCAATTCACCTAACCAGCATGTCTTTTGGAGTGTGGGAGGAAACTGAAGCGCATCCATACCAACATGGAGACAGCGTGCAGACTCTGCACAGATAGTGACCTAAGCTAGGAATTGAAATCGGGTTCCTGCCACTTTCTGGCTAACCACAGAGCCACTGGGCCACCCTGTATAGAATTATAGAATCCGATAGTGCATAAAGAGGTCATTCAGCCCATTGACTCTGCACCGACTACAATCCCATCCAGGCTCAATCCCCACAACCTTATCCATTTACTCTAGCTGGCCCCCCTGATATGAAGGGGCAATTTAACATGGCCAATCCAACTAACCCACATATCTTTAGAGTGTGGGAGGAAACCAGGGCACCCAGAGGAAACCTACACGGGGAGAACATGTAGACCCCGCAACAAAAAGTGACCCAAGCTGGGAACTGAACCTGGGTCTCCGGCATGTGAGGCAGCAGTGCTAACCACTGTGCCACTGTGCTCCCCATATATGTGCTTTATTACATCCTGATTATGTAACGAAGGGAGATGATTGTTGGGTCAAAATACTGGACGCTAAAAGCTCTTTAGTTCTGATTTCCAGTCAGTGTAAAGACCCCACCCTCTGTCTCTGGGAATTAATTTGCTTTTCCAATGATGCCTAATTACGGAACGGCTGCTTATGTTCTGATCTTCACCACAATCCGTTGAATGTCATGACCATTACCTCCTGCTTCTGGGGATAATGGAACCATTGTGGGGGCAGCAAAAAGTGATGATGTTCCATTTACTTCTCTCCCAGTCTCTTAGAAAGGAGAACCATTTTTCAGCCCTGATTTACCTCACTAAGTTCATTGTAGAAAACGTACACCAGCTTAATTAAGGATTCGATCGATGGCCCAAATGCTGGTTACACAGATCAAAGGGTGAGAGAATAGAAATAAATGAACCACGGGGTCGCTTTAGAAAGGGATAAAGAAAACGCATCAATTGTTATTCCAGGCACACCAAGGAGACATTCAAGAGCTGGGTCACAATGTTGGACTTTTCAGTTACCAGATGAGTGTACAGTGACTGGAAGGGTCAGGGGTCGTTGCATTTCTTTGAAGTTTGTCTCAGTTTGGAAGCTCAAGATGGAACAGTTTACAAAGAAGAGTAAAAAAGAAATAAACCACTTGTCGAGGGGATTTATATATAGCAGGAGTTACTGGTGTTTACAAGAGAACAAAAAACTCACAGGCCATCCAATAGGAAGACGGATGGATGGTTTCTTTCACACGGATTCCTGCTTTGGGTTGTAATTAGCGGAGAAATCCCCTCCGGCACAAATGCTGTGTGCGTTTGCAACAGAACTGAATGTTTGTGGTTGAGTAAGCAGAGAAATCAGAGCTCGTTTTCTCCCTGGGTGAGGGTTACTCCCAGGGCATTAGTCTATAGGAGGAATTCAGTCCCATCCTGTTACTCCGAGAGTAAATGGATAATTTTCTCAAGTATTCTCTCAGGGTGTGGTGATGATTTAAAGGTTGCTTTTATTACCCTTCCCTAGACATTGGTGTTCTATAGCTTTTCATTGAATCCATACAATCATTCAATCCTTACAATACAGAGGGAGGCCACTCAGCCCATTTAGTCTGCACCGACTGTCCGACAGGGTATCTTAGCCAGGTCCATTGCTCATCCCATTCCCTTCAACCCGTGCATTTACTCCACTAATCCCCCCTAACCTACACATCTTGGGACACTAAAGGGTAATTCAGAATGGCCAATCCGACTAACCAGCACAGAGATGGACTAAGAAGGGAAACTGGTGCACCAGGAGGAAACCCATGCAGACACAGGGAGAATGGGCAGCACAGTAGCACAGTGGTTAGCACTGCTGCTTCACAGCTCCAAGGTCCTGGGTTCGATTCCCGGCTCAGTTCACTGGTTGTATGTTCTCCTCATGTCTGTGTGGGGTTCCTCTGGGTACTCCGGTTTCCTCCCACGGTCCAAAGATGTGCAGGTTAGGTTGATTGGCCATGCTAAGAAATTGGCCCTTAGTGTCCAGGGTAGGGTAGGTTAGAGGGATTAGTGGGTATAATATGTTGGAATATGGGGGTAGGCCCTGGGTGGGATTGTGTTCGGTGCAGAGTCGATGGGCCAAAGGGCCTCTTTCTGCACTGTAGGGTTCTATGATTCTATGAATGTGCAAATCGGCACAGACCGTGACCCAAGGCTGGAATTGTACCCGAGTTCTGGTGCTGCGAGGCAGCAATGCTAAACATTGTCACATAAAGAACAGGTAGACTCAATCAAGGAGTGGGGCAGTAGTCACTTTTCATGAGACAGGGAGGGTGCATTGGCAAACTAGATGGGCCTATATATATAATTCAACAGCTTTAATAGTTACATTTTTGGTGCATTGGTAACAGTAACTATTGCTGCGAGCAGATTCCTTAAATTTAGTTTTATAATTTGACCGCTCAGGATTTGAACTCCTGACTTTGAGATTTCTAGTCCAGCTGCTGCATTATTATGGAACACAGAACATTGCAGCACAGTACAGGCCTTTCGGCCCTCAATGTTCTTCCAAGCTATGTCTAATCCCAAGATCAAGCTACCCACTCCCTATAATTCTGGCCTGCTCCATGTGCCATTATATCCGTATACCTCAAACAACAGCCATTCAGTTCAATATCAACCCCTCACACCACACCTCATCCAATCTTATCAGAGTATACTCCTAAGCATTTCTCTCTCATGAGATTATCAAACTTCCCCTGAATTATTATTGTCCACATCTTCTGATTTCTCATCAGAACACTCTTAATAGTGTTGATGAACAGAGGGATTTGGTGTATATGTGCATAGATCCCTGAAAGTTGGCAATCAAGTCGATAAAGTTGTTAAGAAGGCATATGGAGTCTTAGCTTTTATTGGTAGGGGGATTGAATTTCGGAGCCGCAACGCCATGTGCAACTGTACAAAACTCTAGTGTGGCCGCACTTGGAGTATTGTGTGCAGTTCTGGTCCCCACATTATAAGAAAGATGTGGAGGCATTGGAGAGGGTACAGAGGAGGTTACCAGGATGTTGCCTGGTATGGAGGGCAGGTCTTATGAAGAGAGGCTGAGGGATTTGAGGTTGTTTTCGTTAGAAAGAAGGCGGCTAAGAGGAGACCTTATTGAAACATATAAGATGATTAGAGGTTTAGATAGGGTGGACAGTGATAGCCTTTTTCCTAGGATGGAGAAAGCTAGCACGAGGGGACATAGCTTTAAATTAAGGGGTGGTAGTTATAGGATGGATGTCAGAGGTAGGTTCTTTACCCAGAGGGTGGTAAGGGTATGGAATGCCCTGCCTGCTGCAGTTGTAGATGCGCCAAGTTTGGTGGCGTTTAAGAGGTTAGTAGATAAGTTTATGGACGAAAAGGGAATGGTTTAGGTTAGAGGGTCATTGCTTTTTCCTAATTAGTCGGCGCAACATCGAAGGTCGAAGGGCCTGTTCTGCGCTGTAATGTTCTATGTTCTATGAGACTGGATGTATCCTGGAAGATATGCTGGGGGGAGGGGGCATATCCGGGAAGATGTGCTCTGGGACTTCTCCAAAATCCCAGTGCACTGAGTCCCGGGAGTTATCTGGGAAGTTTGAACTTCCAGTAAACAGCTCTCCTTCTCCTCAAGACCCTCCAAAAATCTCGCCAAGTCTGAGTTCAAATCAGACTTTGAACAGTTACCCTGGAAATGTTAGACTGAAAAATCCCTAATCCATCTCCTGGATAATTACACAATTGACCCTCCAGTCATGAATTGTGACCCAAATGCAGCAATAGTCACTGTTACCAAAAATCGAACTATTAAAGCTGTTGAGTTGTATATAGGCCCATCTAGGTTGCCAATGTACCTGTCTCATCCATAGGTGACTTCCGCCACACTCCTTGATAAAGTCTATCTGTTCTTTATTGACACGGTGGCACAGTGTTTAGCACTGCTGCCTTGCAGCACCAGGAACAATTTTAACCTTAGGTCACAAATTTGCACATTCTCCCCATGTCTGCATGGGTTTCCTCCAGGTGCACCAGTTTCCCTTCTCAGAGTAACTCCACGCAGGTTAGTTGGATTGGCCATTTTGCCAGTGAGTTCCCCTGACTCCTCTTTCATCAATCGGATAAGTAGGAGCAGATTGACAGTCTGACAGTGATTGGGGCAATCACTTGGAAAATTCAGGCCTTTGTTGTTACTCAGTTATTCCTTGGAAGAGCCAAGTTCCACCTATCTCTGGGGTTAAAAGAAGTTTCACCTTAATCCTGCTGGATTTATTAATGACGGTCATGAGTTGATGATCTCTAGCTTTGGATTTCCCCAAAAGCGGCAACATCTTCACAGCCAATCATAGAATCCCTGCAGTGCAGGAGGCCATTCGGTTCCTGGAATCTGCATCGACTCTCCAGAAGTCCACCTTCTCCAGATCCACCCCTCCACCCTAATCCTGCAACCCTGCACGTTTACCATGGCTAATTATAAAACGTAGAAACATAGACCTAGGCAATTCAACCCGTCAAACCTGATCTGCCTTTTAATACAATTACAACTGGTCTCATGGCCTCAGCCCCACTTTGCTGCCTGTTCACCATTGGCTTTTGAATTTAATTAAAAACAGTCCACCTTTTCCTCAAAGTCCCAGCATCCCGCACACCCTGGGGTAATGAATTACACAGATTCACAACCCTTTGGGAAGTTATTTTTCTTTATCTCTGATATAAATCTGCTACCCCTTATCCTGAAACTATGACCCCTCATTCTAGATTGCCCACAAGAGGAAACATCCTCTCTGTGTCTACTTTGCCAATCCCTCTTAACATCTTGTACACCTCAATTAGTATCGTCCCAAACTGCCCAACCTCTCTTTATAAGACAAATCCTTCATTACTGGAGGCAGTTGCTGCAGAAAATATGGATGCATGGGATTGAAGGTGATTTAGCAGTTTGGATCAGGAATTGGCTAGTTGATAGAAGACAGAGGGTGGTGGTTGACAGGAAATATTCAACCTGGAGTTTAGTTACTATGGTGTTTTGTTTTGGATTTGTTTTAGGGCCACTGCTGTTTGTCATTTTTATAAATGACCTAAATGAGGGTGTAGAAGGATGAGTTAGTAAATTTGAGGACAACACTAAAGTCGGATGACTTGTAGACAGTGAGGATGGATATTACAGTTTGCAGAGGGACATAGATAAGTTGTAGAGCTGGGCTGAGAGGTGGCAAATGGACTTTAATGTGGAAAAGTGAGAAGTGATTCACTTTGGAAGGAATAACAGGATTACAGAGTTTAGGGCTAATGGAAGAACTCCTGGTGGTATCAACGAGCAGAGAGATCTTGGTGTACATGTGTATAGATGCCTGAAAGTTGGCACCCAGGTTGATAAGGTTGTTGAGAAGGTGTACGGTGTGTTAGCTTTTATTGGTAGAGGGATTGAATTTTGGAGCTGTGAGGTCATGTTGCAACTGTACAAAACTCTGGTGCGGCCGCACTCGGAGTATTGTGTACAGTTCTGGTTACCACATTATAAGAAAGATGTGGAAGCATTGGAAAGGGTGCAGAGGAGGATTACCTGGTATGGTGGGAAGGTCTTATGTGGAAGGGTTGAGGGACTTGAGGTTGTTTTTGTTAGAGAGAAGAAGGTTAAGAGGTGACTAATTGAGGAATACAAGATGATCAGAGGGTTAGATAGCGTGGACAGTGAGAGCCTTTTTCCTCGGATGGTGATGGCTAACATGAGAGGACATAGCTTTAAATTAAGGGGTGGTAGTTATAGGATGGATGTTAGAGGTGGGTTCTTTACTCAGAGGGTAGTAAGGGCATGGAATGCCCTGCCTGTAGCAGTTGTGGACTCACCAACTTTAAGGGCGTTCAAATGGTCAGTGGATAGGCAAATGGATAATATTGGAATACTTTAGGTTAGAAGGTCATTAGGTTGGTTCCGCTGGTCGGCGCAACATCGAGGGCCGAAGGGCCTGTACTGCGCTGTAATGTTCTATGTTCAGTCTAGTGAATTTCCTCTGAACTGCCTCCAATACAACTACATCTTTCCTCAAGCAAGGGAATCAAAGCTGTGCACAATATTCTAATGTGGTCTCATTTGTTGCTTTGTATAGTAGCAGCAACACTTCACTATTTTTATATTCTATCCCTTTAGCAATAAATGCCAAGATTCTTTTTGCTTTCCCTATTACCTGCTTTGCCTGCTATTAATGCACGTCCAAATCCCTCTGCTTCTGAAGTTTCTTTCCATCTAGATAATAATTTGTCTTTGCATTTTTTCTACCCAAATGGATAACCTCACACCTTTCCTTGTTAAAATCCTCATTCACTGAACCTATCCATATCCAAAAAACAAAGAACAAAGAAAATTACAGCACAGGGACA
The DNA here is from genome assembly GCA_024679065.1 of Sphyrna mokarran. Lineage (NCBI taxonomy): Eukaryota > Metazoa > Chordata > Chondrichthyes > Carcharhiniformes > Carcharhinidae > Sphyrna > Sphyrna mokarran. Next base: position 36,982,075 of record JAGIQG010000027.1, read on the forward strand.
GGCCCTTTGGCCTTCCAAGCCTGCACCGACTGTGCTGCCCGACTGAACTAAAACCCTCGACCCTTCCAAGGATCATATCCTCTATTCCCATTCTATTCATGTATTTGTTCATGATGCCCCTTAAGACTCACTATTGTATCTGTTTCCACTATCTCCCCCAGCAGCGAGTTCCAGGCACCCACCGCCCTGTGTGTGTAAAAAACTTATCTCGTACATCTCCTTTAAATATTGACCCTCGTACCTTAAATCTGTGCCGCCTAGTAATTGATTTTTCCACCCTGTCCATGCCTCTTGTAGACTTCTATCAGGCCTCCCCTCAACCTCTGTCATTCCAATGAGAACAAACCAAATTTTTCCAACCTCTCCTTATAGCTAATGCCCTCCAGGCCAAGCAACATCCTGGTAGATTTTTTCTGAATCCTCTCCAAAGTCTCTACATCCTTCTGGTGACCAGAATTGAACACTATATTCCAAGTGCAGTCTAACTCAGGTTCTATAAAGCTGCAACATGACTTGCCTATTTCTAATCTCAATGCTCTAGAAAGAAACCATACAGTACAAAAAGAGGGCACCTGGACCATTCAATCCGCACTGACAACAATCCCACCCAGGCCCTGCCCTCATATCCCTACATATTTTACCAACAAATCCCGCTAACCTACACATCCCAGAACACTGAGGGACAATTTAAGCATGGCCAATCAACCTAACCCGCACATCTTTGAACTGTGGGAGGAAACGGAGCACCCAGAGGAAACCCACGCAGATACGAGGAGAATGTGCAAACTCCACACAGACAGTGACCCAAGCCGGGAATCGAACCCAGGTCCCTGGGGTTGTGAAGCAGCAGTGCTAACCCACTGTGCTACCGTGCCACCCACCTTCTGTACCAGTCTGCCATGACGCAACTTGTCAAAGGCCTTACTGAAGTCCATGTAGACAACATCTACTGCCATACCCTCATCAATCCTCTTCATCACTTCCTCGAAAAACATCCATCTGTAAATTCCTTATTTCACTAGCGCAAGTTGCAATCCTATCTCTTTTAGCATCTAAAGATTTCCAGGCTAGGTTGACTGGTCATGGTCAATTGCCCTTTAATGTCAGGGAGCAAGGGTAAACATGTGGGATTACAGGAATAGGTTCCTGGTGGGATTGTTATTGATGCAGCCTTGATGGGCTGAATGGTCTCTTTCTGCATTTTATCTTCAAATCTGGCTATGGTACTGACTATCCCTGCATCCAAGTCATTAATATAGATCGTGAATAGTTGAGGCCCAAAGACTGAACCCTGAGCCCATGCAGTTACATCTTACCAATCAATTCTATGATTCTAACTGGGAAAAGACTCATTTATCCCGACTCTGTTGCTAAGCCAATCCTCATTCCAAGCTAACAAATTACCCTAATTCCAACTAATTTTTTTGTGTGGCACCTTAACAAACACCTTTTGGAAGCCCAGGTACACTACATCGACTGGATCCCCATTATCCACCTTGCTTGACACATTTTTGAAGAACTCAAGCAAATTAGTCAAACATGATTTATCCTTCATAAAAGTATACTGACTCTGATTGCATTTTTGCTTTCTAAATGTCTCATTATTACTTTTTTTTTCCCCAATGCACTAAAACCATTCCCAGATCCAGGGAATTTTGGATGTTGCAACCATTGGATCCATTATTTCCAAAGATATTTCCTTTAAGACCCTTGGACATAGGCCATCTGGTCCTGGGGACTTGCCTCCTTCAATCTCAATAATTTGTTCAGTGCTATTTGTCAATGATGATGATGGTACAAAGTTCTTCCCTTTCTATAATTTCTGTTGTTAATATTGGGATAATGCTTATATTCCCCACCTCAGCTTCCCCACCCAAACTGAGGCAAAGTATTGATTTTGGGGAGCAATCTTACTAAACTGCTAAACAAGCATGACAACGGTGACCAATTACACCAATTCTTTGGATGAGCTTCCAGTCGCAATTGTACGGCACTTAATTAAAAATAGAGCCAGGATGTGATTCTCGCCAGTATACGGAGGGGCAGAGCCTCAGCTTGCTGGTGAAGATGGCTGCTGAGGTCTGGAGGCACCATTGTGTGGGTGCCCTGTACACTGGGAGATCTGATCCACCCCCCCACACCCCTTTCACCCCCACTAGACTGCGGCTGATCACTGACTGTGCCAAACTCCCCGCCCCAGAAATTGCATCCCTCTCCCACATCCCTCAGAATACAGCATTTCTCCCTTTCCTCCCCCTCCTATGGAGTTCCCTGCTACATTCCCCTATCATGGTACTGCCCTCTAGGCCCCACTTCCCTTGGCACTGCCCAGTGGGCACTACCCAATCTTGTTCCTAACTGTCCAGGGGCTTCAATGGCATTTGGTCCCACTGGTGGGGCTATCACATTAGGCTCCTGTCAGTGGGGACCTTACACAGTAAGAAGTCTGACAACACCAGGTTTAAGTCCAACCGATTTATTTGATAGTAAACTCAAGCTTTTGGATTTTGCCTTTTCATCAGGTGAATGGAGAGTTCTGGCCTCAGACAGCACATATAACAGCACACACAGTTTACAGATTACTGATTAGAATGCAAATCTAACCTACTATTCAAGTCTTAAAGTGGCCAACAATGTGAGTGTAAGGAGCATTAAGCCCAGGTTAGAGATGTGTATTGACTCCAGATAGTACAGTAAGTGAGGTTTAGCAAACCCAGGCAAGTCATGGGGGTTACAGATAGTGTGACATGAAGCCAAGATCCCAGTTGAGACTGTCCTCACGTGTGCAGAACTTGGCTATCAGTCTCTGCTCAGTAACTCTGCGCTGTTGTGTGTCGTGAAGGCCACCTTGGAGAATGCTTACCCGAAGGTCAAAGGCCGAATGCCGGTGACCGCTGAAGTGATCGCCCACAGGAAGGGAACAGTCTTGACTGGTGACCTTACCAGTGTGGAGCCTGACTGGTTAGCAGGTAAGGGGATGTGAGCCCAGACGATTGCATCTGGGACTCACTACGAACCCCATTATTCATTTCTTACCCAAGTTGACTGTCTCACCACATTAATCAATCAATAATAACTCTCCATCCTCAGTTTCCAAGGGACCAACATTGACTTTACCAACTAACCTGCACATCTTTGGACTGTGGGAGGAAACAGAGCACTGGGAGAAAACCCACGTAGACAGTAACCCAAGCTGGGAACCGAACCCAGGTCCCTGGCACTGCCAGGCAGCAGTGCTAATAACCACCGTGCTGTCCTCCTCTGCACTTATCCCATTAAACCTCTTCACAAATGGGAACATCATATATGTTCCATTCTTAAATAATTTAATCATTGTGCTGTTAATTGGGAGGATTTCATTGAAATGTGGAGCTTACTAAACGTGAAAAAGATGTTTCCATTACTGGGAGAGACTAGGATTTGAGGGCACATCCTCAGGCTAAAGGCTTTAGAACCGAGGTGAGGAGGAATTTCTTCAGCCTGGATCAAATGTATGGAATTTATTGCCACAGCAGGCTGTGGAGGCTAGATCATTGTGTGTATTTAAGACAGAAACAGACAGGTTCTTAATTGCTATGGGGAATTAAAGGTTATGGAAAAAGACAGGAGAATGGGGTTGAGAAACATATCAGCCACAGTCGAATGTCAGAACAGACTCAATGGGCTTAATTCTGCTCCTATTTCTCATGGCGTTATGCATAGTTTGCACTTTTCGCCACACACATTTGCACAAGTGTAAGCTGACACACCTGTGTGTAGTGGTACTTGTGAGTGTGAGCTACACATGAACACAGCTCCAGCCTGGGGGAAAAGTGGGAGCTCTAGTTTGCCATGGAGACAGTGAGACTGGGAGGGCTGGGGGTTGTGCATAACATAGAATTTCACTCTTCCTAGGAAAAGGCAGTGCCTCTTTATTACCTGAACTGAAATAATTCATTCACTGGTTACTAATTTTGATGTCAATATTAACTATCAGAGCTTTGAAACTGTCCTTTCTCATTCACATTTTTTTTTGCACAAAGTAGCATTGTTCCATTATTCTTCTAGTTACACCAATCCATGGAAAGATCATATCTTTTATTCTCCACGTCAGTTATTTAAAATGTCAGTGTCGGGTAGGCATGGCTACTGGGGAGCTATTGGGTACATTGCAACGGCAGTGCTGTATCAATTTAATAAAGAGTTGGTGGGCACTCAGGGGTTAATGCATGGAAACTAATGGGTAACACACTCTTCAAACTCAAGGTTACCAAGATCTGACATACATCCCAGGACAGGTACAGCACGGGATTAGATACAGAGTAAAATTCCCTTCACACTGTCCCCCATCAAATACTCCCAGGACAGGTACAGCATGGGGTTAGATACAGAGTAAAGCTCTCCCTACACTGTCCCCCCCATCAAACACTCCCAGGACAGGTACAGCGCAGGTTAGATACAGAGTAAAGCTCCCTCTACACTGTCTCCCATCGAATACTCCCAGGACAGGTACAGCATGGGGTTAGATACAGAGTAAAGCTCCCTCTACACTGTCCCCCCCATCAAACACTCCCAGGACAGGTACAGCACGGGGTTAGATACAGAGTAAAGCTCCCTCTACACTGTCCCCCCATCAAACACTCCCAGGACAGGTACAGCACGGGGTTAGATACAGAGTAAAGCTCCCTCTACACTGCCCCCATCAAACACTCCCAGGACAGGTACAGCACGGGGTTAGATACAGAGTAAAGCTCCCTACACTGTCCCCCATCAAACACTCCCAGGACAGGGACAGCATGGGGTTAGATACAGAGTAAAGCTCCCTCACACTGTCCCCCACCAAACACTCCCAGGACAGGTACAGCACGGGGTTAGATACAGAGTAAAGCTCCCTCTACACTGTCCCCCAAAAATCCCAGGACAGGTACAGCACGGGGTTAGATACAGAGTAAAGCTCCCTCTACACTGTCCCCCATCAAACACTCCCAGGACAGGTACAGCACGGGTTAGATACAGAGTAAAGCTCCCTCTACACTGTCCCCATCAAACACTCCCAGGACAGGTACAGCATGGGGTTAGATACAGAGTAAAGCTCCCTCTACACTGTCCCCCATCAAACACTCCCAGGACAGGTACAGCACGGGTTAGATACAGAGTAAAGCTCCCTCTACACTGTCCCCCATCAAACACTCCCAGGACAGGTACAGCACGGGGTTAGATACAGAGTAAAGCTCCCTCTACACTGTCCCCCATCAAACACTCCCAGGACAGGTACAGCACGGGGTTAGATACAGAGTAAAGCTCCCTCTACACTGTCCCCATCAAACACTCCCAGGACAGGTACAGCACGGGTAGATACAGAGTAAAGCTCCCTCTACACTGTCCCCATCAAACACTCCCAGGACAGGTACAGCACGGGGTTAGATACAGAGTAAAGCTCCCTCTACACTGTCCCCATCAAACACTCCCAGGACAGGTACAGCACGGGGTTAGATACAGAGTAAAGCTCCCTCTACACTGTCCCCATCAAACACTCCCAGGACAGGTACAGCACGGGGTTAGATACAGAGTAAAGCTCCCTCTACACTGTCCCCATCAAACACTCCAGGACAGGTACAGCACGGGGTTAGATACAGAGTAAAGCTCCCTCTACACTGTCCCCATCAAACACTCCCAGGACAGGTACAGCACGGGGTTAGATACAGAGTAAAGCTCCCTCTACACTGTCCCCATCAAACACTCCCAGGACAGGTACAGCACGGGTTAGATACAGAGTAAAGCTCCCTCTACACTGTCCCCTCAACACTCCCAGGACAGGTACAGCACGGGGTTAGATACAGAGTAAAGTCCTCTACACTGTCCCCATCAAACACTCCCAGGACAGGTACAGCACGGGGTTAGATACAGAGTAAAGCTCCCTCTACACTGTCCCCATCAAACACTCCCAGGACAGGTACAGCACGGGGTTAGATACAGAGTAAAGCTCCCTCTACACTGTCCCCCATCAAACACTCCCAGGACAGGTACAGCACGGGGTTAGATACAGAGTAAAGCTCCCTCTACACTGTCCCCCATCAAACACTCCAGGACAGGATAGCATGGGGTTAGATACAGAGTAAAGCTCCCTACACTGTCCCCATCAAACACTCCCAGGACAGGTACAGCACGGGGTTAGATACAGAGTAAAGCTCCCTCTACACTGTCCCCCCATCAAACACTCCCAGGACAGGTACAGCACGGGGTTAGATACAGAGTAAAGCTCCCTCTACACTGTCCCCATCAAACACTCCCAGGACAGGTACAGCACGGGGTTAGATACAGAGTAAAGCTCCCTCTACACTGTCCCCATCAAACACTCCCAGGACAGGTACAGCACGGGGTTAGATACAGAGTAAAGCTCCCTCTACACTGTCCCCATCAAACACTCCCAGGACAGGTACAGCACGGGGTTAGATACAGAGTAAAGCTCCCTCTACACTGTCCCCCATCAAACACTCCCAGGACAGGTACAGCACGGGGTTAGATACAGAGTAAAGCTCCCTCTACACTGTCCCCCATCAAACACTCCCAGGACAGGTACAGCACGGGGTTAGATACAGAGTAAAGCTCCCTCTACACTGTCCCCCATCAAACACTCCCAGGACAGGTACAGCATGGGGTTAGATACAAGAAAGTCCCTCACACTGCCCCATCAACACTCCCAGACAGGTACAGCAGGGTAGATAAGTAAGCTCCTGTCCCATCACTCCAGGACAGTACAGCAGGGTTAGATACAGAGTAAAGCTCCCTCTACCTGCCCCATCAACACTCCCGGACGGCAGGGTTAGATAAGTAAGTCCTCTACACTGCCCCATCAAACACTCCCAGGACAGGTACAGCACGGGGTTAGATACAGAGTAAAGCTCCCTCTACACTGTCCCCATCAAACACTCCCAGGACAGGTACAGCATGGGGTTAGATACAGAGTAAAGCTCCCTCTACACTGTCCCCCATCAAACACTCCCAGGACAGGTACAGCACGGGGTTAGATACAGAGTAAAGCTCCCTCTACACTGTCCCCCATCAATCACTCCCAGGACAGGTACAGCATGGGGTTAGATACACAGTAAAGCTCCCTCTACACTGTCCCCCATCAAACACTCCCAGGACAGGTACAGCACGGGTTAGATACAGAGTAAAGCTCCCTCTACACTGTCCCCATCAAACACTCCCAGGACAGGTACAGCATGGGGTTAGATACAGAGTAAAGCTCCCTCTACACTGTCCCCCATCAAACACTCCCAGGACAGGTACAGCACGGGTTAGATACAGAGTAAAGCTCCCTCTACACTGTCCCCCATCAAACACTCCCAGGACAGGTACAGCAGGGGTTAGATACAGAGTAAAGCTCCCTCTACACTGTCCCCATCAACACTCCCAGGACAGGTACAGCACGGGGTTAGATACAGAGTAAAGCTCCCTCTACACTGTCCCCCATCAAACACTCCCAGGACAGGTACAGCACGGGGTTAGATACAGAGTAAAGCTCCCTCTACACTGTCCCCATCAAACACTCCCAGGACAGGTACAGCATGGGGTTAGATACAGAGTAAAGCTCCCTCTACACTGTCCCCCATCAAACACTCCCAGGACAGGTACAGCACGGGGTTAGATACAGAGTAAAGCTCCCTCTACACTGTCCCCCATCAAACACTCCCAGGACAGGTACAGCATGGGTTAGATACAGAGTAAGCTCCCTCTACACTGCCCCCATCAAACACTCCCAGGCAGGTACAGCACGGGTTAGATACAGAGTAGCTCCCTACACTGTCCCCCATCAAACACTCCCAGGACAGGTACAGCAGGGTTAGATACAGAGTAAAGTCCCTCTACACTGTCCCCATCAAACACTCCCAGGACATACAGCAGGGTTAGATACAGAAAAGCTCCCTCTACACTGTCCCCCATCAAACACTCCCAGGACAGGTACAGCACGGGGTTAGATACAGAGTAAAGCTCCCTCTACACTGTCCCCCATCAAACACTCCCAGGACAGGTACAGCACGGGTTAGATACAGAGTAAAGCTCCCTCTACACTGTCCCCCATCAAACACTCCCAGGACAGGTACAGCACGGGTTAGATACAGAAAAGCTCCCTCTACACTGTCCCCATCAAACACTGCCAGGACAGGTACAGCATGGGGTTAGATACAGAGTAATGGTCCCCCTACACTGTCCCCCATCAAACACTCCCAGGACAGGTACAGTACGGGTTAGATACAGAGTAAAGCTCCCTCTACACTGTCCCCCATCAAACACTCCCAGGACAGGTACAGCATGGGGTTAGATACAGAGTAAAGCTCCCTCTACACTGTCCCCCATCAAACACTCCCAGGACAGGTACAGCACGGGTTAGATACAGAGTAAAATTCCCTCTACACTGTCCCCCATCAATCACTCCCAGGACAGGTACAGCATGGGGTTAGATACAGAGTAAAGCTCCCTCTACACTGTCCCCATCTATCACTCCCAGGACAAGTACAGCACAGAGTTAGATACAGAGTAAATCTCCCTCTACACTGTCCCCCATCAATCACTCCCAGGACAAGTACAGCACGGGGTTAGATACAGAGTAAAGCTCCCTCTACACTGTCCCCATCAAACCCCCTAGGAAAGATACAAAAGGAGTTAGATACAGAGTAGAACTCCCTCTGTACTGTTGACATCAAACACTGCCAGGACAGGTACAGCGTAGGGTTAGATACAGAATAAAGATCCTGCTACACATTCTCTGGGCTGGCGCAGCATGAGTTTGAGAAGATTCATTAATCTAGAGAAAACTGAAAACTTTTCAAATTTCAGCAGGAAAAGTTTGGTTTGAAAAGTTATCATGAAGTCCCATTTGGGCAACGTAGGTGGGCACTGATTTCATGTCAAGTTTGCCTGATACTAGTTTGACCTCCACATAGCTGAGAATATGCTTGAATGGAGTTTCTCTTCATCTTGTTCTACACATTGTGGTCTTATTTCTTATTGTTTATAACTAAAGTCTGCGTTTGACCTGTGCATGATGTGGTCAGCCCACCTGACGAAGGAGCAGCCAGTTCTGAAAGTTAGTGGCTTTTGCTACAAGTAAACCTGTTGGACTTTAATCTGCTGTTGTGAGACTTCTTAATGTGTTTACCCCAGTCCATCACCGGGGTAAACATCAGATTACAATCAGCCAGAGCAGCAATCTTTGTAGGGCTGCTGGAGGCTTCGCAGCAACACGCTGTAGTAATGGAAGGAGCTGGGTGCTCATTCTGACTCCATCCCTGGCAATGTGGCACACAGCAGTCCAGCAATTTGATACAGACTCAAAACTATCACCAAAGTTCCTCGCACAGAGCTGGGCGTACAAACACAGGAAATAAGAGCAGGAGTAGGCCATTTGGCCCTTCGAGCTCACCCTCCCATTCAGTTGATCATAGCCGATCATCCAGCCGGATAACCATTTCCCCCCACTCCATATCCTTTGATCCTTTTGACCCAAGAACTATAGGGGAGGCGACTTGGGTATGATTTTCCGTTAGAGAGTGGGTGCAGACTCAGCGGGTCGGAATTTTACGGCCTTGCTCAGCAAGACTAGAAATTTCCATCCGAGTTCAATTGGAGATGTCTGTTGTCGGACTCTCTCTCCCCGCTGATTCCATGGTGGGCAAGGTGGGCCAGTTCCAGTGGATGGTTTGAATACCCTGCTCTACGTTGCAGGTTTGCTACAATACTATGAGGGCGGGTGGGGGGGTAATTGTTAAAGCTGATGGTGTCGGGACAGTATTGAGCAGGTGTGTCTACATTAAGGAGGGTGGTTCAGAGAGGAACAGTACGTAGAGGGGTTAATATAAAAAGCTTCATGAAGCTGGAATACCAGGATGATTACAGAACACTGAGCAAAGTACTGGTCAGGGGAGACACCTGCAGGTGGATGGGGAACCTACTGTTCCAAAGGGGGCCAGAAACAGGGGGCCAGAAACAGGAGGCAAGAAACAGTGGGCCAGAAACAGGGGGCCAGAAACAGGAGGCAAGAAACAGAGGACCAGAAACAGGGGGCCAGAAACAGGGGGCCAGAAACAGAGGCAAGAACAGTGGGCCAGAAACAGGAGGCAAGAAACAGTGGGCCAGAAACAGGGGGAAACCCAGAAACAGGGGGCCAGGAAAACAGTGGGCCAGAAACAGGGGCCAAACAGAAACAGTGGCCAGAAACAGGGGCCAGAAACAGTGGGCCAGCAACACAGGGGGAAACAGGGGGCAAGAAACAGTGGGCCAGAAAAACCAGGCCAAAGAAACAGTGGGCAGGGGCCACAACAGTGGGCAGAAACAGGGGGCCAGAAACAGGAGGCAAGAAACAGTGGGCCAGAAACAGGGGGCCAGAAACAGGAGGCGAGAACAGAGGACCAGAAACAGGGGGCCACAAACAGGAGGCAGAAACAGTGGGCCAGAAACAGGGGCCAGAAACAGGGGGCAAGAAACAGGGGGCCAGAACAGGGGCCACAAGGAAAGAAACAGTGGGCCAGAAAACAGGGGGCCAGAAACAGGGGCCAGAAACAGGGGGCAAGAGGGGGCCAAGGAGGCAAGAAACAGTGGGCCAGAAACAGGGGGCAAGAAACAGAGGACCAGAACAGGGGGCAGGGGCCAGAAACAGGGGGCAAGATTCAGGGGACCAGAAACCGAGGGCCAGAAACAGGGGGCAAGGATCAGGGGGCAAGGATCAGTGGGGTAGAAAAAGGGGGCCAGAAACAGGGGGGCAGGATCAGGGGCAGAAAAGAAAACAGGGGGCCAGGGGGCCAGAAACAGGGGCCAGAAACAGGGGGCTGGAACAGGGGGGCTGAAACAGGGGGCAAGATACAGGGGGCAAGAAACAGGGGGCAGAAACTGATATTGAAGCATCATCTTCAGTATTTACACACACCAATACTTGCAGTGTTTATGCATCCCTACTCCTGTCCTCATTCACAAGCATCACCCCCCAATATCTATACTTTTGATTAGATTTATTATTGTCACATGTATTAACATATAGTGAAAAATATTGTTTCTCATACGCTGCACAGACAAAACACACCTTTCATAGAGAAGGAAAGGAGAGGGTGCAGAATGTAGTGTTTACAGTCATAGCTAAGGTGTAGAGAAAGTCAACTTAATGTGAGGTAATCTACTAATGACAGCAGTGAAGAAGCTGTTCTTAGTTGGTTGATGCATGTCCTCAGACTTTGGTATCTTTTTTCCAATGGAAGAATGTAGATGAGTGTGCATTGGAGTGCGTAAGATCCTTGATTATGCTGGCTGCTTTTCTGAGGTAGCGGAGCGTAGACAGAGTCAATGGATGAGAGGCTGGTTTGCATGATGGATCAGCCTTTATTCACAGCTGTTTGTAGTTTCTTGCAGTCTTGGGCACAGCAAGAGCACATACCAATATGTGATACAACCAGAAAGAATGCTTTCTATGGTGCATCTGTAGAAGCTGTATTAGCGGGCATACCGAATTTCCTTAGTCTCCTGAGAAAGTAGAGGCATTGGTGGGCTTTCTTAATTACAGCATCTGCTATAATTCAGAACTAGGATAGCTCACTCCTGCAGACAATTCCAAGGCATAAAAATGTAGCTTTGAGCACCAGGTGGGAATTGTGTCAATGAGGGACAGAGGACTGGCACACTGAGATGGCACACACTTAGTGCCATCTCAGCTTAGTGGATATACTCTCATTGAGTCAACAACCAACAAGACTGATGGGGGCAAAAACTGCCTCTAGACCTGGACAGAAAGAAAAATCTTGCAATGTGTGTTGTCAAGATGCAAAGGCGCACATTATACTGAGGGCAAGGCATCATTGCATTGGTAATGAATTGAGAAAGAGGCACACACTCTGCCGAGATAGTTGCACACAACAGAGGGTGTGAGTGAGTGTTGTGATAGATCTTTTATAAGCGAGTCCTCAAAACCGTCACATCTTTGGAAATCTTTGGTCCCAAGGGTGCTTGGCTCTGGTGTCTGTAAAAGAGTGTAGAGATAATTAGTGCAGCACCCCAGACATAACATCGCATCCACACTCTCACTGCCTGAAGGATCAGCTGGTGCAGAGTCCTCACGTGGGTGTGCATTGCTGAGCTCACCGTCATCATGGGCACAGTGCCAGTCCTCTCTGACCGAGGCACTGGGATAGGAACTTGACCACTGGCATCCCGCTTCTATTCTGGGACCTCTCCCTCTTACTCGGCTGGAAGTTTGACGGAGAGTGGGAGCAGGAAGCAAGCAAAGGCGGATGATTAGGATAGCTCCCTTGCATGGGTCCTGAGTGGAACTATGTACACGGTGAAGACACGACCTATCCAGGAGGGGCTGTCAGGATGCGTGTGGCAGTGCGAGTGGTATAATGATCTCAAGGAGGCCCACGAGGCATATGGCTTGGAGTATGAGCTCTTTGATTGAGGTAATGATTGCCATTTGATGGGCAACACGACAGCTCAGTGACTATCGCTGTGCTGTGCAGATACATAGATTTGGGCCTGTGTCTGTGGGAGTTTGCGCATTCTCCCCGTGCTTGCGTGGGTTTTCTCCGGGTGCTCCGGTTTCCTCCCACATCCCAAAGATGTGCTCTTAGGCTAATTGGCAGAACAAATTCTCCCTAAATTGTCTCAAATTTGGTTTTTAATCCATAGATCTATAAACATAGACAGAGATCACGGGTAGAAGTGGGAACATCGAGGTGACGGCACTGGCTCGTTGGGCCGAAGTGCCTGTTTCCCGTGCTGTTTTGTTCTTTGCCTGCCCAATCCGGGTATCTCACATGTGTATATATTGAGGAATGTTAGTAGTCCTCTAGATTCTGACTGTGTACCTGAAGCACTCTTAAGAGTGGCGATAAGTTTGCAAATAGGTGGAATCTGGTGAAGGAACACTGGCTTCGGAAGTGTTATTTCAAGTGATGACGTTCCTGGTGCTGATAGTGTGTGTCCCTGCAGACTGTTATCCTGCGAGCGGTTTGAGAGAGTGTGAGTTGAAGGATGAGAAGGTTGATTCACCCTGATTGTGTGGATGAAATCATTCCTTTGTTTGTGACACTATCTTACTGTTCTCCTGTGGCTTGAGGTGGTGCTCACTGTTCTCACATACACCTTCTCCTTAATCAGGTTACTGACCTTGTTACACCTCCGATGGCCATCCCCAGGGTCACTGTGGACTCGGAGGTGACCCAGTGAGGCACCACTATGCATGGGGAACTGTACTCTTCCTGCTTCTGGGAGTCATACCACCCCTGGTGCAGTCCTGGGCCGCAGGCATCAGAAGATGCGTGTGTGTGTGGATGCAGTTGAAAGATGGTGCCTGAAGCAAGGATCCGTATGGGTCGTGACAGAGTGAGTGAATCACAGTCCATCCTGTGGCTAAATGGCCTGTTTCCAGTTGATGAATCTTCAAAGAGACAATCAGGCACAAAATCCCAACATTGCTGTCCAAAGGGGCAAAGCTGCTTTTCCCAGCTAACAACTCACTTGATTTAGTTTAGGTTATTACTGTCACATGTACTAGGGTGAAAAATATTGTTGCTTGCACGCTATACAAACAAAGCACACCATGTCTATAGAAGAAAGTGTTACAATCATAGCTAGGGTGTAGGAAAAGATCAACTTAATGCGAAGTAGGTCCATTCAAAAGTCTGATGGGGAGAAGCTGTTCTTGAGTCGCTTGGTACGTAACCTCATAATTTTGTATCATTTTGTGGATTCGATAGGGTCTTTTAAGAGACTTTTAGATAAGTGCATGGAACTTAGTAAGATAGAGGGTTATAGTAAGCCTAGTAATCTCTAAGGTAAGGACATGTATGGCTCAACTTTGTGGGCTGAAGGGCCTGGATTGTGTAGTTTTTTTGTTTCCCAACAGAAGAGAGAATGTCCGAGGTGTGTGGGGTCCTTAATTATGCTGACTGCTTTGCCGAGGCAGCGGGAAGCGTAGACAGAGTCAATGGATGGAAAGCTAGTTTTGTAGTTCCTTGCAGTCTTGGGCAGAGCAGGAGCCATACCAAGCTGTGATACAACCAGAAGAGAATGCTTTCTATGGTGCACTTACTCTGAGGGGGGATAAATCCCACCCAATGATTTTATTAACAATCCAAAATATTAGCTTAACATGCAAAGCTTACCGATAAAATGAGAGGACTGAACTGGTATGGAGTTAAAGATAAAAATTATATTTTAAACAGAGAATTATATACATACTGATGCCAAACAATCTCATTTTAATACAGGAGACAGAGATAGTTGAGAAGTTTACTTACTATGATGCATACGAAACCTGATATTCAAACAGAAAATGAGTGTTGCTCCCTGGCTGCTGAGATGATAGATACATAATGGAGATGAAATAAAATGAGGGCTATCACAGCCACGCACAAAGTGGGCTATCCACAAACAAACAATTAACAAATTGTCAATGGGAGGCATGAAATTTAAACACGTTAAGTATCAATTAAACCAAAGAGGACAATTCTATTTATGAGGTCATTTTGATGAGTACCAAATCACACATACTAATCCACACCGTTCATCTTTAAAAACAAATCTTCAAAACATTCAAAGAACGTTACAGCTAATGAAATCCTTTGAAAAATAATCGCTGGTATGATGTGAGCGATGTGGCAGCCAATTTGCTTACAGCAAGCTCCCTCAAAGAGCAACGTAGCAACGACAAGATAATTCATGGGGCAGTGCAGTGGCAGAGCGAGCTAGATGTGCTGAATGGTCTTTTTCTTCACTGCGGAGATTTTATGATTCTAATGCATCTTAGACTGAAAACTGTTCTTTGTGAAAAACAGAAATAGTGGAAGTTCAAAACGTGCAGATATTTTACAGCTGGATTCACACGATACAGACAAGACCATTTGTTTCAATTATTTGGAACAAATATTAGCCGGGACAATGGCGAAAACACTTCTTCAAAATAGTGCTGTGGGACCCTTTATGCCCACGTAAGAGAGCGGATGGAGTTTCAGTTTAGCATCTCATCCGGCAGATAACACCTCCGACATTGCTGCACTCACTAAGTAATGCACTGCAGTGAGAGCTTGGATTAGCTACTCAAAAACTTTAGAGTGCATCTTGAACTCACAGTCTTCTGATGTGGAGGTTAGAGACCCATGAACTGAGCCCACAAATCACTCTGCTGGTGTCTGGCCACACCAGGAGATCTCAATGTTGTTCGTCCATTGTCACTGATGAGGACCTCGACACCATTAGTCATTTTGAGGCTGGTTGTGGTGTGTCTGAAGATGATTGATCAGGCCAATTTGGGCATGGAATGTCCTGGCACATATTGGACAAACTCGTGTAGACACTGTAGTTATTGTGCTGGTGGCTCTGGACTTGCGCTTAAGTTGTCCTTCAGCAACGCACCTTGCTTTGTGAGCTTGACAATCTTTGTGGATGAGGCAGCGTCAGGTTTTGTGCCAGCATTTTCCAGGTAGTCGCGTTCAATGTCAAGACTTCGGGGAGGCCTTGAGTATGTCTTTGAAACATTTCTTCTGCCCTCCATGCGAGCATTTTCCAGTAGAGAATTCCCCAAAAAGGAACTGCTTGGGTGTGCACTTGTCTGACATACGGATGACATAACCTGCCCACCGGTCTGCACTCTCACCAGCAATGTGTGGACTGATGGTAGACTTACTCCAGAGAGAGCAAGCACACAAATCACTCTGCTGGTGTCTGGCCACACCGGGAGATATCAATAGGGACGGCACAATGGGTTAGCACTAGTGGCCTCATAGCGTCACAGACTGGGGTTCGATTCCCCGCTTGGGTCACTGTATCTACACATTCTCCCCGTGTCTGCGTGGGTTTCCTCCGGGTGCTCCAGTTTCCTTGCACAGTCCGAGAGACATGCTGGTTAGGTACGTCGGCCATGCTAAATTCTCCCTCAGTGTAAACGAACAGGTGCCGGAGTGTGGGGATTTTCACAGTGACTCCATTGCGGTGTTAATGTAAGCCTGCTCTAACGAATAAATTTTAAACTTTAGAGGGCCGAGAAGACAATAGGTTGAAGAAGACTGAGTAAGTTGCAAATGAGAGGGGAGTGAAGGGTTTCCCCCTCGGGTTAAACGGGAGCCAGCTCTGCTATTGTAGCCTGGATACATTAGATTCCTTCAGAATTCCCTCGTGGAGGGAAATACCCTTCAGATTGTGGAACCTGAATGTGTTTAAATCAATTACGATCGCAGTATTACATTCTCTCATTTCCACAGCAATTACAAGCATCACGTCTGAATGTTTCCAAACGCGTATACTGAAGCTGACATGATCATTCACTCAGAGAACAACCTTCATTTGATTTTCCGCCTGACTTGCTGGGTATTCTAATGGATAACGGTGCATTAGTTAGACTCGTTGGTGCTAAAGGCAGGACTGGAGGCTGGGCTCACATCGTCCGCCTCCGCTTAGGCGGTGCGGCTTCTGAATTTTTCCGGAGGTGCAGCCCTCGAGCTGCCGAGTGCTTCGATTGCCGGGGTAGGTCAGGGAGAAAAACCACCCCTGACCGGAACCAAATCACAGAAACAGGAGTTTTTATTGTCTGCGTCAAAACCTGATTTCACGCTTAACTTAATGAAACATCAAATCATGTATGGTGTACAACAGGGTGTCCACTTGAATCCCTCTCTACTACCGAGTGGATTAGATAAATGTGTAGGCGCCACGGTGGTTAGCGCTGCTGCCTCACAGCGCCAGAGTCCAGGGTTCGATTCCTGGCTTGGTTCACTGTCTGTGTGTGGAGTTTGCACATTCTCCCTGTGACTGCGTGGGTATCCTCCGGGTGCTCTGGTTTCTTCCAACAGCGCAAAGATGTGTGTGTTAGATTGACTGGCCAGGCTAAATTGCCCCTTTGTGCCCTGGGATGTATAGGTTAGAGGATTAGTGGGGAAAATATGTGTGGTTATGGGGATAGGGTCTGGGTGGGACTGTTGTCGGTATAGACTCGATGGGCTGAATGGCCTCCCTCTGCGCTGTAGGGATTATGTGAAATTCTATGAAATAAATATGCGATTCTGGCAGAATATAAGAAGCAGGTGTGGGGAGTAGGCCATTCAACCTTCAAGCCCGCTCCATCGTTCAATCTGAATTTCTACCTCAACTCTACCTTTCCTCTCTGTCACCATATCACTCAATTCATTTAATATCTAACAATCTATCAATCTCCATCTTGAATCACTGAGCATCCGCTGAGCTCTCTGGGATGGAGACTCCCACCACCCTCTAGCTAGTTCACCCCAATCCCATGTGATTTAATCTTTTGCATCAGCTGCCATGAGGGGCCTTGTCAAATGTTTTACTAAAGTCCATGTAGACAACGTCAACAGCCCTTCCCTTGTCAATCATTCTTGTCACCTCCTCAAAAAACGTAACCAAGTTAATGAGACATGATCTCCTGCTCCAGTTCCTGGCTGCAGTCCAGTCCAGTCCATCCTTTCTCTGTCCATGAGGACCTCTCAGAGATACTCCCAGTCAGCCTGACTCAGCCTCCTATTCCCCCTCCTGCTTGGTTCTGATACATCACCATTCAAAAGTCCGAGGCTTACCTTGCTGCCTTCTCCATCATCTCATGACATCTGACCCAACCACTCAGCTTGCCAAAGACACTGCTCCCTGCAGGAAAGGAGGCCACAGAGACTGACCGCTCGGTGATCTCCCCCAGCATCGCCACCTGATGCCAAAAACATGCTGC
Organism: Sphyrna mokarran; assembly: GCA_024679065.1. Classification (NCBI taxonomy): domain Eukaryota; kingdom Metazoa; phylum Chordata; class Chondrichthyes; order Carcharhiniformes; family Carcharhinidae; genus Sphyrna; species Sphyrna mokarran. Next base: position 36,999,776 of record JAGIQG010000027.1, read on the forward strand.
ACTCTCCCTGCTTGAGAATTCCTCTCCTGGTAAATGGACATATCACATGGAGGCAATGGATTGAGCAGTCATTGATTAGTAGGTTCAATAGAGCTGTGATGGTGAATGTATTTCAGTCCACATTGAGATTCTCTTCACTGATCTGGGCAGATGATACAAGTTGCGATAATATTCAGCATTCGCTCCAGGTGATCTTGACAGCTCCTGCAATGTGGCACATTCAGTAGCACCCAGGCTCTGTGCTGGCTAGGCCACATGGGGATCTAGATGGGGCAAGTCTCCAGCAGTATTGCTTAACCTCCTTGCCTGATTTCCTTCCTCCACTGGAGTCAGTCTTCTCACATTGGATCTAACTGCGGATCCCTGGCTCGCATTTTCCAGGAATCCCCATCCCACTCTACTTCACTGTGGTCCTTCAGGTTCCTCTACAGCAGTAAGGGGTCTGCCTGCCCACACTTCATCCAGATGTTTAGTAACTCCTCTCTGGGAACGCTCTGCTGAGGTTACCCTCCAGATACAAGTTTGGTGTCGTGGGTGTGTCTACCCGTGTCAAAGCTGCCTCCCTGCTTTGGCCAAAGTCCCAGCAGTCCCAGCAGTAATTGACAATATGGGCAGTGATTCCCCAGTCAGTAACATTGCCTTCTTGTCAGTCAGGTGTCTCTGTTGCCACTCACAAGCCCTGGACCTTGCTGCTTTCTGTCTTATCTCATGGCATCTGGCATTGCCCATCTGCTTGTCAAGGACACAACTCCTGGGTACAGGAGCTGACCTTACAGAAGCATTGTGAAGGGAACAGATAAGTTAGAAGCAGGGATGTTGTTTCCACTGATGGGTGAAACTAGGCGGCATGGCCTCAAAATAAAGGGAGTCGGATTTAGGACTGAGTTGAGGAGGAACTTCTTCACACAAAAGATTGCAAATCTGTGGACTTCCTGCCCAGTTGAGGCTACCTCATTGAATATTTTTGAACAGTGAAAGAATCAAGGGTTATGGTGAGCGGGCGGGTAAGTAGAGTTGAGTCCACGAAAAGATTGGCCATGATCTTATTGAATGGCAGAGCAGGCTCGAGGGGCCAAATCCTGCTCTTGGTTTCTTATGGTCACTGCTCTCCCCCTCATCATCGCCACCTTGCTGCCGGAGGCCCAGCCACACTATCACCACCAAGTTCCCCCTCCAATTCACATTCCAAATCTGGCAAATATATCACCATTACTTCATCCTCGCTGACTCAAAATCCTGGAAAGCTCTGCTGGCAGCCCCACCAGGTGGAGTGCAGTAATTCGAGAAAGTGGCTCACCACCTTCTAAAGGTCAGGCAGAGCTAGGTAGCAAATGTGAACCCTGCTGGAGATAATTACATGCTGTGAATGAATAACTGATTGGGGAATGTAGATAGGATCCTCATTCTTTCTTTTGAAGGTTATGACTGAGATTATGAAAGAGAATTATCGAAATTTACAACGCAAAAGGAAGCCATTTGGCTCATTGTTGCTCTGTGAGCTCTTTCTAAGATCAGTCCTATTGATTTACCCCTCCCTTCGTAAATGTAACCCAGTCCATCACTCAAACCAGCCTTCTATCCATTGACTCTGTCTATACTTGCCATTGCTTTGGCAACCAGCATAATTAAGGACCCCACAAACATTCGCTCTTCCACCTTCTTCCATTGGGAAAAAGATACAAAAGTCTGAGGTCACGCACCAACCGACTCAAGAACAGCTTCTTCCCTGCTGCCGTCAGACTTTTGAATGGACCCACCTCACATTAAGTTGATCTTTCTCTACACCCTAGCTATGACTGTAACACTACATTCTGCACTCTCTCCTTTCCTTCTCTATGAACGGTATTTTTTTTTCTATATAGCATGCAAGAAACAACACTTTTAACTGTAAATACATGTGACAGCAATAAATCAAATCAAATACTTCATCCTTTTCTATTCCCATTCATTCACCCATCTCCGTTTAAGATATTTATTAAATTCTAAAACACCCCCGCCCCCTCCCCTCGCTGTTTCTGGTGGACTATTACAGGTCCTACAAAAACGCTCTGGTTAAAAATAATCTTCTAAATATTGCAATATTTCTCAGAAAACAAGGAATAAAATTATAACAGCGAGGAGAGCAGGCTTCTGTGTGTAATATAATGGAACGCCAGGAGAGGGGGTGCTAAGGTTTTGTAATGATGGAAGAATCTTGGATGATGCCTGTGTTCACAGCCTTAAGCTGAAAAAAAAATCCAGATAAAGCTTCATTCTGATTGTCTCATAAATCTGAATCCATTCTTGATGGAATATCATTGCAGCAGCGTTGAAATGATGTCTCACAGCACCCTGCATCGTGCTCTGACTCATGGAGGGAGAGTTCTGGGTGTTTTGATGCTGGGATCTCTCTTCCCAGGGATTGAGGATGACTTGTTTCGACTCCACTTCAAAGAGTTCTGAGATGGTTGACAAGTCCAACTAAAGGAGTAAGCTGCACAGTGGTTAGCACTGATGTCTCACAGCACTAGGGACTGAGGTACAATTCCCAACTGGGCTCACTGTCTGTGTGGGGTCTGTATGTTCTCCCCATGTCTGTGTGGGTTTCCTCAAGGTGCTCCGGTTTCCTCCCACATTCTAAAGACGTGCTGGTTAGACCCATTGGACATGCTAAATCCTCCCTCAGTGTTCCCGAACATAGAATGCTATGGTGCAAAAAGAGGCCCTTCAGCCCATTGTGTCTGCACCGAACACAATCCCACCCAGGCCCTACCTCCATATCTCTACATATTATACCCACTAATCCCTCTAACCTACACATCCCCGGACACTAAAGGGCAATTTCTTAGTATGGCCAATCAACCCAAACTGCACATCTTTGGACTATGGGAGGAAACCGGAGCACCCGGAGGAAACTTATGCAGACACGAGGAGAACTCTACACAGACATTGTTCTGAGCCAGGAATCGAACCCAAGACCCTGGAGCTGTGAAGCAGCAGTGCTAACCACTGTGATACTGTGCCGCCCACAGTGCGGCAACCATGGGATTTTCACAGTAACTTCATTGTAGTGTTAATATAAGCCTATTTGTGACTGATTAAAAAACTTAAAAATTTAAAAAAAACTTAAAACCAGTTCAACAACAACAACTTGCATCTGTCGACTGTCTTTAACGCTGAACAGGAAGGTAATCTGACCAAACCTGACACAGAGACACAGGAGGAGATGTTAGAACAGGTGAGCCAAATGTTTGACCAGGTTTACTGGAGGGTCTTACAGAAGGTGCAGGGGGGCAGAGAGACTTACAGAAGAAATTCCTAAGTCTGGGGCTGAAAGATGACCGATGGTGAAGGCGATGGGTGTGGGGGCTGAGGAAGAGTTTCTGACTCTGTGGTCAGCTGTCACTCATTTAATTTTTAAAAATGATTTTATTTGTTAGTCAATAAATTAATGCTGCAATTAAATAACTGAAAATCGCCACACTCTGGCGCCTGTTCGGGGACAGTGGGGGAGAATTTAGCATGGCCTGTGCACCTAACCTGCACATCTTTCAGACTGTGGGAGGAAACTGGAGCACCCAGAGGAAACCCATGCAGACATGGGAAGAATGTGCAGACTCTGCACAAACCGTGACCCGAGGCCGGAATCAAACCTGTGTCCCTGGCGCTATGAGACAACAGTGCTAACAACTGTGCCACTCTGAAAATTGGTTCTGGTTGGTGTTGCTCAGGGATGCTTTGCCAATATGTTTGTGTATCAGGAATAGATTGTGCCTATGACAGATTACTGGCATAGGTACTGTGGGGTGTGAGTTTCTATGATGCTGATCTGTATGAAAATGACAGGGTGTTATGATAGAGATTTATCCTGGCTCATAAAGGCTAGAATGTTTTTTGTGTTTGACAGTATCGGCAATGATCTCCCCTCTCTGTTTCACACTAAGGCAAGAATCCTCACTTCCTCTCTCTGCCATTCCCCACTTTTCACCAGATTTTCCTTCTTTATCTCGAACAAGTTTTTATTTTTCCAAAGGGTAGCTCACCGTGGGGATGTTGTTCTGTCAGGTGCTATTAACAACCATCTGTGCAATTCCAAAACCTGCAGGTGAAAGGCAAGATTTGATACAATGACCAATGGATTCGGAGTCTTGCTGGGATCAACCGGATTATCAGTGATTTAGACAGGAGTTTATGACTGTAAGTCTGTAAGTCACAGGGAAATCCATGTCTAATCTGAAGGATCTCAAGGAAAGGTAAAACAAACTGATTACTAATTTAAAATTTAAGTTTAAAGTTTATTTATCAGAGTCACAATCAAGCTTACATTAACACTGCAATGAAGTTACTCTGAAAATCCAGATCTATAGTCAAAATTATGACATGAATCATAGAACCCTACAGTGCAGAAAGAGGCCCTTCGGCCCATTGAGACTGTACCGAACACTATCCCACCCAGGCCCTTCCCCCATATTCCTATATATTATACCTACTAATCTCTCTAACCTACGCATCTCTGGACACTAAGGGGAAATTTCTTAGCATGGCCAATCAACCTAACCCGTACATCTCTGGACTGTGGGAGGAACCAGAGCACCTGGAGGAAACCCACGCAGACACGAGGAGAATGTGCAAACTCCACACAGACAGTGACTTGAGCTGGGAATCGAACTCAGGATGCTGGAGCTGTGAAGCAGCAGTGCTAACCCACTGTGCTACCCGTGTACTATGAAAGGGGGCACTCTTCCCTAACTAAGTAACAAATTTTTGTTGGAGTTATCTCTAGTCTCATCTCCCCATTCTACTCCCTTATTCTTTTTACCACCTCACACTCACTCACTTGCTCCCACTTCATCCAGCTACCTGTCTAATTGATTGCTAAAGGTTGGTATGGTCTTGTTTCAATCACTAACTCTGGCAGTGCTTTATCACTGCTTTATCTGTCAATGGGTTTCTCCCCCTTCTCCGTCCTAAACCTCTTGTATCTGTGTCCCCTCATTGTAGCTCCTCAAACAATGGAAATAAATTGCCATCTTTCATGAAAAGCAAATGTATTTCTGAAATCTGTAGAGGAACAATTACGATTCAAATCTTCAAACCAGGAGACAGGATAACTGTTTAGGTTCTAGACCAGAATGCCAAGTTAGATGAATATACCAGACTGGACCCAACAATCTCTCTATTTTGACATAAATGTGAAGAAAACATGTCTCACCCCAGGGGTAATTCTGCTGACAAATTAGGCACCTTTTATAGTAAAACAAACTTTATTTAATAACACAGTTTAAATATAAATGTGGGTTGGCATGGTGGCACAGTGGTTAGCACTGCTGCCTCACAGTGCCAGGGACCCAAGTTCAATTCTGACCTTGGGTCACTGTCGGTGTAGAGTTTGCACATTCTCCCCATGTCTCATGGGTTTTCTCTGAATGTTCCGTTTTCCTCGCACAGTCCAAAGATGTGTGGGTTAGGTTGATTGGTTATTCGACGCTGGATGACATGGAGTTGTCCTGATGTGTCGAATCCCATTCGGCTTCATAAATCTGGTGAATTCCTGGCTGGTTCATTACCTGAGACTAACACCTCTGGAATTCTGTGCGTTGAGAATGGGGCGTGCAGCTTCCCGATTGTTGGTGTTGTGTTTGCCGAATTCACCCTGTGCGTGACCAACCATTTTGAGTGGGCTTTTACTATTATCACGAACTTAGAATCCATAAATGGACCTGCTTATCATTATGCAGTCGAGCCTGTGCTCTATGGAACCCATAAACAGACCTGCAAAATCAACATACATTTGAGCTCATGGTCTACCTGGCTATTCCCACGGGAAGCAGAGTAAGAAGTCTGACAACACCAGGTTTAAGTCCAACCGATTTATTTGGTAGTAAACTCGCAAGTTTTCAAGGTTATGTTAGGAAAGAGGATGTGTTAGACCTGTTAAATTCTATCAAGATAGACAAGTCGCTGGGACCGGATGGGATGTATCCCAGGTTATTGTGGGAGGTGAGGGAAGTGGTTGCAGAGCCATTGGCGATGATCTTTGCGTTGTCCATGGAAACGGGAAAGGTTCCGGAGGATTGGAAGATTGCGGATGTGGTTCCTATCTTTAAGAAAGGGAACAGGGATAGTCCAGGAAATTACCGACCGGTGAGTTTGACTTCAGTGGTTGGTAAGCTGATGGAGAGGCTTCTGAGAGATAAGATATATGAACATTTGGAGAAGTTTGGACTGATTAGAAATAGTCAGCATGGTTTTGTCAAGGGCAGGTCATGCCTTACGAGCCTAGTTGAGTTCTTCGAAAATGTGACTGAACACATTGACGAAGGAAGGGCAGTGGACGTAGTGTACATGGACTTTAGTAAGGCGTTTGATAAGATCCCCCATGCAAGGCTTCTGGAGAAGATGAGAGGGCATGGGATCCAAGGGGCTTTGGCCTCGTGGATCCAGAACTGGCTTGCCGGCAGAAGGCAGAGAGTGGTTGTGGATGGGTCTTGTTCTGCATGGAGGTCGGTAACCAGTGGAGTGCCCCAGGGATCTGATCTGGGACCCCTGATGTTTGTCATTTTCATAAATGACCTGGATGAGGAAGTGGAGGGATGGGTTAGTAAGTTCATCGACAATACAAAGGTTGGTGGTGTTGTGGATGGTCTGGAGGGATGCCAAAAGTTGCAGCGGGACATAGACAGGATGCAAGACTGGGTGGAGAAGTGGCAGACGGACTTCAACGCGGATAAATGTGTAGTGGTCCATTTTGGCAGGAATAATGGGATGAAGGAGTACAATATAAGGGGTAGGAGTCTCAGCTGTGTTGTAAAGCAGAAGGATCTCGGGGTCTGGGTCCATAGGACTCTTAAATCGGCCTCGCAGGTAGAGGAAGTGGTCAAGAAGGCGTACGGTGTACTGGCCTTCATTAATCGAGGAATAGAGTTTAGGAGTCAGGAGGTAATGATGCAGCTCTATAAGACTCTTGTCAGACCCCAGTTGGAGTATTGTGCGCAGTTCTGGCCGCCTCACTATAGGAAGGATGTAGAGACTATTGAGAGAGTTCAGAGGAGATTTACAAGGATGCTGCCTGGATTGGGAGGCAGGCCTTATGAAGATAGGTTGAGGGAGCTGGGACTCTTCTCACTGGAGAGACGTAGTTGAGAGGCGACCTGATAGAGGTTTATAAAATGTTGAGAGGAATAGATAGGGTGGACTCTCAGAGACTATTTCCCCGAGTGGAAATGGTCAGTACGAGAGGACACAGATTTAAGGTGCAGGGAAGCAAATACAAAGGAGATGTCAGGGGTAGGTTTTTCACTCAGAGGATGGTGAGTGAATGGAACCGACTGCCGTTGGAGGTTGTTGAGGCAAACTCACTGGGGTCTTTTAAGAGACTTCTGGATGAGTATATGGAAAAGAATAGGATAGGGGTTATAGATAGGTCTGTGGATTGGTAGATGTGATCGGCGCAACTCGTGGGCCGAAGGGCCTGTTTGTGCTGTATTGTTCTATGTTCTATGTTATCCTCTTCGTCAGGTGAATGGTCAGGATAACCTCTTGGTGGGCAGACAATTTCCAGGCTTGTCCCTTCTTTTAGCAGATGATGAGAGAGATCCAAGGTAGAGGCCCTGTTTTGTATGAATTTTCCACAATATATTACCAAGCCTAAGAACGACTGTAACTCCTGAATTATGGTGGGAGCCGGGGCAACGTTGATTGCCCGCACCCGATCCTCCAGGGGGTGTAGCCCGACTTATGCACTTTGTGATCCAGAGAGGTTCCTTGCAGCACTAAAATGACATATTTCTCCCTCTTTAAGCTTACACTCGCTGCTACAAACCTCCTAAAGGACGTCCTCCGGCTTCTGCAGATGTTCTGCCCTTGTTTTCCTGGTGATGAGGACATTGTCCAGGTAAATGGTGACTTGTGGTAACCCTTGTAGTATATTCTCCATCATGCTCTGAAATATTGCACGGGCTGACAATACCCCAGGGAGTAAATGTGTAAACTGAAATAGGTCCTTCAGTGTGTTGGTTGTGGAGAATTTCTGTGAATCTTCATCCAGCTGTAGCTGTAGGTATGCATGATTCATGTCTAGTTTAGAGAATAAGAATCCTCCTGCCAGCTTTGTGTATAGATCCTCAATCCAGGCAATTGAGTATTTATCCAGTTGTGAGTAGTGATTGTTGTCTATTTAAAATCTCCACAAAGAAGCACCGAGCCATCTGGCTTTAGAACAGGCACTAACGATGCTGCCCATTCTGCAAACTGGAGTGATTTTATTATGCACTAATATTTTGATTTCTGTATTCATCTTTTCCCTTAATGTGAATGGTATCAGCCAGGTCTTGCAAAATTTTGGGACTGTCTCCTGATTGATGCATAATGTGGCTTTCTTTCCTTTAGTTGTTCCTAGCCCTTCTTTCTCTGGGTACTTGAGCAGGATTTCACTCAGGCGACCACTTCTAATTGAAAAATGTTTACCCAAAGTTCTTCAGCCAATTTTGTCCCAGTAAGGTTGGTCCTGAACCTTCCACTAGCATCAATGGTGGCCAAATCAAATGTTTTCCATAAGCAACAGGCACATGGGTTATGCCCAGCACTCTCAAAGGTTCCCCTCTATGAATCCTCAGTCTTGCCAAAGTCTCGATTAGGGATAATGGTTGGAGTCCAGTGCAAATTTTGTTGAATTCTATTTCACCTACCACAAATACAGCTGAGCCTGTGCTGATCTCCATTATTACTGGAAGTCCTTCAGTCTTACGGATAATTTAATAGATTCAGATTTGGTCATTGCTATGCAAAGTATTTGTTCCTTGTCAGAAGTAAGTGGAGCTTCTAGGGTTGACATTCTCCTAGATCCTGGCCTGCATATTCTTTCCGAAATTTCAGTTTTGGAACTTAGTTTTTCTTCTCTGACTCTGGATAATGATAACAGTTGCAATATCTTGCTGGTCGGGATTCTTCAGGAGCTGCTGTGTGTCTATTCTTAATTTATCCTTGTTAGGAAGTGGCTATGAGGGCAGACCTTGATTCCCTTGTATCTGAATTCTTCCTGAGGGCGGCTGTATAGTGCCTGCCCTACAGTTGTGGTCCCTTAGCTCAGTTGCACTAATGTGGACATCTACCTCTATTGGAATACCCTGTAACCCATGTGCTTCACTCGCTGCTTTTCCCAAGGACAAAGCCAGCTGTAATGCCCCCCCCTCCCCATTGTAGATTAAGCACAAAAAGCAAGTATATTCATGTGATACTGGATCTTGCAGCTTTACAGCGGTTAGTCATTTGGATATGGAATTGAAATCTTCTCTTTCTGGTTCTGGAACTTCCAGCTCACTTCGAGATCAGCGACACCACTTGCTTCTCTCTAGCTTCTAACGATACAGCTACCAACACCAGAATTTCCAGTACCAGGGAGAGAGATAAACATTGCCTTCAGCCTGCTCTCCAAACAGCTTCTGCCAAAATAAAACCTTTGGCTTTCTCTTGTGAGGGGAAAGAAAAGAGATCCAAAACACCTGACCTGTCAATCAATTACAAATCGACAATCCACAAAAGGGTCACAAACTCCAGAACACTGCATTAGGCCAGGTTAAAAATAAACAGACACATGGCTTCAGCAACAATAAAAGGAGCTGGTTCTGACAGTTTGGTGCCAAAATCAGAAAGAAAAGGCCTATTTAAACACTGCAGAGCAGATAATTAAAATATATTTCCTAAAGGTACACTTGAAGAGGAATTTGCAGTTGGTGGTGGGTGGTGTTCCCATGTATCTGCTGTCCTTGTTCTTCTAGATAGAAATGGCGGTGGGATTGGAAGGTGCAGTTTAACGAGCCTCACTGAACTGGAGACCCAGAAGACAGGGCTTGTTTTCCGTGGTCAATCTGATAGGCTGAGATTGGAGTGAGAGTGACGTGGGAGGTGGAGGAAGTTGAGTGAGAGACAGTCGGGTGGTGGTGGGGGGGGGAGTTCAGGTGTGGTGTGGGGGGTGGGGGAGAGGTGCGGTGGTGGTTGGCAGTATGATTGTTCCATATACAAGTGGATCTCGGTGCCAGAAGATGGTGGTGGTGGTGGGGATAGAGGGGAATATCATTGTTCAAGGAATATCTAACCAGGATAAAACCAGGTGGTAGGGGCACAGTAACCCTCCTCCCCCACCCCACCCCCCCGCACCCAAAATTTACCTTAATCCTCAGTGCAATCCGGTTATGGAAATCTGCTGCTGAAATTTCAGTAAGAAGTCGCGGATAAATGTGTGGTGGTCCGTTTTGGCAGGTCCAATGGGATGAAGGAGTATAATATTAAAGTAGGACTCTTAGCAGCGTTGAGGAGCAGAAGGACCTTGGAGTCCGGGTCCATAGGATTCTCAAATTGGCCTCGCAGGTGAAGGATGTGGTCAAGAAGGCGTAAGGCATACTAGCCTTCATTAATCGAGGGATTGAGTTTAGGTGTTGGGAGGTAATGCTGCAACTTTATAAGACCCTTGTCAGACCCCACTTGGAGTACTGTGCGCAGTTCTGGTCGCCTCACTATAGGAAGGATGTGGAAGCTATTGAAAGGGTGCAGAGGAGATTTACAAGGATGTTGCCTGGATTGGGTGGCATGCTTTATGCGGATAGATTAAGAGAGTTTGGTCTTTTCCCCTTGGAGAGACGAAGGATGAGAGGCGACCTGACAGAGGTTTATATGATTTTGAGAGGTATAGATTGGGTGGATTCTCGGAGGCTATTTCCCAGGGCTGAAATGATCACTACAAGAGGACACAGGTTTAAGGTGCTGGGGAGCAGGTACAGAGGAGATGTCAGGGGTAAGTTTTTCACCCAAAGGATGATGGGTGAGTGGAATTGGCTGCCGTCAGTGGTGGTGGAAGCGAACTCGTTGGAGTCTTTTAAGAAACTTCTGGATGATTACATGGGCTTTAATGGGATTGAGGGTTACAGATAGGCCTGGTAGGTAGGGATAGGATCTGCGCAACTTATGGACTGAAGGGCCTGTTTGTACTGTAGTGTTCTATATTCTATGTTCTAAGTCTCACAACACCAGGTTAAAGTTCAACAGGTTTATTTGGTAGCACAAGGCACAAGCTTTCAGAGCAGTGAATAAACCTGTTGGATTTTATTCTGGTGTTATGAGACTTCTTAATGTGCTTATCCTGGTCCAAAGCCGGCAACTCCACATCATGGTTGAAATTTCAAGCATGACTTGATTGAAATCAATGTTAAAAACACTCGATGAATTCAACCCCAATGCTGCACTGGCCCTCTACACCAGGGGGACCAGCTAACCTTCACTTTGTTCTTTGAGAAACTCCTGTGCCTAACAGGAGGGACTTGAACAGCCTGTCAACTGTTGGTGTACAGCTCAGATGTCAGATTTAGTGCTTTTCGACAGGGCTTGATTATTCTTAGACTGTGATGCTAATGGTCAGCGTGCCTGAAACATTTTATAACCCAAGGGATCATTGGGTTATACACATTGAGTGGCGGATCGAATGGCTATTGAGGGTGATCCTCGGGCACCCCCACTCCCTCCCACCCCCTCGTTCCCCGCTATCAGGTCTGCAGAAACGTGAACCCATTCAAACTCTGAGTCCAAACTGACAGCAGCCCCTATCACCCACCTCCCTTCTGCTTACTGATCCACACTGGGTCCTGGTCCAATGCTGAATTGATTTTAAAATTATCCTCCCAGTGTTCAAATTCCTCCAAAATTCGCACCCCCCACCCCGCAAATAATCTTGGCTACATCTTGTACATTGACTCAATTTTAGCTCAAAAGTAAAAGGGAACTAATTCGAAATAAATTTCAGTGTGAATTATTGCTCAGAAATGAATTGTCGTCCTGCTCTTCAGCAGAAATGATGTGGAGATGTCCAGCGTTGGACTGGGGTAAAACAGAAAGAAATCCCACAACACCAGCTTAAAGTCCAAACAGGTTTACTTGTAGCAAAGGCCGCAAGTTTTCAGGACAGCCTATCCCTTTGTCAGGACTCCCAGCCTGTTTGGATTTTAAACTGGTGTTGTGAGATTTCTTTTTGCTTTAGCAGAAACACAGTAAGAAGTCTTACATCACCAGGTTAAAGTCCAACAGGTTTATTTGGTAGCAAATGCCACTAGCTTTCGGAGCATTGCCCCTTCGTTTGTCACCTGATGGACTATTGGGCTTTAACCTGCTGTTGTGAGACTTCTTACTGTGTTTACCCCAGTCCAACGCCTGCATCTTCACTTCTTTAGCATAAAGTCATTGGAACCTCCACAGAAAATTCAAACTTCCAGACCTTGAGGGAAGAAAGTACCTTTTTTCATTCTTTCACGGAATGTGGGCAACACTGGGCCAGGCCAGCAATTTTTGCCCATCCCTAATTGCCCCTGAATTGAATGGCTTGTTCAGCCATTTCAGAGGGGCAGTTAAGAGTCATAGAACATAGAAGATAGAACATTACAGTGCAGTACAGGCCCTTCGGCCCTCGATGTTGGCCCAACCAGTGGAACCAATCTAATGACGCTCTAACCTAAACTATTCCAATATTATCCGTATGCCTATCCACTGACCATTTGAACGCCCTTAAACTTGGCGAGTCCATAACTGCTGCAGGCAGGGCATTCCACGCCCTTACTGCTCTCTGGGTCAACCATATTGTGGTCAGTGGAGTCACAGGAAGGCCAGACCAGGTGAGGATGGCAGATTTCCTTCCCTAATGGACATTAGTGAGCCAGATGACATTTTTTTTATGACATGGTTATCAGTAGACTTTTCATCCCAGATATTTCTTGAATTTTACTATTCACTATTGTGACATTTGAAGCGAGGACTCCAGAACGTTATTATTCCAGTGACTGTACCACTACACCCATGATTCCCCTAAGCTTGCCTTAATGAAATATCTTTTAAGTGTCATACAGGATGAAGATTGGCTGAGTCTCAGGCATCTATTGGAATAACAGAGCACCCCTGAGGAAGCACTGCCCGATTGACAACCTAGGCTTGTTGATCTTTGTGAGCAATTTAACAATGTTTGTTGAAATAAGTAGGTGGTTTGACGCGTTTGTGGTTTTTGGAAACGTAAAAGGGCTTGGATGATCGACACTCGCTTGTGCAGATTGTTTTCAACGTTAGTGAAAGGGATGAATGAATCACATTTTTTTCAAAGTTTTTTTTAGACATTCCACTTTACATTGTAGTGTTTCTTCAGTGCCAGTAAGTATGCAATGGGCATGGAAGTGCCAGAACTTGGCATTGGGGTCTGAGATGATGGGTGGAAGGGTGGAGTTGGCATGAGGTGAGTAAGAGGGAACCTTTGAGCTGATCTTTTAGAAGGTTCTATCTTGCACGTGAGTGTTCGCTGTTCCTCTCGGGACCTGTAAACAATGACTCTTTAAAAAACAAATCCATGAAGATTGCAGAGGAGTAGAATACGTAATGAAGACAGCCAGGTCACGAGTACTGAATGTGGGCAAGGTAATGAAGGGGCCAGATGGGGTAGAGATAGAGAGGTTCTTTCCACTTAGAAAGGAAACCAGAACTAGAGGGCACAGCCTCAAAATAAGGTTGGGGGGGGGGGGATGCAGTTTAGAACAGAGTTGAGGAGGAACTTCTTCACTCAGAGGGTGGTGAATCTCTGGAATTCTTTGCCCATTGAAGTGGCTACCTCATTGAATATATTTAAGTCACAGGTAGATAGATTTCTGATTGATAAGGGAATTAATGTAGCAGGCGGATAAATGGAACTGATCCACTTCAGATCATCCATGATCTTATTGAAAGGCTCGAGGGGCTGGATGGCCTACTCCTGCTCCTATTTCTTATGTTCTTACGTTTTGAACAGGATGTAGCCCTTATCCTTTAAATGATCTTCTAAAAATCACATGGCCCAGGAAATTATTGTCTATGATAGACACAGACAGCATTAGTGACTCGGAATAGGCACCTGTGGAAAATAAGCCAAAAGGGCTACAAAGAAGGAGTGGGGAAAATGGGATTGACTGGCTTACTCTATAGAGAGCTGGTATCGATTTGTTAGATAAATGCTTCTCCCACCACCCCCTACCCCCATCAGTGCGGCAATGACTCTAGAATCCTCTATCAATACTCAGCGCTGAGAACGCATTTCCTATCTGCCTTATTTCAGGTAATTGAGTGTTTGGAACCATGTGAAAATGTTGTGAAAATATTGCAGTGCAGTAACGATAACCCAGATTTCAGTCAGTGAATAACTTTGTGTTGCTGGGGGAGACCCTTGATGTCTGAGTTATAGAAAGGGCGAATGTACAGCAATATAAAACCAAATCCAATTTCAAATAAAATCATAGCATCCCAACAGTGCAGAAGGAGGCCATTTGGCCCATCAAGTCTGCATCAACTTTCCAATATAGCATCTTATTCAAGCCTTAGCCCGTAGCCCTGCATATTTATCCTACTATTCCCCCTAACCTAGACGTCTTTGGAAACTAAGGGACAATTTACCTTGGCCAATCCACGCTACCTGCACAAATTTGGAGCGTGGAAGGAAACCAGAGCATCTGGAGGAAACCCACGCAGACATAGGGAGAATATACAAACTCCAATAGACAGAGGCTGGAATCGAATGCAGGTTCCTGGCTCTGTGAGGCAGCAATGCTAACCAGCATGCCACCATACCGCCCACTCCTGTAAATCAAACAGGCATAAAAAATGTATGAAAAACTACAGAATATGTGTGAAGTTCTGCTTCTGTGTGTTAGGTCTCTCTGAAAATGGTTGTGACCAAAGGCTGAACCCTTGCATTGGAGCTCATGGGTTTTCTCTGCAAAAAATTACAACACTTCTGTGCACCGGGGTCATTCTCACTACATTCACCCTCCCACACCCTAGCTTCAAACACAGGAATACTCCCTAGCCCCAAACATCCATCCTAGGAATGACACTGATTCCACGCCTGGACTCGGCGACCCTCTACGCGCTCCTATCTGCTTATTCAACTGAAATGAACACAAACGGAGAGTTTGTGACTTGAGGCGGAACCGCATCTAGGTTTCGTTTGCAACGGCAAACTGTCTTCACAAGGTATACATTCTTTCAACATCTCCACACTCACCCTGTTGTTTGGAGGTGGTTATTGTGTGGCAGGTTGGAAATAACTGTTTGATACGTAGCATTAAACTAATCGATGTGATGTGTGTAATCTGTGTGTATTTGTTACTTCACCTCCATTCAGCCTGTGTGTTAGAAATAGCAAGGAATAATTATAATCTGTAGAATGTCTTGTTTATTAAGTAGAATAATGAGAGGTTAGACTGGACTCAATACAACTCGACTGAAAGTTTAAATGATTTTCTGAGTAAAAGACTTTGAGAAGGAAAATCATTTGAGTACGAAGGTGGGATGTTACACTAATTTCTAGCCTATTGGTATGAAATTAGACTAATAGTTTTCTTGATAATAGATTTATTCACAGTATGTTGCACAACATGTCTGCAATCAAGGCATTGAGTATAAAAATTGGTAGGTCATGCTTAGTACAGAATCTTAGTTAGGTCTCATTGAGAATGTTGTGTACAATTCTGGTCGCCACGCTATGTGACTGTGGATGCTTTGGAGAGGGTACAGAAGAGGTTTAACGAGATGTCGGCTGGTCTGGAGGGCATTAGCCATGAGGGGAGGTTGGATAAACTCGGTTTGTTCTCACTGGAACAGTAGAGGTTGAGGGGAGACCTGATAGAGGTTTACAAGATTATGAGGGACATGGACAGACAGATGCTCTTTCCTAGGGTAGGAAAGTCAAGTATTAGGGGATATAGGTTTAAGGTGCACGGGGAAAAGCTTAGAGGAGATGTGTGAGGTAAGTTTTTTACGCAGAGGGTGGTGAATGCAACGAGCTGCTCGGGAAGGTGGTGGGAGCGGGTACGGTAACGACATTTAAGGGGCAACTAGACAAATATGTGAATAGGATGGGAATGGAAGGATACAGACTCCTTAAGCACGTATGGTTTAGTTTAGTGAGTCATGATGTGGAGATGCCGGCGTTGGACTGGGTTAAACACAGTAAGAAGTCTGACAATACCAGGTTTAAGGTGACAACAGCCTTGAAAGCTTGTGAGTTTACTATCAAATAAATCGGTTGGACTTAAACATGGTGTTGTCAGACTTCTTACTTAGTTTAGTTAGGGCATTATGATCAGCTCAGGCGTGAAGGGCCTGTCCCTGTGCTGTACTTTTCTTTCTTCTTGGTCCTTTGTTGTTCTTACCAATCACAGTGGGCTTGTTTTATGTCCCCAATTAAACAATGCTCTTCACCCTTGTGTTCTAAAAATATAATTAACATATTCTTAACATTAAACACCCCCCCAATAGGTTATTACTTTTCTCCATTATTTCACAGAATGTGGTTAGATAACTAACATTTTATCCCTGAAAGTTGGCAGTCAAGTGGATAAAGTTGTTAAGAAGGCATATGGAGTCTTAGCTTTTATTGGTAGGGGGATTGAATTTCGGAGCCGCAACGTCATGTTGCAACTGTACAAAACTCTAGTGAGGCCGCACTTGGAGTATTGTGTGCAGTTCTGGTCCCCACATTATAAGAAAGATGTGGAGGCATTGGAGAGGGTACAGAGGAGGTATACCAGGATGTTGCCTGGTATGGAGGGCAGGTCCTATGAAGAGAGGTTGAAGGATTTGAGGTTGTTTTCGTTAGAAAGGAGGCGGCTAAGAGGGGATCTTATTGAAGCATATAAGATGATTAGAGGTTTAGATAGGGGGGACAGTGATAGCCTTTTTCCTAGGATGGAGAAAGCTAGCACGAGGGGACACAGCTTTAAATTAAGGGGTATGAGTTATAGGACGAATATCAGAGGTAGGTTCTTTACTCAAAGAGTGATTAGGGAGTGGAATGCCCTGCCTGCAGCTGTTGTAGATGCGCCAAGTTTGGTGGTGTTTAAGAGGTTAATTGATAAGTATATGGAAGAGAAGGGAACGGTTTAGTTTGGAGGGGCATTGCTTTTTATATTGGTCGGCACAACATCGAAGGCCGAAGGGCCTGTTCTGTGCTGTAATGTTCTATGTTCTAACTGGCTAGATCAGCATTTACTGCTCATTCCCAATTGCCCTTAAAAAAGTTACCTTCTTGACCCACTGTAGTCTATGTGGTGTTGGTACATCCACGGCGCTGTTCAAGAGAGAGTTCCTGGATTTTGAGCCAAAGAATGGGGATATCTTTCTAAGTCAGGTTGGTTTGTGGCGTTGGCAGGAAATTTGCAGGCCGTGATGTTCCCAGGCACCTATTACTCTTGCTCTTCTATATATTGAGGCTGTGTTTTGGAAAGTACTATCAAAGGAGCCTTGGTGAATTTCTGCAGTGCATCTTGTAGATGTTACGCACTGTTGCTATTGTGCGGCAGTGGTGGAGGGGGTGAATCCTTAAGATGGTTGATGGTGTGCCAATCAAGAAGGCTGCTTTATCTGTGTTGAGCTTCCTGAGTATTGTCAGAGTTGCACTCAACCAGGGCAGTGGGGAATACTCCATCATATTCCTGACTTGTGCCTTGTAGATAGTGGACAGGATTTGGGAAGTACGTTACTCTGCAGGATTCCCACCCTCTGCTCTGCTCTTGTAGCCTCTGTGTTTATATGGCTAGTCCAGTTCAGTTTCTGGCCAATGGTAACCCCAGAGGTTTTGATAGTGGGGATGCCGTGATGATAATGCCATTGAATGTCAAGGGGAAGTGGTTATATCCCCTCTTGTTGGGGTTGGTCATTGCCCGACCCTTGTGTGGCATGAATGTTACTTGCCAACTGTCAGCCTGAATATTGTCAAGGTCTTGCTACACTTGAACATGGACTGCTCAATGCCTGAGGAATCGCAAATGGTGCCAAACCTTCATCAGTGAACATCCCCACTTCTGATATTATGATGGAGGGAAGGTCATTGATGAAGACGGTTGGGTCTAGGATACTACCCTGAGGAACTCCCGCCGTGATGTCCTGGAGCTGAGATAGCTCAAAACACCATAACCACCTTCCTCTATATCAGGTATGACTCGAATTAGTGGAGTGCTTTCCTTTGATCCCCATTGACTTCATTTTCATTGGGGCCTCTTAATGCCACACTGTCTCATGTCATTCTCACCTCATCTGTTGAGTTCAGCTCTTTTGCCCATGTTTGGATCGAGGCTGTGATGAGATCAGGAATTGAGTGACCTGATAGAACTCAAACTGAATGCTAAGTAAGTTCAGCGTGACAGCAATTCTGACAACTTTCCATCTTTTTTCTGAAGATCTAGAATAGACTGATGGGAGGATAATTGGATTGGATTAATCCTGTATTTTGTGGACAGGTCAGAGCTGGGGAAGGTTTCATGTTGTTGGGTAGATGCCAGAGATGTGACTGTGCTGGAACAGCAGATAGTTCTGGTGAACAAGTCTTTAGCACTATTACTGAAATGTTGTCAGTTGTGTCCTTGACAGTTGTACCATGGACAAGGACAAGATCATATGGCAGGTAACTCCTCACAGGCCTTGTGAAATGGCCGACATCACGTGCTGGAATGTCATGGATGCTGAGGTAATGCTGATGGGCAAATGAATGAAGGAGAATCTACTGAATAAGGTTGTCAACAATTTAGATTTCCCATCTAACAGAATCTGCCAGAGTTAGAATCAAGGTTTGAGAACGCTGTGTCCTTGGAGAGTTCGGTCAAACTGCCGTCCAATGAGAGTACTGGATGGATTTCCCTCATCATTTGCCTTAGACTCATACACTGCAAAAGGCCATTCGGCCCATCAAGTCTGCACCAACCACAATCCCAACCAGACCCTTTCCCCATAACCACATGCATTTACCCTAGCTAGTCTCCCTGACACTAAGGGACAATTTAGCATGGCCAATGCATCTAACCAGCACGTCTTTCAGACGGTGGGAGAAGGCTGGAGCACCTGGAAGAAACCCACACAAACACGGGGAGAACATGCAGACTCCACACAGACAGTAACCCAAACCGGGAATTGAACCCAGGACCTTGGCACTGTAAGGCAGCAGGGCTAACCAGTGTGCCACCCTTAAGTGTCAGATCAGCACTGGTTTAAATAGACCCATTTGGTTTCAGAAGTGGGACCATCCCAGAACACTTCTGTTTGCTGAGTATCAGGGGGATGACTTCTATCTTGACCAGTTTCTGATCTGCTTGCTGATAGGTGGCTGTGGTATTTTCTGTGCTGTAAACAAGCACACGGGCTAGGCATCATTTCTCACCGTTATGCTCCGTGCAATCTCCAGTCACCCCAATCCAGTGAAAGATTTTGGAAAATCTTTTTAAATCCCGCCTCTGTTCTTGCTCATTAACCTCACTGATCTGCTTGATGAGATTGAGGTTGACACAAACCTTCCCACTCAGGAGAGAAAATTTTTCATTATGAAGCACATTTTTGTTTGTCTGTCAGGGAATTGCTGCCATGTGTCTTTGACCTGGAGCTTGCTGTCTCCTGGTCCATTTAACTATGCTGTGAATGACTTCAGATATTGTTTCACTCGCCATGGATCCTTACCTAACAGAACCATCACACTGGCTCCTGGGTCTCATTTCAAACCTGTGAAGTGACCATTTATCGATGTGTTAACATTCCAAATCGTGAACCTGGTAGACACTTCCCACTGCCTCGGGAAACCAGCCTCCCATCCATTGACTCTGTCTACACTTCCCGCTGCCTTGGAAAAGCAGCCAGTATAATTAAAAACCTCATGCACTGCGGACATTCTCTCTTCCACCTTCTTCCTTCGGGAAAAAAGATACAGAAGTCTGATGTTACATACCAACCGACTCAAGAACAGCTTCTTCCCTGTTGCTGTCAGACTTTTGAATGGACTTACCTCTCTTTAAGTTGATCTTTCTCTACACCATAGCTATGACTGTAACACTACATTCTGCACCCTCTCCTTTCCTTCTCAATGAACAGTATGTTTAGTCTGTATAGCGTGCAAGAAACAATACTTTTCACTGTATGTTAATACATGTGACAATAATGAATCAAATCAAATTATAAACATTGCTGCATCGGTGTAGCTCATCTATCACATGGACTTGGTGATTTTTGCACATCTCGAGATGTTGGGCTTAGATATTTTTCTGAAGTGCCTCAGTTGCTTGTTATAGAGAGCTGCTCAGTGTGTGCTGGACACTGCTTGCCCCGGTGAGGTCTCTTGGTGCCATGTTGCTAACGTAATCTGGCACCATCCTGTGCTTTGCTTGGATATTGCTTTCCTTTGCCCTTTTCCTGGACTGTTGTGGCTGCTCTGTGCCACAGTTTAACATTGCCACTCAAAATGGACTGTCTGACAATTTGGATGGATTTTTCCAAAATCAGACCTTCAAGAGATGGAAGAACATTCAAAAGTAGTATCCTGTCTCTTGTGAGCTCTGACTTAAACTCACCTTAGTCACAGCCTGTAGCTCAGCTATATATCCATTTATGACCAAGTTTATGGTTTCCTGAGCTTTTGCCCTCTCTCGTACTCTATCCAAAAGAGCAAAAGAGATTCTCTCATTTGCTCATTTCAAACATATCCCTTCATAGGTTAAAAGTACTGTCAAAATTATTTCATGACACCTTCAATGTTATTGTAAGATTAACTTATTCCTTGTCAGGCAATATCATTGGATCATAGATTCCTACAGTGCAGAAGGAGGCCATTCGGCCCATTGAGTCTGCACCGACCACAATCCCACCCAGACCCTATTCCCGCAACTCCTCAAATTTACCCTGCTAATCCTCCTGTCGTACGGGTTAATTTAGCATGGCCAATCTTGCACATCTTTAGAGTGTGGGAGGAAACCAGAGAACCCAGAGGAAACCCACGCAGACGCGGGGAGAATTTGCAAATTCCACACAAACAGTGACCTGAGGTTGGAATTGAACCCAGCTCCTGTGAGGCGGCAATGCTAACCAGCTTGTCACCCCAATATGTTGTCAGCTATTGGACCTATTGAATATAATAACATACTGGTGCGTGGAATCAGCTGCTGGCAGTGGTGGTGGAGGCGCGGTCGAAAGAGTCTTTCAAGAGACTTTTGGATAAGTACATGAAACTTAGTAAGATAGAGGTTTACAGGTATGCCTAGTAGGTAGGGACTGTGGGCTGAAGGGCCTGTTTGTGCTGTAGTTTTTCTATGTTTCTATATTCATGTGTTCTGTCTTTGCTTCTCTATTCAAGCCTGATGCTTTCATATATCTTAAAAATTTTCTTCTCCAGGATGTCCAGCCTTGTATCTGGTCTCAACCTTCCATTTTCCTTATCTGGAATGCAGTGTTGATTTCTTACCCGTGGCTATTGTCAGCACAGAGCAGCGTGGATTTCAGTATTTTTTTTTTGTCTGTGCTAGTTGGGGTTTGAAGGATTCCCATCATGGTTAAGATGCTTTTTTAAACTGCAGCAATCACACAGACAATCTTTTGAACCAGTTGTTTTGGCCAGCGTGGTGTCCTCCTGGAGAACTGAATTGAATTCTTTGCTCGAACATCTTTTTACAATTTTCTTTTTGTGCCCATGTGTTTAGGCACCAACCCTGTTAATGTCGCTGCATCATAATCCAGAGACCCAGGTTAACGGGATGTGCGATCAAATCTCATCATGGCAGCTAGTGGAAATTAAGTTAGAATAAATCACAAATCGAAAGCTAATCTCAGTAATGCTGATCATGAAAAAGCATCATCAATTATCATAAAAATCTGTTCAGTTCACTAATGTCCTTTAGGGAAGGAAATCTGCCATCCTTACCTGGTCTAGTCTACATGTGACTCCAGACACACGGCAATGTGGATGATTCTAAACTGCCCTCTGAAATGCCAAGGCCAATTAGAAAAGGGCAACAAATCCCTTGAAAGAATACATAGAACATAGAACATAGAACATTACAGCACAGAACAGGCCCTTCGGCCTTCGATGTTGTGCCAACCAAAATAAAAAGCAATGCCCCTCCAAACTAAACCATTCCCTTCTCTTCCATATACTTATCAATTAACCTCTTAAACGCCACCAAACTTGGCGCATCTACAACAGCTGCAGGAAGGGCATTCCACTCCCTAATCACTCTTTGAGTAAAGAACCTACCTCTGATATCCGTCCTATAACTCATACCCCTTAATTTAAAGCTGTGTCCCCTCGTGCTAGCAAATGCATTACATTACAATACATTAAAAAAAACCGTGTTCATTAAGCAATTGGGCTGCCAATGCTGCTTCAATATTGCACCAAATTTAAACCCTTTTTTTTGGAGTTTGCTCACCTTTTTGTGATGTGGCTAGTTTCTTTGAGTTTGCTTTCACTGGGTTCTGTAACACATCTTCACATGCTATAGTGAAGTCCTGATATATTGCAAAGTGAATCTTTCTTCTGTCCCTCAATCTCCACACCTGTAATCAATTTCTGAGCAAATCTCCAATGTTTGTTGAAGGTGTTCAAGATAAGCAGAATTCGCAAAGTGAAATATCTTTACTTTCTCATTCTTTGAGGTCCTTCACCCGCTTCTACCATATTGTATGATAGTATGTTGTCTCATCTAGAGATCTGAAGACTTGTGAAGTTGACAATGATTGTTTATTAATGGAATAATACTAGTTAGTCAGGCCTGACTAGGTACTATCTTCACACAGATTTCTACCAGATTCACCATTAAACTTGACAACCCTCCTGTGATTTTTTTATATCACAGGGTGGATGGTACTATTTATCTAGTCCCACCTTAACCCAGACAGTTCCCAACACCCTGGCAGCACAGAGTCAGATGTCAGTTAGATCATTTGGAATACTGGTCGCCGTACTACCGGAAGGACGTGGAGACTCTGGAGAGAGTGCAGAGGAGGTTTACCAGGATGCTGCCTGGTATGGAAGGTCTGAGTTACGAGGAGAGATTAGGCAAATTGGTACTGTTTTCCTTAGAAAGACGTAAACTTAGAGGAGATCTGATAGAGGTGTACAAGATTATGAAGGGGATAGATAGAGTAAACAGGGTTAAGCTTTTTCCTAGGATGGACTCAAATAGCACGAGGGGTCACGGGCTTAGGGTGAGGGGGGTAAGGTATAATTGGATGCTAGAGGGAGTTTTTTCACACAGAGGGTGGTGGGGGTATGGAATGCGCTGCCAAGTAAAGTGGTGGAGGCAAGTACTCTGGAGTTATTTAAGAAATACTTAGATGGGCACATGAACAGAATGGGAATGGAGGGGTATAGAAAACTGATTTAAAATAGGGGATCATGAGCCTTGGGAGTCCCTGGGAAGTGTGTAAATAGATGATGATATTGATGTACTTGTTTTTATCCTACAGGTGCTTTGGTCCACCTTGTTGTCTAACAAGGGCATACACGCGATGGGTCGTGAGAGGGCTGCTCTTGGATTTTTTTCGAGAGTATCCTAGTGCTTCATGTTGTTAGTGTACGCTTGACCTGGACCATTTGATGGACAACACGACAGCTCAGTGACTATCGCTGTGCTGTGCAGATACATGGATTTGGGCCTGTGTCTGTGGGAGTTTGCGCATTCTCCCCGTGCTTGCGTAGGTTTTCTCCGGGCGCTCCGGTTTCCTCCCACATCCCAAAGATGTGCTCTTAGGCTAATTGGCAAAACAAATTCTCCCTAAATTGTCTCAAATTTGGTTTTTAATCCATAGATCTATAAACATGGACAGGGATTGCGGGTAGAGGTGTGACCATCGGGGTGGCGGCACGGACTCGTTGGGCCGAAGGGCCTGTTTCCCGTGCTGTTTTGTTCTTTGTTCTTTGTAGATGGGATAGGATTTAATACATTCCCTCATTAAGAGTAATGAACCAATTTGGCTTTTACAATTATCAGAGTGACTGTTGATATAGTGTAGAAATCATGTTGCAAGTTGCTGGGGGATTAGGGAACAAGGTGAATGGGGGGATTTAGCTGAATGTTTGCCCTGGGTGAGGAGATGTGGGTGCCAAGGATGAAGAGGGTGCACAAACTAATTGCTCAATAAAACATAGAATCAAAGAAGATGGGAGCTGGAGGAGGCCAATTGGTCCTTCGAGCCTGCTCCACCATTCATTACAATCATGGCTGATTGTCCAACTCAATAGCCTAATCCTGCTCTCTCCCCCTAACTTTTGATCCCCCTAGCTTTTGATCCCGATCGCCTCAAGTGCTATTTCCAACTGGCCCTTGAATACATTCAAAGTTTTGGCATCAACTACTTCCTGTGATAATGACAGAACTCACAGCAGTGAGGTGAATGCCCAGTTAACCTCCTGGTGGAGAAGGGTGGAATGTTGTCCAGGACACTTGGAAATTCTTGATCTTCTTTGAATCGTTCTTTTTTTTGCATTCATTTGAACGGAGTTGAGAGTGAGCTCTGCTGAGCGCTGGACGCAGCGGCTTGGATACAGATGAAGTGTGACAATTAGAACCTGATGCTTGACTTCATTCAGCCCACTGCATTCATCGCACTAACAAGACTGAGGCGAGCTTTAAGTGGATTGCCGGCTGGGGCTGGGGGGGGGTGGATTTGCTAGATATGGAGGATGAGGGTGAGGATTGGTGATGCCAGTTGCTGTGCTGAGTAATTTTTACAGTCACAGACTGCGTCACAGTTCAGGGGATCTGATAGAACAAACTGGGCTTATCCCTGAAGCTGCCACTCTTTGCTCTGGGATGGGAATATCCCAGCTGAAAGACTCATGCAATCTGTCTAAAACCACCAGTCATCCTTAGAGGGCAAATACGTTTGAATCATCAAGACAACTACTCTGATTTTTAAACAAAAATGGCATAAAACACCCAGTGTGCCAAAACAAATGTATCTTGTGTCCTAAACCCTTCACATAAGTTTACTTCTTCATTTCATCATTTGGAAAATTTGGACAAACAATTCTTGACAAGAAAGGATGTATAGAAATACTATTCTACAATTAATTACACTGTTTACAGATTATAATCTTGTGGTGCAGTGTATTGATACAAATCAAAATAGTCCATCTGGTAACTTGTACCTCAAGCTCTCTCTGTTGTCAGATGTTTTGCAGCCATTTTGCGGAGAATATTGGGGTCTGGGTGCAGCCATTTCCTGCTCACCGAAGAACAAAGTTCCACACGACTGACATCACATTGGAGATGTGGGTTTCCTCCGGGTGCTCTGGTTTCCTCCCAAAGATGTCCAGATTAAATGGATTGGCCATGCTAAATTGACCCTTGGTGTCCCAAGATGTGTAGTTAGGTGGATTAGGGGTATAAATATCTAGGGTTACGGGGATAGGGCCTGGGCAAGGTGCTCTGACGGAGAGTTAGTGTAGACTCGATGGGCCAAATGGCTTCCTCCTGCATTGTTGAGATTCTATGATTCCCACAACTGTTGCCTCTCTGGTTGTACGTGATGCTGCTAGAGTGAAGGCTTCTGATTTATTGATCCACAGCTTTTGCTCTTCCTGTCTCTGGGGAATAGGTTCAGGAACGGAAGGACTCCAAACACAATGGGCACCGAGCAGCCATTTTAGAGGCAAGTGGTCAATACCCACAACAATAATGCAACAGCTGGGCTAACACAGAATGCAGGAGGTCAACTTTATGCTTACGGCACAGTAGCACAGTGGTTAGCACTGCTGCTTCACAGCTCCAGGGTCCTGGGTTCAATTCTCGGCTCGGGTCACTGTCTGTGTGGAGTTTGCACATTCTCCTCGTGTCTGCGTGGGTTTCCTCCGGGTGCTCTGGTTTCCTCCCACAGTCCAAAGATGTGCAGGTTAGGTTGATTGGCCATGCTAAGAAATTGCACCTTAGTGTCCAGAGTAGCAGAGGTTAGAGGGATTAGTGAGTATAATATGTAGGAATATGGGGGTTCTTGGGTGGGATTCTGTTTGGTGCAGACTCATTGCGCTAAAGGGCCTCTTTCTGCACTGTAGGATTCTATGATCTATGATCTAAATTAAGACCCTGTTTGCCTGTTCTGGTGATATTAACAAATCCTAAATCATTATTTGAAGAGCAGGAGCTAGCATCTAACTTGACCTGTCAACTGATCACTTGGATATGTACAGGAAAAGTGAAATAGATTTGATGCATTAGTCGCATGTGAATTTTGAGGCTTAAAATTCTCCATAATTAATGTTCTTGCTACTGTAATAATGACATCAGCACGGTGGTGAGAACTGCTGACTCACAGGGACCCAGGTTCGATTCTAGCCTTGGGTTGTGTGTCTGTGTGGAGTTTGCACATTCTCCCTGTGTCTGCGTGAGTTTCCTCCAGGTGCTTCAGCTTCCTCCCACAGTCCCAAGATGTCCAATTAGATGGATTGGCCAGGCTAAATTGACCTTTTGTGCCCCGAGATGTGTAGTTAGGTGCATTAGCAGGGTAAATATCTGGGATTATGGGGTTAGGACCTGGGCAAGGTGCTCTGAGGGAGAGTCAGTGCAGACTCGATGGGCCAAATGGCCTCCTCCCGCATTGTAGGGACTCTATGATTCCCATGAGTGTTGCCTCTTTGGTTGTGTGTGTCCAGCTGGCTGAACCAGCCAAATTCACAATGCCAGATTGCACTGGATATCTACTGGAGATACCCAGGTCTACCTCAGCAACACCTCTCTCCATCCCTCCGCTGTGAAGCTATTGGGGAGAATTCTCCTCTCGTGTGGCGGTTGATGGTGTGCAACCTCGGTGAATCTGGCCAAAGCCAAATAGTCCAGAACCTGTTGGCATAAAACCCCATGGCAATTCTCCCAATGGTGGGTCGCTCTTCCCGCTGGCAGGAGGCGTGAGCACCATTTGCATTCACCTGCATGAGATACAAATCCCGTCAGACCTTTCAATCTTGCAAATGGGAAATCATACCAACACAGACCTGGCGGTGAAAGACTGATGTGTGTGAGACAATCCAGAACTCAGTGGAGAATTCTAGGTGAATACAACAACTTGTTTTTATCCTACAGGTGCTTTGGTCCATCTTGTTGTCTAACAAGAGGCATACAAACAATGGGTCGTGAGAGGGCTGCTCTTGGATTTTTTTTCGAGAGTATCCTAGTGCTTCACGTCGTTAGTGTACGTTTGACATGGACCATTTGATGGGCAACACGACAGCTCAGTGACTATCGCTGTGCTGTGCAGATACATGGATTTGGGCCTGTGTCTGTGGGAGTTTGCACGTTCTCCCCGTGCTTGCGTGGGTTAATTTAATTTACTTAATTCAGTTCCTTCACCTTCCTCCCCCCCAATACATTCCTCCTTTTCAGATAAATCTAATGGTCTTTCAATTGGACATGTCTCCAACGCTCTCTCAGGCAGAGCATTCCCGACCCGAACCACTCGCTTCATGAAAAAGCTTTTCCTCATCTCACCTTGGCTCCTTCTACCAACTTTCGTAAACCATGTCCTCTCGTTCTTGATCCTCTTAGGAGTGGGAGACAGTTTCTCCACATCTACTCTGTAAGAATGTCCAATCTCTTCTCGTCCATTCACTCAATTGCCATGGTATCCATTTCTATCTGTCCCTGTTTTTCTGTGGCCTTAAGTTACTTTCTGTTGAGTGTGGCTATTCAAGGCCATACCACTTTTACAAATACACCATAGAAGGCATTCTTTCTGGCTCTATCACAGCTTGGTATGGCCTCCTGCTCTGCCCAAGGCTACAAGGAACTACAAAGGGTCGTGAACGTAGCCCAGTCCATCAGGCAAACCAGCCTCCCATCCATTGACTCCATCTACACTTCTTGCTGTCTTGGCAAAGCAGCCAGATAATTAAGAACTCCACGTAGCTTGGACATGCTCTTTTCCACCTTCTTCCCTCAGGAAAAAGACACAAATGTCTGAGGCCAAGTATCAAACAACTCAAGAACAGCATCTTGCCCGCTGTCAACAGATTTTTGAATGGACCTACCATATGTTAAGTTGATCTTTTTGTACATCCTAGCTGTAACACTACATTCTCTCTTTTCCTTCTCGATGAACAGTATGCTTTGTCTGTATCGCGCACAAGAGACAATACTTTTCACACGTGACAATAATAAATCAAATCAACTCAAGTCTCAAAAGATGGACATGCCACCCTCATCCCAGCCTCTGTGTTGAGGCAGCATGGTTAATCTGTGCTAACCATTTCCCAAAACAGCTACTAACATTCAGAGTTTCCCCAGCAATAAACCACTCCACATTCAGGGAGTAATCGCTTACTTTGTGCTCGTGCGTTCGTATATTTTTTATTTCTGCTTAACGGGCCATGCAAATCACATGTCAATCACATCAATCATTGTGGGTACAGTTGATGAGCATTGATTAACATTGCCACAGATCGCTGATAATTGCCCTCGCTGTGTCACTACATTCATTTCATTGACTGGAAATTAACAATTTAAGGAATGCAATGTAACACATCCTTCCCCTAATCAGTCGATTAATCCTGATTAATAGTTGTTGAGTTTAATGAGCTATCAATATTGTCCTGCTCTTTGCGGGAACTGTCATGTGCTGCAGATAATGATGTTGGCTGGTTAAGGAGCTTCAAGTGAGTGTCATTCTGCGGAATTACCCATGCATTCTATACAATTAAGTTGAGATGACATGTTTGAAAGTAGCTGGGAATGTGCTGAGGTGACATTCTTGAAGCTGACTGCTGAAGCAAGCTATTTTTGGTTTACTTTTCAAAAATTATGCCGACAGGCTCATGGGGGCTACAGTTTCAGAAGTTGTGATGTGCGTGTTCATTATGGTCGCTGGCATTAGCATGGTACAGTGGAACACTGGCACACAGAGAGAGTCCTGTGCCCAACTCTTTAGAACATCTTCACTAAAGAACTGAGGGAACATTAACCTGAGGGTATAGACTGAGTGGAAAGAGATCATACATTTAGAGGGAATCAAAGAAAAATGTTTTCACCCAGTAGGGAGTGGGAACTCACTGCCTGCATGGATGGTAGAAGCAGAATCACTTTCAACATTTAAAAACAACTTGGATAAAAACTCAAAAGTCTTATAGATCTAAAGTCCATGGATCAAGAGCTGGAAAGTGATTTTAATTTGGATGACTACTTAGCATTAAAGAGTCACAGAGGTTTACAGCACAGAAACAGACTCTTCAGACTAATTTGTCCATGCTACCCGTTTTTTTTGAACCACTAAGCTATCTCCAGTTGCCTGCATTTGGCCTATATGCGACTATATCCACCTTAGCCATGTAACTGTGGAAATGATTTTTAAAAGATAAAATTGTACCCGCCTTTCCTACTACCTCTGGCAATTTGTTCCAGACATTCACAACCCTCTGTGTGAAAAGAATTGACCCTCTGGATCTTTTGCACCTCTCCCCTCTCACCTTAAACCAATACCCTCTAGTTTTAGACTCCCCTACCTTTGGGAAAAGATGTTGACTATCCAGTTAATCTGTGCCCCTCATTATTTTATAGATCTCTATAAGATCACCTCTCAGCCTCCTAAGCTCCAGGGAAAAAAGTCTCAGTCTATACAGCCTCTCCTTATAACTCAAACCACTCAGTCCCAGTAGATTCTAGTAAATCTTTTCTGCACTCTTTCTAGTTTAATAATATCTTTCTATAATAGGGTGACCAGAACTATATACAGTGTCCCATTGCCTTACCAGTGCCTTGTACAATTTCAACAAGATGTCCCAACTTCTGTATTCAATGTTCTGATCAATGAAACCAAGCATGCCGAATGTCTTCTTCACCACTCTGTCCATCCATGACTCCACTTTCAAGGAGCTATGAACCTAGGTCTCTTTGTTCTATAGGTCTCCCCAGTGCCCTACCATTAACTGAGTAAGTCCTGCCCTGGTTTGGTGTACCAAAATGCATCACCTCACACTTATATAGATTAAATGTTTTGTGAAGGGTAGGTCGTGCCTTACTAACCTTATTGAGTTTTTTGAAAAAGTGACCAAAGAGATGGATGGGGATAAGGCAGTTGACGTGGTATATATGGACTTTAGTAAGGCATTCGATAAGATGCCCCATGGAAGGCTTCTGCAGAAAATGCAGATATATGGGACTGAGGGTGATTTAGCTAATTGGATTAGGAATTGGCTAGCTGATAGAAGACAGAGGGTGGTGGTTGATGGAAATTATTCATCGTGGAGTTTGGTTACAAGTGGTGTACCTCAGGAATCTGTTTTGGGGCCCCTGCTGTTTGTAATTTTTATAAATGATCTGGATGAGGGTATTGAAGGATGGATTAGTAAATTTGCGGATGACACCAAAGTTGGAGGAGTGGTAGATAGAGAAGAGGGGTGTTATAGTTTGCAGAGAGACTTGGACAAGTTGCAGAGCTGGGCCGAGAGGTGGCAAATGGAGTTTAATGTGGAAAAGTGTGAGGTAATTCATTTTGGCAGGAATAACAAATGTGTAGAGTATAAGGCTAATGGTAGGACTCTTAATAGTGTTGAAGAACAGAGGGATCTTGGTGTATATGTGCATAGATCCCTGAAAGTTGGCAATCAAGTCGATAAGGTTGTTAAGAAGGCATACGGAGTCTTAGCGTTTATTGGTAGGGGGATTGAATTTCGGAGCCGCAACGTCATGTTGCAACTGTACAAAACTCTAGTGCGGCAGCACTTGGAGTATTGTGTGCAGTTCTGGTCCCCGCATTATAAGAAAGATGTGGAGGCATTGGAGAGGGTACAGAGGAGGTTTACCAGGATGTTGCCTGGTGTGGAGGGCAGGTCTTATGAAGAGAGGCTGAGGGATTTGAGGTTGTTTTCGTTAGAAAGAAGGCGGGTAAGAGGAGACCTTATTGAAACATATAAGATGATTAGAGGTTTAGATAGGGTGGACAGTGATAGCCTTTTTCCTAGGATGGAGAAAGCTAGCACGAGGGGACATAGCTTTAAATTAAGGGGTGGTAGTTACAGGACGGATGTCAGAGGTAGGTTCTTTACCCAGAAGGTGGTAAGGGTATGGAATGCCCTGCCAGCTGCAGTTGCAGATGCGCCAAATTTGGTGGCGTTTAAGAGGTTAGTAGATAAGTTTATGGACGAAAAGGGAATGGTTTAGGTTAGAGGGTCATTGCTTTTTCCTAATTGGTCGGCGCAACATCGAGGGCCGAAGGGCCTGTCCTGCGCTGTAATGTTCTATGTTCTAAACTCCATCTGCCATTTGTCAGCCCACTGGCCCAATTGATCAAAATTCTGTTGCAATTCTACATTTTCTCACTATCCACTATGCCACCAATCTTGGTGTCATCTGCAAACTTACTAACCATGCCTCCTAAATTCTCATCCAAATCATTAATATAAATGACAAATATTCGTAGACCCAGCGCTGTTCCCTGAAGCACACCGCTGATCACAGGCCTCTAGTTTGAAAAACAACCCTCTACAACTACCCTCTGTCTTCTACCGTCAGCCAATTTTGTATCCATTTGGCTTCCTCACCCTGGATTTGTGAGATTTAACTTTATGCAACAACCTACCTTGCGGGACCTTGTCAAAGGCCTTGCTAAAGTCCGTATAGACAACATCAACCGCACTACCCTCAACCTTCTTGACTATTGCTCCAAAAAACTCCGTCAAATTTGTGAGACATGATTTTGTTGGCTTGTGTAGACATGATGGGCCGAATGATCTCCTTCCATACTGTAAACTTCCACAATGGGAAAGCAACACAAGAAACCTTCAATTGTAATGATGCAAGATGGATTGTAATGATGCAACATGGACTATAATCAATTATATGGATTGTAATGGTATAACATGGATTGCAATGGTACAGCTTGATCTGTATTGATACCATATTGATTGCATTGGTAAAACATGGATTGTAATAGTATAACATGGATTGTGATGGCACAGCATGGATTATAATTGTATGACATGGTTTGTAATAGTATAACATGGATTGTAATGGCACAGATGGATTGTAATTGTATAACATGGTTTGTAATAGTATAACATGGATTGTAATGGCACAGCATGGATTGTAATTATATGACATGGTTTGTAATAATATAACATGGATTGTAATGACACAGCATGGATTAGAATTGTATAACATGGTTTGCAATAGTATAACATGGATTGTAATGGCACAGATGGATTGTAATTGTATAACATGGTTGTAATAGTATAACATGGATTGTAATGGCACAGATGGATTGTAATTGTATAACATGGTTTGTAATAGTATAATATAGATTGTAATGGCATAGCATGGATTGTAATTGTATAACATGGTTTGAAATAGTACAACATGGATTGTAATGACACAGCCATGGATTATAATTGTATGATATAGAGATGCCAGCGTTGGACTGGAGTAAACTCAGTAAAAGGTCTAGCAACACCAATTTTAAATCCAACCGATTTATTTGACAGTAAACTTGCAAGCTTTCGGCCTTTGTAGCTTTCCTCAGGCGAATGAGGTGTTCTGGTGATATGTGCGCTATTGCAGACCAGAACACCTCATTTGCCTGACGAAGGCTACAAAGGCCGAAAGCTTGCAAGTTTACTATCAAATAAATCGGTTGGATTTAAAATTGGTGTTGTCAGACCTCTTACTGAGTTTATAATTGTATAACATTGTTTGTAATAGTATAACATGTATTGTAATGACACAGCCATGGATTATAATTGCATGATATAGAGATGCCGGCGTTGGACTGGGGTAAACTCAGTAAGAGGTCTGACCTTTAGTAGATAAGTTTATGGATGAAAAGGGAATGGTTTAGGTTAGAGGGTCACTGCTTATTCCTAATTGGTCGGCGCAACATTGAGGGTCGAAGGGCCTGTTCTGTGCTGTAATGTTCTATGTTCTAACACCAATTTTAAATCCAACCGATTTATTTGAAAGTAAACTTGCAAGCTATTACAATCTATTTGTAATGGTACAAATAGATTGTAATGGTACAGCACAGATAAGGACACAGGAACAGAATTAGGCCACTTGGCCCCTCGAGTCTGCTCTGCCATTCAATCAGGGTTGTGTTTTTTTTCTCATCCCCATTCTCTTACCTTTTCCCCATAGCCCCTGATCCCTTTATTAAGATCAAGAACTTATCTATCTCTGCGTTAAAGACACTCAATGAACTGGCCTCCACAGCCTTCTGTGGCAAAGAATTCCACAGATTCACCATTCTCTGGCTGAAAAAATTCAGTAAGAATTTAGCAACACCAATTTTTAATCCAACCGATTTATTTGATAGTAAAAAAGCGAGCTTTCGACACTGTGTCTTCCTCAGGCAAATGCAGTGTTCTGGTCTGCAATAGCACACATCAGCACAGGCAGTCAGAGATTGCTGATTAGAATGCGAATCCTTATATCTAACCTGCTATTCAAGTGTTAAAGTGGCGAACAATGTGTGTGAAGGGAATCCTGAGCATTGTTGGAGAATTGTGTATTTTCTCCAGGCAGCACAGTAAGTGAGGTTTTTTGCTAACCCAGGCAAGTTACGGGGGTTACAGATGGTGTGTCATGAAGCCAAGAAGACCATTGGGGAGACCATGCAGACACTACGACAGCGGATGAATGAGCATCAGTCAGCAATCACCAGGCAAAACAGTTCCCTTCCTGTGGGCGAACACTTCAGCAGTCATGGGCATTCGGCCTCCGACCTGCGGGTAAATGTTCTTCAAGGGGGCTTTTGTGATACACGACAGCACAGAGTCGCTGAGCAGAGACTGATAGCCAAGCTCCGCACACATGAGGACGGTCTTAACAGGGATCTTGGATTCATGACACACTATCTGTAACCCCCGTAACTTGCCTGGGTTAGCAAAAAACCTCACTTACTGTGCTGCCTGGAGAAAATACACAATTCTCCAATAATGCTCAGGATTCCCTTCACACACATTGTTCGCCACTTTAACACTTGAATAGCAGGTTAGATGTAAGGATTCGCATTCTAATCAGCAATCTCTGACTGTCCGTGCTGATGTGTGCTATTGCAGACCAGAACACTGCATTTGCCAGAGGAAGACACAGTGTCGAAAACTCGCTTTTTTACTATCAAATAAATCGGTTGGATTAAAAATTGGTGTTGCTAAATTCTTACTGAGTTCTTACCACCCCAATCCAACGCCGGCATCTTTACATCATGAAAAAATTCAGCCAGAATAGCTATCTTTATTTAATTATAATACTGTTACATCCAACTCCAGCTTCTCCCTCTCAAACTGCAGGGTAAATTGTATCATATTGTGGCCACTGCTCCCTAAGGGTTCCTTCACCTTAAGTTCACTAATCAAATCTGCTTCATTACACGTCCAGAATTGCCTGTTCCCTGGTTAGCTCTGTCACAAGCTGCTCCAAAAACCATCTCTTAAACATTCCACAAATTCCTTCCTTGGGATCCACTGATTTTCCCAGTCCACCTGCATATTGAGGCATCCCTTGATGATTGTAATATTGCCTGTTCTATCCTCTGATTTATTTTCTGCCCCAGATCCTGACTACTGCACAGGGGCCTGTATATAACTCCCGTCAGGGTCTTTTTACCTTTGCGATTCCTCAACTCCACCCACAGAGATTCTATGCCTTCTGATCCCACATCACTTCTTGCTATTGATTTAACGTCATTCTTACTAACAATGCAAGCCCGTCCACTTTGCCCATCTGCCTGTCCTTCTGATAGGACACCGTACGGTACAGCACAGTAGCACAATGGTTAGCACTGCTGCTTCACAGCTCTAGGGACCTGGGTTCAAGTCCCGGCTCGGGTCACTGTCAGTGAGAAGTTTGCACATTCTCCTCATGTCTGCATGGGTTTCTTTCAGGTGGTCTGGTTTTCTCTCACAGTGAAAAGATGTGTGGGTTAGGTTGATTGGCCTGAAGTGAGGAACGAGCAGTGCTGCGGGTTCCTGAGGGGTGATCTCGAGGGCAGTTAAGGTGAAGGTAAGGAAACCTTTTGTACAACACCAGCTGTCATAGAGCAGAGAGGTTTAAATGTCCAATCACTTTGAGAAGCGAGGGAAATGGTAAGTTTGTAAGGTGGATGTGTGCAGGGGGTGGGGACTCTGCATAGATGGTCAGTGCAGTGGGTGAACAGTTGGAGAGGGATTGGATGGTCAGTGCAAGAGGTGTGGGGAGGGGAAACGTTGCTTGGGTGGTCAGTGCAGGGGGTATGTATCCCCCTTAGTTTCCTGGGATGTGTAGATTAGAAGGATTAGTAGGTAAATTTGTAGAGATATGGGGATAGCCTGGGTGGGATTGTGGTGCAGACTAGATAGGCCGAATGACCTCTTTCTGCAATTTAGGATTCTATGATTCTAGGACACATATCCTTGGATATTTAAATCCCAGTCCTGATTCCACTTGTAGCCACGTCTCTGTGACGCCCACAACATCACACCAGCCAATTTCAGTAAGTGCAACAAACTCACTTACCAGGTTCCTTGATGTATTGATTTAACATGATGGTACAGCATAGATGGTAATGATACAACACGGATTCTAACGATATAACTTGTCAGGCAGTACAATGGCACAGCACTTAGTCCTGTTGTCTCAGAGGACCAAGGATCCAGGATCAATTCTGGCCTTGGGCGAATGTGTGGAGTTTGCACGTTCTCCCCATGTCTGTGTGGGTTTCCTCCAGGTGCTCTGGTTTCCTTCCAAAGATGTGTGGGTTAGGTGTATTAACCATGATAAATGTGCGGAGTTGTGGAGATAGGGTGGGAGTGTGGGTCTGGGTGAGATACTCTGTCAGAGAGTCAGTGTACAGTCTGTGGGTCGAATGGCTTGTAAGTATTCTATGCTTCTATGGTAACAATACAAGATGGATTGTAATGATATAACATGGATTGTAATTGTAAAATAAGGACTGTAATGTTATCACAGATTATAAAAGAACAACATGGTACAATATGGATTGTAATTGTATAACATGCTTTATTCCCATCAGGAGCCCACATAACGTTCAGATTAAAATATTAGTTGAAAATTTCTAACCTCTGAGGTATTGTACAAAAGGGCTTCCCTAAATATGGCAATTGGCAATTAGCCAGGAAGTTCAAACATTTATAAAGTCATTGTACATCTCTCGGATCCATTCAAAACTGATTTAGATCGTAAACTGGATCTGATTGTCTTACAGTTACCTGGATAGAATTAAAATCACCTCTAACTTTGGGTAACGATCATACTCAACACTCTCCTGATCACTTCCCCAAGAGGATTTCTCCTCCAGCAACCTGCCCCTCAGTGAGACCCCACAATACTCATTGTCCCCCCCCTCTTCCTGGCATCATAACTCTCAACACCCCTTGTCTCGGCATGCACCTCCCGCGGGAACCCCTAACCCATTCTCTCCACCCCTCACTGGGTCTCTAACTGCCCACCCCACTCACCCACAATATCCCTTACTTTCCGACTACATGTCCTAACTTCTGACTACACTACCACCCTCAGTTATCCTGGAACTCTCTCCACTGACCACCACCTCACTGTCCGACCCGCCCACAACTTAACCGCCTAACCATCTCAACTAACCATTCATCCCCTTCCAATGATCACCATCTCACCAACCACCCAA
This sequence comes from Sphyrna mokarran, assembly GCA_024679065.1. Taxonomy (NCBI): domain Eukaryota; kingdom Metazoa; phylum Chordata; class Chondrichthyes; order Carcharhiniformes; family Carcharhinidae; genus Sphyrna; species Sphyrna mokarran. The sequence goes on from JAGIQG010000027.1 coordinate 37,036,178, forward strand.
ACCCCCCCCAACTGTCCACCCCATTGCACTGACAGTGTCTGTCCCCCCCAAACCCCTTGCACTGACCACCCACGCAGTGTCTGCCCCCCACCCCCACATCTCCTGCATTGACCACCCATGCAATGTCTGTCCTCCCCAAACCCCTTGCACCGACCACCCATGCAATATCTGTGCCCCCATACCCGCTGACTAACCACCCATTCAGTGACTGCCTCCCACACCGCCTGCACTGACCACCCACACAATGTTCCCCTCCACACCTTGTGTCCTGACCATCCAACTCCCTCTAAGTGTTCGACTCACAGTACTGACCACACACGCAATATCTATCCCCTCATACCCCCTGCACTGACCACCCAAGCAACGTTTCCCCTCCCCACACCTCTTGCACTGACCATCCAATCCCTCTCCAACTGTTCACCCACTGCACTGACCATCTATGCAGAGTCCCCACCCCCTGCACACATCCACCTTACAAACTTACCATTTCCCTCGCTTCTCAAAGTGATTGGACATTTAAACCTCTCTGCTCTATGACAGCTGGTGTTGTACAAAAGGTTTCCTTACCTTCACCTTAACTGCCCTCGAGATCACCCCTCAGGAACCCGCAGCACTGCTCCTTCCTCACTTGGCCTCAATTGGAAGATCAGGCGAGAAAGCTTCCCTTCAGGCGGAGTAGTGGGTGAGGAGTGAGAGTGTCACTCTGTCTCTGCACAGAGATTAGGATCCTTTATTTCAATTCATTCTCGGGATGTAGGTGTCTCAGGGAAGGCTGGTACCCTTTGGCCATTCCTAGCTGCCCCCCCAGAGAGTGGAAGGGGGCCTGGATAGGGCTGGAACAAGGAATGTTCCACATACCCCATAAAAAGACAAGCATAGTTTTGACCCATGCAGGGATCCATTGCTACTCCTTTGATTTGGAGAAGGTGGAATGAGTTATAGGAGAAGTTGTTGACAGATAGAATGGGTTTAGTCAGGCGGTAGAGAGTGATGATGGATGGGAATTGTTCAGGCCTCATTTCAAGTAAGAAACAAAGAGCTCTCAGGCTGTCCTGGGTGGGATGGAGGTGTAGAGACATTGCATATTCACGGTGAATAGGAGGCAGTTAGAGCCTGCAAACTGGAAACTGTCAATATGATGCAGGGCATCATTGGAATCTCGGATCTAAGTGGGGAGGGAATGGAGCAAGGGAGTGAGGATGGAATCAAGCTAAGAGGAATTAAGTTCAGTGAGGCAGGAGCATGTTGACACAATGGACCTACCAGGACAGTTCTTTTTGTGAATTTTGGCAAGTAGGTAGAAGCAAGCTGCCTGGGGTTGGGGAAATGACGCGTTGGAAGCTGTGAGGGGAAAGGCATCCGGAGGAAATGAGATCGGTGACGGTGTTGAAGATAATGGCTTGATGTTCAGTGGTGTGGTCATGGTCGAGGGGTGAGTGGGAGAAAGTGTGAGAGTTGGCGCTCAACCTCCGTGAGATAGAGATCAGTCCAGCAGCTGACAACAGCATCCCTTTGTCGACAGGTTTGATGACAATGGACTTTTGGAAGAGTTAATGAGGGAATCACCCCCGTCCCCTCCACCCTGGCACTTGGATATTTGTCAGGAAGAGTGGTGACCTCCCTCTGGCCCCACTGCCATGATCTGGAGAAAGCTGCCATTGTTCGGAGCCAACAAAGGGTAGTTGGGAACCAGCTGCCGGTTGAGAGGATTACATTCTCAGGGGGAGGAACCACATAGGTCATCGTGTCAGAGGAATGTGCACAGGAGCTCGCCAGGGGAAGAGAACTTCACCAAGCTGTTCCTTGACGCTGCTCCATATGACTCCCATCACTATGGAATCAAAGTGTTGCTTCTTCATTAGAATCCTGTCTGGCACTACCCAAGGTGGAAACAGATGGGATGTCTGTCAAGGTTCACACCTACCGCTTGCTTGCCAGCAACACGGCTGGTGCACTTCTTAACGTGGGCATGAGGAAAGGAGTGTGGGATCGAGTAGAAAGCTTCCCTCACATAAATTTTGTTCCTTCAGCTATCCGGGAGCTAAAGTTGGGAATTTCCCGCATAAACCTCTCTCTCCACCTCTCCTACTGTAGGGCACTCACCTGGGCTGAACATTTCCTTATATGGATGGGCACCAGAGTTTGTCTGATCACTCTCGTATGAAGCACCTTGGGATATTGTACTGCCATAAAGGTGCTACATAAATTCAGATTGTTGTTCTTGGACGATGGTCAGAAAAGCCTGGGGCACTTGGCCTGAATCTTCAGCAGAGGACATCAGAAGGATTGTGTGCAGTTGAGGGAATCACTTCACTGCACTATCTTTAATGATGATGAACATTTGGAGTGATTTACACAGACAATATGAGGCAAACACATAGGATGCATCCCATACACCACTGCGCATTTACCAGATCTTTTACTGCAGGTTCTGATCGCTCTCTTGGAGTTGACATTTCAATCAAGTTGCCCCGAAGTGTAAAAGTCTGTGTTTCTCTGCTTATCAATTACAAGCTCACAGTATCACTGTGCAATTAACCTGTGTTCGCACAAACCACACAGACGAGTCTCCTGTATAATTAAGCAGTCTAATCTGCTCAGCTAATACAATGTTTGATTTACGAAGCAGATATTTGCTGAGCTGGCTGAGTAAACAGATATTAAAGGGGAGATCCACTTGTCTGCATTTTGAATGATCTAGTGTCTGCCCCTCACTGCCCCCAGGAGCTGGGATTGAATTGAAAACAGATGAAGCAGTTTCTTTCCAAACCCAATCTTGGGATCAGTCTGCAGAAGCACTAAGGGAGGGGGGGTCGAAAGGAATGTTAAATATCTTGTATTCATCCAAGTCAATGGCACGGTAGCACAGCGGATAGCACTGCTGCTTCACACCTCCAGGGTCCTGGGTTCAATTCCCAGCTCGGGTCACTGCCTCTGTGGAGTTTGCACATTCTCCTCATGTCTGCGTGTGTTTCTTCTGGGCACTCTGGTTTCCTCCCACAGTCCAAAGATGAGTTGGTTAGGTTGATTGGCCACGCTAAGATATTGACCCTTAGTGTCCAGGGATGTGTAGGTAAGAGAGATTAGTGGATATATTGGGTAGGACCTGGGTGGAATGGTGCAGACTCGATGGGCTGAAGGGCCTCTTTCTGCATTGTAGGGTTCTAGGATCTTAAAATGTTATTCTAAAGAAGAGGCCATTCAGTCCTTAGCTGTGCTAACTCTTTGATGGAGCTATTCAATTCATCCCATTTCCCCATCGCCCTGAACATTTCTCTGTAGTATTTATCCAATCTATTTTGAACATTAATTTATGATTTGTCACTTTCATTACAGGTGAATTTTGACAGCTCACTGTGTAAACACAATTCTCCTCAGCTCCCTCCGGCATTTTTGTTAATGGTCTTAAATCTGTGCCCACTCTTTATCTACCTTTCTGCCGGTGGTAACTACTGACTCTATCAAAACCCCTCTTCATTTTGAACATCTCTATTAAATCATCCTTTATCCTTATTTTCTGCACAGCTCTAATTCGGTACCATGTTTTGTGTGCAGAACATGCTGACATTCTGACTCTCTCACATCTGCTCGCCTGAACTCACTGCGTACATATCTGATCTATCTCCACAAGATCTTCTCTAATCTGACCACTTCACTTCACTGTGGCACGCAACCTGTCAAATCAGGGATCTGAATGTTCTTTCTCTTTCTGTCCATTTCCATCAGCTCAATTCATATTATCAGCTTGATATTATATATTATCAAGGATAGGAGTCTTGGCAATGTTGAGGAGCAGAAGGATTCTGGGGTCTGGGTCCGTAGGACTCTTAAATCGGCCCCACAAGTAGAGGATATGGTCAAGAAAGCAGATGGTGTACTGGCCTTCATTAATCGAGGGATTGAGTTTAGGAGTCGGGAGGTAATGCTGCAACTTTATAAGACCCTTGTCAGACTCCACTTGGAGTACTGTGCGCAGTTCTGGTCGCCTCACTATAGGAAGGATGTGGAAGTTATTGAAAGGGTGCAGAGGAGATTTACAAGGATGTTGCCTGGATTGGGAGGCATGCCTTATGAAGATAGGTTGAGGGAGCTGGGACTCTTCTCCCTGATAGAGGTTTATAAGATGTTGAGAGGAATAGATAGGGTGGATTCTCAGAGGCTATTTCCCAGGGCTGAAATGGTCGCTATGAGAGGGCACAGGTTTAAGGTGCTGGGGGGTAAGTACAGAGGAGATGTTAGGGGTAAGTTTTTCATTCAGAGGGTGGTGAGTGAATGGAATCGGTTGCCGTCAGTGGTGATAGAGGCAAACTCGCTGGGGTCTTTTTAAGACACTTCTGGATGAGTATATGGGATTAAATGGGATTGGGAGTTACAGATAGTTCTATGGTCTGGTAGCTACTGATATGATCGGCGCAACTTGTGGGCCGAAGGGCCTGTTTGTGCTGTAATGTTCTATGTTCTATGATTCTATTCACTCAACTTCTCTCAATGTGGCAAATCTGAACTTTGACTACCAATCCCACTGAATGGTTAAGACTGTGACCTGTCTTAATCAAAGACCTTGACTCACTTTGCACTATGAGTGTATTCTGTGATACTGGCAAATTTTCATTTACTTTTGGACTTTCACTCAGGATTCTAGGGAGAATTTGCACCAAAAGAGTATATCTTTTGATCTCCTTTTGTCAGAAATCCTTTTCCGAGCCGATAATTCCCATGATACTAACAGGGTCTTTCTCCAATCTTCACTATATGCACTGCTGCCTCACAGTGCCAAGGATCACTGTCTGTGTGGAGTTTGCACGTTCTTCCCATGCCTGCGTGGGTTTCCTCGGATGCTCCAGTTTCCTCCCACAGTCTGAAAGACATGCTGGTTAGGTGAACTGGCCATGTTAAATTCTCCCTCAGGTGAACTGGCCATATTAAATCCTCCCTCTATCCCTCAGGATAGAGCCGAGAAGAAGGCTTATAGTGTGTTAGCGTTTATTAAGCGGGGGTTTGAGTTTAAGAGCCATGGGATTATGCGGCAACTGTACCGGATCTTGCTGAGACCACATTTGGAATATTGTGTTCAGTTTTGGTCATCTCATTATAAGAAGGATGTGGAAGTATTGGAGAGAGTGCAGAGGAGATTTACCAGAATGCTGCCTGGTTTGAGGGGTAGATCTTATGAGGAAAGGTTGAGGGAGCTGGGGCTTTTCCCTTTGGAGCAGAGGAAGATGAGAGCTGACTTAATAGCGATTTATAAGATGATGAGGGGGATAGATAGAGTGGACATGCAGAGACTATTTCCTTAGGTGGATGTAATTGTTACTAGGGGCATAGCTATAAGGTTCATGGTGGGAGATATAGAAGGAATGTCGAGGTAGATTCTTTATTCAGAGAGTGTTTGGGGTGTGGAATAGACTGCCTGATGTGATAGTGGAGTTGGACACTTTAGGAACTTTTAAGCGGTTATTAGATAAGCACATGGAGCACAGCAGAATGATAGGGAGGGGATAGCTCGATCTTGGGATTCGACAAAGCTCGACACAACATTGAGGGCCGAAGGGTCTGTTCGGTGCCTGAACAGGCACCGGAATGTGTTGACTAGGAGATTTTCACAGTAACTTTATTGCATTATTAATGTAAACCTACTTGTGATACTAAAAAATAAAATTTAAACTTAGATATGTGAATGCACTCTTTATAATAACTCCATTTACATGCTTCCTACGTAAAGCCTCAGTGGTTTTTCACTATGGTTTTCTAATCAGCACTGAATTCTCCATTCATTCACGGTCCTTCATGGTTCATCTTCACTTTGTCCTGCTTCTTTCTTAATTTGTGAATGAGTTAAGTAAACTAAACCATGTCTTAGATGCGTGTTTAAACATTAGCTCGAAAGGCAAGCCAGCTGTCATAGGCTGTGAGCTTGTTCAATAAGAGAACAGAAAATTGTCCACCCTGTATCGAAGATTAGTGCTAACAAATCCTTCTGCAGAGCTCTCTTCACAATCTGGACACTTCTTTCTGCATCACCATTTGATATGGCGTTATTAGACTGTGTGTTGATTCCGTCGCTACACAAAAATAGTTTAAACTGTTCTGCCATAAACTGTGATCTATTATTTGACATCAACATATCTGACAACTCATAATGAGATATAACCCAAGCCTCACTCAATAACATCAAGTTCTGTTTGCAACTCAACAACATGCGCATTCAAGGGCTTCCAGACTCCTGAACGAGCTTTATATCTACTACAATCTCAACCCTTGTTCATAGCCCTGACCTGGAGTCTTACTGCTTCCTCCGGCACTGAATGTTTTCTGGATATGACTGACTTTCATGAAATGGAGATGCCGGCATTCGATTAGGGTAAACACACTAAGAAATCTGACAATACCAGGTTTAAGTCCAACCGATTTGTTTGATATCACAAGCTTTCGAGGTTTGACCCTTCGTCAGGTGAATGGAGAGTATAGTACTTCAACCTGGTGTTGTCAGACTTCTTACTATGTCTGACTTTCCCACAGCTTAACAACTGGGGACATCTAACTGGTTGGTGGCAAAATTAGGCAAATGTTTGCCTAATCTGAATCGCTGAGTTTGTAACTGTGAATCTGGTTGGCATGGCTTCGATCTTGCTGCAATCGACCAGAACCCTGCTACTGACTCAGAAAATGAACTCCAACACAATATCCCACTGTCATTTTCTGTCAAGCTGTGGAGATGCTGGTGTTGGACTGGGATGGGCACAGTAAGAAGTCTCACAACACTAGGTTACAGTCCAACCGGTTTATTTACGAGCTTTCGCAGCACTGCTCCTTCCTTAGATGAATGGAGGCTATTTCCACGGGCAGAAAGGTAGACAAAGAGTGGGCACAGATTTAAGACCATTAACAAAAAATCCACAGGGAACTGAGGAGAATTGTGTTTATGATGGTGAGCTGTCGTAAGTCAGCGGTAAGTATGGTGACAAACATAAATTAACAGTCAAAATGGACTGGATAAATACGAAAGAGAAACATTCAGGGTGATGGGAAAAGGGCAGGGAACTGCAAAGAATTGAGTAGCTCCTTCAAAGAGTTAGCACAGCTCTGAAGAGCTGAATGGCCTCCTTCTCTAGATTCTAAGATTCTATGAATTAGACGAATACAACATTTAATATTCCTTTAGTCTCCGAACAAACCGGCTGGACTTTAACCCAGTGTTGTGCGACTCCTTACTTATTTCCTGCCATTTCCATGGCAGTAGCCCTCCTCCTTCATCGCCACCTTATTACTTCTGCTCAAAAGCTTGATTTGGATTTTGTCGTTTTTTTTCTTTGAAAGTGTCTCCAAGTTTGCTCCATAGGCACTGTAATGAGTGAGGTTAATTTGAGAATGTCTCCTCAAAGAGTTCGCTTGACAACTGTTTCCTTTTACAGACTGTACTGTACAGTGAAATTTCATCCTTAGCTTTGTGATGATATACAGACAGAAGGAGTCAAGAGGCTTGTCTCCCCTTTTGCACTTACCCACTGATCAAAGACAGCGTTTAATTAAAAAGATTTTTTTAAAACTCCTGAATGCTTTCATTGCCAGGAAAAGGCAAATAACAGGATATTGCAAGCTATAAAAACACAGTAACGGTATTTTTTTCAGGACTTGGAGCAACACAGTGGCACAGTGGTTAGCACTGCTGCTTCACGGCACCAGAGACCCGGGTCTAAATCCCGGCTTGGGTCACTGTCTGCGTAGAGTCTTCATCTTCTTCCTGTGCCTGCGTGGATTTCCTCGGCGTTCTCCAGTTTCCTCCCACAGTCCAAAGATGTGCGGGTTACATGGATTGGCCGTGGTGAATTGCCCCTTAGTGTCAGGGGAACTAGCTAGGATAAATGCACGGTGTCGTAGGGATAGGGCCTGGAAGGGACTGTGGTCAATACACACTCAATGGGCCAAATGGCCTCTTTCTGTACTGTAGAATTCTATGATCTGAACATGCAGAAATACATCAAGTTCACACTCACATGCACACAAAGTGAGGACAAATTTGTAATTACAAAACTAGAGTGTTTTCATGTTTGAAAATTCAAGAGTTATTTGTTATACTGCTTTTCCCCGGGCTGGCAGTTGTGAAACAATACAGATGTTGAACAATACAGCTGTGTAATCCTGAAGTGGAGCTCTGGTAGTTTAAAAAGACTCACTGCTGTTTTATGTTCACAGTTTATATCCCAGTCAGTGTGCACCAGCAGAACTCTGATACAGTTCCTCAGGGAGAGAGTTTTAGATCAATCTGAGTCTACATATAGCTTCAGAGCAAATGTTCTTAGGCAGGGCCTTACTCCTGTGTTGGCAAAGATATTCCTATTTGATGACCAGAATATTCCTTATTAAAACCATATTAGGACAGTATTCAGACTTAGAGCTATAAGTCACAAATAACATTTACACTTCATAACTTCCAGGCAATGACCATAGAACATAGAACATTACAGCGCAGTACAGGCCCTTCGGCCCTTGATGTTGCGCCGACCAACGTAACCAATTTTATGACCCTCTAACCTAAACTATTCCAATGTTATCCATATGCCTATCCACTGACCGTTTGAACGCCCTTAAACTTGACGAGTCCACAATGCTGCAGGCAGGGCATTCCATGCCCTTACTACCCTCTGAGTAAAAAACCCACCTCGAGCGTCTGTCCTATAACTACCACCCCTTAATTTAAAGCTATGTCCCCTCATGTTATCCATCTCCATCCAAGGGAAAAGGCTCTCACTATCCATCCTACCTAACCCTCTGATCATCTTATATGTCTCAATTAAGTCACCTCTTAGCCTTCTTCTCTCTATTGAAAATAACTTCAAGTCCCTTAGCCTTTCCTCATAAGACCTACCAGGCAACATCCTGGTAAACCTCCTCTGCACCCTTTCCAATGCCTCCACAACTTTCTTATAATGTGGCAGCCAAAACTGTACACAATACTCCCAAGTGTGGCTGCACCAGAGGTTTGTACAGTTGCAACATAACATCTCAGCTCCGAAATTCAATCCCTCTACCAATAAAAGCTAACACACTATACGCCTTCTTAACAACCTTGTCAACTTGAGTACCAACTTTCAGAGATCTATGCACCTGTACACCGAAATCTCTCTGCTCATCTATACTACTGAGTCCTACCATTAGCCCTATATCTCCAACAAGAAAGAATCCGACCATCTGCCTTTGAAATTCAATGGCATTACTTATGAGTGAATCCCCCACATTGTGGGGTTTACCATTGATCCAAAACTGAAAACTGGACTAGCCATATAGACACAACGGCTACAAAGGCTGGTCAGAGGCTGGGAATTCTGCAGGGAATAACTTACCTCCTGTCCACCATCGACAAGGCACAAGCCAGGAATGTGATGGAATACTCTCCATTTGCCTGGATGGGAGCAGCTCCAGCAACGTTCGAGAAGCTCGACTTCACCTGGGACAAAGCATCCCCCTTGACTGGCACCCATTCCACAAATATTCACTCCCTCCACAGCTTTATATGTGGTTAATTATGCTGTAGTATCAGGACTTGGGAGTCTGACAGCCGGATGTACAACCTGATTAATGGCAGATGGGAGACTCATTAAAAAAAATGCATAAACAGGTTGAATATCACAAAGTTTACAAAGCTTTGCAGTGCCTATGAGGAGAATTTGATAAGGACTCATGTTTACCAGATCCTTATTTTGAGAAAGCCTCGAAAGGTTGGAATGGAATCAGAAATTTGATTTGAAGGATTTGGTTTTAATGAAGTTTTATTTAGGTAAACGCGAGGTAGATCAAACCAGGGCATGACTTACTTAGTTAATGCTGGTGCTTTGGGACGAGTTAGAGAACAAAAAGATCTAGGGATAATGATTCATAGCTCCTTGAAAGCGGAGTCACAGGTGGACAGAGTGATGAAGAAGGCGTACAGCATGCTTGAATTTATCATTGAATACGGGAATTGGGATGTCTTGTTGAAGTTGTACAAGACATCGGTAAGGCCATATTTGGAATACCATGTTTTGGTCACCCTATTATAGAAAGGATATTATTAAACTAGAAAGAGTGCAGAAAAGGTTTACTAAGATGCTACTGGGACTTGATATTTGAGTTGTAAGGAGAGGTTGATAGACTGGGACTTTTCCCTGGAGTGCAGGAGGCTTAGTGGTGAATTTATAGAAGTCATCAGCTAATAGAAGTAGATCAGCTAAATAGTCAACATCTTTTCCCAAAGTTAGAGGAATCTTAAGACTAGATGGCATAGGTTTAAGATGAGAGGGGAGAGATACAAAAGGATCCAGAGGGTCAGTTGTTTCATACTGAGGGTGGTGAGTGTCTGGAATGAGAGGTAGGGGTAGTAATAGAGGTGGGTACAATTTTGTCTTTCAAAAAACGTTTAGACAGTTACATGGTAAGATGGGTATAGAGGGATATGGGCCAAACGTGGACAATTGGGACTAGCTTAGTGGTTAAAAAAATGGACAAGTTGGGCCGAAGGGCCTGTTTCCGTGCTGTAAATCTCTATGACTCTCTGACTATGAGGTCGCTGCTTCCTGGACTTGCTACTGACGGAATGCATTAGCCAACTGCTCAAAAATACTGGAGAGTAGGGCCAGGAACTACTAAAGTGCCCACCCCTATAAGGTAACTCAGAGACTTGATGCTGGATGTACCAGTGAGAATGTCACCATTTTAGGAAGCTGTCATGATCAGATCAGTTTGAGGTTACTATTTGTAATATAATTGTAATCTAGCATGTATCTATAATAGAGAGAAATGTTGTCTTTCCTTCCAATAAAATTATCTTTCTGTTTCTTTTCTTTTTTATTTTATCAATTATAATTGTTATTTCACAGTTATTGTAATTATCATTATTCAATGTGCAATAATGATTGGCATGGTGGCGCAGTGGGTTAGCACTGCTGCTTCACAGTGCCAGGGACACAGGTTCGATTCTGGCCTCGGGTCCCTGTCTGTGCAGAGTCTGCGCTCAGATTTCTTTGTATCTTTTTCGCGACGGAAGAAGGTGGGGAATGTCCGGGACAAATAATTATTATGTCCGGGGCATAACAATTAGCATAATAATTAATTAGCATAATTAAGAACTAATCATAGTTGGCTGCTTTGCTGGGGCAGTGGGAAGTGTAGAATGGATGGGAGACTTAAGACACAACAGGAAATATGTCTTGGAACAACTGGAGCTGGCTGCATTCAGGTAAGAGTATTTATCTGCATTGTGGTTGACCAGTTATAGTTTGATACAAAATGGTTCATGGTGAGAGATACAGGAGGGATGTCCGAGGTAGATTCTTCACTTAGAGTGTGATTAGGGTGTGGAATAGACTGCCAGCTGTGATAGTGGAGTCGGATACTTTAGGGACTTTCAAGCGGTTATTGGATAGGCACATGGAGCACTCCAGAATGATAGAGAGTGGGGTAGCTTGATCTTGGGATTGGACAGAGCTCGGCACAACATTGAGAGCCGAAGGGCCTGTACTGTGCTGTACTGTTCTATGTTTCTATGCTTCTAGAATTCTACCACCCAGCCTGCCGCGGACTCGGAGCAGGCAAGGGACGGACACCGTTGACCTCGGATGGGAATTTCTGGTCTCACTTGAACGAGACTATAAAATCCCATCCTAAGTCTTTTACAGTCCAATTTTCCATACTAGCCCTAGCTTTTCACTATATTCCTGCAATCCGGAGCTTTCATAGCAAGTTGCTCTGTTTTTGGGGCTGGAAAACCTACACTAAATACTCCCGAGGGTTGTTCCACAGGGGCAACAGCGGGGAAGTGTGGGGGGGTTCTCTGTTGGTGCAGTCTTTTCATTCTCTACTTCTTTGAGGATGTTGTCTTCCTGGCTTCCAGTGATCTGGGCTTTCAGTGTTTCCAGAGCTGTAGAGGGACTCTTCCAGCCTCCAGCTCCTTTATATTTTGTCATTTCCTTCACTGGTGTTGTCTTTCTTGTCCTTTCTCATTGAATGAGAAGCAGCCACTGCAGTCTGCTTCAGATGTCTCTTGCCATTTTTGTGATCCCTATTTTGCATCTTTTCTTCTTGGTTTTCTTCTTAACTATTTGGCACTTACCCGCTTGGCCCTCTGCTGACTGCTTTTCCATTGATTCTGTCTGCGGAGGAAGGATGCTATAATCATCACCAGTCCTCCCCTCTCAAAGGGAAGGACAGCCTATGGTCATCTGGGACTGTGGCAACTTGATCTTTACCTTGCTAAATACTGCAAACACCTCACTAACACCATTCTTACCTTTATATGAGAAGACTATAGGTGTTCAGTCCAGGTAAAGTCATAGATTTTTTTGGGTACTGAGGAAATCGAGAGATGGGGATATGGCGGCAAGGTCAAGAAGTTCAACAATGACGTTGTTGAATTGTGGAAGAGGCTTGAAGGAAAGTATGGCCTACTCCAATTTTTTTTTCTTTTATTTGGAGATGTCAGGGGTAAGCTTTTCACTCAGAGGGTGGTGGATGAGTGGAATCGGCTGCCGTCAGTGGTGGTAGAGGCAAATTCAATAGGGTCTTTTAAGAGGCTTCTGGATGGGACTTAATAGGATTGAGTGTTATTGGTAAGCCTAGTAGGTCGAGATATGATTGGCGCAACTTGTGTGCCGAAGGGCCTGTTTGTGCTGTAGTTTTTCTATGTTCTATATTGGACAGGTCTTGTGTAGATGCTTTGCCCCAGCACATAGTTTGCATTTCCCGCTCTGCTTGGGTTTCCAGCTGGTGACTGAGCTGCTGTTGGTTACCACATGGCCAGATGCTTTGCAGGTCTGACAAACTCTGAACTGAGTAGCGTAGGGCGAGGTAGTCCCAACATCCCCCCCAAGCAAGAGTGGAGGATGGCTTCTTTGCCAGTGACTGTCAAGATCATCTTTACCTGCAATGTGTGGGTCCAAGTTCTGAAAAAGGCCTTTATGTCGGACCTGTTCCCACCCAGATTAATATACCCGCCGAGGACAGTGAGTGTGTTCACAAAGAGGGGTTGGGGTTGTATAAACAAATGGTCCCAATGTGGTTCCATTGTCACGGCCACACAAACAGTGCCTCTGCCACGAGGATCGACAGCAATGCTTCATCTCCTCCCTCCTTCAGAATCTCACACATCTTGTGACATTTTCAAAGGTCACATCGATGTATCGACTGCTGGGTTGCTCCAGCAGGCTGTAGCTGTCTGCAGCTTCAAATGCTCGGCTTTTGGAAAGAATGTGTTTAACCAGTGCATCTCCTTTTGCGTTGCCTTGTGAACGGTGTTACACACGGCATGTTTCGGGGTACCACTGTGGGTGCAACTGTCGATTAAATCCTTCATAGCACCCGTACTAAAATCCAAACCAGAAAGTGGCAGAGGTTCATCACCAAACAGTGGACGGGCTAAAGCCCAAACAATCACAGCTAACCATCATCCAGGGGGGAGAATCATGTCTCTTCCCAGCTGAATATAACTGTGACAAAGGTGGTTACCGTGACGATGCTGGTGAATGGTCAGGGACAGACCATACAAGAGTGCAAAGAGTGAGCCAGAATCTCCTTGCAATGAAAACCGGGTGAAGTGTGGCTGTTCCAATAATATCGATCGCCTAGTCTCATCCGTAGCCCCTGTAACTCCTAGTCACTGTCCCCTTGACATTGCAAGAACACACTTGTGTAGTTTTGTTGTTTAAACATAGAATCCATTTAGCTTATCACATCTGCACTGTCTACAATCCCACTCAGACCCCATCCCATAACCCCATGTGTTTTCCCTAGCTAGCCCCCCTGACACTAGGGTTAATTTAGTGTGGCCAATCTACCTAACCCGCACATCGTTGGATGGTGGAAGGAAATCGGAGCACCTGGAGGAAACCCATGCAGACATGGGGAGAATGTGCAAACAGATTGTGGCTCAATTGGGAATTGAACCTGTCTCCCCGGCACTGGGAAGCAGCAGTGCTAACCATTGTGCCACCGTGCTGCCCAAACATAGAACATAAAATAACTACATCACAGTTACTCAAAGAGTAACTTCTTTACTCAAAGAGTGATTAGAGTGATTAGGGAGTGGAATGCCCTGCCTGCAGCTGTTGTAGATGCGCCAAGTTTGGTGGCGTTTAAGAGGTTAGTGGATAAGTATATGGATGAGAAGGGAATGGTTTAGTTAGGAGGGGCATTGCTTTTTATTTTGGTCGGCACAACATCGAAGGCCGAAGGGCCTGTTCTGTGCTGTATTGTTCTATGTTCTATGTTCTACAGTTGTGCCGATGATATACCTGCCTCCTAGGCTTACCTATAACCCTCAATTCTATTAAGTCCCATGTACTCATCCAGAAGTCTCTTAAAAGACCTTATCAAATTTGTCTCCAACACCACCAATGGCAGCCGATTCCAAGCACCCACCACCCTCTGAATGAAAAACTTATCCCTGAAATCTTCTCTGTACTTGCTCCCCAACACATTAAACCTGTGTCCTCTTGTAGCGATCATTTTCAGCCCTGGGAAAAAACCTCTGAGAATCCACCCCATCACTGCCTCTCAACATGTTATACACCTCTATCACGTCACCTCTCATCCTTCGTCTCTCTAAGTAGAAAAGACTGAGCTCCTTCAACCTATTAAGAACATAAGAAATAGGAGCAGGAGTAGGCCATCCAGCCCCTCGAGCCTGCCCTGCCATTCAAATAAGATCATGGCTGATCTGTAGTGGTTCAGTACCACTTTCCCGATTTCTCCCCGTAACCCTTAATTCCTTTGTCAATCAAAAACCTATCCACTCTTGACTTAAATATATTCAGCAAAGAAGCCTCCACCACCTCATCAGGCAGAGAATTCCAAAGATTCACCACCCTTTGCGTGAAGAAACTCCTCCGCAACTCCGATCTGAACCGCACCCCCCTAATCTTGAGGCTGCGCCCTCTAATCCTGCTATAGAACATAGAACATAGAACACTACAGCGCAGAACAGGCCCTTCGGCCTTCGATGTTGCGCTGACCAATTATGAAAAAAGCAATGACCCTCCAAACTAAACCATTCCCTTCTCTTCCATAAACTTATCAACTAACCTCTTAAACGCCACCAAACTTGGCGCATCTACAACTGCCGCAGGCAGGGCATTCCACTCCCTAACCACCCTCTGGGTAAAGAACCTACCTCTGATATCCGTCCTATAACTATCACCCCTTAATTTAAAGCTGTGTCCCCTCGTGCTAGCTTTCTCCATCCTAGGAAAAAGGCTATCACTGTCCACCCTATCTAAACCTCTAATCATCTTATATGTTTCGATAAGGTCCCCTCTTAGCCGCCTCCTTTCTAACGAAAACAACCTCAAATCCCTCAGCCTCTCTTCTATAAGACCTGCCCTCCATACCAGGCAACATCCTGGTAAACCTCCTCTGTACCCTCTCCAATGCCTCCACATCTTTCTTATAATGTGGGGACCAGAACTGCACACAATACTCCAAGTGCGGCCGCACTAGAGTTTTGTACAGTTGCAACATGACGTTGCGGCTCCGAAATTCAATCCCCCTACCAATAAAAGCTAAGACTCCATATGCCTTCTTAACAACCTTATCGACTTGACTGCCTACTTTCAGGGATCTATGCACAAATACACCAAGATCCCTCTGTTCATCAACACTATTAAGAATCCTACCATTAGCCCTATACTCTACACATTTATTATTCCTGCCAAAGTGCATTACCTCACACTTTTCCACATTAAACTCCATTTGCCACCTCTCGGCCCAGCTCTGCAACTTGTCCAAGTCTCTCTGCAAACTATAACACCCCTCTTCACTATCTACCACTCCACCGACTTTAGTGTCATCTGCAAATTTACTAATCCATCCTTCAATACCCTCATCCAGATCATTTATAAAAATTACAAACAGCAGGGGCCCCAAAACAGACCCCTGAGGTACACCACTTGTAACCGAACTCCACGATGAATATCTCCCATCAACCACCACCCTCTGTCTTCTATCTGCTAGCCAATTCCTAATCCAATTAGCTAAATCACCCTCAATCCCATACATCTGCATTTTCTGCAGAAGCCTTCCATGGGCCACCTTATCGAACGCCTTACTAAAGTCCATATATACCACATCAACTGCCTTACCCCCATCCTCCTCTTTGGTCACTTTTTCAAAAAACTCAATGAGGTTAGTAAGGCACGACCTACCCTTCACAAAACCATGCTGACTATCCCCAATCAATTCATTTCTCTCTAAATAACTATAAATCCTATCCCTAATAATTCTCTCCAATACTTTGCCCACAACAGAAGTAAGACTCACTGGCCTATAATTCCCTGGAAAGTCTCTCTTCCCCTTCTTGAAGAATGGAACCACATTCGCTATCCTCCAGTCTTCCGGAACTATATCCGTAACCAACGACGACCTGAAGATCAGAGCCAGAGGCTCTGCAATCGCCTCTCTTGCCTCCCAGAGAATCCTAGGGTAAATCCAGTCTGGTCCAGGAGACTTATCTAACTTCAAACCCTCAAGAATATCTAGCACATCCTCCCTATCTACTTCAATACTTTCCAGTTTGCAACCCTTTACCTCAGTGTTCTCCACAACTACATTTACATCGCCCTGCGTGAATACCGAAGAGAAATATTTATTCAGTACCTCTCCAATCTCTTCAGGCTCCACGCACAACTTCCCACTGCTGTCTATGACTGGCCCTAATCTTGTCCTAACCAATCTTCTATTCTTAACATATCTAAAGAAAGCTTTAGGATTCTCCTTAATCCTATCAGCCAAAGTCTTCTCGTGTCCCCTCTTAGCTCTCCTCAATTCACTCTTTAGCTCCCTCCTGGCTAATCTATAGCTATCCATTGCACTAACCGAGCCTTCAAGCCTCATCCTGACATAAGCCTCCTTTTTCCTTTTAACCAGCGAATCAACTTTTTTCGTACACCAAGGTTCCCTTACTCGACCATTTCCTCCTTGCCTGACAGGGACATACTTATCAAGGACTCGCAGCAGCTGCTCCTTGAATAAGCTCCACATTCCAGATGTTCCCAGTCCCTGTAGTTTCCTAGTCCAATCTATGCACCCTAATTCTCTCCTGATGGCCTCATAATTACCCTTCCCCCAGCTATAACTACTGCCCCCAGCTTCATGCCTATCCCTATCCATCACTAAGGTGAACGTAACCGAATTGTGGTCACTATCACCAAAATGTTCACTAACTTCCAAGCCTAACACCTGGTCTGGCTCATTGCCCAGCACCAAATCCAATGTAGCCTCACCTCTAGTTGGCCTATCTACATACTGAGTCAAAAAACCTTCCTGCACACTTTGTACAAAAACTGACCCCTCTAACGAGCTACAGCTATAGCTATTCCAATCAATATTAGTAAAGTTAAAGTCCCCCATAACAATTACCCTATTACTTTCACTCCTGTCCAGGATCGACTTTGCAATCCTTTCCTCTACCTCTCTAGAGCTTTTAGGAGGTCTATAAAAGACTCCCAACAGGGTGACCTCTCCTCTCCTGTTTCTAATCTCAGCCCATACTACCTCAACAGACAAGTCCTCATCAAACTTCTTTTCTGTCACTGTGATACAGTCTTTGACTAATAATGCCACTCCTCCCCCCCCTGCTACCTCCTTCTCTACTCCGACTAAAGCGTTTGAACCCCGGAACCTGCAACATCCATTCCTGTCCCTGCTCTACCCAAGTCTCTGAAATGGCCTATCTTTGCTAAGCGGGAAGAGTCTCTCAACCTCTGTCCTATCCATCCCCTTCATTATCTTGTACGTCTCTAGAAGATCCCCTCTCAGCCTTCTAAACTCCAAAGAGTACAAACAAAGCCTATTTAGTCTCCAAAGACTAATAAATAGTCTCTATTTATTCTGATAAGGCATGCCAACCAATCCAAACAACATCCTTGTAAATCTCAAAATTGTAATCAAACATGATTAATTCTGTAGATCTTGTAGGATCTGGCTGCCTGAATCTCTCTCTGTTCATTGAGATGTACACCACAAACAGGAATGCCGGAACCACAGAGCACCCAGCACAATGGCTTTACCGTGAACTGCTATAACTGTGTTCCTGACCACAACTTTTGGGGAAAACTGCATTACCATCCAGACAACTATTCATTACCTTTTGTCCAGATATTCTTTCTTAAACTGTTCATTATTTTCTTTATGGGATGTGGGCCTCGCTGGTAAGGCCAGTATTTGTTGCCTTGCCCTGATTGCCCTTGTACTGAGTGACTGGTTAGCCCATTTGAGACATTTAAGCGTTAACCACTTTATTGTGGCTCTGGAGTCATGTGTAGAGCTGATCAGATAAAGACGGCAGATTTTCTTCCCTAAAGGACATTAGTGAACCCGATGGCTTTGTTAGGACAGTCAACAATGATTTCATGGTCATTTTTAGACTTTTAATTCCTGATGTCGTTGGATTCAAATTTCACCATCTGTCCTGGTGGGATTCAAACCCGGGTCCCCCAGAGAATGATCCTGGATTACTAGCCCAGTGACAATATCACTATGCCACCCCACTTCAAAACATTAGAAGGAACTTTACTTCAAAATTAATTCAAATGAGAAATGGCCAATCAATTCCAGGACATTAGTGGAATCGATCAGAAATTTGGGTTGACTCAGGCAGAATCATAAAATGACAGAAGGCTATTCAGCCCAAAACTGGCACATTCAAAGACTGATTCCAGCAGTCCCACTCCTCCATTCTCTGCCACATTTCTGCAAAATTTACTCCTTCAAGTCTTTATCTAATTCCTATTGGAAGTCTACAATTGAAGCAGCTCCCACCATCCAATTAGACAGTGCCATTGTGCAAAAACAGTTTTTGTTCTGTGAAATCTCTGTTTTTTCCTTAAAGCTGTGCCTCTGTTTATCAGCTCCTCAGCCACTGGAAACAGTTACTCTTTATTTTCTATCTGAACCCTTCAGTCTCCTCTTTACCTACTCTCAGGAGAACCACCCTTTGCAATTGATGCACATAAATGTATTCCAACATTCCTGCAACTTCCAAATCCATCCTGCTGTTGCTGTCCAGAATTGGACACAATATTCCAATTGGAGCCAAACATGTTTTCTCCTGGTTTAGTATCCTCTCACAGCCTGCATATTCAATGCCCTGTCCATAAATCCTGAGATCCTTCACGCTTCACTAACCTGCCTGTACCCTGTTATGAAACATTGAGCTAATTAAACAATGACTAAATATAGTTATTCTAGTAACTGAGATCCAGGGAATGGGTTAAGGCACAGGCTGCAGGAAACACTAAAAAATATAGGAGAACAGACAAACTAGAATGAGCATTAGTTAGCAGATGTCAAACACCTACTAAATACAGTCTGAAATATCTCCACACTGTCCCCATCAAACACTCCCAGGACAGGTACAGCACAGGGTTAGATACAGAATTAAGCTCCCTCTACACTGTCTCCATCAAACACTCCCAGGACAGGTACAGCAGTGGGTTAGATACAGAGTAAAGATCCCTTTACACTGTCTCATATCAAACACTCCCAGGACAGGTACAGCACCGGGTTAGATACAGAGTAAAGTTCCCTCTACACTGTCCCCATCAAACACTCCCAGGACAGGTACAGCACGAGGTTAGATACAGGATTAAACTCCCTCTACATTGTCCCCATCAAACACTCCCAGGACAGGTACAGCATGGAGTTAGATACAGAGTAAAGCTCCCTGTACAATGTCCCCATTAAACATTCCCAGGACAGGTACAGCAGTGGGTTAGATGCAGAGTAAAGATCCCTTTACACTGTCTCATATCATATACTCCCAGGACAGTTACAGCACAGGGTTAGATACAGAATTAAGCTCCCTCTACACTGTCCCCCATCAAACACTCCCAGAACAGTTACAGTACAGGGTTAGATACAGAGTAAAGCTCCCTCTACACTGTCCCCCATCAAACACTCCCAGGACAGATACAGCAGTGGGTTAGATGCAGAGTAAAGATCCCTTTACACTGTCTCATATCAAACACTCCAGGACACGTACAGCATGGAGTTAGATGCAGAATAAAGCTTTCTCTACACTGTCCCCATCAAACACTCCCAGGACAGATATAGCATGGGGTTAGGTATAGAGTAAAGCTCCCTCTACACTGTCCCCCCATCAAACATTCTCAGAACAGATATAGCACGGGGTTAGATACAGAGTAAAGCTCCGTCTACACTGTCCCCCATCAAACACTCCCAGGACAGATATAGCACGGGGTTAGATACAGAGTAAAGCTCCGTCTACACTGTCCCCCATCAAACACTCCCAGGACAGGTACAGCACGGGGTTAGATACAGAGTAAAGTTCCCTCTACACTGTCCCCATCAAACACTCCCAGAACAGGTACAGCACGGGGTTAGATACAGAGTAAAGTTCCCTCTACACTGTCCCCATCAAACACTCCCAGGACAGGTACAGCACAGGGTTAGATATAAAGGAAAGCTCGTTCTGTACTGTCCAACACACAGTAGGTACCATGGGGCCAGTTTTCTTTCACAGGCTGTGGGTGTTGCTTGCTAGACCAGCATTGTTACCCATTCCTAATTGTCTTTGAGAAGTTGGAGATGAGATGTCTTTTGGAACTGCTGCAGTCCACCTTGGGCTAGTACAGCTCCAGTGCTGCTAGGGAATGAGTTCTGGGGAGAGACAGTTGCACAGTGATGTTATCATTGGACAAGTAATCCAGAGACCCAAGGTAATCTGGGTTCAAATCCCACCAGGGCGGATGGTGAAATTTGAATTCATTAGAAATCTAAATTCAGGGGCAGTGCGTTGGCACTGTGATTCTCATTGCTCACCGCTTCACAGCGTGTGGACCTGGGTTCAGTTCCAGCTTTGGGTAACTGTATGGAGCCTGCACGTTTTCCTATGTCTCCGCGTGTTTCTTTCAGGTGCTCCAGTTTCTTCCCACAGTCCATGCTATCCAGTGTGCAGGTTAGGTGGATTGGCCATGCTAAATTGTTCCTTAGTGTGTTATATGTTTTACGTTTATTCATTTGTGTCACAAGTAGGCTCACATTGCAATGTTATTACTGTGAAAATCCCCATGTGGCCACACTCCTGTGCCTGTTCGGGTACACTGAGGAAGAATTTAGCCTGGCCAATGCATCTAACCAGCACCTTTGGGACTGTAAGAGGAAAATGGAGCAGTGGGAGGAAACCCATGCAGACACAGGGAGAATGTGCAGACTCTGCACAGGCAGTGACCCAAGCTGGGAGTTGAACCTTGGTCCCTGGTGCTATAAGGCAGCAATACTAACCACTGTGCCACTGTGCTGCCCCTTAATTCAGCTCAGAAACTCCAAAGTGTTTCATAAAGTCCACCTGGTTTTGCAATTTGAATTTGGCTAGAGTGAGCATGAGATATTTTACTTCAGTATGATTCAACTGACCCACTAGGGAGCTTTATCAAATAAAAATATACAGTTAACATGTATAGAAAGAAAATTAGCAAATTTACCAATTACAAACAGGAGAAAAAATAATCGTGATGTTGTATAACCCTTAATGAATACAGAAAATGTCCCAATCAAACCAATCCCACAAACAAAACCCTTTCCACAGGTTTAACACAGCAAAGATTAATGTTTCCATTTGGAGTCAGAAAAGTTTTCCAAAACACCAGGGAGACTCTAGTCAACCCAACCACTAACAGCGGAGTTTCTACTCTAGGAAGCCAGGTACCTTGCCTCCAGCTAACAGCAGAATTTCCAAAACCAGGGAGTGAGAGAGCGAGAAAAGGACTGCTTGATGTCCACTCCCTTCTAAACTAAAACTGCTACCAGCCAAATGCAAAGTGAAACCTTGAATTCATAATGAAAAAAAAACTATCCAAAACACAGTCTTCATCGTAACAATGCAAGGTCATAAAACAACTCCCAGAAATACCTGGGGCCCAGAGTAAAAATAAACAAAACCCCATTTAAGCCATTGAAGCAACAATAAAAGAATCTCTAGCAGATGATCTGGCAATAATTAAATTAGTGAAAATATCTGCTAAGATCTGCCTGGAATAGCAGAGAACGTGATTTTAAAAAAATCTTAAAGGTACACTAATGCCACAGGTGTCCCGGGATATGTAAGGATTAGCCATGTGAAATGTATGGGGTTACAGGGATAAGGTGGGAGGGAGGGCCTGGGTAAGATACTCTGTCAGAGAGTCAGTGCACACTCAATGGACCAAATGGCCTTTCCTCCACTGTAGGGATTCTATGATTAACTATAACATTAGAACAATAAGCAGTAAATAAGGCAAATTGTCCTTCATAGTGAGAGAATTTGAGGGATAGGGACGTTGTGCTGCAATTGTTGGTGAAACCACATCTGGAATATTGCGTAGAAGGATGTCGTTGTCATAGAGGGAGTGCAGTGAAGGTTTACCAGGCTGATTCCTGGGATGGCAGGTCTGTCACATGAGGAGAGATGGTTAGGATTGTATTCGTTGGAGTTTAGGAGAGTGAGGGGGAATCTGACGGAAACTTATAAAATATTAACAGGGTTAGACAGGATAGATTCAGAAAGGATGTTCCCAATGGTGTGGGAGTCCAGAACTAGGGGTCATAATTTGAGGATAACGGATAAATCTTCCAGCACTGAGATGAGGAGAAATTCCTTTACTAGAAAGTGGTGAATGTGTGGAATTCACAACGACAGGATGTAGCTGAGGCCAAAGTACTGTCTGATTTTAAGAAGAAATTAGAAAAGAGATCAGGGGATTTGGAGGGGGGGGGAGCGGAATCAGGATATTGAATTTGATGACCAACTATGATCAAAATGAAGGCTTGAAGGGCTGAATGGCTTTCTCATGCTTCTGGTTTCTATATTGACTCAACAACCGTGGAGAAACAGTGATACAGTTCCACATCAGGATGGTATGTAGCTTGGAGGGGAATTTGCGGTGGTGATGTTTCCATCCATCTGTTGCTCTTGTCCTTCCAGATGGTAGAGATAAAACCCAGCAGAAAGGGAAAGAGAGAGGGCAGATAACCAAACACCAGGATCTGGGGGCATAGAGGGATCCAGGCTTAGTGCTTAAAACAAAGTTCCTAAGCCATACACACACAGCAACCAAAGCTTCAGTTATGTAATTCTGGCTTAAAGAAATGAAAACTATGAGGCTGAGTTTAGTTTAAAGCCAGGTTGTCACATTAGTTCTCCTAATTACTGAGCTGCTGCCCCTGACCTTCAAGCAACTTTGTGATTCCAATTTTGTGTTTTGAAAATTCCACCAGAAAGCCATAAAGCTGTCCAAATGTGAACCAGAGTAGCAACTTTCAGGAGAGAGCTCTTAGTTCAAACAGCAGAATGCGTGTGACTTACAAAACTATTCGGTGATCTGCCTGTGTGAGGGGCAGGTTGTGTTGAAGGGATGGACGAGTTTGGGGTAAGGGGAATGTTGTGGGAGAGGAATGTGTGTTGAGGGGGAGGGGGTTGGGATGATTGGAAGGTTGGGGGAGTTACGGGGTCTGGGGGAGATTGTAGGAGGACGGTGTGGATGAGGTTGGGGAGTTTGGATGAGAGGGGTGGGGGAGATTGGAGAAGGGGGCAAGGGACAAGGAGGTATGGTGAGATTGAGGAGGAGGGGCCGTAGGAGTGTGGTTGGAGGGTTGGGGGAGGTTGTAGCCGTGGGGGTGATGTTGGAGGTATGGGAAGGAGGTTTAACTCCTAGCAGCTACCATTCCTCATTTTCCTAGTGTTTGTTAACTCTCAGACAAGCAACATTTAAATTCTCATTCTTGTTTTCAAATCCTCTCATGTTCCAGTAATCTCCTCCTTCCCCCTAACTTATTTGTGATCTTCTAATTCTGGCCTCTTGTGCATCCCTACTTTAATCACCACGTCATTGCTGGAGGCACCTTCAGTAGCCTAAAGGCATAAGTTCTGGAATTGCATCTCTCAACTACTCCACCTCTTTGCCTCACTTTCTCTCTTAAAGACTCTCTTTTAAAACATTACTCTTTGACCAAGAACTTGGTCATCAGATTTAATGAGGTGGATCTTCCTGTTCTGCCCGCACGGGAATTGGAGCGGGCGAGAGGTGGACCATGGAAAGGTCTATAGACCTTGAGCAGGATTTTCCAATTTTGGGGTGGATGAGGCTGGAAAATTTCCCCCAATGTATCCTTATGTGGCTTGGTTTTGTTTTGTAATGCTCCTTGAAATGCTATTGGACATTTTATTGTGTTAAAGACAATATATAGGTATAAGTTGTTAGAATCATCGAAACCTTATAGTGCAGAAGGAGGCTATTTGGCCCATCGAGTCTGCACCAACAACAATCCCACCCAGGCCCTATCCTGTAACCCCACGTGCTTACCCTTCATCCCTCCAACCTACGCATCCCAATACACGAAGGGGTAATTTAGCATGGTCAATGAAATCTAACCCACACATTTTTGGATGTGGCAGGAAACCCACACAGACATGGGGAGAATGTGTAACCTCCACACAGACCCGAGGCCAGAATTGAACCCAGGAGCTGTGAAGCAGCAGTGCGAACCACTGTGCCACCATGCTGTTCCCCCAGGGGAGATTATTATTTTATCATAGTTGCTCATCTTTTATTGCCTGAAGAGGGTCCCTGTGTTTCTTGATAATTACACCCTCTGAATCCTATTACTATCTTTGCAAATTCTCTCTGTCGTTTTTTGAACTCCCTGCTGCAATGTGGAAGCGAGAGCTCCACTCAGTCCCATGGTCCCACCATGGTTCAGTATCCCTTGAACATTGCCTTACTTTTCCTTAATGGTATTATTCTCGGAATGTCCTATCCTGAGAAATATCTTTCCACCCTGTCTTGCCTTCTGCTAGTGTGTTTTGTGGTTATGTTTCAGAGCTAATGACCTTTTTCACAGCTTCTTTCTCTGTTGTTCTACCGAGATGCCAAGTTGTGCCTGAAGCCAGTGACTGCTCCCCAGGAATGATAGAAAAGCCCAAGCTTATTTATTAGTCTGCATTTCTTTACCAAGCGATTTTGTATTACATTCATACCGGTCATTTTTTTCTGGAGCTATCGAGGAATGTTACCTCAACAACATCGCAAACTGCATCATCCCGTGAGAGGCCAGTTCTAATGAAATACGGGTAAGATTGATTGGTACAAGATTTCTTTACTCAGAGCAGGAGAGACATTCTTAAAACTGTGTGGAGAGCAAGACAGAAATGTTTTAGCAATGGTTGTACTGGAGTGAAGATATTCTCATGCCTGCAGGGATTGACCCATGCTGGGGTACAGATTCCCCTCCTCTTAGTGTACACACCGACACACGGGTGAAGGAGGGAATGCTCGAGGGCGCTGGCACGCAGAAGGATTGGACTCAGCTGGCCCCAGGCTGCGACATGCTGGGCCTCTGAAATCACTTCTCCCTCAGCTGCTGGAGATGCTACAACAGGGCAGGGGAATGCAGGAGAGGCTGACAGCCACATTGAACCCATGGCGAGGCTGCTGGGAGAAGACACAAAGCTTTCAGGTGGACTTTTAGAAGTTCCCAATCCAACACTGCAAGAGGGTGGTGTCTGCAATGGAAAGCCTGAAGTAGGGGATCCTCATCATGAGTTGCAAGATCCATGCAATGGTCAGTTCACAACAGGCCGCAGCTGAAGGACTGAACAGATATTCGAGATTCTGTGGCCCGTGGCTGAGAGGCTCGAGAGTTTGTAGGAGACCCAGTGGGACAGCGCTGAGATACAGCGGCCTACGGCTGCAGGCATTGAGAATGTGGCCAATCTCAGAGGGCTGAGAGACTGCAGAGCATGACCCAGTCTCAGAGGAAACTTGCTGCCACCATTGACAGGTGGTTCTGACTCAGAGGACCATCACAGAAGGCTCGACCATCATGGGTAGGACAGGTGATCCTCCAGGACTGGCGGTGCCAGTTGACATTGGATCTTCTGGAGATTGCTACAGAAGGGCGGTTATCCCATGGAGTGATCCAGGGGGCCCACAGGAACCCCAAGGGAAGGACTCAAACCCATGCTGGGGTCTTCCAGCCAGGAGGTTGTGGCTGTGGCTACACCTTCTGACACCCTCCTTCCTGGCACTGAGCATCTCAGGGACAGTGGGAATGAAGAGGGTGTCGTAGAAACATCCAAGGGCCATCAAGGACCAGGGCCTTCAGACGATGCCTGCCTCACGCATCACAGGCCATGGATGAGGCAGGCAACTATCTCTCCGATGTACATTCTGGGGAGTCACTGAGATGTAACGTTAGACCACATAAGGTTTGGAAGTTGTAGTTGCCCTGAGATGGTACAGGCAATGGGCAGCACTAGTTAGAAAGCTATTTAAGCACCTTAATGTTTTCTGTTCACAAGTTTTTATTTTAGAACCCAGTGATCTATGGTATTTATACACCTTTATTGTAAATAAATGTTTTTTCACCAATCACTTTGCCTAATATGCCTCAAATAGGAGTCCTCTTCCATTGATAATGATTGCCGGAGGGATGTTTCATATTGATGTCAGTTGGGGAGGCCCCTCAATGATGGGTCATTGAGAAAAGGAAGGAAGGACGTGGAGACTCTGGAGAGAGTGCAGAGGAGGTTTACCAGGATGCTGCCTGGTATGGAAGGTCTGAGTTACGAGGAGAGATTAGGCAAATTGGGACTATTTTCCATAGAAAGACGTAGACTTAGAGGAGATCTAATAGAGGTGTACAAGATTTTGAAGGGTATAGATAGAGTAAACAGGGTTAAGCTTTTTCCTAGGATGGAGTCAAATAGCACGAGGGGTCACGGGCTTAGGGTGAGGGGGGTAAGGTATAATTTGGATGCTAGAGGGAGTCTTTTCACGCAGAGGGTGGTGGGGGTATGGAATGCGCTACGAAGTAAAGTGGTGGAGACATGCATCTGGAGTTATTTAAGAAATACTTAGATGGGCACATGAACAGAATGGGAATGGAGGGGTATAGAAAACTGATTTAAAATAGGGATCATGAGCCTTGGGAGTCCCTGGGAAGTGTGTAAGTAGATGATGATATTGATGTACTTGTTTTTATCCTACAGGTGCTTTTGTCCACCTTGTTGTCTAACAAGGGGCATACACGCGATGGGTCGTGAGAGGGCAGCTCTTGGATCTTTTTTGAAAGTATCCTAGTGCTTCACGTTGTTAGTGTACGTTTGACCTGGACCATCTGATGGGCAACACGACAGCTCAGTGACTATCGCTGTGCTGTGCAGATACATGGATTTGGGCCTGTGTCTGTGGGAGTTTGCGCATTCTCCCTGTGCTTGCGTGGGTTTTCTCCGGGTGCTCCGGTTTCCTCCCACATCCCAAAGATGTGCTCTTAGGCTAATTGGCAAAACAAATTCTCCCTAAATTGTCTCAAATTTGGTTTTTTAATCCATAGATCTATAAACATGGACAGGGATCGCAGGTAGAGGTGTGACCATCGGGGTGGCGCAGGCTCGTTGGGCCGAAGGTCCTGTTTCCCGTGTTGTTTTGTTCTTTGAATTTGTTCCCCAGGCCCCACGAGTGATTTTCCCCCTCCAATCCTCTACTCTACCCACCTCAGGATCCTTTATGGGGGTTTTGGGTCTCTTACCTGCTGCACAGGTGGGGGCCGAGATGCCAGCTTGTGGAGCTCAGGTCGGAGTCAAACTAGTTTGCACCAGGGCATCATCGCAACGTTGCTTAGTGAGTCATCATCACCCTCCTGCCTGTCAAAGAAACTCCCTTACACAAAGTACCCAGGCCCACCAGTCTAGTGTGACAATGTTGTAGGATATGGAAGGAATTTTATGGTGGAATGGAACCCACAGATACAAACCCCTAGCGAGTGAATCGCCTGGTGATCCCTCCCTCATGTGCCTCATTTGGGCTGCCAGCCCTTCAGCGTCTGGCTGATGTTTCTCACTGAGCTCTTCCTCTTCTTCCTCCTCCTGCTGGTCATCCTCCTCAGCAACACCCGGTTGGTCAGCCTCCATTTCCTCTTCCTCCTCCAGGAGGTCACCTTGAGCCAGATTGTGCAAAGCACAGCACAGATCACTGGGTTGTTTTGTTGGGCTCTGCCAGATCAGTCCAGACATATCTTGAGGAGCCCCAGTGTATCTCTCCACTATTGTGCGCGTGGCGACACGGGCCTTGTTATAGCTGGTCTCCGTCTCAGTCACAGACCTCCACACACCATCACCAGCCAACACAGGTTTAAGGTGCTGGGGGGCAAGTACAGAGGAGATATTAGAGATAAGTTTTTCACTCAGAGGGTGGTGAGTGAATGGAATCGGTTGCCGTCAGTGATAGTAGAGTCGAACTCGCTGGGGTCTTTTAAGAGACTTCTGGATGAGTACATGGGATTTAATGGGATTGGGAGTTACAGATAGTTCTATGGCCTGGTAGGTATAGATATGATCGGCACAACTTGTGGGCCAAAGGGCCTGTTTGTGTTGTAGTGGTCTATGTTCTATGTATGAAAGCGGGTAACCCACACCACTCAGGAACCACCCCTACAGCCTGGACTCTTCCTGAAATGCCTCCGGGATGTCTGAATTTCCTCACAATGAAGCTGACATGCATGCTGCCTGGACAGATGTACATGATGTATTATGGTCGCACATTCAGGGAATGGAATCCTGTCTATTTACAATCTTTGTGGATCCTGGAGGGAGGCGGGCCTTGAGGGTGATGTGTGTGTGCAATCGATGGCCCCCATGCATCTCTGCAGTGGCTGCGGACCCTGCAGCCTGAGCTTTCTGCTGCTCCTGGTCTGGGATGAAGTTGATGAACTGGGCAGCCTGGGTATACAGGACTTGAGTGACCTGCCTCACACAGATGCGGATTGGGAGATGCCACAGACATCTCCACTCGGGATCTGGAAAGAATCAGTCGTGTAGAAATTTAGAACAGCCGTCAATTTGACAGGTGCCGAGAGTGGGTAACCCCCCTCTGCCCGCTCCTAGGTGCCAGGTCCTGCAACAGGAACACAGATGTTGCACTGTCTCCTTTCAGAGGTGGCACATAGCATCCAACATCTGCTCAAAGGGTACTTGTGCAAGCAACTGCCGAGGTCGCTGCTCCCTTCTTCTTCTACAGCTCCCTCTGGGTGAATGGTGGCCACCTCCGATCTCTGGTCCATCTATCCCTGCGAGTGGTAAGGCCTGGGCTTCCTGTGCCCTCCTCCAGCTCCTCCTTCTCAGCTCCAGCAGCAACCAAAAGAACAGGGAAGTTGATCAATTGCGTCGCCAAAGCCATTTTGTCACTTTAAAGAGGCGGGGGGTGGGGGGCAGGGGGAGATGGAAAGGAGAACAAGTAGAGGTTATGGAACGCTGCTTGACTCCAGCATAGTCACTGTCCATACTTTCCAATTCTCCCAACCACATGCCCCCCACAATCTCAGCCTCCCTCAATTTCCCCAGCCACATGCTCCCCACAATCACAGCCCCCCCAATTCCCCTCGCCACATACTCCCTATAATCACAGCCCCCCCAATTTTCCCAGCCACATACTCTCCACATTCACAGCCCCCCCAATTCCCCACCACATGCTCCCACAATCACATTACCCCCAATTATCCCAGCCACATGCTCCCCACAATTACAGTCACCCCAATTCCCCCAGCTACATACTGTCCACAATCACACATCCTTGAAAAGTTGAGTGGCTGCAGCAGTGCAACTTGTAAGGGCTTTGTGCATATCGCTCAGCTGCAAGTGTGCTGAGTGCACCAGGACCCAGCAGCACCATAGGACTCGAGGTCAGTGCTGAAACTCGGGTCCATGCTGCAAGTCGGACATCAACCCCCCCACACCCTCCCCAACACACTCGCAGAGCTGCCACCCACCCAAGACAGAAACAAAAGGAGACTTGTGAGCAACAGAGAACTATTAGAGGCTATGCACTTACCTTTGTGTTTCTGATATTCTAAGCATTTTCCCATTTAGAAAATAGTCTTTGCCTCCATTCCTCCTTCCAAAGTGCATAACCCCACACTTTTCCACATTGTATTCCATCTGCCACTTCTCGTACCCTGTCCAAGTCCTTCTGCAGCTCCCCTTGCTTCCACAATACTGTCTCTCGATATAGACATAGAACATAGAACATTACAGCACAGAACAGGCCCTTCAGCCTTCGATGTTGCGCCGACCAATATAAAAAGCAATGCCCCTCCAAACTAACCCATTCCCTTCTCTTCCATATACTTATCAACTAACCTCTTAAACGCCACCAAACTTGGCGCATCTACAACTGCTGCAGGCAGGGCATTCCACTCCCGAACCATCTTTATATCTTTTGCAAACTTAGCAACACTGCCTCCAGTTCCTTCCTCCAAATCATTAATGTATATTGTGAAAAGTTGTGGTCCCAGCACTGACCCCTGAGGTAGACCACGAGTCACCGGCTGTCATCCTGAGAAAGACCTCTTTATCCCTCACTCTCTGCCTTCTGCCAGTCAACCAATCCTCTATCCATGCCAGGATCTTACCCTTAACACTACGGGCACTTAACTTATTTAAGAGTCTCCTGTTCGGCACCTTGTCAAAGGCCTTTAGGAAATCTAAATAAATCGCATCCACTGGTTCTCCTTTATCTAACTTCCTTGTTTCTTTCCTCAAAGAACTCTAACTGATTTATCAGACATGACAGCCCCTTGACAAAGCCGTGCTGACTCAGTCCTACTTTATTATGCACTTTGAAGTATTCCGCGATCTCATCTTTAATAATAGACTCTAAAATCTTGTCAATGACTGAAGTCAGGCTAACCAGCCTATAATTTCCCATCTGCTGCCTCTCTCCCTTTTTAAACAGCGGTGTTGTATTAGCTAATCTCCAGTCTCCTGAAACTCTCTCTGCCTCGAGTGTTTCCTGAAAGATCACCACCAATGCCTCAGCTATCTCTTTTAGAACCCTGTGGTGTAGTCCATCTGGTCCAGGTGTTTTGTCCACCAACAGACTTTTCCATTTCTTCAGAACATTCTCCTTAGTGATGGCCACTATCCTCGTGCCCCTGGCTCTCCTGGAGCTCTGGCATCCCATGATGTCTTCCACCGTGAAGATTGCCACTGTGCTGCCCAAATCTTAATGAAGTCAACTTCAGAAACCATGGTCCAGTCTCTGTACAATGCTGAATCGGAAGTCTCTCCATTTATTACACAGGCTGGGCTATCTTGTGGTATTGGGGATCAACAGGTACACAAATAATTTAAAAGTAATAAAGAGGATTCAGGTACAGAGGAGATGTCAGGGGTAAGTTTTCACTCACAGGGTGGTGAGTGAGTGGAATCGGCAGCCGATGGTGGTGGTAGAGGCGAATTCGCTGGGGCCTTTTAAAAGGCTTCTGGATGAGTACATGGGATTTAATGGGATTGAAAGTTATAGATTGGCCTGGTAGATAGGGATATGATCGGTTCAACTTGTGGGCCAAAGGACCTGTTTGTGCTGTAGCGTTCTATGTTCCATATGTTCTATAGAACATAGAACATAGAACATTACAGCGCAGAACAGGCCCTTCGGCCTTCGATGTTGCGCCGACCAATTATGTAAAAAGCAATGACCCTCCAAACTAAACCATTCCCTTTTCGACCATAAACTTATCTACTAAAATTGGTTAATGTTCTAGGTCCATTAACCAATCAAAAAAGCTAATGGATATGGGGGCTAAAATCAAAAGGGGAGGAATTTCTGCTTCAGTTGTACAAATTCTTGACATTGTGTTCAGTCTTAAGCATCTTGGGAAGGATCTGGTGGCCTTGGAGATGATACACATTCAGCAAAATAATATCAGCTTAGTTAAAAAAATAGAATACAATTTGAGGCCGTTAAAAGTGGATGAAGATAGATACTCTTTACACAGATTTTTGGGAGAAAGAGGAGTGCATTCCTGGCAAAACAGATATTAATGTGAGGTACGGGAAAGAGCGTTAGACACGTCAGGATGATAGAATCATGGAATCCATACAGTGTCAAAGGAGGCCATTGGGCCCATTGAGCCTGCACTAACAACAATCCCACCCAGCTCTATCCCTGTAATATATTACAATAACATATTTACTATATTCTAACCCCTAACACTAAGGGGCAATTTACCATGGCCAGTCCCCCTAACCCGTAAATGTTTGGAGTGTGGGAGGAAACCCATGCAGACACGAGTAGAACATGCAAACTCCACATAGAAAGTTACCCAATTGAACCTGGGTCCCTGGGTCCTGAGGTAACCGTGTTAACCACTGTGCCACCCATTAAACCAAATGGAGTAAATCATTGAACCCTACAGTACAGAAGGAGGCCATTCAGCCCCTTGAGTCTGCACCAGCCACAATCCCACCCAGGCCCTACCCCCATATCCCTATATATTTACCTGCTATTCCCTCTGACCTACGCATTTCAGGACTCTAAGGGGCAATTTTTAGCATAGCCAATCAACCTAACCGACACACCTTTGGACTGTAGAACATAGAACATAGAACATTACAGCACAGAACAGGCCCTTCGGCCTTCGATGTTGTGCCGACCAAAATAAAAAGCAATGCCCCTCCAACTAAACCATTCCCTTCTCTTCCATATACTTATCAATTAACCTCTTAAACGCCACCAAACTTGGCGCATCTACAACTGCTGCAGGCAGGGCATTCACTCCCTAATCACTCTTTGAGTAAAGAACCTACCTCTGATATCTGTCCTATAACTCATACCCCTTAATTTAAAGCTGTGTCCCCTCGTGCTAGCTTTCTCCATCCTAGGAAAAAGGCTATCACTGTCCACCCTATCTAACCTCTAATCATCTTATATGCTTCAATAAGATCCCCTCTTAGCCGCCTCCTTTCTAACGAAAACAACCTCAAATCCTTCAACCTCTCTTCATAGGACCTGCCCTCCATACCAGGCAACATCCTGGTAAACCTCATCTGTACCCTCTCCAATGCCTCCACATCTTTCTTATAATGTGGGGACCAGAACTGCACACAATACTCCAAGTGCGGCCGCACTAGAGTTTTGTACAGTTGCAACATGATGCTGCGGCTCCTAAATTCAATCCCCTACCAATAAAAGCTAAGACTCCATATGCCTTCTTAACAACTTTATCCACTTGACTGCCTACTTTCAGGGATCTATTGACACATACACCAAGATCCTTCTGTTCCTCAACACTATTAAGAGCCCTACCATTAGCCCTATAATCTACACATTTATTGTTCCTGCCAAAGTGCATTACCTCACACTTTTCCACATTAAACTCCATTTGCCACCTCTCGGCCCAGCTCTGCAACTTGTCCAAGTCTCTCTGCAAACTAGAACACCCCTCTCCACTATCTACCACTCCTCCGACTTTGGTGTCATCCGCAAATTTACTAATCCATCCTTCAATACCCTCATCCAGATCATTATAAAAATTACAAACAGCAGGGGCCCCAAAACAGATCCCTGAGGTACACCACTTGTAACCGAACTCCATGATGAATAATTTCCATCAACCACCACCCTCTGTCTTCTATCAGCTAGCCAATTCCTAATCCAATTAGCTAAATCACCTCAATCCCATACATCTGCATTTTCTGCGGAAGCCTTCCATGGGCCACCTTATCAAACGCCTTACTAAAGTCCATATATACCACATCAACCGCCTTACCCCCATCCACCTCTTTGGTCACTTTTTCAAAAAACTCAATGAGGTTAGTAAGGCACGACCTACCCTTCACAAAACAATGCTGACTATCCCCAATCAATTCATTTCTCTCTAAATAACTATAAATCCTATCCCTAATAATTCTCTCCAATCCCTTGCCCACAACAGAAGTAAGACTCACTGGCCTATAATTCCCTGGAAGGTCTCTCTTCCCCTTCTTGAACAATAGGACCACATTCGCTATCCTCCAGTCCTCCGGAACCACACCCGTAACCAACGACGACCTGAAGATCAGAGCCAGAGGCTCTGCAATCCCCTCTCTTGCCTCCCAGAGAATCCTAGGGTAAATCCCGTCCGGCCCAGGGGACTTATCTAACTTCAAACCCTCAAGAATATCTAGCACATCCTCCCTATCTACTTCAATACTTTCCAGTTTGCAACCCTGTACCTCAGTGTTCTCCACAACTACATTTACATCTCCCTGCGTGAATACCGAAGAGAAATATTTATTCAGTGCCTCTCCAATCTCTTGAGGCTCCCCGCACAACTTCCCACTGCTGTCTCTGACTGGCCCTAATCTTGCCCTAACCAATCTTCTATTCTTAACATATCTAAAGAAAGCTTTAGGATTCTCCTTGATCCTATCAGCCAAAGTCTTCTCGTGTCCCCTCTTAGCTCTCCTCAACTCACTCTTTAGCTCCCTCCTGGCTAATCTATAACTATCCATTGCACTAACCGAGCCTTCAAGCCTCATCCTGACATAAGCCTCCTTTTTCCTTTTAACCAGCGAATTAACTTTTTTAGTACACCAAGGTTCCCTTACTCGACCATTTCCTCCTTGCCTGACAGGGACATACTTATCAAGGACTCGCAGCAGCTGCTCCTTGAATAAGCTCCACATTTCAGATATTCCCAGTCCCTGTAGTTTCCTAGTCCAACCTATGCACCCTAATTCCCTCCTTATGGCCTCATAATTACCATTCCCCCAGCTATAACTACTGCCCCCAGCTTCATGCCTATCCCTATCCATCACTAAGGTGAACGTAACCGAATTGTGGTCACTATCACCAAAATGTTCACCAACTTCCAAGCCTATCACCTGGTCTGGCTCATTGCCCAGCACCAAACCCAATGTAGCCTCACCTCTAGTTGACCTATCTACATAACGAGCTACAGCTATAGCTATTCCAATCAATATTAGTAAAGTTAAAGTCCCCCATAACAATTACCCTATTACTTTCACTCCTGTCCAGGATCGACTTTGCAATCCTTTCCTCTACCTCTCTAGAACTTTTAGGAGGTCTATAAAAGACTCCCAACAGGGTGACCTCTCCTCTCCTGTTTCTAATCTCAGCCCATACTACCTCAACAGACAAGTCCTCATCAAACTTCTTTTCTGTCACTGTGATACAGTCTTTGACTAATAATGCCACTCCTCCCCCCCCTTCTACCTCCTCCTCTACTCCGACTAAAGCATTTGAATCCCGGAACCTGCAACATCCATTCCTGTCCCTGCTCTACCCAAGTCTCTGAAATGGCCACAACATCGAAGTTCCAGGTACTGGTCCAAGCTGCAAGTTCCTCCACCTTATTGCGAATACTCCTTGCATTAAAGTATATGCATTTCAAACCATGCCCTACTCCACCCGTACGCTGCTGTGTTTTACAGTTCTCCTCTATGACCCCCCTATTCTCATCCCTCTTAGCACCCCAACTACTCAGGATCCCACCTCCCCTCTGAATCAGTTTAAAGCCCCCTGCATAGCCTTTGCAAATTTTCCCCCCAAGATGTTAGTTCCCCTCTGGTTCAGGTGGGAGGAAACCGGAGCACCCGCAGGAAACCCACTCAGACATGAGGAGAATGTGCAAACTCCACACAGACAGCGACCCGAGCCGGCAATCGAACCCAGGTGCCTGGAGCTGTGAAACAGCAGTGCTAACCCACTGTGCTACCGTGCTGCAGCAAATTCAGGAAATTTGTATTTCAAAACAGTGTGAACAATATATCGGTGTAGTGGATTAGCTCTCCTGCTCTTTATACACAATTCAGAGATTTGGTCCAATGAGTTACTCACAGTTGTGCAGTTTTATACCCTTAATAAGTCTGAAGTTATCTGATTTCTCTCCTTGTATCTATTCTCATCCAATCTGTCCTACACCATGGGCCAATTCTCCTGCACTGTGGCCATGAACCAATCTCTTAGGCTTCTCAATAATTCAGACGTTTGTAGATTTGGAAACCTTTGATTGAAGGAGATCCCAGGAATTGCTGGGCTAACGAGTTGTACTTGGATGTATTTTAATGGTGCGTTCCTGCCCTGGGCTGCCTTGTAATTTTTTTTTCTCTGAAACCTCGCTGTGTAATTCTGACAGTAAGCATCAATCAGTGTTGACTTTGTTTGATTGATCGGGTCCCTAAGTGTGCGGTTTCCCTGTCAGAGATGTGGATGTGTGTCCTGCTAATTTAAAGGTGCCACAAGCGCAACTGATTTGGGAAATCTGCCACAAGGGATCCCATTCATTTCTCCGAAAGCCCCCTAGCTAATCAATCTGTCCCTGTCAGCTATTGTGAAGCACAAACAAGACAGGTGGTGCAGGATAATGAAGCTTTGCTGCCTGTCTAGTTTCACTAACAATGTTGTGAACGATTGAGAGGGGTTAGGCCGAAGCCAAAGTTGACTTCTCATTACTGGGGGTCTCCTTGGAACTGCCTTACTGGGGGTTGTGGTCAGCAACCCCTCCCACCCCACTGTTTGTTTCCCTCACTTCGGACTGAACACACTTTTCCCTCAGTGCTAAAACCTCAACTCAACAGGGTGGTTAAAGGGGCCTGAAACAGGCGGTGACTATGACTGACAGGATCTCCAGCCGCAGGAAAGACAATCTAACAACTCTCTGCAGCTTGGCCTAGTTTTTGACCTCAGGCAGTGTGTCTGGATCTCCAAATCACACAACCTCTGAAATAGTAGCACTCATTAGGCACCTTGCGTTTTGCTCCAGAGAATTGCCACCTGCTATTTTCTGCCTGTCCTTACATTGTTTGTCCCATTCTATCCTCTCCCATCCTAACTCCCCTTTCTTTTCCTCCCCTCCTTGTTGTTCCCTGCCTCTCTCTCCTCCCTTCCCATATTCCATTTCCATACCCCTCTCTGTCTTCTTCCCCTTTGTCCTGCCCTCCCTCTTGTTTATTTGTTCTATGTAGTGATCAGGGGTTAGGTAGCACAGACATAGTGTACAGGAGTATCCCAGGCATTATTCTCTGCACCAATATTTATAAGAACATAAGAAATAGGACCAGGAGTAGGCCATCTAGCCCCTCGAGCCTGCCCCGCCATTCAATAAGATCAGATTGATCTGAAAGTGGTTCAGTTCCACTTTCCCACCTGATCCCCATAACTCTTAATTCCCTTATTGATCAGAAGTCTATCTACCTACGACTGCAACACATTTAATGAGGTAGCCTCCACCATTTCAGAGAATTCCAAAGATTCACTACCCTCTGAGAGAAGAAGTTCCTTCTCAACTCTGTTCTAAATCAACTCCCCCTTATTTTGAGGCTGTGCTCTCTAGTTCTTGTTTCCTTTCTAAGTGGGAAGAATCTCTCTGCCTCTACCCTATCTAGCCCTTTTGGTCCACCTTGTTGTCTAACGAGGGGCATACACACGATGGGTCGTGAGAGGGCTGCTCTTGGATCTTTTTCGAGAGTATCCTACTGCTTCATGTTGTTAGTGTACGCTTGACCTGGACCATCTGATGGGCAACACGACAGCTCAGTGACTATCTCTGTGCTGTGCAGATACATGGATTTGGGCCTGTGTCTGTGGGAGTTTGCACATTCTCCCCGTGCTTGCGTGGTTTTTCTCCGGGTGCTCCGGTTTCCTCCCACATCCCAAAGATGTGCTCTTAGGCTAATTGCAAAACAAATTCTCCCTAAATTGTCTCAAATTTGGTTTTTAATCCATAGATCTATAAACATGGACAGGGATCGCGGGTAGAGGTGGGAACATTGGGGTGGCGGCGCGGGCTCATTGGGCCAAAGGGCCTGTTTCCCGTGCTGTTTTGTTCTTTGTTCTTCTTTGTTCTTTGTTCATTATCTTATAAGTCTCTGTAAGGTCCCCCCTCAGCCTTCTAAACTCCAATGAGTTACAGGCCCAGTCTACTCAATCTCTTATCCCTCAACTAACATCGCTGGATTTTTTGCTCCTCATCCATTTGATGCTTGTTGGATAAAAGCAAAGTTGTGCAGCTGCTGGAAATTTGAATTAGAGAGCTGAAAATGCTGGAAAAACTCAGTAGGTCTGTGTGACTCTGCTACAGAGCAAGAAGCACACAGTCAGACTTTAGTCTGAGGGAGATACAAACCAAGTGAGGGTATCTGCGAATTTGGTTCAAAGTGGGAAATCAACTATAAGTCTTTGAATTTTTAAAGTTAAAGTTGAACTTTATTTATTAATCACAAGTAGGCTTACCTTAACACTGCAATGAAGTTACCGTGAAAATCCCCTTAGTTAGATTCTGATTGAGAACTAACAACCTGGAAATAACAGCCTTTAGTAAGATAAATAGCCTAGTATAAAGGCCTCAGTGGTGGTTAATTGTTAATGACCTGAAAGCTGTCTTCACCTCTGTGTCTCCGGTGGGTTCTGTTTGGCAGGTCTATGTCATGGGGATCAATCGCGATTCACATCAGTGTGGCTTTACAGGGATGTGAACGGACAACTTAATAGGCATGAGAAATTATGAAGCAAAGCAGCCTGATAATTATATTTAAAATGATTTAAGTGAGAATGCTGATCTCAAACATTGGGGTACCTGTTGGGTTACTGGTGGTGCCAATCGCAAAGAAGACCCAGAATGTAAAAAATGTCTTTGGTCTCTCGCAGGATTTTCAGACTCCCCCAAAACAGGAATGGAAAATCTTCCCCACTTCCCATCTCCAGTATTTGATTTCCATGTCGGTGCAGTAGGGAATTGAGTAACCGATTTTATTAGTATTGTAAGTACAGGATTGTTTTGTCATTATTATAAACATTTATTGGCAGTGCCAAAACCCATTGGGTTAACTGATAGACACTACCTGTATTGGAGATGGCGGGGCAGGTGATGGGCTGTGATTGCAGGATATAGGAGCTTCTAGAGGTCAGTGTAATCCAGTAAACACATCTGCAATGTGATCCAGTAAACACATCTGCAGTGTGATCCAGAGCAAACACATCTACAGTGTAATCCAATAAATATATCTGCAGTGTGGTCCAGTAAACACATCTGCAGTGTGATCCAGAGCAAACACATCTGCAGTGTGATCCAGAGCAAACACATCTACAGTGTCATCCAGTGAACACATCTTCACTGTGATCCAATAAACACATCTGCAGTGTCATCCAGAGCAAACAAATCTGCAGTGTGATCCAGTAAACACATCTGCAGTGTCATCCAGTAAACACATCTGCAATGTGATCCAGTAAACACATCTGCAGTGTGATCCAGAGCAAACACATCTGCAGTGTGATCCAGTAAACACATCTGCAGTGTGATCCAGTAAACACATCTGCAGTGTCATCCAGTAAACACATCTGCAATGTGATCCAGTAAACACATCTGCAGTGTGATCCAGTGAACACATCTGCAGTGTGGTCCAGTAAACACATCTGCAGTGTGATCCAGCAAACACATCTGCAGTGTCATCCAGCAAACACATCTGCAGTGTCATCCAGTAAACACATCTGCAGTGTGATCTAGCAAACACATCTGCAATGTGATCCAGTGTAAACACATCTTTGGTCGAAGTTTGCAATAGGGAATTCAGCTTTGAGTTATTGAGAAGGAGGCCAAGCTGCAGATACTGTGGCATATCAGGGAGGGGAAAAGTTACTTGGACAATTCAAACAACAAAGAAGAAAGAAAATTGCAACACAGGAACAAGCTCCTGGTAAATCTTTTCTGTACCCTCTCCAAAGCCTCCACATTCTCCTGGTAGTGTGGTGACCAGAATTGAACACTGTGTTCCAAGTGCGGCCTAACTAATATTCTATAAAGCTGCAACGTGACTTACCAATTTTTAAACTCAATGCCCTGGCCTATGAAGGCAAACATGCCGTACGTCTTCTTGACTACCTTCTCCAGCTGCGTTGCCACTTTCAGTGACCTGTGTACCTGTACACCCAGATCCCTCTGCCTATCAATACTCATAAGAGTTATGCCATTTACTATATTAGATCTTCTGAAATGCATTACCTCACATTTGTCTGGATTAAATGCCATCTGCCATCTCTCTGCCCAAGCTTTCAACCAATCTATGTCCTTTGGCGATCCTTATCATTATTCACAATTCCACCAACCTTTGTGTCATCTGCAAACTTACTAATCAAACCAGTTACATTTTCTTCCAAATCATTTATATAAATTATAAACAGCGAAGATCCCAGCCCTGAACCCTGAGAATGCCACATGTCACAATCCTCCATTCAGAAAC
This sequence comes from Sphyrna mokarran, assembly GCA_024679065.1. Lineage (NCBI taxonomy): Eukaryota > Metazoa > Chordata > Chondrichthyes > Carcharhiniformes > Carcharhinidae > Sphyrna > Sphyrna mokarran. The sequence goes on from JAGIQG010000027.1 coordinate 37,076,214, forward strand.
GCAGCCTTCCACTGATACCCTCTGTTTTCTTTAACTAAGCCAGTTCAGTATCCATCTTGCCAGTTCACCTCTGATCCCATGTGACTTCATCTTCTGTACCCGTCTGCCATGAGGGACCTTGTCAAAGGCCTTATTGAAGTCCAGGTAGAGAACATCCGCTGCCCTACCCTCATCAATCATCTTTGTCACTTTCTCAAAAAAAGCCAATCAAATTAGTGAGACACAATCTCCACTTCACAAAACCATGTTGCCTCTCGCTAATACGCCTACTTATTTCCAAGTGGGAGTAAATTCTGCCTTGAGGAATCCTCTACACTAATTTCCCTACCACTGACGTGGAGCATTCCAAACAAAAGAAATGAACTGGGAGCACACAAAGATATAAATAAGTACGATTTGATAACCACTACAGTAACATAGCTGTAGGAGGATGTGGATTAGGATCAGGAGGGAACAGGACATCTAGGAAGGACAGGAAGTGAAATTGGAGGGGTGGTTCTGTTAGTTAATGATAATATTCACAGGAGAGAGAGAGGGATGATTAAACTCTAGGAAACCAGGATGTGAAAATGGTTTGGGTCGAGATGAGAAATTTATTGACAACATTTAAAAGGCATTTGGACAGGTACAGGGATAGAAAAGGTTTAGAGAGATATGAGCCAAATGCAGGCAAATGGGGTTAGCTTGGATGGGCTTTTTGATTGGCTTGGACAAGTTTGGGCCAAAAGGTCTATCTCTGTAGCTTCTATAATTCTATGAAATGGTCACTTTTTTGGGGGAGTTGTGTATAAGCTCCCCAACAGTAACCACATGATAGGGTGGAGTATAAAGGAAAAAATAATTGAAGCTTGTCAGAAAGGTACATTATAATAATGGACAATTTTAATTTACATATACACTGGAAATGTAAATAGGCAAAGCTAGCATAGATGATGACTTCAGAGAATGCTTTTGGGATGAATCTTTATAACAGTATGTTCTGGAGCCAGAGAGGAGGCTATCAGGGAGCTTGTATTGAGCAATGAATTGAGATAAATTAATGATCTCATAGTGGAGGCACCTCTCGGTAACAGTGATCATAATATCATTGAACTTTACATTCAGTTTGAGGGAGGGAGGAGTCAGTCCAATGTTTATAAACTTAAATCAGAGTAATTAGTAAGGCATGAAAGCAAAGGCGGCTAAAGTGAATTGGCAAATTAGGGATAGTTCAACAGAGACGTAATGGCAAACATTTAAGAGGATATTTCAGAAACATAGGATATATTAATATGAGTGATAGAAAATCCAGAGGATGGAAACCATTGGTTATTGATGAGGACGATTAAAGATAGTATCTAACTTAAAGAAAAGCATATAAGGATAGGTAAAAGGTCAGGAAATTGGACAGATTTGAAGGAACAGCCAAGGAAGATTAAAAGATTAATGAGGAGCAAAATAGTAGATTATGAGAGAAAGTTAGATAGAAATATAAAAAACATGTAGTACATTTTTCTATAAATATTTAAAAAGGGTCAAGTTAATAAAGTGAGCATTATTTCTCCAGAAAGTGAGTCTGGAGAATTGATAGTGGGAAACAAGAAGCTGACAGATGAACTGAACAGATATTTTGTACTCACCATCACTGTGGAGAATGGAAGTTAACAGCCCCAGAAGCAGCTATAAACCAGGGAATGAAAGTGAGGGAGGAACTCAGGGAAATGGCAATCACCAGAGAAGTGGTACTGAGTAAATTGTTGAAGCTACGGCTAGCCTACAGCCTGGGTCATCTCATCTGGGGAGGATGGTTCCCTAGTGCTCGTGGAGGGAGTGGGGGGAGAAATCTAAGTACAGGACATCCGCTGGTTCCACTCCATCCTAGAGTCTCAGAAGAAGTGGCTACTGAGGTAATTGATGCATTAGTTTTAATTTTCCTAAACTCCCCAAGGTCAAGTGCAACGTTTCATTGGATTGAGACTGACAAATGTCACTGCATTCTTCAAAAAGGGAGGGAGATAGGAAGAAGGAAAGTACAGGTTAGTTAGCCTAACATCTCTTACTGGAAAAATGTTAGAGGCTATTATTATTAAAGAAGCTACAGCAGGATAGTTAGAAAAGCTGAAGATATTCAAGTAGAGTCAACATAGTTTTCAGAAAGGGAAATCAGGTTTAACCAACTTGTCAGAGTACTTTGAGAAAGTAACTTGTGTTGTATATCATAGAACATAGAACACTATAGGCCCTTCGGCCCACAAGTTGCGCCAATCATATCTACACCTATCAGGCCATAGAACTATCTATAACCCCCAATCCCATTAAACCCCATGCACTCATCCAGAAGTCTTTTAAAAGACCCCAGCGAGTTTGCCTCTACCATCACCAACGGCAGCCGATTCCATTCACTCACCACCCTCTGAGTGAAAAACTTACCCCTAACATCTCCTCTTTACCTGCTCCCCAGCACCTTATCTAGGGAGGATGGTTCCCTAGTGTTCATGGAGGGAATGGGGGGACAAATCTAAGTACAGTACATCTGCTGGTTCTACTTCATCCTATAGTCTCAGAAGAAGTGGCTACTGAAGTAATTGATGCATTAGTTTTAATTTTCCTCTTGTAACGACCATTTCAGCCCTGCAAAATAGCCGCTGAGAATCCACCCTATCTATGCCTCTCAACATTTTATAAACCATAATGTACATAAAGTGTACATAAAGTGGAACCAGTAGATGCGCTGTACTTAGGTTTCTACTCCCTCCCCCCCACCAGTTCCCTCCATGAACACTAGGGAACCATCCTCCACAGATCAGATGACGCCCCCCCCCCTCACATTGAACTTCCTAGAGGGCTTGTCTTTGGTGCCACACTGGCGGACCCTGGCACTGCCATGGTGACAGGAGCAAGCAGTGCCAAGGCATGTCCAATCCTTAGTAAACAAAGGGACGGTAAGTTATCCGTTGGTTGAAATGCAGATTCAAGGTTAATATCAGATCAGCCATTATCTAATTAAATGGTGGAGAAGGCTTGAGGGGCTGATGGCCTACTCCTGCTCCTTGTTCATATGTCCGCATGAGATGAAAAAGATGTAGTCTGGCTGGAATAGATAGATTCTGGTCTGCCAGGGAATCGACAGATAGGGGGATGGAGGCAGGAAAGTGGGATCCAGGTCACGATCAGCAATATTGTTTTGATTGGAGAGATTGAGGGACTGAGTAGTCTATTCCTGCTTCTGTTTGCTTTGGTCCCATGTACTGTGCAGAATGGCTACACCAGACTGCTATGGTTAGCATGTGGTAAGCTCAGTTAGAGGTCTGACGACACCAATTTTAAATCCAACCGATTTATTTGGTAGTAAACTTGCTAGCTTTCGGTGTTTGTGCCTTCGTCAGGCGAATGAGGGTGTTCTCATTCGCCAGAACACCAGAGACCAGAACACCTCATTCACCTGACGAAGGCACAAACGCCGAAAGCTAGCAAGTTTACTATCAAATAAATCAGTTGGATTTAAAACTGACGTTGTCAGACCTCTTACTGAGCTTACCCCAGTCCAACGCCGGCATCTCCACATCATAGCATGTGGTAAACACGCCAACTTTACATACAGGGTCAAATGATTCACGTGTTCGCATCTGAGTATCAAATCCTGCGTGTGAACTGAAATGTGTGTGTGGAAAGTAAGGACACGCACTGAAACTGCAGGGGTTTGTCAATGAATCAGTGTCAATCACTGACAACACACTGAGTATATCCTTGTCAGGCTCCAGAAGCGATAGTCAGATTTCAGAAAACCTAATATTCATCTGAATTCTTTGATCTATTAAAACTTCTGGTCATCAATTTTCTATCGCATTTGCACTGTAACATAACAAACAAACATATACACAAACTTAGAGCAGGGGCAGACCATTCAACTCCTCGAGCTTGCTCCGCCATTTGATAAGATTGTGGCTGATCTGTGTGTGTATTCTCTACCTTGCTATCCACTCCAAGATGCTTTGACTCCCTTATCGGTCAAACTCTGTCAAACTCAGTCTCGCTGCTCACTTGGGAAGAGAATTCCACAGACTAACGAATTCTTGAGAGAGAAAAACATCACCTTATCTCAGTCATAAATGGGCAGTCCCTTATTTTTCCACTGTTTAAAGTTTATTTATTAGTGTCACGTTAACACTGCAATGAAGTTGCCTTCATCAATCGACGAATTGAGTTTAGGGGTTGGGAGATAATGCTGCAGCTTTATAAGACCTTGGTCAGACCCCACTTGTCAATTCTGGTCGCCTCATTACAGGAGGGATGTGGAAGCCATTGAAAGGGTGCAGAGGAGGTTTACAAAGATGTTGCCTGGATTGGGAGGCATGCCTTATGAGGATAGATTGAGAGAGCTCGGTCTTTTCTCCTTAGAGAGACAAGAATGAGAGGGGATCTGGTAGAAGTGTATAAGATGATGAGAGATATTGATTGGGTGGATTCTCAGGGGCTTTTTCCCAGGGCTGAAATGGTTGCTACGAGAGGACACAGGTTTAAGGTGCTGGGGAGCAGGTACAGAGGAGATGTCAGGGGTAAGGTTTTCACTCAGAGGGTGGTGGGTGAGTGAAATTGGCTGCTGTCAGTAGTGGTGGAGGCAAATTCGATAGGGTCTTTTAAGATATTTCTGGATGAGTACATGGGACTTAGTAGGATTGAGGGTTATACGCAATCTAGTAGGTAGACTTATGATTAACACAAACTGTGGGCTGAAGGGCCTGTTTGTACTGTAGTTTTTCTATGTTCTAAGTTACTGAGAAAATCCCCTAGCCACCACGCTCTGGCATCTGTATAACTAAAGGAGAATTTAGCATGGCCAATGCACCTAACCTGCACATCTTTGGACTGTGGGAGGAAACTGAAGCATCCGGAGGAAACCCACCCAGACACAGGGAGAATGTGCAAACTCCACACAGACAGTGACCCCAGCCAGGAATCAAATCCCTGTTCCTGAGGCAGCAGTGCTAACCCACTGAGCCAGTGTGTCTCTCTAGTTCTGATCTCTCCCACAAGGGGAGACATCCTTTCAGTGTCCACTCTGTCAAATCACCTCAGGGACATAATAAGATCACCTCTTGTTCCCCTAAACCTGAAGGGTACAGGCCCAAACTGTGCAAACTTTCCTCATCAGATAATCTCTTCAACCCAGGAGTCAGCTGGGTGACTCCACAGCTTCCAACGCAGACACATACAATGGTTACACACAAGGACAGAGTCTTTTACCAGTACTCGCGGATTAAAAATGACCACGTCACACAGAATGCACTGTACAGGTCCTATTTTCCCATTATGGGTGTGAAAATGTGGTAAAGAGAGGCATTAACATGATCCGTGCCCACATCCTCGCAGATTGCTATTTTACCGAAAACCCGGGAAACCCCCGATTCTGAAGAGTGAGTTCAGTGTCTCCAAGGGCTCCCTGACTCAGATCAGCGGGGGCAGAGGAAAGGAGGAGGAGGAGGAGGAGGAGGGGGAGGACGAGGAAGAGGAGGGAGGAGAGAGGCAGGTCGGATCATTCTCCAGTTGGGGGAGAGGGGAGAGGAGTGAGAACAAAGAACAAAAGAACAAAACAGCATGGAAAACAGGCCCTTCAGCCCAACGAGCCCGCGCCGCCACCCCGATGTTCACACCTCTACCCACGATCCCTGTCTATGTTTATAGATCTATGGATTAAAAACAAAATTTGAGACAATTTAGGGAGAATTTGTTTTGCCAATTAGTCTAAGAGCACATCTTTGGGGTGTGGGAGAAAACCCACGCAAGCATGGGGAGAATGCGCAAACTCCCACAGACACAGGCCCAAATCCATGTATCTGCACAGCACAGCGATAGTCACTGAGCTGTCGTGTTACCCATCAAATGGTCCAAGCATACACTAACGACGTGAAGCACTAGGACACTCTCGAAAAAAATCCAAGAGCAGTCCTCTCACGACCCATCGCGTGTATGCCCCTCGTTAAACAACAAGGTGGACCAAAGCACCTGTAGGATAAAAACAAGTACATCAATATCATTGTCTATTTATACACTTGTAAATGATATGTGTGGGTAGTGAGGGCTGCTGTATAAGGGGGGACAATGATGTGTGTGGATAGAACATAGAAACACTACAGTGTAGAAAGAGGCCCATCAAATTTGCACTGACCACAATCCCCCCCAGGCCCTACACCCATATCCCTACACATTTACCCGCTAACCCCTCAAACCTACACATCTCAGGGACACTAAGGGGCAATTTCAGCAGGGCCAATCCACCAAATCTGCACACCTTTGGACTGTGGGAGGAAACCTGAGCACCCGGAGGAAACCCACGCAGACACAAGGACAATGTGCAAACTCCACTCAGACAGTGACCCGAGCTGGGAATTGAATCCAGGATCCTAGAGCTGTGAAGCAGCAATGCTAACCACTGTGCTGCCCATAGTGGGGAACAGCGGATAAGGGGTCAGTAATGTGTGTGGGTCGTGGGGGGTGGATAAAGGGAACAGTGATGGACGTGGGTAGTTGGGGGGGTGGATAAGGGAGACAGTGACGTGTGTGAGTGCCATTGCTCCCGCTTGTCGCTCTCAGACCGCTTTCCCTGCTTTCTGACACAGAGCACTTTTCCAAATTTTTTTCCAACTGCACATGTGCAGTTCAGAGCTCCGATCGTTCCGGCAGTGGTAAGCCCCGCCCACAGTGTAAATCGGACTGGAGATGGCTGAGAGCATATGAGGGGAGGGGGGGCATCTAAAAGCAGATTTCCAAGTCAGGATCTGTATTATACCCAGATTCAGCACTTAGAATAAAATTCCTACATCTAGGAATCCCCTTGCCATACAAGGTCAAACACCTGAGGAGTGTTTGACAAGGAGAGTGTGAAGAGACCTTTACTCTTGTATGTAACCCCATGCTATACCTGTCCTGGGAGTGTTTGATGGGGGACAGTGTACAGGGAGCTTTACTCTGTATCTAACCCCATGCAGTACCTGTCCTGGGAATGTTTGATGGGGAGACAGTGTACAGGGAGCTTTACTCTGTATCTAACCCCGTGCTGTACCTGTCCTGGGAGTGTTTGATGGGGGGACAGTGTAGAGGGAGCTTTACTCTGTATCTAACTCCGTGCAGTACCTGTCCTGGGAGTGTTTGATGGGGGGACAGTGTACACGGAGCTTTACTCTGTATCTAACCTACATAGTGCCACTGAGAATTTAAATGTGGTGATGCCCTCAGTCAGAGTGCATTGCTAAGTGGATTAATGCAAGCATTTGATTAAATTGAACTTTTCTTACTGCTTGTGTGCAGTTGAATTGGAACAGACTGTTATAGTCAGACTACCCCTCAGACTGCTCCGGGAGATTGGGGGGGAGTCGCAGTGATCAAAGACTGAGGGATTGGAAACCTCCACACCAATTAGCTGAAAATTCAAGTCCGCATTAGCTGCTGAACCCCTCCTTCAATTCAAATCCCATCAAATCCACACTAGCAGCAGGAGACTTTTTAATGAGAGTGCTATCATTAACCGCTCTGTTAGTGAGGAGCTTTCACACTCACAGCTCCCTGATTGATTTAACTCGGGAGGGTTTCTGTTAAAGAGGTTCATTGGGGTTCCTTTTAATGAGAGCCACCCAGGGTCAGGCCTCCTCTTAAAGGCCGAGCATGAGCTACGGGACACCTTTTAAAGAGGATGTTACACATCGGGGTGCATTTTAGCACCTTATAACCTGAGGGAAAGCAGTTTGGAAGAATTCTCGGGATCAGTGGAGATGCATTGCTTTATTTGTGTTTTCCTATTGATTCAAATGCCTGACATTAGAATCTTTTACACAAATCGTGTGAGCCGGGTATCGATTCTAACCCCGAGTCCAGGCAGGTGGAAATATGAGTGGGTTGTGTTTGCGTGATGTGCCGCTGGGGGGGTTGGTGGTGATGGATGGGATCCATACGGGATGCAATTGATTTAAAATCCCAACGTTCTGTTTATGGTCCATCTGCACCAACCTGCTGTGTGTACATCCCTGCATTTCTCACCATAACTGTCATACCACAGTCAATCCAGATGTGTCCTGTGTGCTGCACAGTATCTGATCAGAGACGTCTGGGGTGCCATCTTCATTTGGAAGGGAGTAGCTTTATGGAACGGACGAGTGTTGTGGGTAGGGGATGCTGGTAGTTCCCTCTTGGTGATGCAGGAGGACAGGGCATGGCAGCATATCTGAAGAACTTAATTGAATCATAGAACCCTACAGTGTAGAAAGAGACCCTTCGGCCCATCGACTCTGCACTGACCACGATCCCTCCCAGGCCCTACCCCCAAATCCCTACATATTATACCCACTAATCCCTCTAACCTACACATCTCTGGACACTAAGGGGCAATTTCTTAGTTTGGCCAATCAACCCAACCGGCACATCTTTGGACTGTTGGAGGAAACCCACGCAGACACGAGGAGAATGTGCAAACTCCACACAGACAGTGACCCGAGCTGGGATTCGAACCCAGGACCCTGGGGCTGTAAAGCAGCAGTGCTAACCCACTGTGCTACCGTACCTGACCTCCTGGAAGTTTCACATTGCAGCCTTGTCACCCTTTCCCTCCGATTGTGTGGCATCGATATTGGAGCCCTCATCCATGCCATGCCTCTAGCCATTGCACCCTCTTCTTGCTCAGAGACTCCCTTCCGGACAGAGTGAGATTGTAGAGGGCATGGCAGACTATTATATTGACTGGTACTCACTCAGGCAGGTACAGCGGAGCACGCAGATTAATCAGGGTATCTGAACCTTATCTTCAGCAATCCAGTGACCATCTCCAGCATCCCCCTCCTGGATATCCAGCACAGATTGAATCTCTCCAAGTCTCTCCTTGGTTACTTGAAAGGCATCATCAGCCACCTTTTCAGCTGGTAACCCTTGTCTCTGTTTCAATACCCATCGAGACAGGCTGGGCGACTGTGAGGGACACAGGATGTTATGAATCTTGGGAGCTGCGGGGTACCTTGCACACATTTGAAGATTCTGGCTCTGTGATCACAATCTGAATGTTCATGGAAGGAAAATCCACAAGGATTCCTGGCAGATCCGTAGGCACCTTGTTTGCCACATGGGTACAATCAATGTCTCCTCGGATGCGGGTGCGGGGGAAGCCCCGTGATGGCTGTGGAACCTCTCGCTCGCTCAGCCTGGTTGACCCAATCCATACTGAAAATGGATGAATCTTCACACACACCAGAACAGGGTGGCACTAACTAGCTCAACACAGCTCTGTGCAGCTGACTGTGACACTACAAAGAAATCACCCCGCAGGGATCACCCACAGTGCTCTGGAATGATCTGGAGGCACAAGAACCTAAATAGCACCATGACCCTCAAAGGCACAGGCATTGGATGACCTCCCCCCCCCCTCACACAATTGGAGGCTATCTCAGGCTCAATCATTTGGCAGAGGCTCATCTCTGCTCCTTTGGAGAACTGGGGCTTCCTGTGGCACTGTATCTCAGTCATGTCAAGACAGTGTGACCTCTGCCTGTAGACCTCCGGCAGCTGGGCAGTGATGTCTTTGTCAGAGATGGTCATGACCATCGCGTACCTGCATCTTACCTGCGACCACCAGATCTCCTCAGAGAAGGAGGAGTTACTCTCTGCCAAGGACACCCTGCCTGTAGGCTGCTTATGGGGCTGACCCGTGTGCAGAGGGTGACACAGGGACCGGGGAGAGAATTCCACACTCTGATATACCCAACACCCTCCATCAACACTCCAATACACCACCTCACCTCACTCCTACAAACACCTTAGCCAGTGTTTGAAGGAAGACCCGTTATCCTGTCCTAGCTTGCAAAAAGAACAACATTTGTTGGATCTGCTTGATTGAGGGGTCCATGTGACAAGCTCAAAATCATAATGGGCAACTTTACATTTGGGCCAGTAAAGGGTTGTAAACTCTTTAATTACGTCTGTTATAATCGGCAGGCACACTGCCTGTACTCACAGGCTAAAATACCACGTGACTACATCGAGATGCATGCTAGGTGTCATCACGTACTATCCCATGATGCTCTGGATTGAGCCTCCATATGCTCTCTGTGAAATTCTACCCACTGTCTAACGTAGGTTAACTGTATATATTTATTAACTGTATATATTTATTAACTACAAGAACTGTGTACATATATACAGTGAAAGGATCTCGATGTTTGCTTATGCGTTCTGCTCTGTCCAACACAGCACTATCCCCTCGATGCATCTCAATTGTTCTCTTGTATAACCGTGTGACTGGTACTCAGAATTACATGAACTGACTGCCGTTTGTTACGATCACCAGAAATACTAAAACTATTTAAGTAGAAATCCGGTCTGATGGCACAGCAGTTAGCGTTGCTGTCTCGCAGTGCCGGGAAGCTGGTTTTGATTCCCAACTTGGGTCGCTGTCTGTATGGAGATTGCATGTTGTCCACTTGTCCGCATGGGTTTCCTCCAGATGCTCCAGTTTCCTCCCACAATCTAGAGATGTGTGGATTAGATTGATTGGCCATGCTAACTTGACCCTAGTGAAAGGGGATTAGTAGAGTAAATGTGTGGGGTTACGGGAATAGAGCCTGGATGCTATAATGATTGGTGCAGACTTAATGGGCCGAATGTCCTCCTTCTGCATTATGGGCCTGTTAACCCCACATGTGTCACTCCCTTATGCTATAGGGTGGGTTAGTGGGAAGGGGTTGGGTGGAGAAGGGGAGGGAGTGGGAATGTGGAATGGGAGTGGGTAGTGGTGCTGGGTTTTGGCTGGGAGGGGAAGGGTTGCTCGGGGAGAATGGGGTTTCTGCACATCGCCTGTGGATCAGGGAACTGAGTGTGAGTGTCCTATAGTACAGCAGCCTAGCCTAGTTAATACTGATTATTTTTTACAGCCACCAGTAAGACAAAAAAAACAAGGCCGTGGAAATGCCAGATGAGGAGACGGAGAAACATCAAAGGGAGACCAACCACTGCATTCACGTGCACCCTCCACCAGCACGGATACACACGCCGCAGTGCGACTTAGTCCCAGAATCGACTGTGGTTTACAGTCTGGTGATTACCCCATGGGCACGGGCCCACAGAAGGTAGAGATAGTGACAGCGGGGCCTCCGATACTCAGGGGACGGCTGGAGACCAGGCCCCGCTGAGATTGAGTTGGTGGCGTGTTCAAGATGCGAAGGCACTCAGGGGAACATCAGGCACAACCAGGGACTGGCACCAGGCTAGAATGTAGGATGGGGGAGTCCACCTATGTCCTGTCTGTGGGCATGTCTCTGACATGCGAGAACATCAGAGTCTCTTTGGGGAGGGTGGTGTGTACCTTGGATATCCTGGCCCTCCGGTTTCTGCCAGGTTTGTGCTCAGACCCCACACCATTGCTCAAGCGAAGAGCGAATCCAGCTGTGGCTGGGTGACCTTCATCCGGATAGTCCTTCTCTTCAATTTGCTATGGATGGAACCTTGGAAGGGGTATGAATTCAAGACACCCTAAGGGTGTCCTGCCATCCCAAATCTCTTCCCTCCTCCATCCACCCGCCATTAACCCCATTAACTCCAGAAGATGCACATGTCCCAGGGCAGGAGATGCTTGGCAGGAAGGGGGTCAGTGGATCTCTGACCCCCCGAGGATGCCTGTTGGAACAATCACAGATAACAGCAATCAGCAGGCGCCTGTTCCTCTGCCGCCTGTTGGACTTCAATCTTGATGTAGGATTAGAAAAATTGAAACGTTTTGCAATGCACAATGAACTTCATTTTCCTTATATAATCTGCATCATTGTAAACATATTTTGCAATCTCCCCTCTCCAAGGGGGCAATTCTCCCAAACAAAATCCATGTGCTGAATTCATGGGGAAATTGGTGTAAATCGCAATTTTTTTTTCAGTGGGAGTTCAGACTTGAAGCTCCCACACCCCGTGCAATGCAGAAGTGATAATCGTGAATATCATTAAAAGCTCAGGGAGGGGGGAGGTGGGACCTATTCACACAGGAGTCTGATGTGCAGTGGCCCCAAACTGTCAGCCTGAGGTTTGCTGGCCAGCTCGATTGTCCGGGACCCCCGCAGTGCTACTCCTCCAACCCTCCTTCACACGGCAATATCGTTGACCCCCTTGACCATTCCCGGGCCAGCCCCGACAGCCCCCTATTCTAGAGTGCCTCGATTTCCAGCTCCCCCCGCCCCAGCAGTAATAATCCCCACAAATCTGCAGATGCCCCCACGAGAGGCATCTCCATCTCAGCAGATGGTCTTCAGAGAATAACCCTACAGTGCAGAAAGGTATATGTAGGGGTATGGGGGTAGGGCCTGGGTGGGATTGTGTTCGGTGCAGACTCGATGGGCTGAAGGGCCTCTTTCTGCACTGTAGGGCTCTATGACTCTAAAAAAAAGTTAGGTGGTTTGGCCATGCTGAATTGCCACTTAGTGTCAAAGGGACAAGTTAAAGTAAATGCATGGGGTTATGAGGATAGGGCTTGGGTGGGATTGTGGTCAATGCAGAATTGATGGGCCAAATGGCCTCCTGTAGGATGGCCATTTGGCCCATCTGCTGCCAGGGAGCTCTCAAGGCTACATGTGTGCACTCAATGTTACTCTGCACTTGCAGGAAACCTGAGATCGCAGCCAATCCCATAAGTCAGCCAATGGTCTTGTGTCATCCGTGTGGAAGTGGATGTAAGGATGAGCTTTTCCTCAAAGGGGGTTGGTCACCTCCTCTGCGCATCAGTGTCGCTGATGTGAGATTCTGCAAAGGGTCACTGACAAAAGAGTTCAGTGTAACAGTCAAAAAACGGGCCCCACTTGGAGTACTGTGCGCAGTTCTGGTTGCCTCATTACAGGAAGGATGTGGAAGCTATTGAAAGGGTGCAGAGGAGATTTACAAGGATGTTGCCTGGATTGGGTGGCATGCCTTATAAGGATAGGTTGAGAGAGCTAAGTCTCTTCTCCCTGGAGAGACGAAGGTTGAGAGGCGACCTAATAGAGGTTTATAAGATGTTGAGAGCATTAGATAGAGTGGATTCTCAGAGGCTATTTCCCAGGGCTGAAATGGTCACTACGAGAGGACACAGATTTAAGGTACAGGGAAGCAAATACAGAGGAGATGTTAGGGGTACGTTTTTCACTCAGAGGGTGGTGAGTGAATGGAATCGGCTGCCGTCGGTGGTGGTAGAGGCAAACTCGCTGGGGTCTTTTAAAAGACTTCTGGATGTGTATATGGGATCTAATGGGATTGGGGGTTATAGATAGGTCTGTGGCTTTGTAATAGATGTGATCGGTGCAACTTGTGGGCCGAAGGGCCTGTTTGTGCTGTAGTGTTCTACATTCTAAACAGACACAGGATGTCCTTCCAGCCTGTGTAGTGTGAGGGCCTCACAGAAAATGTGGCAAATATGCACTATTACCTCCTGAAACAAAGGGGTCTATGGGGTTGTATTACAGGCCTCCCAACAGCCAGCAGGAGATAGAGGAACAGATATATGGACAGATTATGGATATAATTCATTGACAATATCTTTCATGCATATTTATATATGGGCTGTGTCCAAATCCTTGGCCACACCAAACATCTCCATGTGAATCTTGTTACCTCCTTGCCACCATCTGGCTCTTCCTGCAGCCTTCGCTGTCTCTTGTTCCTTGTAGCGATGGTCTTTCCTGAGCTGTACCTATCAGCAAAGAATCCTTCCTCTCATCATCGCAACAAAGGAGTATAATGAGTATTATGAGCAATTTTGGGCCTCATCTGTTAGGAAGGATCGAAGGAGATCCAGAAGACGATCCCGGGAATGAAAAGCTTGATGTATGAGGAGGATTGAGGCGGTTTTGTCTGCAGCTTGCATTCTCTACTCTTCCTTCTACCTGTGAGTGGATACAATTAAGGAATCAATAGTGGTTCCCATTGAATGGTCTCCCTGCATAAGTAAAGCAGGAGTGCAATCTTCAGCCATAACTTTCCATGAGTTTGCACGTTGCATAGCAAGACCACCCCTCTACAGGATGATATAATAGAATCAGAAACATAGAATGGTGATAGCACAGAAGGAGGCCATTTAGTCCATTGTTTCCATATTAACTCTTTTCTAGTTTAGTAAACACATAGTCCCATAACTGGTGTTCCCTCCAGTTCTGCAATATTTTCAGATAACTGTCCAATTACAAAGAACAAAACAGCACGGGAAACAGGCCCTTCAGCCCAACGAGCCAGCGCCACCACCCTGATGTTCCCACCTCTACCCGTGATCCCTGTCTATGTTTATGGATTAAAAACAAAATTTGAAACAATTTAGGGAGAATTTGTTTTGTCAATTAGTCTAAGAGCACATCTTTGGGATGTGGGAGGAAACCGGAGCACCCGGAGAAAACCCACGCAAGCACGGGGAGAATGCGCAAACTCCCACAGACACAGGTCCAAATCCATGTATCTGCACAGCACAGCGATAGTCACTGGGCTGTTGTGTTGCCCATCAAATGGTCCAGGTTAAGCGTACACTAACGACGTGAAGCACTAGGATACTCTCAAAAAAAAATCCAAGCACAGCCTTCTCACGACCTATCGCGTGTATGCCCCTTGTTAGACACCTTTCGAAGTCCAAATTTAAATCTGCTTAACTGACCTCTCGACATTCCAGTTCTTAACCACATGCTCTTTACGGAGTTTGCTCTTCATTTTGCTCTTCTTTTGCCAATTGGTGCCCTCTGCCCCTTCCCCCGCATCCCACTCCCCCTGCACCCCACCCCATCAGTTCTCAATCCTTCTGCCAAGATGGGCAGTCTCTCCTTTTCTGCCGCGACCGATTTTAAACATTGCTGTCAAATATCCCCCTTTGTGCCTCATCTGAAAAACGCCGACTCCAGCAGTGCGGTGCTCACTCAGCGCCCACTGGACTGTCACAGGTCAACTTCTGTGGCCAAATCTCGGGAGGGGGATTCGAACCTACAACCTTGTGATTCAGACGTGTGGCTGTTACCAACTGCGCCGCAGCTGGCAACAATCCTCAGCGTTTTCAGAGGGAAAAGAAAATCAAGAACTGTTAAATCTCCTTCTCAATCTTTTTAACTGTTTGGCCTTTGAGTAACAAATTGAGCACTTTATATGTACTGGGTGCTGGTATTTAAATCATGACATAGATGGATGCATCCAATGGATTAACAATTACATGATATTTTCAAATGACTTGGATTCAGAAACTCTTGTTAAATTGATGAGTGGAGTTCCACAGGGATCGGTGTTGGGGCCACAACGTTTCACTTTATACAGTGATGATCTGGATGATGGGACTAAGGGCAAGTTTGCAGATGATACAAAGATAGATGGAGGGACAGGTAGTGTTGAAGAGGCTGGGAAGTTGCAGAAGGACTTGAACAGGTTAGGAAAATGGACAAAGTCCCTGGTTTTGGGACTTCCTTTCTTTCTTTTGTGACGTCCACTTCCTGCAACTTCCATGTTCTATCTATGAGCGTCCAACTTAAAACTAAACATAAATGTTCTTTCTAACTTAGTGTGATCCCTGGTTGCTATGCAACAACCTTGTTTTTTTCTTTAAATCCGTTTACTTTCACATCATAAACCATTTGATTACAATGTAGGAACAGTTTAAAGTGATCAAAATCCGCAGATACACACTCGCACCTTTGCTTAACATGAAGCTAACTAAACTTTTAACCCTTTCAAATACAGGACACACACACAAAATTTAATTTACTTAATGTATCGGAAGCAATTCAGAAACCTTTCAGTTGACTGTTTCCTGGATAATCTTCTGAGGAAAGTCTGGAAACCGATCTGTTGGAATTTAAAAGAATGATATGTGATCTTACTAAAACATACAGGAGCCTGAGGGGAAGTGACAGTGTGCATATTGAAAGGATGTTCCTCCTTATGAAAGGGATGATCCCATTGATTATCACCTGATTGAATGATGGAGCAGGTTTGAGGGGCTGAATGGCCCACTACAGCTCCTAATTTGTATGTCTTTTGCATTACCTTTACTTGTGGTTCTGGTGTGATGCTCACGAACTTCTGCACGTTTATAATGAGATTGACAGAAACAGGCCAGGACTGAGGCTGGGAGAATGCTGTTCTTTGATCTCAGAAATGCGTTGTGAGGGAGGTACAGACAGATCAGTAGGGGAGACAAGAACGCTTCACTTTCTGAAGTTTTCCAAGTTTACCAAGTTGAAGATTACAAATGTCTGCTGCTCAATCCCTTGCCTTGTGGATAATGTTTAACAGTTTATTTTAAGTCATGTTCTCTGTAGCTCTCAGTGTGGCACTGGGTTGTCAACTATCAGCTCTTTTACTGCTCCTTCAGTTGTTTAAATGGGGGCTGTTTAGTTGTATTTTGGGAATGAGTTTTATGACCCTGCATTGTCAGGAGGAAGAATATTTGCAGGACAGGTGACAGGAGCTCTATCATTTTTAGTTCTGAGCTGCAGGTTTTATGTTTTAGAAGAGACATCAAGCTGAAAAGAAGTCTCTCTCTCTCTCTCTGGTTTTGGAAAATTCTGCTGGTTAGCTGAGCACTTCCCTGCATTGAGAATCTGATGTCAGTGGCTTGACCAGAGTCTCTCCTTGGTGTTCTGGGAAACTGTTCTGACTTCAAACTGTTCTGAGTGTTTCAATAGAACTGCAACATTCAACCAAAGGACTCAGTTCCAGTATCATGTGAGCATTAGTCTTTGCTGAATTAAACCTGTGGAAGGGTTTTGTCTAAAAGAACTTTTAGTTCGATTGGAACATTTTTTAGATTTTTTTTAAGTATTATATATTATTGAGGTTGTTTTGTTTTTGTTTGTAATTGATAAAATTGCTAATTTCCTTTCCATACACGTTAACTATATTCCTAAATAAACTTACTTTGACAAAAGCTCCCTAGTGGGTCTTTTGAATCATACTTGAGATGAAACCAATCATGCTTCACCCGAACCAAATTCAAAATGCAAAAATTATGATCCAGGTGGGCTCCATAAAACACTTTGGAGTTTCTGATCTGAACCATAATAATCACGTGAAACAGATATCTTGGATTTAAAGACAACTGGCTCTGAGGCAAGATCAAAGGATGACTATCGGTTACCAAGTACAAATGACACAGGAGCCAAGTCAATCGCAGACTTGCAATGTCAATCTCTGAAGCTCATTAGTAACGTAAATAGTCTTCCAACTGATGAAGCAAATTCTGGGCTGATGGATTCTACAGATTTAAAATGCTAAGCATGCTGAAACAGTTTGCTCCATCTGTATCTATCATCAGGAAGCCTTGCCGCAAACCACTCAGCAGCTGATCAAAGAATTCCTTCTTAAAGTTTCTGTGCTGACAAACATCTCCTACCATTCCTCTCCGCTGTGCCAAACTTTGCTCACCGACTAACCTATTCCAAAATCCACTGTTATCAACACCATTGGCTAACTGCTGGAAGTGTAGTGACAGCAGCTCAGTCATGATACACCTGAGCAAGGGCCATTCGGCCCTATACTGGTACAGTGCTCCATGCTGGTATAGTGCCTTCTACTGGTACAGTGCCCCATGCTGGTACAGTGCCTCTTGCTAGTACAGTGCCCCATGTTAGTACAGTGCCCCATATTTATACAGTGCCCCATGCTGGTACAGTGCCCCGTATTTATACAGTGTCCCATGCTGGTACAGTGCCCATGCTGGTACAGTGCTCCATGCAGGTACAGTGCCCCATATTTATACAGTGCCCCATGCTGGTACAGTGCCTCTTGCTAGTACAGTGCCCCATGTTAGTACAGTGCCCCATATTTATACAGTGCCCCATGCTGGTACAGTGCCCCGTATTTATACAGTGTCCCATGCTGGTACAGTGCCCATGCTGGTACAGTGCTCCATGCAGGTACAGTGCCCCATATTTATACAGTGTCTCATGCTGGTACAGTGCCCTTATGCTGGTACAGTGCCCCACGCTGGTACAGTGCCCCACGCTAGTACAGTGCCCTTATGCTGGTACAGTGGATACAGTGCCCAATGCTGGTACAGTTGCCATCCAATATGGATCAGACCGGACTTTGGGAATGTGTTACCTTCCGATACATTGTTTGGATGTCCTGGCTGGTTTTGGTCAGTGCTGTGGGTGTGGATATTGACAATCTGTTGTGTTGCTCAGTGAGACTCACTCTCACGCTGAGCAGGATGTGTAGATAGAGGTTATCGCTTTATTAAAACACAATGGGGTGGAACATAGGAACATTAGAATGGGAGTCGGCCATTCAGCCCATCGAGCCTGCTCTACCATTCAGTATGATCATGGCTGATCAGACACTTCAATGCCTTTTATCCACAGTATCTCCATAACCCTGTACATTATTGTTAATCACAAATCTATCAATCTCTGCTTCAAACAATGTTCAGTGTCTAAGCTACCTCTAGGGAGAATTACAAAGATTCACAACTCTCTATGAATAAATGGGACCAATTTTCCTATTCCAGCAGGTGAAGGGCAGATCATGGAAAGGTCCTTTGACCTTGGGTGGGATTTTCCGACTTTAGGGCAACGAGGATGGAAACTCCCACCCAATTTCTCCTCATCTCAGCCCTAAGTGGCTTCCCCCTTATTTTGGCATGATGTCCCTGGTCCCAGACTCTCCAACAAATGGAAACACCCTACCCCCACGTACCTGTCTATTCCTTTAACTTTTCCGTGGGATCACCTCTCATTCTTTAAAACTCGAGAAGATATACTAACATTTCCTCACCCTTTCAATAAAACATCGCCAACACATTCAACCATATAAAATGAATAAACAATTCACAAAAACTGTCAGTGAGTCAGGCAATTTGGAGAGGTTGTCATTCTCTGAATGGTTGTTGATGATCCTCAGGACCCTAATACCGGCATGACCATCGGAGGCTGGTATGATAGCTCCTGAGGCCAACTCAGAATACTGTCCTACGAGCCTCACCCACCCCAAATTCAGTGTGGTTGCACCCATAATATCAGGACCCAACGGGTCTGTTTCTTAGCATTTGATGCAACCTCTGGTGTCTGGTTTGGTGTGAATGTTGTTTTATGCAGAGTCAACATGATGATCTGAGCTTGACTCAGTGCTTGATTTAAAATTGAGGTCTGAATTGGTTCCATTAGTGTCAGGTTTACCGAAAGTCCAGCTCCATCTCAGCACAGTTCAAAATCTCTGCAGGGCTGCTGTTGGCGGATCGGTCCTTGTTTCCAACAGTTGATCTGTGTGTCTCCTCGGTGTGGATGGTATAGGATTTAATCATGCTGTAATCATGGCAGGAATCCTACTTTTTGCTTGCAGTATATTTCTCACAGAGCTGCCTGTTCCTGGCAGAAAACACAGTAAGAAGTCTCACAACAGCAGGTTAAAGTCCAACAGGTTTATTTGGTAGCAAAAGCCACAAGCTTTCGGAGCACTGCTCCTTCATTAGGTGCGTGGGAATTATGTTCACAAATGCAGCATATGAAGACACAAACTCAATTTACAAAATAATGGTTGGAATGCGAGTCTTTACAGGTAATCAAGTCTTAAAAGTATAGACAATGTGAGGGTTAAGCATGGGTTAAAGAAATGTGTATTGCCTTCAGCCAGGATAGTTAGTGAGATTTTGCAAGCCCAGGCAATTCGTAGGTTTTACAGATAGTATGACATGAACGCAAGATCCCAGTTGAGGCCGTTCTTGGCTGTCAGTCAAGCATCTCCACATCCTGGCAGAAGACACAATGTTTTTTCCACCGTGTGACCTCATTCTGTTGCTTTTTGTGAGGGGTTTCTTTGAAGTTTTGGTGACTTTACTAAGCTGAATGCTGTACGTAGTTGATGTTTAATCATTAATAACAGGGAAGTGATGACCAAATGGTATTATCCCTATTAACCCAGAAACTCAGCTAATGTTCTGGGTTCGAATCCCATCACAGCTGATGGTGGGATTTGAATACAATAAAAAATATCTGGAATTAAGAATCTACTGATTCCATGAAACCATTGTCGGAAAAACCCATCTGGTTCACCCTTTAGGGAAGGAAATCTGCCATCCTTACCTAGTCTGGCTCCATGTGACTCCAGAACCACAGCAATATAGCTGACTCTCAATTGCCCTCAGGCATCTAGGGATGGGCAGTAAATGCTGACCAGTCACTACATGTCCCACAAATGAAAAAAAATGCCAGAGAAACTTGGGTTGTTGAGCAAATAGTATCCTTGTAGATGAGCAAGAATTGACTCAATCAAGTATATACTTAATGAAGATTGCTTTCTGGTTACTAGAATCATAGAACCCATTGAATCTGCACCAAACACAAACCTACCCAGACCCTACCCCCATAACCTTACATATTTTACCCGCTAATCCCTCTAACCTAAAAAGCCTAGTACACTAAGGGGCAATTTTAGAATGGCCAATCAACCTAACCTGCACATCTTTGGACTGTGGGAGGAAAACCAGAGCATCTGGGGGAAACCCTCGCAGACATGAGGAGAATGTGCAAACTCCACACGGACGGTGACCTGAGCTGGGAATTGAACCCAGGTCCCTCGAGCTGTGAAGCAGCAGTGCTAACCATTGTGCTACCGTGCCATCCCATTTTTAAGCCCCATTTTTTAACTAGTACTTCATTATTTGTCCTGAACGCCCTGCAGGATAATATGGTGTGGACCTAACATTCTGTATTCTGTTTCGAGAAAGTTTTCAAACTCTTGAGATATGAGCTGTGCTCCATTATCACTCACCAATCATTCAGGGAAACCAAATCTACTAAAGGGTGCAATAGTGTTAATTGTGTCAGGTTTCACACTTTTGTCCAAGATGAACATATTCCCGTGTTGTCCTCTACTTTGGCATTGAAAGCAGAAAAAAACTTTGCATTATCTCCTTCATTCCCATTACACCACAGTGGTCTTTGTGTAATTGCTTTAAATCACATTCCTGTAATAATGGTGGAATGATTACTCTCGTTCCTCAGAGGAGACACCTGACCTGTATGGATAATTCAAGCCTTAGTGTGGAAAATGGCTTTTACTCCTGAGGGCCGGCCTCAAAGCACCAAGTCCATTAACTCGGAAAGAACTTTTTAAGATTTTTTTTAAACTTTATTCCAATCCAATCCAATCCAATTCAGAGTCCCAACAAGTTGGGACATTCCCAATCCAAGTAGACAAGACAGGGCTCTCACCTCCTGTCTTGGGCTTAATCTGCATGATCTAAGCTGATTGGAGTAGGTGTAGCTCCTTCTGCAAGGCTTGATCTCATTCGTATCTTAGCCAATGAAAAAATTGTTTCAAACGAAGCTGAAATGTAACCTAATGACTTCAACCAAGTGCAATAGAACTGGATCACTTTGCTAACAAGTGTATTATCTACCTGCTCAAAGTAGAATATGTTTCCATACAAACTATTTATTGATGAACAGTTTGGTAAGGATAGTTGGGAAAACCCAACTGCATTACCTTCAAGTAAAGAATTGATTGACAACATTTGATAGTATCTATATACTTTTTATATTAAATGAGCAAATGAGCTAGGGCTTGTCTTGTTTTACAAGAAAGGAAGCAAGATAGTGCTACAAATTCATGGCACACCACGCACAGTCAGGTCCTTCCATAAACAGAGAAATGGCAGGAGGTTTGATCCTATGGGACTGTTTGATAAGGATGCAGAGCGATAGAGCTTGCATGCAAAATGGTTTGACTGTTTTGTTCAAGTTAACTTCAGAGCGGAGGACGTTGCTACTAAACGTCCAGTCTTTGTACACCGATGGCAAATATGAATCTATGTTTATGAAAATATGAAATATGAAAGTCAGATTTCTTTTGGTTAATAACCATTTTTGAATTGCTTTGCTCCCCAAACCACAGACCGATCGATCCCCTATCCTATCATTTAATACGTCCTTGAACTCGCAGTGTTCTGCCAGTTTATTCAGTGTAGCCACAAATTGTACAATTGATTCCTCCTCTCCTTGATTGCGTTTATGAAATCTGAACCTTTCTGCAATGAGGAAGGGTTTTGGTGAACAACAGCCCTGCATTTCTTTGAGTCAGCTGTACCAGACTCCCTCCCCCGTGCAATTGTGCTCCAGAATGTAGGAACTTTTATATCCTCTGCTCTGTCGTTAACAAAACAGTCAAACCATTTTGCATGCAAGCTCTATCGCTCTGCATCCTTATCAAACAGTCCCATAGGATCAAACCTCCTGCCATTTCTCTGTTTATGGAAGGACCTGACTGTGCGTGGTGTGCCATGAATTTGCAGCACTATCTTGCTTCCTTTCTTGTAAAACAAGACAAGCCCTAGCTCATCCTGTTCTCCATTGTGTTTTCAGCACACCCCCACCCTGACCCAGCCCTAAACCTGTTATTGCAGGGTACTTGCAACTCACAGCTACTGAGATTGTTGCAGGCGGAGAATGTGGCGTGCTTCACTTCAGTGTAATTTCCTTTGGAGTTTTTGTTGATTCTTTTCTCCTTTGAGTCAGCATTGTCCGGCCCCCTTGTCGCTAGTTTGCGTATGGTTTTCATAAGAATCCAAGGAGATTTGACAAAACTCAGAGTTTTATTTAAACAATGTTCGCACTACAGACTGTGATCTGTACAATTAGCAGAATTGCACAATTCCCCACACAGTCAATGATATTTAACTTCTGAGCACATTATGCACGCAATCTCATAGAAACCCTACAGTGCAGAAAGAGGCAAGTCTGCACCGACCACTATTCCACCCATATCCCTACATATTTACCCATTAATCCCTCTAACCTACGCATCTCAGGACATGAAGAGGCAATTTTAGCATGGCCAATCAACCTAACCTGCACATCTTTGGGCTGTGGGAAGAAACTGGAGAACCCAGAGGAAACCCACGCAGATATGAGGGGAATGTGCAAACTCCACACAGAGAGTGACCTGAGCCAGGAATTGAACCCAGGTCCCTGGAGCTGTGAAGCAGCAGTGCTAATCACTGTGCTACTGTGCCAATCTTAAAGTGCTCCTGTTCAGTTGCAATACTGCTGGTAAGGAATCATGAAACATATTATAAAAATACAACATCACTGATAAGGAACTTAACTGGAATAATCATATAAATACTGTACCTACAAGAGTAGATCTGAAACTCAGAATACTGTGGTGAGTAACTTGCTTCCTGACTCATAGTATCCCTACAGTGCAAAAGAAGGCCATTTGGCCCATTGAACCTACACCGACAACAATCCTACCCCTCTCCCCATGTATCTATCCTGCTAATTCCCCTAAACTACACATCTTGGGATACTCGAATCAATTTAGTGTGGCCAAACAACCTAAGCGCACATCTTTGGACTGTGGGAGGAAAACGGAGCAACTCGAAGAAACCCACGCAGACACGGGGAGAATGTGCAAACTGCACACGGTCGCCCGAGGCTGGAATTGAACCTGGGTCCCTGAGGCAGCAGTGCTCACCACTCCCCAAGTCTGTCTGCCATTTACAAAGCATAAGTCAGGAGCGTGATGGAATATTCTCCATTTGCCTGGAATGGGTGCAGCTCCAACAACACTCAAAAAGCTCGACACCATCCAGGGCAAATCAGCCCATTTGATTGGCACACGCCACATCCACCACCTTAAATATTCACTCCCTCTACAACTGACGCAGGTGCACTGAAGCAACTTACAAGGCTCCTTCGACATCAGTTTTCAACCCACAATCATCTACCACCTAGAAGGACAAGGACAGCAGTTGCATGGGAATGTTGCCATCTGCAAGTTCCTCTTTAACTCACACACAATTCTGACTTTGCCATCCCCTCACTGTTGCTGGGACAAAATCCTGGAACTCCCTCCCTAACAGCACTGTGGGTGTACCTACATCACAAGTTCTGCAGCAGTTCAAGAAGGCAACTCACCATCAGTTTCTAAAGGGCAATTAGGGATGGGCAATAAATGCTGGCCTGGCTTGATGCCCAAATCCTGCAAAATAATAAAATATATGTTATCTGGTAATAAGAGGTGGAGTAAAAGGACTATAGTCTCTGGAGATTAGAAGAATATGAGGTTATCTTTTAAAAACATACACGATTCTGAAGGGGCTTGACAGAGAAGACACTAAGAGATTGTTTCCAGTGGCTGGAGACTCTAAAACATGGGGACACAGGGTCAGGGCAAGGAGACAACTATCTACACCTGAGATTAGGATAAAGTTCTTCACTCAAAGGACAGAATTTTCCCCTCCTGTAGTGGGTGGGACAGGACCACACAAAGTGAGGCTGAAAAATCCCCACCTCTATGTGTTGCAAACCTTTGGGATTCTGTTGTATGTTTCACCTTTGAAGACATAAATGTTTGGCCTCTTGGGCAATCAAGGGATATGGGGAATAGCTGGGAAAGTGGAGTTCATGGAGGAGATCAGCAAAGATAGTATCGAACAGATGAGCAGACTCCAGAGGCAATATCGTCCTGCTCCTAATTTTATGTTCTTACTTTTCTTTACAACATTTGCCACTTAAGATGCTGCTTTCAGTATCTTGTAAATCTTAACTCTTAAATTCCTCTGCTCCTCCACATCACCCAGCCTTCTGCTCTAAGCATTTTTCTTTCCCACTGTCAGCTCAAGCTTGCTGCCATTAAACTCCATCTGCTGCTTTTCACAACCACTCTCTCATTTTATCAATTATTCTTGCTCCTCAATCCTTTGCTCTTCAGAATGATTGATTTTTCTCTTCCTGTTTTATTATCCACTGTAAATTTGGACTGCACTCCCCCGAGCCTTGTCATTGAAGAGGAATAGTCCCACTTCTCTCTTCAAGGCACTCTCAAAATCATCCCTCAACTCTTTCTTTCTTTCCTTTGGACCACTTTCAAATCAAATTTGCCGACCTCTCCCAAATTTCTTCCCCATTAATTTGCTTCAATTGTCCCAGCTCTGGTAACATGTCCAGAAATCTAAGGGAACTGTATCCACTATATTTCCACACTCTCATTCAGAGCACTGTACCTGATGTATCATCAAAGATCTTCACCAAGCTGACTGAGTGAGAGTGTGAGTGAGTGAGAAAGTGAATGACAGAGTGAGAGAGTGAGTGAACAAATGGATGATGAGGGGAGTGAGTGAGAAACTGAGTGAGTGTGTAGATTTGAGTGAATGAATGTATGAATGAATGAGCAAATGAGTGGACAATTGAATGACGAGTGAGTGAGTGAGTGAGAGAAAGAGAGAGTGAGTGAGTGAGAGAATGATGAGAGAAAGAGTGAGAGAATGATGATTGAGTGAGTTAGTGAGTGAGCCAATAAACTCAGCAGGTCTGGTAGCATCCGTGGAGAGAGAAACACAGTTATTGGTGGAACTTTCCAGCTGTTCACACTGGTGGGATCTTCCAGTCCCGCTTGATGGTGCATTCCTGATGTGGGAAACACGTTGACATGGTGAGACCAAAAGATTCCGCCATCAGCCGGCCAATGGCGGACCTCCTGCTCTGTCGCAAACCAGTGTTTTGAGCCCCTCTGACTCTCCCTCAGAGCCTGAGCCTCTGGAGCAGCTGGGGTAAAAGTTGGAAGTCGAACTAAGATGAGATTGGTGATATTTGAAGGGTTAGTGAGTAGCAGGGCTGTTAGGAAGGAGTAGATGTTGAAGTGATTGCGAGACAGCTCTGTGTTTGTCACCGCGCTGCACAGCCTACTTGTGCCTTCAGCTGTTTTCTTGGTCAATGTCCCGCAGTGAAGAGAGATTGGAAGAGACAGGGATGAGAAGGAGGCGGGGATGTGCTTTATGCAGCCTGTGATCGTTAATTTTTTTACAGTAAAGGATTTTTGCTCTTGGGAACAGCCAAACATTTGATGCAAAATGAAGTTTAACCTTTTCACTCCCTTGCTCCCAGTCCAACATACAGTAGTTTATCACACTCAGTCAAACAAGGAAATGGGAGCAGAAGTAGACCATTCAGCCACTTGAACCTGCTGCACCATTCAATAAGATCGTTTCCAATGAGTTCCCACATTTCCATCTATCCCCGCTAGCCTTCGATTCCCTTTTCCAACAAGAATCTACCTACCTCTGCCTCAAAAATGTTTAGTAACCCTACTTCCATCGCTTTGAGGCAGAGAGGATCCAAAGCCTCTAAGAGAATGAAACTCTCCTCAAGTCTGTTCTATAAGAGTGACCCATAATTTTAAAACAGTGTCCTCTAGTTCTGGGCTCCCCCACAAGAGGAAACATCCTTTCCACATTTACCTTGTTAATCCTGTGCAGGATCTTATAGTCACCTGCATTACTATATAGTGAAAACTATCGCTTCTCACGTGCTATACAGACAAAGCATACCATTCATAGAGAAGGAGATGAGAGAGTGCAGAATGTAGTGTTAAAGTCATAGCCAGGGTGTAGAGAAAGATCAACTTAATGCAAGGTAGGTTCATTCAAAAGTCTGATGGCATCAGAGAAGAAGCTGTTCTTGAGTCAGTTGGTACATGACCTCAGACTTTTGTATATTTTTCCTGATTGAAGAAGGTGGAAGAGAGAATGTCCAGGGTGCATGGGGTCATTAATTATGCTGGCAGCTTTTGCTGAGGCAGGGGGAAGTGTAGACTTAATGTAGATTATATCTACTGACTCAGATATAATCACTCTACCCTGACACTGTATGGAGCTTAGATTGGACACTGACTTTGATCAGACTTTTCAACTGACTCGCTCAAAGTTATTATAAACAAACCGCTTTGCTGATAAGTCAAACACAAGCATTGATCCATCTTCAGCCCTCTTACATGCTTCTAAGCACACAAGAAATAAGAGCAGGAGTAGACCATCCAGTCTGTCGAGCCTGCCCCGCCATTCAATAAGATCATGGCTGATCTGAAGTGGATCAGTTCCACTTTCCCACTTTCTCCCCATTACCCTTAATTCCCTTATCGATCAGAAATCTATCTACCCGTGACTTAAATATATTCAGCAAGGTAGCCTCCACCACTTCAACGGGCAGAGAATTCCAGAGAAGAAGTTCCTCCTCAACTCCGTTTAGACTGCCCCCTCCCTGCTTATTTGGAGACTGTGCCCTTTAGTTCTGTTTTCCTTTCTAAGCAAGAAGAATCTCTCTACCTCTACTCTATCCATCCCCTTCATTGTCTTATATGTCTCCATAAGATCCCCCCTCAGCCTTCTAAAGTCTAACGAGTAGAGGCCTAGTCTATCCAATCTCTCTTCTGCACCAGACAAAAATTTCTAGCATTCAGTTATTAATTTTAACCTTGGAATGTTTTGATACATAGAACATAGAACATAGAACATTACAGCACAGAACAGGCCCTTCGGCCTTCGATGTTGTGCCGACCAAAATAAAAAGCAATGCCCCTCCAAACTAAACCATTCCCTTCTCTTCCATATACTTATCAATTAACCTCTTAAACGCCACCAAACTTGGCGCATCTACAACAGCTGCAGGCAGGGCATTCCACTCCCTAATCACTCTTTGAGTAAAGAACCTACCTCTGATATCCGTCCTATAACTCATACCCCTTAATTTAAAGCTGTGTCCCCTCGTGCTAGCTTTCTCCATCCTAGGAAAAAGGCTATCACTGTCCACCCTATCTAAACCTCTAATCATCTTATATGCTTCAATAAGATCCCCTCTTAGCCGCCTCCTTTCTAACGAAAACAACCTCAAATCCTTCAACCTCTCTTCATAGGACCTGCCCTCCATACCAGGCAACATCCTGGTAAACCTCCTCTGTACCCTCTCCAATGCCTCCACATCTTTCTTATAATGTGGGGACCAGAACTGCACACAATACTCCAAGTGCGGCCGCACTAGAGTTTTGTACAGTTGCAACATGATGCTGCGGCTCCTAAATTCAATCCCCCTACCAATAAAAGCTAAGACTCCATATGCCTTCTTAACAACTTTATCCACTTGACTGCCTACTTTCAGGGATCTATTGACACATACACCAAGATCCTTCTGTTCCTCAACACTATTAAGAGCCCTACCATTAGCCCTATACTCTACACATTTATTGTTCCTGCCAAAGTGCATTACCTCACACTTTTCCACATTAAACTCCATTTGCCATACATTTGATATTCTGACCTTCAAAAAAAATTTGAGAATTTAAGTGAAAACTATTAATGATTATATTAATGATTTGGATGAGAATTTAAGAGGCATGGTTAGTAAGTTTGTAGATGACACCAAGATTGGTGGCAGAGTGGACAGTGAAGAAGGTTATCTGGGATTGCAGTGAGATATTGATCAACTGCTCCAATGGGCTGATGAACGGCAGATGGAGTTTAATTTAGATAAATGTGAGGTGATGCATTTTGGTTGATTGAACCAGGGCAGGACTTACTCAGTTAATGGTAGGGTATTGGGAAGAATTACAGAGCAAAAACATCTCGGGGTACAGGTTCATAGCTCCTTGAAAGTGGAGTGACAGATGGACAGAGTGGTGAAGAAGGCATTCTGCATGCTTGGTTTCTTTGGTCAGAACATTGAATACAGGAGTTGGGACGTCCTGTTGAAGTTGTACAAGACATTAATAAGATTTCATTTGGAATACTATGTTGAGTTCTAGTCACCCTATTATAGGAATAATATTATTAAATTAGAAAGAGTGCAGAAAAGATTTACTAGGATGCTACCAGGACTTGATGGATTGGGGTAGTATTAGAGGTGGGAACAATTTTGTCTTTATATGGGTAAAATGGAAATAGAGGGATATGGGCAATTGGGACTAGCTTAAAAAAAAGGCGGGTGGCATGGACAATTAGGGCCTATTTCCATGCTATAAACCTCTTATGATTCTATGGCTCTAAATGCCCATGTTTCAGCATTACTTGGCAGAAATTAGCATAATAGTCAAATAATTACTCCAGAGCAGACAAGGGCTGAAGGAAGGAAGTGAAACTGTTGCTTCTTTTTTACTGATTGACCGAGAATTTCCCAGAGTTTCGAATTCCGACTGAACACAGCTCCATCAGAAGCACCTTCTCCGGGGAGTGTTCAGATTCCTAAAAAAATCAGGATTCACCAACTGAAGAGTTGGATTTGTTGCCTAGACTGGCAGTTCAGCATTATTAATGATAGTGCGTATCGCGTGAGTAGAACGTTGTACAAGTCCTCCCAGAGATTCCCTCTGCCTCATTTTTATGTTTTGCTTTATCCAGCTGTAGAATTTATCTTTGTAAACTTTCAGGAAGGCTCATACAACCAAAGTCCTGCTTTCCTTCTGTCTCTCCATCTTTTCCTTCACCTTTTCTAAAGGTTCAGATTCATTTGATGTTGTGATTAATGGCCGCCATCTTCGCAAAGGAAATCTGGCCTGTTCACAATGATTCATCTCAACCATCTCTCAAAACACTTCCAGTGGAAACAACTTATTTTCACACCACTAATTCTTACAATGCAGACAAAATCAGTGCTAATATCGCACATAATAAGATTCCATCAACGGCATTGAGATTAATAGTTACTCAATTGGTTTTAGTTAAGGATGAGGTGTTGAGTCGGGCAATGGAAGAATGAACATAGGTCAGAAGCGAGGCTGTTCACAGATGGTTGCCTAATATTCAGCTCCAATCACTTCTTTTCAGGATCGGAAGTAATTCATATCCACGTGACCCTCTGGCTTGGGTTTATAGAATCTAAGATTGAGAACATCATGACCTTTCAGACTGCTTGACCCGTCAAGTGTGTACTGGCTCTCTACAATGAACTTCTCCCCTCCCCAGCTGTTTCCCTGGAAAAATTCCTCTTCACTTGTTTATTCAGGGAAGTGTGTAAATAGACGATGATATTGATGTCCTTATTTTTATCCTACAGGTGCTTTGGTCCACCTTGTTGTCTAACGAGGGGCATACACGCGATGGGTCGTGAGAGGGCTGTTCTTGGATTTTTTTTGAGAGTATCCCAGTGCTTCACATCGGTAGTGTACGCTTGACCTGGATCATTTGATGGGCAACACGACAGCTCAGTGACTATCGCTGTGCTGTGCAGATACATGGATTTGTGCCTGTGTCTGTGGGAGTTTGCGCATTCTCCCTGTGCTTGTGTGGGTTTTCTCCGGGAGCTCTGGTTTCCTCCCACATCCCAAAAATGTGCTCTTAGGCTAATTGGCAGAACAAATTCTCCCTAAATTGACTCAAATTTGGTTTTTAATCCATAGATCTATAAACATAGACACGGATCACAGGTAGAGGTGGGAACATCGGGGTGGCAGCGCGGGCTTGTTGGGCCGAAGGGCCTGTTTCCCGTGCTGTTTTGTTCTTTGTTCTTTGTAACTCCTTTTCCAATGCTTCAATGGAATCTGTCTCAGGCAGTGTATTCCAGAACCTAAACTCTTACCACACAGGGGGAGGGAATAGTGATGTGGAGACTGGGAGCAAGGAAGTTAGCTCCCAGGTAGGGAAGGACTCTAGGCAGGATGAGAGGCAGGTTACACGAGTGGGGGAGAAGGGAAATATCCAGTCTGAGGGGCTGAGGTGTGTCTATTTTAATGCCAGGAGTGTAGTAAATAAGGTGGATGAACTTAGGGCGTGGATTGCTGCTTGGGATTGTGATGTGGTGACAGAGATTTGGATGTCTCAGGGACAGGACTGGGTACTACAGGTTCCGGGATTCAGATCCTTCAGGAAGGAAAAGGAGGGAGGCAAAAGAGGTGGTGGAGTGGCACTGTTGATCAGGGACAGTGTCATGGCTGCAGAGAAGGTGGATACCGAGGAGGGAATGTCTACCGAGTCTCTGTGGGTGGAAGTTAGGAATAGCAAAGGGTCAGTGACGTTACTGGGTGTATTCTATAGGCCGCCCAATAGTGACAGGGAAGTTGAGGTGCAGATAGGGAAACAGATACTGGAGAGATGTAGAAATAACAGAGTTGTCGTGATGGGAGACTTCAATTTCCCAAACATCGACTGGAATATCCCAAGGGTAAGGGGTTTGGATGGGGAGGAGTTTGTTAGGTGTGTTCAGGAGGGTTTCCTGACACAGCACGTGGACAAGCCTACGAGAGGAGAGGCTGTACTGGACCTGGTACTAGCTAATGAACCAGGACAGGTGATGGATCTCTCGGTAGGAGAGCATCTTGGGGATGGAGATCATAATTCTATCTCCTTCACCCTTGCATTGGAAAAGGATAGGATCAGGCAGGCTAGGAAGGTGTTTGTCTGGAATAAGGGGAAATATGAAGACATCAGGCAGATGTTGGGGCGAATAAACTGGAAGGAGGTGTTCTTGGGGAAAAGCACAGAAGGAAGGTGGCAGATATTCAAGGAATGCTTGTCTGGAGCTCTGCACGACAACGTTCCGGTGAGACAAGGAGGTTTTGGTAGGTCGAGGGAACCGTGGTGCACGAAGGCTGTGGTGAACCTAGTCAGGAAGAAAAGAAAGGTGTATAAAAGGCTCAGAGAGCTAGGGGATGTTGGGGATCTAGAGAAGTATAAGGCTTATAGAAGAGAGCTTAAAAAGGAAATTAGGAGAGCCAGAAGGGGTCATGAGAAGGCCTTGGCTGGTAGGATTAAGGAGAATCCCAAGGCCTTCTACAAATATGTGAAAAGTAAAAGGATGAGAAGAGAAGGGATAGGACCTATAAAAGGTGAAGGGGGAAAAGTCTGTATGGAACCGGAAGAAATGGCAGAGGTGCTTAATGAGTACTTTGCCTCAGTATTCACGGTGGAAAGTGATCTGGAAGGATGCACTACAAGTTTGCAGCAGACTGAAAAGATTGAGTATGTAGATATTAAGGAAGCGGATGTGTTAGAACTTTTAAATGCTATCAAGATAGACAAGTCTCCGGGACCAGATGGGATGTACCCCAGGTTATTGTGGGAGGTGAGGGATGTCATTGCAGAGCCCCTGGCGATGATCTTTGCGTCGTCGATGGAGACGGGAGAGGTTCCGGAGGATTGGAGGATTGCGGATGTGGTCCCTATTTTCAAGAAAGGGAACAGGGATAGTCCTGGAAATTACCGACCGGTGAGTCTGACCTCAGTGGTTGGTAAGCTGATGGAGAGGCTTCTGAGGGACAAGATTTACGAGCATTTGGAGAAGCTTAGGTTGATTAGAAATAGTCAGCATGGTTTTGTAAAAGGCAGGTCGTGCCTTACGAGCTTAATTGAGTTCTTTGAAAATGTGACTGAACACATTGATGAAGGAAGAGCAGTGGACGTGATGTACATGGACTTCAGCAAGGCATTTGACAAGTCCCCCATGCAAGACTTCTTGAGAAGGTGAGAGGGCATGGGATCCAAGGGGCTTTGGCCTCGTAGATCCAGAACTGGCTTGCCTGCAGAAGGCAGAAGGTGGTTGTGGATGACTCTTTTTCTGCATGGAGGTCGGTCATCAGTGGAGTGCCCCAGGGATCTGTTCTAGGACCCTTGCTGTTTGTCATTTTCATAAATGACCTGGATGAGGAAGTGGAGGGATGGGTGAGTAAGTTCGCCGATGACACGAAGGTCGGTGGTGTTGTGGATGGTCTGGAGGGATGTCAGAAGTTGCAGCATGACATCGACAGGATGCAAGACTGGGCGGAGAAGTGGCAGATGGACTTCAACGCGGATAAATGTGTTGTGGTCCATTTTGGCAGATCCAACGGGATGAATGAGTACACTATCAAAGGTAGGAGTCTTAGCTGTGTGGAAGAGCAGAGGGATCTTGGGGTCCGGGTCCATAAGACTCTCAAATCGGCCTCCCAGGTGGAGGATGTGGTTAAGAAAGCTTATGGTGTACTGGCCTTCATTCATCGAGGGATTGAGTTCAGGAGTCAGGAGGTAATGCTGCAGCTTTATAGGACCCTTGTCAGACCACACTTGGAGTACTGTGCGCAGTTCTGGTCGCCTCACTATAGGAAGGACGTGGAAGCTATTGAAAGGGTGCAGAGGAGATTTACAAGGATGTTGCCTGGATTGGGAGGCATGCCTTATGAAGACACAGCTTTAAATTAGGGGTATGAGTATAGGACGGATATCAGAGGTAGGTTCTTTACTCAAAGAGTGATTAGGGAGTGGAATGCCCTGCCTGCAGCTGTTGTAGATGCGCCAAGTTTGGTGGCGTTTAAGAGGTTAATTGATAAGTATATGGAAGAGAAGGGAATGGTTTAGTTTGGAGGGGCATTGCTTTTTATTTTGGTCGGCACAACATCGAAGGCCGAAGGGCCTGTTCTGTGCTGTAATGTTCTATGTTCTATGTTCTATGTTCTAAGACAGGTTGAGGGAGCTGGAACTATTCTCCCTGGAGAGACAAAGGTTGAGAAGCAACCTGACAGAGGTTTACAAGATGTTGAGAGTATTAGATAGGGTGGACTCTCAGAGACTGAAATGGTCGCGACGAGAGGGCACAGATTTAAGGTGCAGGGAAGCAAGTACAGAGGGGATGCTAGGGGAAAGTTTTTCACTCAGAGGGTGGTGAGTGAATGGAATCGGCTGCCATCGGTGGTGGTCGAGGCGAACTCGCTGGGGTCTTTTAAAAGACTTCTGGATGAGTATATGGGATCCAATGGGATTGGGGGTTATAGATAGGTCTATGGCTGGGTAGGTTTTCATGTGTTCGGCACAACTTGTGGGCCGAAGGACCTGTTTGTGCTGTAGTGTTCTATGTTCTATGTTCTATAAACATGCTTTCATCATTTCACCTTTGATTCTTTAGGTTAACACTTTAAATCAGTGTCCTCCATTCCTCCAGTCTTCTGCCAATGGGGACAGTTGCTCTCTCTCTTTCTCCAGGGCGTGTATAATTTTGAACATCTCGATCAAATCTCCCCCTCAACCTTCTCTTCTCTGAGGAGAACAACCCCAGCTTCTCCAATCCATCCTTGTGTCAGACATTCCTCATCCCTGGAATCACTTTTGCCAATAATTTTTGCGCTCTCACCGATACCTTCACGTTCTTCTTAAAGTGAGACGCCCAGAGTTGGCCGTAGTGCTCCAAATAAAGCTGGGGAGGGGAGAAGTTCATTTGTGTTGTGGAGAAACCAGGGTTTGTACAGGTTCATCATTCCTTCCTTGCTGTGGTACCGAATGTCTCTATTCATAAGGCCGTAACAGGTTGGAGCAGAAATAGGCCATTTGGCCCAGTGAGTCTGCTCCACCATTCAATGAGATCATGAATAATCCTCAACTCTTTTTTCCTGCCTTATCCCTCGATTCCCCTACTGATTAAAAATCTGTCAGCCTTGAACACACTTAACAACCCACCTCTACAGCCTTCCGCAGTAAAGAATTCCACAGATTCATCACTCTTTGAGAGAAGTCCATCAGTGTATATATCCACTTTCTCAACCAAATTAATTCCAGATTTTTATTGGATTTCACATTTCAGCTAGGTCCCCAAAGCATTATCCTGGGTTATTAGACCAGTGACAATAATGCTACACCATTGCCTCCTCCTGGTTGATGGGGGTAATGCACTTGTTATATGTATGTGCGTCTTGCCCAGTGTTCCTGCACTCATTTTAGAATCGAACCATTCATTTTAAATTGTCTCTTTGTTTTCTTCCTACCAAAATGTCCTCTTGACACCTATCACCATTCTCCTCACAAAGACAAACCCTGTCCAAGTAACTGGATTGAGCCTTTTTCTGAGGTAATAGAAAGGCTTTTATTTTTATTCTCCTCAAGACTTTACATCACCTACCAGTTTAGAAGTTGTGATCTTTACACCCAAGTCTAAGTCATTAATATGTATCAACAAAAGCTACGACCCTTCTACTTCCAGGAACGATGTGGAGATGCCGGTGTTGGATTGGGGTAAACACAGTAAGAAGTCTGACAACACCAGGTTTAAGTCCAACCGATTTATTTGATAGTAAACTCACAAGCTTTCAAGGCTGTCCTCTTCATCAGATGAATGAGCTGTTCTGGTCTCAAACAGCACACATAACAGCACAGAGTGTTTGCAGGACCTCCAAGAACTCTATAGTTGACATTCATCCAGTCTGAAAAATAATCATTCATCCTGAGGTAGTATGGCCCTTTAAGGGGATGACCCTTTGTGGATCATGTGACCAGACTGAAGCCAATGGAGCATGAGCACATGAACCTGGGCCAATCAGGAGTGAGACTGAGTATTCCCGGTCTGGAGATCTTCAGTTGGAGTCAAGTTATTGTTTGGAGTTGATCTGTACAGTGGTGTGGCCAAACCCTTTGCTGTATTTAGTTCTTCTCATCAATAAATCCTTTAGTTTGAGGCAACACAGTGGTTTAACACTCCTGTCTCACAGCACCAGGGACCCTAGTTCAGTTCCTGGCTTGGGTCACTGTTGTGTGGAGTCTGCACATTCTCCCTGTGTCTGTGTGGGTTTCCTCCAGGTGCTCCGGTTTCCTTCCACAGTCTGAAAGATGTGCTGGTTGTGTGCATCGGCCATGCTAAATTCTCCCTCAGCGTACCCGAGCAGGCGCCGTGGTGTGGCAACGAGGCGATTTTCACAGTAACTCCATTGCGGTGTTAATGTAAGCCTACTTGTGAGAATAATAAATAAACTTTAACTTTTAGTTAGCAGTTTGCCACATCGGGTCACCTCGAGTTATTACAATCCTTGCTTTATGCTTCCTGGCAATGCTGTATCCACACTGCCAGCACCCCTTTATCCATTGGCTTTGCTGGTAAGCCAGATGTTTAACAAACATCTTCTGGAAACACAACAACAACTGCATTACCCCCATCAACAAGGAGGAGGCAGTGGTGTAGTAATGGTCTATTAACCCAGGATAATGCTCAGGAGATGTGAAATCCAAAAAAATTTGGAATTAAAAATCTAATGATGATTACGAAACCATTGTCATCGACGCTTAAATGGCCTAGAAAGCTATCTAGTTCATGGAGTATCGCCCATCCAGCGATACCCACATCCCATGAATAAATAAAAATAAAACCTTTTCTATTACCTCAGATAAATCCCATTATTTGGGACACAATTTGTCTTTAATAAATCCATTGCATTTTAATTAATCACACTTGCCCAAGTGACTGTTAATTTTGTCTTGGTATATCATTTCCGAATCTTTTTCACCACCAGCGTTAAAGTACCCAGCCTGTATTTGATGGACTTATCTTCACACGTGTGTCTAACAGATCAACGTGTTGCAGGAAGTATGTTGGTGAAGCAAAATTGCAGGACTTCCCCCCCCTACTGTGTCCGAGTTTGCTTCTAATTTTCAGCCTTAATTGCTGGTTGGTACCACGCAGAGAGATCCTTTTGTGTAAGTTTCTCGCTGTTGATACAGAGCTTATTGAGGCATACAAGATGATCAGAGGGTTAGACAGCGTGGACAGTGAGAGCCTTTTTCCTCTGATGGTGATGGCTAACACGGGGGGACATAGCTTTAAATTAAGGGGTGGTAGTTGTAGGAAGGATGTCAGAGATAGGTTCTTTACTCAGAGGGTAGTAAGGGCGTGGGATGCCCTGCCTGCAGCAGTTGTGGACTTGCCAACTTTAAGGGTGTTCAAATGGTCAGTGGATAGGCATATGGATAACATTGGAATAGTTTAGGTTAGAGGGTCATTAGATTGGTTCCACTGGTCAGCGCAACATCGAGGGCCGAAGGGCATGTACTGCGCTGTAACGTTCTATGTTGTAGCTCTCCATTGGCAATCTTCAGCTGTGCCTTCTTGTGCCGACAAACAGACACTGAATCCTTTGCAGCTCCAGACCAAAGTTTCAGAGGAACTTGAAGAAGATTTGGCCCCCAAACATGTAATGTGCAGACCCACCAGCATGTGGACACCAGCCCAACACTCATGAACCAAGCTCCCAGTTATGGCAACTAGCTCCATTATCTTATGGATACCTGAGGAGATTTGGAGACAAAGAGAGTAAATAAACCCTGGCAAAAGGAATAATCCAATCTGACCAATTATTGCCCCATCAGTCCACTCATCAGCAAAGTGATAGGAAGTTGTCACAGAACATAGAACATAGAACATAGAACATTACAGCACAGAACAGGCCCTTCGGCCTTCGATGTTGTGCCGACCAAAATAAAAAGCAATGCCCCTCCAAACTAAACCATTCCCTTCTCTTCCATATACTTATCAATTAACCTCTTAAACGCCACCAAACTTGGCGCATCTACAACAGCTGCAGGCAGGGCATTCCACTCCCTAATCACTCTTTGAGTAAAGAACCTACCTCTGATATCCGTCCTATAACTCAAACCCCTTAATTTAAAGCTGTGTCCCCTCGTGCTAGCTTTCTCCATCCTAGAAAAAAGGCTATCACTGTCCACCCTATCTAAACCTCTAATCATCTTATATGTTTCAATAAGATCCCCTCTTAGCCGCCTCCTTTCTAACGAAAACAACCTCAAATCCTTCAACCTCTCTTCATAGGACCTGCCCTCCATACCAGGCAACATCCTGGTAAACCTCCTCTGTACCCTCTCCAATGCCTCCACATCTTTCTTATAATGTGGGGACCAGAACTGCACACAATACTCCAAGTGCGGCCGCACTAGAGTTTTGTACAGCTGCAACATGATGCTGCGGCTCCTAAATTCAATCCCCCTACCAATAAAAGCTAAGACTCCATAAGCCTTCTTAACAACTTTATCCACTTGACTGCCTACTTTCAGGGATCTATTGACACATACACCAAGATCCTTCTGTTCCTCAACACTATTAAGAGCCCTACCATTAGCCCTATACTCTACACATTTATTGTTCCTGCCAAAGTGCATTACCTCACACTTTTCCACATTAAACTCCATTTGCCACCTCTCGGCCCAGCTCTGCAACTTGTCCAAGTCACTCTGTAAACTATAACACCCCTCTTCACTATCTACCACTCCACCGACTTTAGTGTCATCTGCAAATTTACTGATCCATCCCTCAATACCCTCATCCAGATCATTTATAAAAATTACAAACAGCAGGGGCCCCAAAACAGACCCCTGAGGCACACCACTTGTCACCGATTGTCATCATTGTCAATCGGTCACCCTGTTGGGAGTCTTTTACAGACCTCCTAATAGTTCTAGAGAGGTTGAGGAAAGGATTGCAAAGTCAATTCTGATTAGGAGTGAAAGTAGTAGGGTAATTGTGATGGGGGACTTTAACTTTGCTAATATTGATTGGAATAGCTATAGCTCTAGCTCGTTAGAGGGGTCAGTTTTCGTACAGAGTGTGCAGGAAGGTTTTTTGACTCAGTATGTAGATAGGCCAACTAGAGGTGAGGCTACATTGGATTTGGTGCTGGGCAATGAGCCAGACCAGGTGTTAGGCTTGGAAGTTAGTGAACATTTTGGTGATAGTGACCACAATTCGGTTACGTTCACCTTAGTGATGGACAGGGATAGGCATGAAGCTGGGGGCAGTAGTTATAGCTGGGGGAAGGGTAATTATGAGGCCATCAGGAGAGAATTAGGGTGCATAGATTGGACTAGGAAACTACAGGGACTGGGAACATCTGGAATGTGGAGCTTATTCAAGGAGCAGCTGCTGCGAGTCCTTGATAAGTATGTCCCTGTCAGGCAGGGAGGAAATGGTCGAGTAAGAGAGCCTTGGTGTACGAAAAAAGTTGATTTGCTGGTTAAGAAGAAAAAGGAGGCTTATGTCAGGATGAGGCTTGAAGGCTCAGTTAGTGCAATGGATAGCTATAGATTAGCCAGGAAGGAGCTAAAAAGTGAATTGAGGAGAGCTAAGAGGGGACACGAGAAGATGTTGGCTGATAGGATTAAGGAGAATCCTAAAGCTTTCTTTCGATATGTTAAGAATAGAATTGTCATCGACAATGATATCAAGGGGCACTTAAGTAACAATAACCTGTTCATTGTTGCTCAGTTTGGGTTCTGCCAGGTGCACCCAGATCTTAGTCTCATTTGAACAAAAGAGCTGAATGCCAGAGGTGAAGCGAGAGTGACTGCCCCCGGTATAGAAACACTGCAGCACAAAAAGAGGCCGTTTGGCCCATTGAGTTTGCACCGACCACCATCCCACCCAGGCCCAACCCTATATCCCTACATAATTACCCACCAATCCCTCTAACCCACATATCTCAGGACACTATTGGCACTTTTTTTAGAATCAACCTAACCCACACAGGTGAGGAGAATGTGCAAACTCCACACAGATAGTCACCCAATTGAACTCAGGACCCTGGATCTGTGAAGCGGCAGTGCTAACTACTGTGCTACCGTGCCACCTATTAAGGCAGCATTTGACCAAACGTGGCATCAAGGAGTCTTAGCGAAAGTGGAGCCAGTGGGAATCAGGGGGAAAACTCTCTGCTGGTTGGAGTCACTCCAGGCACAAAGGAAGATGGTTTCTTGTCTCTGGAGACCAGTCATCCCAGACCCAGGACATTACTACAGCGTCAAGGCCAACCATCTTCATCCGCTTCATCAATGATCTTCCCCTCATCAAAAGGTCAGAAGTGGGGATATTCGCTGAAAATTACACAATGTTTGGCACCGTTCACAACTTGTCAGTCACTCACAGAGGTAGAAAGACCTGAGGGAGAGGTAATGGGATAGTGATATTGTCACTGAACAAGCAATTCAGAAATGCAGGGCAGAGATATTGATACCTGGAATTGAGTCCAACCACGGCAGATGGTAAAATTTGTAATTTAATAAAGAAGGTGTAAGGTGACCATGAAATGATTGTCATAAAAACTTGTTGGGTTCATTAATGTCCTTTAGGGAAGGAAATTTACCATCCTTATCTGGTCTGGTCTACTCCAAATCCACAATGCGATAATGCGGCTCCTTTAGGGGGGGCAATCCTTCGCAGGCCGTGTAATTGGGCCAGATCCTATGGAGAGGCCGTGTGGAAGTCCGAGTCAATTGGGAGTGAGGGTGCGTGTCCTGGGATGTGGAGAAACCTCAGTTGGAACCAGGGAGCAGAAGAGAGCAACCTGTGTATTGGTTCTGTCAACCTGTATGTTGTATAGGTATTATAGGTAGAGGAACATTCTGGGAGAGGTCAACTCAGTTAGCTTGACTGTACAACGGGTCGCAGAAGAACTCCAACAGGAGGAAGAGCCGAGGCTGTTTCCATAGTGAATAATTCCAGGAACAGATCGCTAGTCTATTGAAGTAGCTTGAGGGTGCATTAGGAGCCTCTCCAGCTCTTATCATCAGCATGTTTGGAAGGTTTTGCATGTTGACAATCAGCCTGTTTGACCACGTTATAAATGCCCCTTCCTTGGCCTCGAACCTGGAGTTCCTGTCTCAGAGACAAGGGACTACCCATTGCACCATTGGTTATAGCATCCTTGTCAAAACCAGTAAACTTTACAATTGAACACCTTGCTGTGGTCGCTACAAGCATGCATGATGTACCTGCTATGTCCCTCTTACTAACATCCAACTGCAGATTCCCAGTATACAATTGAGGATTTTTGTTTTGTAAAATTGAGAGCTAATAGTTTCTGTTTTAACACGGTTTGGTTTCTTAGAACAGATTTGTCCACTGCTGACAGCTTACCATTGCATAATGAGGTCACATGCTTCACTCCATATTTATTTATTAATTATAATATTTATTCAGGAATCTCTGTTAGAGCCTGTGGCGTGTGCGCAACAAATTTTTGCCCAAGGATGAATCACATTATGGAGAAGACCTCAGTAAACGGAAGAGTTTTACAGTGTCTGACATTCCACATTCCTACGGTGTCACCATCAATTCTAAATAATCCGTGAGATTCAGGCGCTTGGGTTTTGGCTGTTAAAGTGACAAAGAAAAATTGTATGTGTTGCTCTGAGACAGCTGAACGGGAAAAGGGAAAGACAGACAGATAGACAAAGGTTGAACATAGTGCGACAGACAGACAGAGGAGGATGCATTAGAGACTGAGCGAGGGATTGAACACAAACTAATTTGTTTCCGCTGGAAATCCTGTGTTGGAAGTATAGTCAATAACTTCACAAAAACTGTTCAAAGATACACTGATGTTCTAGCAGGCAGACTTTGCTGACGTCTGCTTGTTCAGTAGTTCCTGTGCTGGTCTCTCAATCTATCTTTGTGCTAACTGGCTTTTGATGGATCTCTCTGACTCCCGTTAATGACAGACATAAGGTCTTATTCATGGTACAATCTCCGTTGCTATTACTCTCACCTTTGCATCGGATAGGCAAAGTGAAGCCTCACTCTCAGTTAGATGTATTCCAGTGTTGAGGGAGAGCTGCCTTGTTGGATAAGTTGCCAATGAACAGAGGCCCAGCTGCATGTGGAATGAACAAGATTCTTTGGCAGAATTTGAAGAAGCGAGTTCCCCTGGTGACCCACCCAACACCCATTATTTCAGGAGTAATTGATTGAGGGTGACTGAATGCAGAGTAAATTATAAAGGCTTTAGTGCCAACAGAGTAATTATACACAAAAACAGCAATGTGAAACTAAACTGCAAGTGTGATTGCTCCTCTGGATGCTAACTGCCAGCCCTTCCTCTACCCATGGCCCACACCTCTCAGTTGATAGGCTTAGCTTATTGCTGGAGTGATCCATAGGGTCTTTGTCAGTCACATGGCCCTGGGAACACATTATCCCACCCACTCCCCCTCCCCTTCAAGGGTCATAGTGCTACAAAAATTAATTCTCCTTTGCATGCCTTGGTTGAACCTGCCCCTACTACACTCTCAAGCAACGCATTCCAGATCAAAGAACAAAACAGCACGGGAAACAGGCCCTTCGGCCCAACGAGCCTGCGCCGCCACCCCGATGTTCCCACCTCTACCCGTGATCCCTGTCTATGTTTATAGATCTATGGATTAAAAAACCAAATTTGAGACAATTTAGGGAGAATTTGTTTTGCCAATTAGCCTAAGAGCACATCTTTGGGATGTGGGAGGAAACCGGAGCACCCGGAGAAAACCCACGCACGCACGGGGAGAATGCGCAAACTCCCACAGACACAGGCCCAAATCCATGTATCTGCACAGCACAGCGATAGTCACTGAGCTGTCGTGTTGACCATCAAATGGTCCAGGTCAAGCGTACACTAACGATGTGAAGCACTAGGATACTCTCGAAAAAAAATCCAAGAGCAGCCCTCTCACGACCCATCGCGTGTATGCCCCTCGTTAGACAACAAGGTGGACCTAAGCACCTGTAGGATAAAAACAAGTACATCAATATCATCATCTATTTACACACTTCCCAGGGACTCCCAAGACTCATGATCCCTATTTTAAATCAGTTTTTTATACCCCTCCATTCCCATTCTGTTCATGTGCCCATCTAAGTATTTCTTAAATAACTCCAGAGTGCCTGCCTTTACTTGGCAGCGCATTGCATACCCCCACCACCCTCTGTGTGAAAAAACTAACCGCTAGATCCTAACCACTCGCCATGCAAAGAACATTTGCCTCATGTCGCCATTGCCTTGTTGCTAATCACCGTAAGTCAATATTTTCTTGTTCTCAATTCTTTCTCTACTCTGTCCAGATGCCTGCAGATTTTGAACACTTCTATCAAATTTCCTCTCAGCCTTCTCTTCATGAAGGAGAACAGTCTCAGTGTCTCCAATGTATCCTTGTCACTGAAGATGTAAAATCACAGTCACTATGAGAGAGGCTGTCCCCTTTTGTATAAACTAGTTTAACTCCTTTTCCGTTAACAGTATTGTCACTGTCTATACAGACAGTGATCTATGGAAATTCTAGTCAGTTACTCTTGGATTGACAGTGAGGTTGGTCATTCCCACGTATTTCTATTGTTATGAGGAAGATTGTTACTTCCTCTTGTAGAAAGGCTACCGTTTTTTAAAATGTTTCTTCTCCAGGAAAGATTTTCTTTTGGGTAAGGTAGGATATCCTTACTTTAAATCATAGAAACATTGGCTGGAACTTTTACCATTTCTGGGAATCGGAGCGGGCGAGGGGGCGGACAATGGAAAGGTCCGGTGAGCTCGAGCAGGATTTTACAGTTTCAAGATGAGCGAGGCCGTAAAATTCCTACCATAGAGAATCAGAACAGGAGGAGGCCATTCAGCCCTTCGAGCCTGCTCCACCATTCATTATGATCACGGCTGATTGTCCAACTCAATAGTCTGTCCCCTCCATATCCTTTGCCCCAAGAGCTACATCTAACTCCTTTCACCAACTGTTCTTCTAATAAATCTTGCTGTATTTTGTTGGCTCAGCTTTTGTCACACAAGGTAAACCCATATCCTGTTTACATTCGTACAACCCATCTTCATCCTGCAACCCTCGCTTCCTGTGGCATATTGTCATGAAGGCAATTCCCCCAAATTAATACATCGACCACCTCTGCTGCTACAAAACTCAAGTTGTTTCACACATGGTAAAGGTACCAACAATATATCCCCAGATAGTATAATTACTGAATCCCATTAACTCCAGAGAATTGGAAAGAGGTATGAATGAATTCACCTGTTAGCATATGCAGCAAGTATTTTCATTGAAACCTGTTCCGAAGTACATGCTGACCTCTACCTTTGATGCCCAAAGCCCTGAATAAAACCAGTTTTGTTGTTAGCCCCATGCACTGTCACATCCAAAGGAGCCAGATTGGAAGGGATATGCAGACAGCTTCCTTAGTCACCCATTGCTGAGCCAGACTGGGCCACACTACCTGCTCATGCTGCTGGTTTCTATGAGACTCTGAGTAGAGATATCCTGGACAAATAAATAGAAAAATCCTGTATCAAGGTCACTTCAGGC
Source organism: Sphyrna mokarran (assembly GCA_024679065.1). NCBI lineage: Eukaryota > Metazoa > Chordata > Chondrichthyes > Carcharhiniformes > Carcharhinidae > Sphyrna > Sphyrna mokarran. The sequence continues at coordinate 37,119,757 of JAGIQG010000027.1, forward strand.
AGTAAGTGAAACTAATACATTTCATATCCTGTTATATTTCTTCAATACTTCTTCAAGAGGCTTTACAAAACTCTAGTGCGGCCGCACTTGGAGTATTGTGTGCAGTTCTGGTCCCCACATTATAAGAAAGATGTGGAGGCATTGGAGAGGGTACAGAGGAGGTTTACCAGGATGTTGCCTGGTATGGAGGGCAGGTCTTATGAGGAGAGGCTGAGGAATTTGAGGTTGTTTTCGTTAGAAAGGAGGAGGCTAAGAGGGGACCTGATCGAAACATATAAGATGATTAGAGGGTTAGATAGGGTGGGCAGTGATAGCCTTTTTCCTAGGATGGAAAAAGCTAGCACGAGGGGACACAGCTTTAAATTAAGGGGTGATAGTTATAGCACGGATATCAGAGGCAGGTTCTTTACCCAAAGGGTGGTTCGGGAGTGGAATGCCCTGCCTGCAGCGGTTGTAGATGCGCCAAGTTTGGTGGCGTTTAAGAGGTTAGTTGATAAGTATATGGAAGAGAAGGGAATGGTTTAGTCTGGAGGGGCATTGCTTTTTATTTTGGTCGGCGCAACATCGAAGGCCGAAGGGCCTGTTCTGTGCTGTAATGTTCTATGTTCTATGTTAGGCTTGGGCTTTACACCTCAGACTAAAATCCAGAAGTTTACAATCTTTGATTTGAGTCATACCATCCCATTTCTAATTTCACAATACTCAATCTAATATAACCAGTTTCCTAGTTGGTTTAACAAGCTATTCTGGAAAACTGTATTGTATATATTCCAGGAATTCATCCTGCTCAGCATGAGTGCTGATTTGGATTATCTAGTCTATATTAAGATTGAAGTTCCCCATGGTTACCGTATTACCCTTGTTCCATACACTGCTAATTCTGTGATTAAAATCATGTCCTATAGATGGCCTGTATATAATTCCATTGGTGTTTGCTGCTCATTGCTGTCTCTTAGTTCCACCCAAACTGATCCTACATCTTAATTTTCCAAACCAAGTTCCTCTCTCACAAATAAACTGATCTTATCCATCAGCACTATCCCATTTCCTTTGCCCTTTTGTCGATCCAATCTAAATATTGAATATCTTTGAATATTCGGTTCCCAGCTTGGTCATCCTGCAGACCTGTCTCCATGTTGACAATCAGAGCATGTCTGTTTACCTTGTACCTGTGGCATCAACTCATTTACCTTCTTGTCAGTGCCACATGTATCCGGGTGCTGTGTCTTTGTAGTATTTTTCTGTATTTGGATTCTATTTAATGCTGGTTTATGTTTATTACTTTCCTTAATACTATTGTCAGCTTTGTGTCTCTCCTATCTGAATTTCCGCTGTAGCTTCCATCCCCCTGCCAAGCCTGTTTATCCCAGCCCCAACTCCACAAGCAGATCTCCCAGTGAGAGTCTTCTTTCCTGATCTGCTACGATACAACCCATCTGCCTTTTACAGGTTGTACTTGCCCCAGAACCAATCTTCAGAAATGTGAAGCCTACCCTCATCCACCATCCCGCCAGCCCTCGTATACCATCCCGCCAGCCCTCATCCACCATCCCGCCAGCCCTCGTACACCATCCCGCCAGCCCTCGTACACCATCCCGCCAGCCCTCGTACACCATCCCACCAGCCCTCATACACCATCTCGCCAGTCCTTGCAAACATCTCGTGAGCGATATGTTCAATTGCTTTCTCTTGCTATTTCTCTGGGACAAAGCAATCCTGAGATTATTAACATTTGAAGTCCTGCTTTTGAATCTTTTTCTAACTCTCTCAAATCTGCTTCAGGATCTCATCCTCCTTTCTACCCACGTCATTGATACTGGTGTGGATCACAGTCTCTGGCCTATCCCATGAGAATGATGCCAT